>CM033470.1:258309840-258909840 GCA_019447015.1 Hymenochirus boettgeri | reverse complement strand
ACAGGCATCGTCTGCACACAATGCTTCCACCATTAATAGTATACCTTATGGCCAATTCTTGAGAATAAGGAGGATTTGTAATAATTGGGATAGGTTTAATACTCAAGCAATGCTATTATGGGACAGACTTACAGAAAGAGGTTATGATACTGATACCATCAAGAAAGCATACGATAGGGCAGTTTTGTTGAAACGAAGCCAACTGTTGAAACATACTAAGAGAACTGATGACAAGAAAATCACTAGAGAACCACCATATTTCATTAGTACATACAACAGACCTAGCGCTCTTGTCCGTAAGATCATCAGAAAACATTGGGGCATACTTAAGATGGATCATAAACTTAAGGATTGCATAGGCCCCTGTCCCAGATTTACGTACAGAAAAGGAAGGAGTATAGGCTCCATAGTTTCTCCCAGCCTCTTTACAAAGCAAATTGGTGAGAATAAAAAGAAGCCGTGGCTTATAGAGAAAGGGTGTTATGTATGTGGATACTCCAGATGTAATTTATGTAAATATTTGGAGGTGTCCAATAAATTTAAGAGTACCACTACGGGAGAAATTTTTGATATAACACAATATCTAAATTGTAAATCTAATTTTGTGGTCTATATGGCTACATGCCAAATATGTTGCAAACAGTATATAGGAAAAACTATTAGAGCTGCGGCAGTAAGAATTATGGAACATATCAATGCTATTAGGAAAGGTGATAGGAAATCAGCAATTTCGGCCCACATAATACAAGAACATGGGAGTAGTAATAATATAAAATTCCAGATTATAGATAAGGTACGACAAACCATACGAAAGGGGGATCTACACAAGAGATTGTTAAAAAAAAGAAGCCTACTGGATATTTAGGATGCAAACATTAACCCCACAAGGTCTCAATTTAGAAATGGAGCTTAGTTGCTATATGGACTAATTATCGGACTAGCCATTGTATTATCTAAGTATATTCAATGTTTTTATATACGTATTGGTTATATGTGTACTGGTGGTGTTTTTCTATTTATTACTATCTATTACTATTTATATGGGCCTTTTATTATATTTATGGCTATTGTACATACATTTATTGCCATTTGTATACATGGTTTTTATGTGAGTGTTGGTTATGTACATTTATGATTATGTGTATGGGTTAGTGTTTATTTATATCTATCACCATTTATTGACATAGTTTTAATGATGTATATAATGTCTACAAAATTGGTTTTAATTGGTTTTAATGGTGGTGAATAATATCTACATATAATATGATATATGGTCATATGACCACCCAGATTGATATATGGTGTACTGTGTTCCCTACTCAAAACAGCACTGTACATGGCAGACACCTTACTCTGGGCGTTCCTGTAACACCTCTTAGCCACTATCTAATCACGCCCTTAACACCTGGCTGTGATATGCTAATTGGGATTTTCCAGGGTACATAATTGCCACAGATTCTTGTACAAGTCATTCTGAATTGAGAAAGCCAGTCGGATGACTAGCGAAACGTCTTCAAGAACTAAACTTCACAGGGGGAGGAGACACAGGCCCCATGATTGGGAAGGGCCAGCAAGTGGGAGGCATTAAAAAAAGCAGTGCTGTTCTCCCCACCCCCCTCCTACCCTTCAGTTATGCACTTAGCATGTGCGGACCGCAGATTAGAGGAGGAAATAGTATTTCTGACCGCAGATTCAGAACCTCCCACCCCCTAAGTGTAAAATAAACTTGTTTGGAGACCACAGTTCCCCTTTAACACAGTCATAAACAGGATTCTATTATTATATGTACAGATGAATTAAAAGTTAAATTTGTTCCATTCAGCTGCATATGATTTGTTCAAAGACATATCATGTTTGCATATTACTTATTTAATTGTAGCCATGCCAAGTTGTAGTCTAAGATATCACATTTTAATAAACACATTCAACTAAACATTTTTTGTTGATTATCTAGTTATAATACACTTATGGGTCTACTGCCTATATTAATACTTTTTGACTTCTGAACAAAGCCATCAACAGCCGGTCAGAGCGGTATATTACACACAATACAACCTATGGGCAGGGGAATTAAAAGAAATAGCCCTATGAATCACTTAAGTGGCCTTATTTCTGGACCACCAAGCCCCACCCCTAAACAACTTAGCCTAGCCCCAGTATGTATGTATGTATGTATGTATGTATGTATGTATGTATGTATGTATATATATATATATATACACACACACACATATACACACATATATACATACACACACACACACACATACTCTGTGGGTCCCGCACTCACGCTCACAGTTCACATGCCCCGGTGCCTCTGTGTAAATTAAACAAAACTTCCAATGAATAGAGCACTCGCGGGTCTTTTTTACTTCAATGTTTATTGGTGCATCTACGCATTTCGGCTGACACAGTAGCCGTCCTCAGGATGTGACATCAATACAGGTAAGTGAAATTTAAAACCTTAGGTAAAAACCAACCCTCCCCCTGTGCTCCTCCCACCACTTGTTAACCCTAGATATACCAACTGCAACAAGATAACTTGCACTATCTCCAATTACTAAAACCACTTGTGTCTGGGGAAATGTTAATACTCAATATATTTTATAATACCTTAATACAATCCCCATATAAAAGTTAAGAAAAAAAAATAATAAAAACCACCTGTGTCGTTCATGGTGTAAATAGATAAATAAAACCCTATGTGCTATATAAAAATACTAAAATGTTAAAAAGTTGCAATAAGAACAATCAAAAGTATAAACATACTGACAATGTTTCTAAATCTCTGTTAGCAATTGAATAAGCAAACCCTTGTTAAAGAAATACAATACAAAGTACAATACAAAGAAATACAATAGTAAATAAAAGAAAGTAAATATAGGAATTGTATTTAGTATTATACATTGGGGGAACAGGTTGCCACTTTGTATTGTATTGTATTGGGTTTGCTTATTATATTAAATTTGTTTTTGTTGTTTTTATGTTATATTTCTGCAATTGTTTTCTGGCCAGTGAAAAAATGGTTAAAGATCTACTAATTTGCAGAATTATAATTGTATGGGAGGTAGGAGCAAGTATTCCATCTTTTTTGAAGTTTGTTGTAAGTACTTCTGTCTATTAGTGGCCAAATTTTTTTCCACTTGCCCTTGCATTAGCACACAAGTGCAGGAAAGGAAAAAAAAGGAGACACTGGCAGCTGGGAGGGTTCATGGTAACTATACCAGCTAAGTGTATTAGTCTAAAGAAGAGATAGGAATATTCCCTACCACCTTTTAGAAGAAACTTAGAGGAATGAAATATTGGAATGCATTTTAAATTCCAGTTTGTGGTTTTATGTGCAGTATGGTTTTATGTACAATAGATATAATCTGATATCTGCATATGCTGAAGATACAGTACCTTACAAAGGTTACTTATTAAACTAAGAAACAGTGCTGTTGACCTGAACTATTTGCACTTGGATTTAGAATAGGCTAAAGACCACAAAGAGAGGCTAACAAGCTTCACTGGGTTCAGCGCTTTTTCTTTTATTTATAAAGGATCTTATAGCATTGAAATTATGGTCCTTCTACTCTCTACTGATGATACCAAACTATGCAGGACCGTAGTGTAAAAGCAAGATGTTTTCACCTTGCTTAGAGATTTAAATAAGCTCTGGGAATGGAATTTAAAAGAAAAATTTGATTTATTATTAAGAAATGTAAAAACAAATTGAATGGTAGTTATACTCTAAATCTAATTGTGTTAAGACGTGAAAGGAACGTGAGACAATTATCTTTAAGGAGTGTTATGACGTTTCTGCTAAAGCTAATAAAATTATGTATAAGGTAGAGTAGAAGGAATTATGAATAAGTTTTCATCGGTATAGATCCCTTGTAAGGCCTTATCCGTAGTATGCTGTGCAGTTTTGGACATCGGTCCACAGAGGGAATATCAACAATTGTGTACAGAGACAAGCAAGTAAACTGGTAAGAAAAATGCAGAAATTATTTGATGATGATAGATTAGAAAAGATGTTATTAATCAATGTAAATGGTTCTTCACATTGATGGTAAATACTTTGTAAATAAGAACTGGGTCTTTAAATAGTCTTGCCTGTTTCATTGTTTACTTCACAGAGGAGAAAATAGTGAAAGTCAGGAATTTCTAGAATTATTTTTTCTAAACCCAACAACATCACTTATTAATTGTCTTTGCCGGTACTTTGTGTCTTCCTGAGCATTTAAACTTAAGTGAGCATGCTCAGACCCTGTGGAAAAGGTAGGGCTAGGTAATGTCACTCACACTACTGGAAGTTTAAACATTATCTTCAATATAATTTCTCACAAGCTGCAGTTAGACATTGGATCCAGGGCTTATTTTTATGGAAAGGCTTTAATTTAATCCTAACTTGTTGGGAGGCCATAGTTGCCCTTTAAGCTTTGTGAGTACAAATCCTTTAATGCATGTGTGCATGGTAAAGTCTGTTGAATACTAAACATTAAGCATTCTTTTTTACATAAGCAGAAAGCAACAAATGTCATGTTACTTTGACACAAGTGATTAATGGAGGCAACTTGGTTGTTAATTTCAGGAGAATATTAAATAATGGAATGAATTAGCGCAGAATAAAGTCAAAATGTGAACATCATTTAGAGTATGTCAATGTCCTGTAGGTCACTTCTGCAATCAGCAATGCTATTGGGCGCCATTATGACTCATTTACATTTCTTTACATTTCTATTTATTACTCTTATCTACTACGTATACAGTATAGTGTTTTTCCTTACATATTAAAAGAATTTAACAGCTTTATCTATTTTATACTATTATTATAATTACACAGCACTTCTATTATTTACTTCCTTAATTGATTTTTATTATTTTAATTTATATTGTTTTTACATAAGCACCCTTTTAATAGTCCAACTGTATGGTAGGGTTTTACAATTGTAGGTTTAAAATGTACATACTGGCTTTGTTTACTTTGATCCCGGGCAATAAATATCATCCCAGTTTCTCTTGTACTTGTATTTATTAAAGGATTACCAGGCAAAGCTCTTATAAAGTTCATGAGAGGAATTATTGTTTAAAACATAATGATAATTCTTGGGAAACTGATTGGCTGTTATCCAATCTGGAAGGAAACATAAAGTCTAACTTCTGTTAGCACTCAATCATATTAACATTATTGAATTCTGGCTTTAAAACATGGTAAACATGTCATGGATGTGAATTATTAACATACTAACAATAACATTTGTTTTGTTCCTAAGGGGGGGAAATGTCATGTCAACCTTCCTCTGTAATGAATGGAGTAGAACCTCTGAAAAAAATAGAAACCCAAATTAGGGTTATGCACAAATGCAACTCAATCAGTTGTTCTACAATTAATACCATTTTAATTAATACATGAAGCAGTAGGAACAAAGAAAATGGCCCTAAATTTAGAACAATGCATATACTAAAAAGAATTGGCTCGTATGGCATACAAACCAATTTATTAAAAGGAAATTAAAGTCTCCAGACAACACTGTCCCAATAGACAATGCACATTCACAAACAAACAAGCTGTGTCTCATCTCTCTTTTCGTTGTGGAATAGATCAGAACATATGTTCATATAGGACCCAAAAATGGTGGATTTAATATAATGTTATAAAAAATCCACAAATACAGGTGGCTGCCATGCCCCAGACCCATCTCTATATACGTTTGCCCAACCTGGTTAGGATACAGTATATAAGTATATCAAATTCCACTTAAACATATATAGTGCAATAAGAAATTCACCAGCTCACCGTTTCCAATTAATGGCCCGGGTGCAGGCGTACCAGACCTGTCGCTTCACACGGTACAATGCACAAACTTTCCAGAAAGCGAGGCACTGGCACACACTGGAAAGAAAGCACACACCAAGTCTTCAAATCAAGCAGGTGAACACAATTTTACTGTATAACCAAAACATATTGAGGACTCCCTGATGCTTTTTGAGCTTGCTGCTCTAACTACCTGATGTAATATCAAGTTGGCATGGGTTTTTCACTTCTGTAGTAAGGCAGCAGGGTGAAGAGCAGTCAATCAGTAGCTGTCATCAGTCACTGATGGAGAAAGGAGCCAGCTTCCTCTGCCAGAACAGGGGTAATAATTAACCTTAAATATATAAAGGTTGGAGGCAGGTAACTCACAAGTGACCAGTCTTTTGTTTTAAGAGTGGACCTGCCCTTTAATGACATAAAAATTAAACCACAATTCCTACAATGCAGTAGGAATTGTGGTTCATTTATTTTAATATGAATGTGTGTTGCTTATGGATAGAGAAATCACCTAACAGACAATTTATTTAACAACAATTTATTAATTTACATTAATAAAATGTTTTGTTTTTCCCCAGTTTGTATTAATAACAAATTTGAAATATTTAAGGATATTAAAATGTTTCTTACCTCATTCTTTACTGAGTACTGTCTTGCTTTTTCTTTGTCAGATGACTGAAGTTGCCAATCCTACAGTACAATTCTTCATTCCTGTTCACATTGGGTAAACACTGCCCTTGACAATGCTGCCTATTAAATTTAACCATTTAATTGTGTGCATTGTCTGAGAATTGCAGCCTTGTCATTTCTTAAGAGGAATATTTATGCTGCAATTGGTGGTAAGTCATGTAGTTTACCAAACAGAAGAACAGTTAAAAATGAGGTCAGCCAGCTTAGTGTGGTGAATTGTATTGCAAAAAGAGTATGAGCATAGTAAGGAGAAGGAATTTCAAATACAGAGAATACAGATGCACAGACAGCACAGTGGAAAGATAACATTTTTTTAGCAATGCTACATAATTTTGGGGAATTTGAAAAAACAAGAGACTGACATTCCTTGATGTGTATGATTACATAATTTCACAGTTAGATTTAGCAGTTAGTGTGCTTAATGCATTTATATATGCTTGGTTCAAATAAATTACTTTTAACATGTCACAAACAAAGGTTTTTATTTTAATGTTTTTATTTGAGCATATATTTGTATCTTCTGCTGGAAATACACAGACATACATAGGATCTGCTGCAAATTACCTTAAGATTCCATTTAATGGTTATGTAGCTTTGTCCAACCATGCCCCAATTAAGCTAATTGTATTTCTACCAAGTAAGATACATTCAATGAGAGGTTAGAGCTTTAATTAGTCACTGGAAGACAATCTTTTAGCATTTTCAGGAGGTGCATTAGCCATTACAGCCTGTAAATTACCCTCTATCCGACCTGATGCAGGTCTGGTATATTTTGTTTATAAAAGAATTCTCTTCCTAAAAAAAAAAGGCATTTTGCCATTAAAATTTTGCATTTATTTTCACATTTTCCAGAAAATGTTCATTTAGCATGTTGAAAAGACGCTTTAACAGTTTGGATGAACTAACATTTCATCTCGGAAAACAACTAGTTATTTTACATTAGTACTAAAGCACTACATAAAATTAAGTTTGGCGGGAAGAAATTCCCTTTAAAATTATCATTGTAGTGCTACTATGTTTAGAGAAATTTAGTATGATGTCAAAAATAAAAGAAAGAAAACGCAACAGGACGATGCAGCAGGAAAAACAGAGCTCCTGAATCTAGTGTGGGCTGAATGGGTAACAGGGAAGTTAACCATGCAGCCACCACAAACAATATAATATTTGGATAGTGGCATGCCAGCGTGGGCCAAGAATAAATAATCAGGGAGATTCAATAAAAGTTCTTATTGTTTTTATTGTTTAAAATGGTGCTAATTTTGCCCTAGCCAATCAGATCTTATTTAACATTTGAAAGATAACATCTGATTGGTTGGGGCAAAATTAGCACCATTTTTAATAATAAGAACTTTAATAAGAACTTTAATTGAATAACCCTGAAATTCCAATACACGATGAGCCACTATATTAAATATAAAACTGCCGTTGTAAGTTGCACCGGGAAGCCAATAGCATCCCTTGTGCATTGGCCTGCAAATGTGTAACTTCTATAATGAAAAAGTGCAGGGGTGTTAATTGGAGATAGGCCTAGGAACATATATTAACAATAAAGTGGCCTACAGCCCATTGTAATAAAAAGTTAAACAAAAGACAAGCAGGAGACTTAACTAGCAATGTAAATAAAGATCCTATGGGTGGATGTGTGCTAATATGTTTGTCTTTGCAAAAGTTTGATACACATTAGCGCATAACATTTTTGATTAAGAGATAAACGTTTTCTGTTGCAGAGGTTTGACTAACTTCATAGACCTTTGTACTTCTTTCTCATTCCCATTTTAGATGCTCATTTATGTTTCTCTGAGTAGGGAATTCTTGTTTGAAAGCTCAGTACTAGTAGTAGTCACAAGCAATAAATAGCCTCTGGCAAATTTTTTTTTTAAAGTACATTTTAACATTTGTGGTTCCCCTTTTTATATCCCCTTGGGGGAACCACCTTCGTTTAAAGATCTGCATTAGACCCTATATACAAGGACAGTTTTCTTCCCTGTCATTAATTTACCATTCACTAAATGAAGAGGGGCCTTTTCTAAGTGCTTGCTATATAAATTACTTATATTCACATTACTGTATTTCTATTTTATGTCACTTCAACTGGTCATATGTTTATTTTTAAATCAATTTAACTGTCATGAAATATCTTTTTCACTACTCTCTTTGAACACTCACTTTGAATATGCAGGCATATTTTCAGTATAATATCACTTATTCAAAATAACCATCCAGTACTGATTTGAAAATAAAGTATCTGTATAGAAGTATAAAGATATACATTTGGCAGACAAGGTAAAGGCCTTTATACATGTGTGATAGAACCTGATACACATGTTGATTGTTGTTCATTGGTCATGCATCGGCTCACTGTTAGCACAAATGTATGTCTGTATGTACCTTAACACAAGAAACAAAGGACATTTTGGGGCAGAGAATAGGGGGGATGGGTGCAAAAGAAAGAGTAAACATCACAGAAGATCACTGCCTGCATCTGTATGTGTATTTGTATTTAAGCATACCACTACTGCGGTATGACAATATGTCATATATTTACTTGAGTATGTTTAGTATATTAAATCAAAAGAGAGGAGCGGATTTTTACATACAAATACAACTCATATATGAGCATTTGGCTGCCTGGCTGGAAATGTAATTTGAGTACACCAACAGTTCCTTAAAAATCCAGATTTGGTTGCTGCCATAGTAAAAACACATAAACACGATGGCACAGAGGACCTCAAGAAACAAAGTCCCCCCACAAACAATAGGCACAACCACTTGTATGATCAAATATATGAAAAAGCTTTTAATTGAAGTTTGTTTCACTAACATATCCATCCCACTTTTAAAGCTATTCAATGAACTTGCCATTACCACATCTGCTGGAAGACAGTTCCGCAGTTTCACCGTTCTCACTTCAAAGAAACCTTTCCTAACCTGAAGAGGAAGCTTCTTTTTTGTCTAATCTTAAAGGATGTTCAAAGTCCTCTGATTTGACCTATTAGTGAACAATGCACCAGGGAGTTTCTTGTATGGCCCATTAATAAATTTGTATAAAGTAATCATATCCCCATACAAGCGCTGCTAATCCAATGTAAACAGTCCTAACTTGCCTCTCTGCCTGCATAGTCAAGCCACTCCCCTGATTATTTTAGTTGCCCTTCTCTGAACTCCTTCCATTTCCAAGATGCCCTGTTCGTATTTGGGATTCCAAAAGTGCACTGCCTATTTCTAAATGAGTCCTTACTAGTGCCTTGTAAACTGAGAGAACAATATTTTTCCCCCTTGAATCTTTTCCCCTCTTTATACAAGACATACATAAGGCTATGCTCAGAGAGCCAGTATCACCCTCTATTGCCTCATCTAGGCAATGCACTGAGCCGATAGTGGCTCTCGGTGCATAGCAAAAAGGGTTTAAACAATCTGCTAGCGTTAAAGTTTCCATCTTAAAGAGACATTATCGGCTGGTACATAACTTGCAGCGGATGCGCAACACAGTTTTTGCCCACTGCTGCAACTGCCACAAGTTATTTCTTAAAGTCACATTAACACTTGGTACATGGGTTAACAAGATTGTAAGATAGAAAAATACTTTTACAGCTCTCTGTACATATCCCTAACAATATCTTACTATTTCTAGGCTTGCTCTCTGGCATTGCTTGCTACAGCTAAGTTTATCTACTAGAACCCCCAAATACCCCCCAGTACAGACCCCTGAGGCACTCTACTTAGAGATTTAGTTCACATGAATGTAGCTCCATTGACGACTACTCTCTGAGATCCAACTACAAATTCTCTATCCATGTACAAATGGTTTTATCTAGACCAACAGTCCTCCGTTTATACATTAGTCGCCACAGTACCAAAAGCTTTAGCATCCACTGCCATGCCTGAATCTAAATTCTTACTAACTTTTTCTCATAAATCCATACTGACTAATACTAATAAGATCAGTACAAGGATTTGATCTTGTACCAAAGCTCCCAACACTTTCAACTGATGTTAGGCTTACAGGTCTATAGTTTCCAGTCCGTGAATGAATATATTCAGAGTATTCTACTCTGAATATATATTGTATTCATCTACAATCTTAGATATATTTATTTCTTTAAAATCTCAAAAATGTTTAATAAGCTTGTTTTACTGAAAGCAAATATTGATGCATTTATACAATATATTTGGATAATGATATCAATGAGCTTTATATATCAAAAGAAAATGTCATACCCTGGCAGTTTTTAGATCTAATTTAGAAAAAAGCTGCTTATATTGCTCATTAGGTTGAAAAGGAAGATTTAAAACTAGTACCTGAAAATCAATAAAAGCTTTCAAACTAGAAATTGAGGAATTAATGGCAACAGTTAAAAAAAAATTCAATGCAGAAAACAAATCATTTGACCCACCACTGTAAAGAATGTTTAGTCACTTGCATAAAGTACTGTATGGTTATGTTTCTGAGATTATTGTTTTTCGGGAAATGGCTGATGCAGTTACTATTCAGTATTTAAAGCTTAACATCTTTTTCATTTAAACATCATATTAAATTGCTACATGTCCACGTATCTTAAAAATAAAATATAGCTAGAAATCAGTCATTTTAATGGTGTTTTTTTTAAATTGTAAGTGACACTTTTTCAAATCAGATGTCAAATGTAGTATTAGGTTGATTTTATGCAGTTTGGAATAAAAAAAATCTTTCAGTTATTATCAAAGGTTGACCGATTTGCTTATTTACTACCACGACTCGTAGAATCTCACATCTTCTGTGATTATAATATATTATTGCACAACAGTTTAAAGGGGAATTGTACCCACCCAACTACCTTCATCCCATCTGACAGAGCAATAGAAGTCAAAAGACGATATAGGCTGCAACACTCTATATATAGTATAAAACTTAAAGTCCTTTATTTTCAGAAGGGATATTATTTAAAAACATTTAAAAACATATACAGGGTTAACACCTAATTATAGTTGCCCTACTACAGTCATAGTATGCAATGACACAGATATTGAGACCTTTATACAACAGTAAGTAAAAGGTAAAGCTACCAGGGACATGTTTCGCTCTTCCTCTCAAAGTAAGGGAGCTTTCTCAGCCATGCTCATCCCATCTGAAGCACCCAGGATAAGGACCTCAGGACCAAAACTGATCCCTGGGTTTACCATAGTTAGCCCACAATACTTACCTAAACTTGTGCTTACTACTTTCTGTCCTGACAGGATGCTGCACTTTTATTTTCTCTCTGCACTTTTTCTCTCTGCACTAAGGGCTGCATTGAAAACACGGCAATGCACCGAAAACGAGCGTTTTCGGGTGCGCTGTGATTGCGATTACGACTTGTGTTCCGCATTTTAAATCGCAATTGCATGCGTTTTTCAATAGTTAATGAAAAAAATCGCATGCGCAAATGTAACGAAATCGCAAATGTAATCGCAGGCGATTAATACTTTAACTTGTGACATTTTGCTATTGGTATTTAAAAATTAAATGAACAAAATATGTTTCGGTGTAATTTTGATATAAAATGACAAAATAATTCACCTTAAGTCTGCATTTTTGGGGAGTTTTGTGGCCTGTAAATAAATATATATATTTTAATGCAATGAAAGGCGCCAGTTCTATATTAAGATTAAGGCTAATTCATGCAATGCAGCACATAATCCCATCTTTTTTGGCAAAAATGTCACCAGAACGGCAGAATTTTTTTTAGCAATGTCCAGACGACAAAAAAATACTTATCAATTACTAGGATAAGTAAAGGGGACACAAGCATTACATTCTAAAAATAAGAAAACATACACATTTCTTATCACAATTACTAATAATTAATTAGTTGTGCATTTGTAAAATGTTAAGATATGTAATCAAGAATTTCCTGTTTAGATTATTTAGAAAACGGCAAGTTCAGTGTTTAGAACTCATTAATTCCATACTGCTGAATTATACGGTTTAAATGGTGCCTACATTTTTTTTAAACATCATTATTGTTTTAGGAGAAAATACATTTCAATTCAACATCTTCAACATTGTCAGATTATGCATATGTTTAAGGTCTGTGATATTTTTTTAAGGCTATACTTAAATGATTTCACTATAATATTATACTTGTATATGCTACGCACGGAAAAAAGACCTTTTTGTAAGATAGGTTCAGAACAGTAATCTGTATTGGCCACTCATGATATTTAGAAATAAACACAGTTGAAATGCCACATGAGGATACCAGGGGTTTAATATTGAAACAAAGAGATAAATATGATAGGGAGAATAAGAAATGGAAAGTTGAGAAACATTAGACGTTATAAGCAATGAGTGACAAAAGGAGGGATAAAATGTCCCATAATGTTTCCTTGGGAGCCTCAGTAATTCTGTTCAACACTAATGGGCTGAAGCAACAAAAGGTAAAACATTTGTAAATGTTATTGATCTGCAACAATAAATCAGATGTTATCTAACTGTGGCAAGGACTGGCAAACATTTGCACCTTTTATTGCATCAGTTCCTAAATGTATTTAGGGAGATTCAATAAAAGTTCTTATGGTTAAAATGGTGCTAATTTTGCCCCAACTAATCAGATGTTAGCTTTCAAATGTTAAATAAGATCTGATTGGTTGGGGCAAAATTAGCACTATTTTAAATGATAAGAAATTTTATTAAATAAACATGGTTGTGCTTTTACAGTGCTGTTTCACATTACACATTAAGTGCACTCTTTGATTCCCTTAATTAATATTCAGCTAATTTAGTGAAATTACCAAGTCAAAAAACAAAACAAAAACCTCTTCTGTTCCTAATACAATGTTATACCATAACATGAACATTGCCTTTCATTATATGATATTAAAAGAAACATATTTCATAGTCCCCTCACAATTACATAATTATGTTAATTTTTTTTTTTTTAAGAATCATTCTTTAAGTTTATCCCTTCAATGTACAGCTCAATATCACTAACCACACAATCAGAGGAAAAAAGTTAAAGTGCCCCACATTACACCTTACACCTGTGAATTGCACCTAAAAACTGTCTTTGCTAAACCATTTGCAGTGATTTTCATGGGTTAGCATAACTGTAAAGCAGTTTTAATAAACTTGTGATTATTCACCCTGCTAACAATGAACCAAAGATTCGGATGCCTTTTTGTATACAGTTTTCATGCCACAAAAGGGTTCAGACAGTATTAGGATATATTGAGAGCCTCTATAGCTCTGGTATATCTTGCCTGGGGTGGCAGTGGACAGTTCTATGTACATTATTCATTCTTATACAGTAAAATACCTTAATTGCTTTAGCAGACGCTGACTGATTCTGCCCTGGCATCTTATTTTTTGGATCCACCAATTTAAAGTAACATTCCCTTTTTTTGTTGAAATGCAAAAAGCAGTAAAAGTGAGATCTTGGAAAATGGAAATATTTTAATTTTCTTACATTATCATAGTCCAGCCGTTTACTATATTAAAAAGTCTCATGTATGTATTGTATTCTTAAAAAACACAATAAGGCACAAGTGAAACAAAACAGTGTCATTTACAACCATTTTATGGGATGCACTTAAAAGAACAATAGTATATGGTATAGCACATGTATATATAATCCCCGCCATCTGTTTCCCTACTATAGTAACTCAATTTTACTTTGCTCTTATAGTAAAAATATCAGTTCATTTTCTTAATTTAAATTTTTTTTTAAATCAATTGAAAAAGTTAATTTTATGCCAAGCGATAGGATATCTAAATAGTAAAATGAGTAATAAATGACTAATAATCTGCTCAGTAAATGGAATGATCATAACCTGATTGAACCTAATGAATAAAAAAAAAACTGTATATGACCATATATTGAATTATACCGCCATGTTTAGAAAAGGTTTTCTGGACAATTAATGGCACACATTTCCAGAAATTGTTTAATTCCATATTCCAAATTGTGCTTCATTTAAAAATGGCTAGAAACGGACACATCCCATAATTGTATTCTTGATGACCAAGGCTATGACTTTCCAAATTATAATTGTTTGAATGATATTAAATACACAAAATAAATAGATTTCATAAAAAGTGTCATTTTTATTTAACAATAAACCTACAGATTTAAAGTTTTAATGTCATTTAATGTAATTGCATAAAGATACTTAATTGGCCATGCTGATAGGATACGCGAGGAATAGCGAACTACGTATCCCCTATTTAAAATAAGAATTTTGGAGTCTTTGGAGCCTATAAAAGCACAAGGCTGCAGGTTAAATGCTTGTTTACAGGCCATAGAACCCCAAGGTTTTTTCTAATATCCTTATATTTCAAATCAGAGGGTGAATTATTTGCTATAATACACACATTAGTGAATGTGTATTTCAGTGAATGTAGCTACACAGAGGATAAATGACACAGGCTAGCACCATTTATAGATATTTAATTTACAGGATGTTTATCATTCTTTTAATTTAAATAATACACAAATGTGGTGGCAAAAAAGGGCAACTGCGTTATTACGTTATATTGTTTAAATGGTATAAAAGCATCACCTGTCAGATGTAGGGATCAGAGGGAACACATTTTAGCACTCGCACAACAGCATTGCAGTCTGATTTTTTTTCCAAACATACTGCTACATGCATTTCTATATGGAATATGCATTTCCATTGAACAGTACTGAACTGTAAATGTTAAATGCTGGAGAAAAACAGATAGAATAATATACACAAAGGCAGAGCATTTTCCCCTGCCAGTGGGAACATCACCCCGCAGCTCTAAAAATCTGATGTCTTTTTTTAATAACAGATATCTATTGCATTTGAATGGGATGTCATTATGCCTTTCAACTTATTGAGTTTTAAAATACAACTTGAAATTTCTTCTGCAAAACACTAGGGGCCTCATTTACCCAGACTTGCTGGGCAAATATATGGAGGTAAAGTAACACTAAACGGTTCGCTACCGGTTAGTGTGACTTTAACTCTATATTAGTGCTGGATGCGCGGGTTACACATCCCCTTACGGGGATTTACCCACATTCGCAAAATTATGGAAGGAGCATTTACCCAGAGCAATAGCGGCTCTGGGTAAATGAGCCTATAGAAGTAAAAAACCACATGTGCCTAGCTGCACTAACAGTCAACAGGGATCAGTCCAAAAAATTAGTAAAGAAAAGTACAGGTGCATTTAAGTTTTAAAGTATGTACAGGGCAATGCCCCGGGAGATCCTATTAGCTCTAGCGATGTTATATATAGACATAGTGGCTCTTGGTGATCGAGGACTTAACCATTGTTAATTGTTTAATTCCAATCATTGGCTGGGGTTAAAATGTCATACAATGGTTAAACATAATGCTGATATAATACTTGTGGTGGCTGTGGGGTTAAACTTTCTTGTACCCCACACAGCTGGCACAAAGTTAAAGTCGGCTTAACTGTGCCTGGCAGTTCATCATCCTCAGAGTCAGTTTTAGAATGTCAGCAAAACAAATAGGCACACATGCATATGTAGGGCCTTTAACCCAGACCAACATTGAAAAAAAATCAAGAGAACATACTTTGTACTGGTAAAATAGGGGGGACAAGCCACGTTTAGTTGCTTTAGTTCATTTTACAACACATAGGATAAAACTGTGTGATTTACTTTCCACCAGTTGTGGAATTATCAGCTGTGGCATGAGGTTATACACATACAGTACTAGAAACAACACCTTGGGATCCAAAATGTAACTATATTTTTCTGTTTAAAGCACATTACCTATTTATGTATGAGTGATTCTGTGGATTAATTACCTATTTTATGTACCAATATCAAGGTTTGTCAAGATTTTAGGGGCAATTTTTACAACGCCGCAATCACTTGTTGTAGTGGTTCCTATCGATTTAAATTACAAATGTATTATTTTGCTCTCCCCCACTTCTGGCCCAGAATAATTAATAATAATTTAGCCATCTTCATTTCTTTAGGTTTATTAAAAAATTTTAGAAAAAATTAGCACAAATTATCTATTTTAGGCAAGGGTGGCATGTTATGCTGATGAATTTCCAAATAAAACAATTAGATTTTTTTAGAGAAAAATGAATCTACTAAATCTACTTAAAATAGTAGATTCACTTTAATTTTTTTTAAAATAAATGTTACTTTAAATCTTTTTTTTCATATATAGCTACCTATTATATACATACATCAGTGGTCTTGTCATGCAATGCAGGGTGTCACTAGTACCTACAGTATTCTCCAACTCTCATTGAGTGGGCATTACAACTGCATGCTGCAAATGAAATGGTCGTCTATATCAAATACTCAACAACCTGCCTTTATAGTATAAGGTATAATACAACAACCCAACTTTGTTTTGAGTACTATAGCATACTCTTCTTTTGGCCATCAAATAGATTTTACACCAATTATTCTTATTATACACATGATTTAAGTTACCTGGATGAATTTAGTTTTTTGTGCAGTCTGATCCCCTGCTTCTTTCCCCACAGATTCCTAGTCCTGTGAATAGTGTTGATATTATCACCAAATAATACAACAGTTAATGACCAATAAATGCTAGCTCTGAGATTTACACATTTTGGCTGATATTGCCTGAAATCAGATAATATTTGCATTAAAATAGTGGCTAGGCCACACTATACCAAAAAGCTGTGAGATACATTTGGTTTTTTTTGGATCACACACACAAAAAAACTACTCTTTCAACAAACAGAAAAACTCCTTCAATTCCCACTTCAGCTCAATTCCCACTTCTAAATCATTAAAACCCTATCTAATAAGAGTGCACAACACTGAGGTGTAAATATTGTATCACATAATTGCAAGCAATTGCAAGATGTAGCTAGTTCTGTTTAAAATATGTTTTGTTTGTCTTTTTTTAAACTCCCTATTAACATACCCTTCTGAATGAGTTTGAGCTAGCAACATACTCTTTTTAGACTTTAAATAAATATTAATAATATATTGCATCTGGACGAAGGAAAAACTGAAATGCATGCATGTTTTTTTGTTTTTGTTTTTTGCTCTTTGCTTAATTAATTCATTAATTAAACATAATCACAATCTTTCCCTGGGACAGTGACTCCAGGTGAAGAGAATATGCTATTCCTGTACCAAAGCAGCAGATCAACAATCATTCGTGAGTGTGGATGTTCTCACAGACATTGCTTCGTGATCTATTCTGATGGATCATTTAACAAATTCTCCATTTAAAAATATCAGGCTTGCCCACTGCATGTCCTGTCTGTGCAGGCACCTTATATAATTGTATTTGGGCTCATTATTCCAAAAAAATAATCATCTGATTTGCGTGTTTTTAAAAGGGCATGTTTACCCTCCATGTAAAATTTCTAAAAATCTGTTAAAATGAAAGTACAGGGAAGTAGGATTGATCATTCCTACCACCCAATATTATTTCTGTGAGGAGTGCAAGAAGAAAACAGAAGAAAACAGCTTCTAACAGGCTTCCTCCTGTCTTCAGAACTATCTTTAATAAAGGAAAGTCCCGTTCCAATCCGGCATATGAAAACTGTATGTGTCGGTGCTCCTCAAACAAATAACATTGGTAGGAATAATCAATCCAACCTCCCGGCCTTTAGGTACTTTTCATTTTTAAAAAGTTAATTTTTAGAGAGGAGTTTTCCTTTAAGATCAACAAGCAATTGTTTACATTAATCCACAATCCAATTAGCCATAATTTTATTATAAATTTATAAGTTATTAAAAAAATGGTAATTAACTCATATATTAATAACTTTAAGCCACAATACCAAATTATAAATAACAATTACATCTTTACTTCATTAATATCTCATTATAGACCCATTTTATCCACCTTCCTTTTTTCCACATAGACAAATCCTTGCATCCTTGAAACTATGATTATCTGAAGAAAAGACTTATCAAATTAAATAGCAATTTACAGTAGGGATATTACTGGTCATAGTTACAAACTTAAACTAAAAAAGGATGACACATCCTCATTTAGAGATAACATATCACAGATTATTAAATAAAAAAAAATAATCATAAAGTATAATAGGTCAGATTTTAAAGCCTGATCACTAATTTAAAGTCACCTTTTAAACTAGTATAGCATGAAGATTATGATACAAATACAATTAATTTAGACCGTGCACTTGGCAATTCATATAGAAAAGACTAATCTAGTCAAATCTAATTACTTTACATCTGTGGTATCCACTGAACTTTATCAGCATTTCCACATATATATTGTAGATTAGGAAAAGATGTGCATCATCTTCAAAATATACCAAGCAGAATAAAATCCCTATACAAATCCATAACTTAGACCATATACATCATAGCTGATAGCTGTGAGTGCATTATCAGCAGAGGCATATATATATTTATATATACATTATGATTCAACCACAAAAACTTTGTACTGTGTATTACAGTGCTGGAGTTTATATTTCCTTCTTTCCTCCCGCTCATGAATAAATAGAATGTAAACATTTTAAAGAAAACACATAAAATGTTGAATAATTTGTTAGAATTTTGCATATAGCTTAACACACAGAAAATATGTAGCCAACTGATTTTGAAAAGAATCCAAAGAACACCTTATGTTCACTCAGTTTTCTTAGTTTGTTAATACAATTTTCAGTGCTAGCATTCTTCAGAGTTGATGTCCTGTCTCAATTTATATGTATTGTACAATAACTTGAGGATCTAGCAGCACTATTATATAGGTCGCAATTGATTTCACAAGATAAACTTATATTCCTTGGGTAAAAAAAAAAGACCTGAATAGAAGAGATGTTTGTACATCTAGTATGTAAAGCCAATTTACTTAGAGTTAGGTGATTCATTTGTGTTAAAGCAATTAATATATTCTTGCTAAAAGTGAACTACATCATCTTGTACTGTGGTTTTGCTTGTTTCATAAAAGTTTATTTATTGATGACACTTTCACCTTTTTCTTATTTTTCTTTAAACAATTATATAATCACATGGTTGAAGACTTATCAACTTTATAAAGCAGTTTCATCTATTTAACCAATCACATTTTATTACTGTTTTTGATATATTTGAAAACATGTTATTTGTGTGATTATACCATAAAAGATAATTACAAATCCTGATTCCCTCTTAAAGGACAATCATACTTATCTTCCACAATCCTCACCTCTTCTCACTATGTGAAGTAACTAGGATGAGGACCTGAACTGCTAATTTTAGCATTTGCAGTCTGTCTGCAATCTAGCCAATGGGAAGACATGTCTGAAAGTTGGATTGGACTGGCGAGGGATTTTTTTGGTAAGTATAACTTAGTGGTTCCGTACCTAACCCTAGCTAAATGTAAGGGCGGGTTTTCAGAGTATAATTGCCCTTTAATTTCATAATTGATACATCAGTGATTTTTTTGTATTTTAGGAAAAATGCTGTTATAGTGTTATATTTATATTTATTTAATTAAATTCATTATTGTTATCCAAACTGTTAAATTGGCAGTTCTGATAAATATTAACTATGATATTTTATAATAAACATAATAAGAAAAATACATCTGTGGAAACAGTTTTAAGATTCATTTGAAGAGAATTTAATAAGCTTGATTGTTTAGGAAAACAAAAGATTCAAAACAGCACCAGAGCTAATAATACTAAGTGCACCTGTTACAGCAGGGTTTTCATCATGACAAAGATATTCCACACACAAAAAAAATCTATTAGCAATTATTGCTTAGGTCAATGAATTAAGCTGACATCAGTGACGAACACTGTTTTATCATTTAGTAAGCCTTCCGCATTCTTTCAGGCAAAGGGAAAAAAGCATTGTTACTGTATCTCAGTGCTACATATCACTAGAGTGTTCCACAAAAAAACCCATTTCTATGTCACCCTCAGCATTATTTTAACTGTTTATTTGTTTTTTTGTTCACCTCAATTGATAGAATTTTCCCAGATAAAACTGCATTTCATAATGATGTCCTAATAACACTGAATATTTTGCAAAGGGTCAGGTTAACACAGTGAAATACACAAGTGAAACCAGAGCCACTACTATTCCCCATATCAGGGCATGCTAATGTTATATAGTTAGTGCACAAGTGAAAAAAGTTGAACTGAGATGCACACTTAGAATAAGGATTTCTCTATTTATTTAGTGAACCACAAACAATGTTTGATGAAGATAGGTAAGATTCTGGGCACTTTTTTAACAATTTTTTTTTACATGGCAGTAAGGGTTGGTCCCTACACTACAGAAAAAAGTTCATTTTGGGGTAGACATGCCCCCAAGTTAACAAGTCCCCAAACTATTTTTTTTGTGATGAAATAACCTTCTGCCACTTATCTTGCTGATTTTCGCCATATAGATTTCTGCAACTGCAGAAAACATTTTTTTTCGGTGAGCTAGAATGAAAAAAATGTGGTTGCTGAGAAATTTCAAATCTTTATGAATAGCGTTAAACAAAAAAGAGTGAAAAGCACAGAATTGACATCATCCTATTTAAAAGTATTGTAAAACTGGATATTTTTAGTTATTAAAAGTGTTTCACCACTCTTGCAAGTGGCTTTCTCAGTTCCACTAAGTGGTATGAACACCCACCATCATATTAATGCAGACAGAAACTGGTCAAATGCTGAAAACAGGAAGTGATCAAGCTAATAAAATATTGATGAACCTTTCCAGCAATTAACTCTTACTAATTTTACCTAGAGATGTGATTTAGGGTTCATTTTGAAGGTACAACAGCTTTATATACAACCCAAACTTGTTTGGAAAAATTGAAGATTGCAGTTAACCTTTTATTTTTCCAATTTTTTTATTAAATACAATTTCTTGACTGCAACAAGCACATAAGATAGTGAAGGATCAACCAATATTGAATTTCTAACTATTTTGTAAATGTTTGTGTGAAAGAACTAAATAAAAAGACATGCAGTGTAAGAAACTTTTATTAATTCTCTAGAGCAGGAAAAGATATATTTAATCAAATAAATAAAAAAAAATGTAAATCCAACGATCCAAACATACTGGGTTGACAAGCAACTACACAGGCACATCTCTGCTGGACAGAACTAGAAAGTAATATGGCAAGGAAGGGTAAACGCAACCTCTTATACATTGGCAAAATGTGCAAAATAATGTTGAATATAGAACATTAATTAAAATAATAAGTAGAATTGGTTTTGTCTACCTCTTAACCTCAAGCACAACCAATAATATTAAAACAAATGCTAGAATAAATTTTTGTTAATACGTTTGGTACAGTTTATTTTTTTCCCAGGGATTTACCAAGTTAAATATCTGATGAGATTTATGCATGTTTTATAAACTGAATCCTCATACTGCTGGTGATATGACAAATATTCAGGCATGGTGACATTTCTCAGTGATTTTGTTTGTGTTTGGGGGTCATTGGTTTGTTTTTTTTTGATCAACAATATAGATTTAATTTTATGACCTTTCTGAATATTTTACATGGAGAAGCAAATTTTCTCTAAATACAATACACTGAGAGCAAGGTCACACTACAAAGCACATGGAAGCGTGCATGTGTTCCGGTGCAATCAGCCAATTTTGCGCAATCTGAGTGCATTCAATTGCACAAAAATGTCAATCAGATTGCGCTTAAAAGCGCATCTGTGTGGCCTAGCCCCATATAAATGTGCAACAAGTGAATTCTGATTTTATGTATTAAATACACAGGGCCCTTGAATACATCTGTATTATAATTAAAAGGGCATTTAAACCACAAATGTTCTTATGTTATTTAATACGATATTATACAATTCATATTTTATTTGTAAGGAACAGTATCTTAAACTGTTAGATAAAAAAAAATAATTAAAGGGCAACTATACTGTTTCCTACCACCCCTACCAATAAAATTACCTAGGGATGAGGACCAAGACTAGGGCTTACCTTGCTTCACATGCAATCTAACTCTGAAGTTCTGATCAGCATTCTGACAAAGAGTGCCATGTTCCCATAGACCAGGTTCTATACTGAGTGTTGGGGAGGAGTTAGACTATATCAGCAATTTAATTTTCAACTTTAGATTGTTTATGTTATGGGGAAGCTCTGGAGCGAGTACCTCACCTTTAGTAATGTCATTGGGTTTATTGTGGGTGGGTGGTTAAGAAGTATAGTTTTCACTAAAAGTAGTGTTTACCTCAGGATCATTAAAATAAAAACTTGACTTTATAACATTAACACAGTAAAATTTTATTTAGTGATGCAGAACAAGAACCGGTTTCAACTGATGAAGAAAATAGCTGTTATACATCTCCAAAGTAACCTTGAGATGGTTTGAGGTGAATATATTGCAACAGCCCAATAATAAACTTGATCTCAATGCTTCTAAGAATCTTAGACAATCTTATACAACATATAAATAATCAATATGATATTATCTCTATATATCTAGCCTGAAGCCTAGAATGAATTTATTTGGATGAATGTGTTTACATTTTTGCCAGTATGTTCACCTGCTAATTTAAAAGACCAAAGGCAGTTAAAACAAGAGATAAGTCCCTTTTTCTAAGCGGAACTCCCAGTTTTAAATATCTGGGGATATGGCAAATTTTTTTGAATGTGAGAGTCAGAACTCAAGGTCGAAAAATTAGTAAATCGTGTCTTTATGTGGGCCTTTTCCCTTTTTCAACATAAAATATTGTTAATTTACTTTGAAAAGAAAAATAAATTTCACTGTAGGTTGATATTTAGTAAAATCAGAATATTCTGTCATTTCTTAAGACTTAATGCAAGATAAAAGATTTTGTGCAACCACATAAACATTCCAAAATAACCCACACCGTTACCCTGTATTGTAACAATGAATAAAGATCTGAAATATAATTTTAATCCACATTGGGATTAATATACTCAGGTACTCAAGGCACCATATGTATAAGGATAAAGGGTAATTTAATATGAGGTTGCAATGTTTAAGCATTACTGATTGTAATGGGAGTTGGGAGGCTTTGGTCATTCTGAACATTAATTACTCCTATAGTACAAAAGCAACACGAATTGTGCACCTGGAAAATAATTTCGAATTACTTAATTTTCCCGATTTAGTTTGGGTGCCAATAGATTAAGTATCACTATTGAATCAACACGAAACCAATTTAAAATATCCACAAAAAATATGAAGCAAATTGGGATAAGGCCCCATTGTTTGCACAAAACTGCAAAGCTTGTGTATAAATCCTTCTATTTGAGACCATTTTACCATTTATCTCTATATAAGAATACAAAAATATATTAAAGAACACTAGGATATACAGAAGTAAGACTGTAAGGTATTTCTTATTGAAAAGAAAAAGGGAAAAATCTGTTTTCACTATTTACCTATGTGACTAGTTTACATTGGAATGATTCTGTTAATGAGTGTTTGGTGTAAAATTGGCTTCCTTTATTTTCTGAGATTAAAGAAATTGAAGAAAATGGAAGAAAATCCAGCTGGTATTTCTGTTGGTTATTAACTAGACAGTGCTATTTAGAAATCATCTGTAAGCTGCTGGCCATTAGGATGATTCAAACCTCTGAATATTCTCAGTGAAATAATTCATGTGGAATCAAACAAAAAGAAAATCAATAGTTGCACATTTTTAACAAGTGTATTGGGAAATAATCCCTGTGACTTATTCATTTCAATGCCAATCTTTGTAAAAAAAAAAAATGTATATAACATACGTATATATATCACAAAATTCAGTGTTGCATAATCTCTCATCAGCAATGCCAATCGTTTTTCTAGTTTAAAAAAAGGGTAAGGTTTGTGCTTTCATTACGGTTTGCTAGAAAACAAGAAATTAACACATCCTAAAATTTCTGCTTGGCAAGACCTTAAATCATCCCTGCAAGCCTATAATATTGAACATCCAAACTACCATACATGAAAAATTCCGACTTCCATTTGATACCCCAATATCCATCATTACTCATCTTTAAACATACATTTGATATTAAAATTGAGCAAAATTTAAAACACAATATTTTGATTTAAGAAAAAAAAAAATCCTTTATCCAAGAATAAATTTATTTTCACTGATTAAATATAGTTCCTGACAAATGGGGGAGGAGAGAAACCACCTCCTACTCCAGATTTAGGTAAATTACTTAATTGTGCCCTGTTTATTGTTTTACAAAAAATATATTAACACAGTTGCATTATTATGTTCTCTATGGATTATATAGAATATTTTAAATGAATACAATAGAGGGTACAACTCGGGATTGCACAGATATCTGGTATATGTAAAAATAAATATTTAAATAAATAAATACCTCAGTGTAATGCATGCCTTAAATGAATACAACTCTATTATTTTCTGCCTGGCCTTTCACATTTTCTTCGTTTTCAAATCAGTGCATACTTTCTCTTAATAATAGTACTGAATGCTGCTTGAACAGTTATACAGCAAATCGTATTTTTAAGGAATATATCATAACAACTGAGGTGAAGATAATTTACATACAGTAGAATCCCAACGTACAAATTTTATAATTAGGACAAAAGAAGCAAAGGCAAGAAAGAAAATTAACATAGGAACCATCACTCATACCAACATATGCTAAAATGTTACTATGCACACACTGTCAGGTTGATTAGTCAATCATACTTGTCACTTAAAGTGCCCATGTAATGGCTTTCAAGCTTATGTAACAGTCCAGGCAGCTTATGAGCTGCAGGGTGACAGTTCTGAACTAGGAATTCCATGAAACATTGAAGCAAAACCTGAAGCATAGATATCACAGAAAAATGTGTCTTCAGGAGAAACATGCTTTACCTCAAAAAACCTTTGTGACAATAATGTTCTCCACATAGACAAAAAAATAATCATTGGAAAACAAGGAATTCAAAACGTTTAAACGTAGGAGGGAAGAAATCAGTTTAGAATGTTAGGCTACATATTAAAGTAGACTGACTCATACCAATATCTAAAAGATTAAAACAAGATGGGAGAAACCAGTGTATTTTCTGTGTCTTTGTCTCTTTTATCCCTTACTGTCTCCCTCTTTCTATTAATATCTTTGTGTATTTGTCTATTTATATATATATATATTTATTTATAAATTTAAGCAACAGAATCAGCAACATAATTATTGCACTAAGAGGGCAGATCATCTCACAGCAAAGTCAAAATGAAAAAGCTGGGTGTTGTTTTCCACATTCTCTGTTCATTTTGATGTAAGGCATTAGTGGAGTGAAGGTTTTACATTCATATTGACAGTAATAATTGCATTAGGAAATTATATTAGACAGAAAATAAAGCCAAGGGAAAGACATCTGGGGGTGGTTGAATTGCTGGGAGATGGTGAATACATAGCTATAAAGACAGGAATACGATGCCAAATTTTCATTTTTTTATACTAAAGCTCCCCCTCCTGTTCAGTTTCTATTACAGCATCCTTATTAAAATCGGCAAACTAATACCGTAGCAGAAAATATGTGTGTATGTCAATGCTAAAGGTTCTCTTGAACAATTCAAGACATTTATAGAATAACCACTAGAAAGAATTATGATATCAAATGAACATTGGTAAACTCAACCAACTTAATATATCTTTGAGAATCTTTTATTATAGTTATTTATTCAGTGTGGACTATGAAACAAGGCCAAAAGATAGATAATTAACCAAAGTGTGTGCAGCAGAAATCAAATGTTTTCAAACTGCTGATTATACGTAATTAGTTGGCTTTCCCTTGTCAAGTACTGATATACTTGATTTGCATGGACTTTGATATATTTTTTATATTAATTTCTTTCTTTTATATCACTCCTGCCCTCCCAACTAAGGAATCTTAAAAAAGTCGGTTAAGCAATACTGAGCCCCAAAGGTATGAAAAGTCCATGTGAAAGTGTCATACCCTTAATGTTTGTATCCTGCTGCTGAGTTAGCTTTATTTAGGCAGTGGTTAATATGTTGAAGTTTTGAATTGTGGATAGACACTACTTTGGGCAATGCTAAACTGTAACATCAAGCCAGTTTCTATATATATATTTGTATATGTATCATTTTCAATTATTTTATTAGGAAAGCTGTACCAGACGCATAATCACTATACATTGATTAAACATTACCTTTACAATTAATAGTCACTGAAATTACAGAATAAATATATGCACTTTTTTTTATAAAAAAATCTTTGTTTATGTGGGTAGGCTGAGGAGTAAGGAGGGGAGAAAACATTAAAAGTGCTTCCTACAAAGCTGTTAGTGATACATACCCAGTAGCATTTCTTAAAAAAAGAAAGAACAAAAATTGCAATGAGCTGCAGAAATCGTGGCTTCAACGTGAATTCACAAAGCTGTTGATCCCTAGGTGTTTTGTGTACATTGATTGCTTTTTTCTGCATTGGAAAATTATGTTAAATCAAAGAAACTCTGAACAATAAAGCATTGCAGTAACTCCAGGGTCTTATTGGTCGAATAGCAGGAAATATAATGATGTTATGGGTGAGAACATTCGAGCATTACCCTCCCTTTGCAGTTTTTAGGCATGCAGCAAACTGCATCAATATACAGGATCTGTGCCATGGGCGTTTCTTTGTAGAAGGAAGCCACAATGCCATCCTATTCCCCCCAGTGAAAAAAAAATTAAGTTACTGCCAAAAAAAGACACATGGATATATTTATCAGAATCAGTACAAATCTCCCCATACCTTACATGGCACAGTCAAGTTTCTTATAGACTCCTATATAAAAAATAATGATTGATAACATTGCTGGCAAAAGTCTGCGAAGGCACTTCAATTAAGTATGATTAGAGTATGGCCCTTCCTCCAAAACAATTTGGGGAGCACAATGATATCATCCTCAATCATGCGTTTATTTGGGGGCACTATAAAATGATGCTATACTAGAATCTGTATGTATTTTTTTCCAAGACTTCGAGGTAATCCGGCTTTGTTTGGAGTTTGGCCCTTAACTCGAGGTAATCACTTTGGGTTTGGTCTGAAAACCCCTTTCCAGTTGAGAAAAGAAGGGTTTCTTTTAATCTGGCATCCTGTTGCAAATCAGGGTACTGCATGCCAGGGGGGTGCACATGCAGTTCCTTTAATTTGGGCACTGTGCCATACAGACAGTCAACAAACCCCACTGTGGGAGCTGGCCTTTCTCGGTCAATTACACCAGGAAAAAGTACTCCATTTTCATGAAAACTTGGTAGGTCCCCAGACTGATTTACGGTAACAATTGTATTTAGCTGGGAATTAGATACTGCCATTGTCCACTCTTTCTCTTTTTCTATTAAAGTCCTGTAATTAGTGTTGTTTTCTTTTGTTTCTGAAAATTGTTGCCCCATTTCCTCTTCTCTTGGTTTGTAAATGGGATTGTTACACATTTGGGTTACAGGGTGAGGAATATAATCATAGACATGGCCAGGGGCCTTTTCTGGTGAATTGTTCTGTCTGTCCTCAAAGATCCTGCACTGCATTTGAATGCCAGTCAAATCGACCTCCTGTCTCTTTCGGAAGGGAAGTTTCTTACGCCTTCTCAGCACGAAAGCAAAAAGGCCTGCAGCAACAAAAACAGCTGAGAAAAACAAGATTAAAAGACTAAGGATGAGTACAGACAGTGGAATTGCCCCCCCTGGTGTAGTAAACTCAAATACAGATGAACTTGTGGGTACCATGTTACCAGGCAGATTAGGTGAAGCTGCAGTAGCAGCATGCAATAGTTCTGGACACAAAACTTCCATTTCAATAGATTTTAGATCCTTGTTTGTCAGGTTTTCAGGACTCATGCACAAAACCTCTCCAACTACAATAACTGAGCTAATGGTGTCTATCCACTGCTTTAAGGGAACAATATCACAGGAACAATCCCATGGATTGTGCTTGAGGTCAATCTGCACAATAGCATTAAGATGCTCCAAGACCCCTGTCACAGGAAGATAAAGGAAATGGTTATTTCTCAGATTAAGTCTGGTCAAAGAAGTGCCAGCAAAAGTGTCAGTTGGGAGAGTTCTCAACAGATTGTCATTGAGAAAAAGTAGCTTCAGATTTGGCATCAAACTGAAAGCAGCAGGTTGAATTTCTCTTATCATATTATACTCAAAGTATAGATAATCCAAGCTTTGTAAACCCCTGAACATCCCAGGAGTCAGCCTCTCAATGTCATTTCCATTCAGATACAAACTTTTTAAGTTTGGGAGATTAATAAATGCTCCCTCCTGCACGTAGGATATACGGTTATTTCCAAGATGCAATAGATCCAAAGAAGAAAAATTCCAAAAATCTGACCTGTAAATTTTCTGTATTAAGTTCCCATTTAAATAGAGCTTTTTAGCATTCAGTGGCCTAGGCAAAAGCTCGGATATATTATGAAATCCTCTCTCTTTACAATTTACAGTCAATCCCAAATCATTAATGTGCAAACTGCAGGAACAACCTGTGGGGCATATAATTGGAATGGGTGGCCTTGTCTGATATCCTGCTATTGGTGGTTGGTTTGGGCCTGGATAAAGGCCTCTAGGTGTCGGTGGAGGCTTTGGCACTCTTGGCTGCTTAGTGGTTGCTGGTTGTTTATTAGAAACCTTATACTCCACAGATGAAGCAGTTACATGAGAAGAGGACAACATAGAGGAAGGTTTTGTTGGCCATGTATTTTCTTTACTAGATGGTATCTGCGGTATCCCCCAACTTATTTCAGCTTCAGCTTCAGATAACGAGGGGCAGAGTTTACTGCGTTTTATGTCTCTTAGATCCTTGCCATGAAAATGAAATGGACTTTCACATGTAATATCCCCTACAAGAACAGTATATGGTATTCGCTCTAGCCAATTTTTTAACTGCAAAATTTCACAGGTACAATTCCATGGATTCTCTGCTAACTGAATTTCCATAAGGCTTCTTCCAATGTGATCCAGCATGCCCTTGTAGAAAAGTATCTTTAACCTATTTCCACGCAGATCCAAGTGTGTTAAAGATACAGACTTGAATAAATTTGTTGGAAGCAATGGGATATGGTTATCATTTAGAATTAATACTCTCAACCTATTTAAATATCTAAAGGCCCCACTTTCAATCCTTTTAATAACATTGTAATCTGCTTGAAGGTATTCTAAACTTTCTAGTCCCAAGAAGGTGTCATTTTTAAAGATGTCCAGTTTGTTTTCATGCAGATATAGCCTTTTTAAAATTTTCATACCATTAAAAGCTCCTGGCTGAATGTCTTGTAATGCATTGTTCCCCAGATTAAGAGAGACAGTATTGTTCAGGTGAAGAAAACTGTTAGTATACAGTTTTCTCATTGAGTTTCTTTGAAGATATAGTTTAAAAGGTCTTGACCA
Organism: Hymenochirus boettgeri; assembly: GCA_019447015.1. Classification (NCBI taxonomy): domain Eukaryota; kingdom Metazoa; phylum Chordata; class Amphibia; order Anura; family Pipidae; genus Hymenochirus; species Hymenochirus boettgeri. The sequence goes on along the minus strand of CM033470.1, from coordinate 258,880,107 downwards.
GGATTCAGCAATCTGACTAATATTTGTAAATCCTTTATTGTCACAATGAATGTGAAAAAGGCTTTCCTTCACTTCACAGTAGCAGGGTTCAAAGCAAGGCTCGTCTATTTCCTCTGAATCCTCAATCAAGGGAATTGGTGTAGTCCATGCAAGAGCAATTGTGCTTAGAATTATCCACAACATCCGTCCTTTAAAATGAATTTCTGCTGAAGCTGGTTGCATTGCTGATTAATTAGGAAAACTGCAAAAGAGAACAAAATAGTACAGTGTTGGCATTTTTAAATTCAAATTATTTTTAACAGACATAGCCAAACTTCAAACAATAAAGTCTCTCTTGATTTGATAATTTCCTATAGCCTTAGATGGATAGCTATAGATCTGCCACTGAGTTTTACTTTATGTACAACATTACATAATGTACTCATAGTAAGCATTCTTCCATTCAACTAAAAGACATGCAGGACAGAACATACATACATATACTCAAATAATGCAAAGATACATAGGAGCTTGGAACACTCAACATTTTACCTGTTTTAAATTCTTCACTGACAGCAGTGATACAAGAAATTTAATTGGCATACTGAAAACTGCCTATTGCTTTGTTGTTACTCAGCTACAAGCTGGAATTATAATAAAGCTACAATATACATTATAAAACAACAGCAAAAAATACATTTTATACGGAAAACAATTAGTTATTTTTATTCCTATTCAAATTCTCAGTATAGCCATAATGTGTGACTGATTTATACATTCAAGTCACACTGATCAATTAACACTGTAGCTTTTTCATACCCACAAATAGATTAAATTCTTTGCAGATGATTAATCTACCCATGCCACATGCCCATATGATCGCCAGATCTATAGGGAAGCTGATAGCTAAATGCAGCTGAGGCTGGGATGATCCGTGATTTAAAAGCTCTGCCTGACTTGGATTGGGAGGCTAGGAGACCACAAACCAACCGGTGAACCCATCTCTGAGCTGTTTGCAGATAAAAATACCTATACATTTATAAAGTACAGTCATCATCATTTATAAGCTAATGGAAAATCAACACGTAAATGAGAATTAATAAAAATCTGTACTAAATAAATTATTGTATAAATAGATAAGGAAAAATCCCCCCCCCCTCTCTCTCTCACACACACAAACTGCTGAAAATAGCTACAGTAAAGCTATAGATGTTATTAAGGTATCTGCATTTTACTGCATTTCCTGTGCAAGAATATGAAAAAGGTTACATTGGCAGTAGAAAAACTTCAAAATATCCTGTGTTTGCATGTTCAGCTATCTGTCTGTGGCTTTATCCATCTAGATGTGTAGATATATATGTGTATGCGTGTGTGTTAAATGACTTCATTGCAGAGGAGATATGATCGGTAAAATGGGCATTAGATAACCACTGCATCTCACTAAAATACCAATGAGAAGGGGCAACACTGAGCTTTATATTGCAGCAGTGACATTTGTAAATACATCTGCAACTTCGCTCTAATTTGAGGCCATTAATAATGCTCCCTTAAGATGTATACAAATCTGATTAACAGATCTACTTACCAGTTTGCAGGACAATATTGAGCTCATCTGTGAGGGTAAAAAAGCTGAGTTTAAGCGTTGCTTGTTCTCGCTCTCTCTGCCTTTCTCTTCCTATCTTCTCCTACTGAGGCTGAAGCAAAAAAAAAAAAAAAAGACAGGGACGTGCTAGGAATGAAATGTGCAGTGTGCTGTGAGCTGCTCTGTGTTTTCAATAGGTTGCTTCAACATGCAGATCTGCCACTCAGTATGCTCAATGGAGCCAGAGAGGAGTCTGCAGCCTTTCTGTCCAACACTGCCTGCTGAAGTCTTTCTCACTCGCCCTCTCCTTGAGCCTTCCCCCCCATCTTTTTCTTTTCCTCACTCCTCTATCCTCCTCCTCCAGTCATAGGCAACAGATCATTGGAAATTTGACACAAATCCAACAATATTCACACTAGTGCTTCAATTGTCTACCTCCTGTTTATTTTCTTTCATCCTCTTTTGTAGCTCTACCCATTTGATGCTTCTCCCTTTTCTCCTCTTCTCTCCCTCCACCCCTTGCTGACAACAGATAATTGGGAAACTCGATCATAGTCAGGAATCCTCACACCGATTTTGCCTTTTGTCTCCCTGTCTTCACCTGTCTTTCTTCATTCCCTTACTTTCTGCTTATTCGTCTTAATGCTGGCAGAAAATCTTCTACGGTTCAGGTCAAACCAAACTATTTTCCCACATTATTTAAAACATTTTAGCTTTCCCTTTAAATTTTCTCATCTCTCGTTATCTTTGTGTTTTTTTCCCCCTATAGCATCATGAAAACAAGCTGAAGAAGAAAAGCTGATCAAAAGAGAAGGGGGGAGCTTTTGGGCTTATGACGTGTTCATACACTGGGAAGCCCAGGCATTTTTTTTTGTGGGTGTGCGGGGTATCCAGGGTGATCATCTCTCCTTCATCATGCATATTTGAAGCTTAATATAGATATATGAAATGAAGCCAGAACAAACAGTACTAAGGGCTGTTCCAGAAGATTGTTGCTGCTGGTTTCTTGCAAAGGAAACTCGTAAAAAATTAGGAAGCTATATCACTTATTAAGATCCATCTTGCATTGGCTGGAGAGACTCTTCTTGGTGTGTAGTTTCATCACAGTTAGATGTTTCTCTGTTGTTTCTAAATAGAAAAAAATAATCAAAGTATAGAAATGCTTAGACCACTGACCACAGCCAAAGGTCAGCTGACTATGATTTGAATATCATGACTTTCCTTACCATTGTTTTTGTTTTTATAGTCATTATCCATTTTGTTCTCTATATCACACAATATCCCATGGATGCAGATACAAATTCAAATAGACCCTTAACACATGGCAATTCTAAACTCACATCCACAAATACACTTATACATACATCTACATATATTGTATATATTTTTAACTTGTTTGACATGAAATGGAATCCTCTGCTTTGCTATTCAACATTAAAAGAAGACTGTGGTTGAATTAGAAGAAGAAAATGTGTGCCAGCTTAGGACAAAGCTGCAGGAAAGCAAAGGGTAAGGTAATTATACTGGGGGCAAACTATAAGTATAGTATAGCTATACGTATAAAGTTACTGGAATGGTATTAAAGTAAAGATTTTGCAATAGGCACAATCAAAAGATTTTTTTTTTTTTTTTTACAAATGATGTTAGTGCAGAAAAATCTAGTAAGGACCAATAGCTGTGTACTGCTGTTTTAATGACATGCAACACAGTAGGTGAATTAAAGGCAAGATAACCCTAAACTTTTTTTATGCCATACATCATCCTAACCAATGACATTCATAGAATTGCATACACTATACCTTTAATGATTGTTAAATGCACACTAGAATGTAAATGAGCAAAAGTGTTTTATATACTTTGGTTTTAAGCTTTTGGTATTGTTTAGCTTCTTATTCTTACTGGGACTCTCCCTGTGGCGTAAATTTTTTTTTTTTTTTGCTCAATATGAAAATGACTGAAATTAAAAAACATGAGTACATTTAACTATGTGAATAAATAATGCCCAGTCTGGGAATTCCATGCAGTTATATGACTACAGGGTCCAGGATGGTGATTAAAGGATAGTGAGAGTTGCAGTTTACCAAGAAGAGCAATACATTACATTCCATTACATTGCCATAAGCAATATTATTTTTGATGCAGTATGCAGTGGCAGATCTAGTGCTTGAATGTTCACCACACACACGCATGAAATAAGACTTACTTTGTGCATCTGAACATCTATTTAATTTGTACAAATAGATGCAATTAGTATAAAATGATCCTTATGTCATAGACATTTCCAATAGCAATTTTAGATAATGTTCCTTACAGCAAAAAAAATGTCCTAGCAACATCTGTGTTGTACCTAAAATAACTGCAGTGCCTTGCATAAAACTGCACTATAACACTGATTATTCAAAATGGTAACATTTCATTCCTTGCAATTATAATATTTTGCCATAGTGGCAGTGTTCTTGTTGATTAGTGTTGTGTTTGTGTGTGTGTTGTTTTTTTTTTTTATATACAGTATCTCTAGTCCAAGGACATGTAAAGATTGAAAACATGTTAGTCTCCAAGGCTACGGAGATGCTGGAACAGGTTCCCAGGAGTGATTTCTACTGTGTTCCTTCTTTCACAGTAGGTGCTGATTTGTGTTTCTTCTTGATAGGATGCCAAAGTTGAAAAGCTTGATGCGGAGGTTAGCAGTAAATTGTGATTTGTGCATGATCCAATCTCCTGCAGGCTCTTTGCATCATATAAAGCCATATGGCAGAGACCCTATGCAAGGGCAGCTAAATCTTTAGCACTCCAGACCCATGCAGTCTTTAAAATTACAGAAGGCAAATGACCTCTCTATGATTATATGCTAAAACCTGCCACGTCCATTTAGGTTGTGGAGTTAAATCGCAAAGCTAAAAATTACTATTATCAAACAGAGAAAGGATTTGCCAGGTAACAATTGTACACTGCTTGCTATGGAATTGTCAGGGAGGGTTAAGTTGGTATAAGTTGAGGTGTCTGTAAAAAACAACCCCCCCAGAGACAGCTCTGGACCAATTCATATTTTATACCATCCAGTTCTTTCTATATGATGAAGTCATGAAGTCAGTGTTTAGAAATCTGTAATCTCAATATCTAATCTTTTACACCTTACGCAGAACCTGCAAATAACTATAAATCATTTGTTGTAATCTACTAGAATTCAAGGTCACTCATGTCATACTTGATGTCTAGACATGTACAATCCATACACATTTGCATACATTCCAAAGGTTGTTGTTTTTTTTTAATCATCCTAAATGTAGAAAGCGTAATAATACAGTTTGGTACATTTGTTTCATACTGTTCAATCAGTCACTTTATAATGGACCTTTTCTTTAGAAAGTCAGATTTTTGTATATTAAATAATTCTATCATCTATGGAGAATATTTTGTTGGGCAATCATCCTTTAAATGCAGCACAGGATTGAGTTCTAGTTTATTTGAAAGAAAGGGCAAGTAAGAGAATATGATTTTATTGTTGGTTCTTGTTGAGGGCACTTTTCATGGTATAACAATACAATCAACAATACACTACTACATTAAAGTCGCTGTCTACGTAAATATAATGGCAAATGAGGAAATGGAGCGAGTTCAGTAAATCACTAAAAACACACTAACCTGTTTGCAGAGATGTACCAAGGGTTTTGGTGGGTTTTGCAGAGATTGCAACAGTATCGGAAACATTTGTATATCGTCTAGGCACTAGCCATGATAAAAAGATTTAAAGGTAAACTAACCCCCTAAACCCACCCTATCCTTTTGATGCAACCAGGGTAGGAATGGACCTACAATGCTGGGAGTTCATTACATTGCGGGCAGTACTTCACTTCCCTTGCCAGTCCAGTCTGGCCTCATCCACTTTACTCTCTGCAAGAAGCATGTCTTCCCTTAGGCCAGACTACAGACAGAAGGAAAAGGCTGAATTGGACCAGCAAATAAAACTTTAATTAAGTTTTGCCAATGATCTAATGTAACCCCAGAAGTGTAGACCTAGCATTTTAAAACAAAAGGGAGGGGGTTTAATTGCCCTTTAAGACAGGAATGGCATAAGCTTTGTATGACATTTTTACTACCACTAATGACCATTAAACAAATGAAAAAATCAGAATGGATTTGGAACACAATATGAGCTGCTCTTAATTGGCTAATGGCTAACACAGAAAAAGAGCAGCTCTCAGTACACAGTCCCTAAACTCCAAACCTTACATTAATGCTATTATTACCCACCCCCCTCATTCTACTGCTATATTGCTTGCAGCATAGAACAGAGAAATCTGTACAGACAGTAACATATGGTATATCTATATATCTATCTATCTTCCTCTCCCTCTCTTTCTTTATCTATCACCTATCTGTCTATCATATGTAAAATTACACACAATGCATGCATGAAAATATATACACATGAACACAGCAACATGTACGCATTTAAACTAAGACCATGCATGGACATAAACACGTAAAACTTAAATACCAAAATATGCACAAACGAGAGAAAACACTGAAATCTCTTTTTCGTTTCTCTTACAGATTCACGGATTTTTCAAGTGGAACCATTAAAGACAATAGGAGTTAAAAAATATGAACGTTCCACCTAAAATTAAGGTACTATTAGCAATGGTAACTTACCGTTAATTGCTCAGGGATCTGTGAAATGGTCTGGGGAACATGTATCAATGCCCAAAATCTTTAAAAAAAAAACACAGTCAAGTATCAGAATCTTCATGCGCTTCCTGTTTTGACATATTTCTAAAATTGATGATTTTTTTATTCAAAAATTCACAATTTGGAAAAATCAGAAAAAGTCAGAAATAAGCCAAATAAGTTCCAGAAGATACCTGAAATCTGCTTCAGAACCGGGTTCAGGTCCATCTCTAGCACAAACATATCTGTTGTAATCAGTTAGATTAACTGGACTTTAAATTAAGTTCTTTAAGACATTTTGATAGTCATCAGACTGGATTTCTCAATTCAAAATGACTTGTTAAAGAATCTGTTGGCAATAAATATCCTGGAATAGGTCTCAATCAGCATATAACAGCAAGGTATTAGGGACCTCCTAAATGCAAGGTGTTGATTGTATTGTAGCTAAGAGGTGTTTTCAAAACTGCTTTGTACATGGCAAACAAATGGTGTTGAACCCCCGTCCCCCTACCTTTATTTAGGCTTTTTTTTTAAATAAATGGCCTCCTCTCTTTTGAACCAATTCTGTTCCTTGGCTAAGATGTTAACAAATGTATGTCCTGTTTTTTTAAGATGCAGGTACACGGCTTAGTCCTATCCCAAGGAATTTGCTTTTCTGCTGGGTCATACGTTGGGGCAGCTGCTGTTTTGTCTCCCCACATACAAATCAGAGCACTAAACTGCACTGCGTATATGATGTCACATTGAAGCCTTACGCTGGGCAGTTTTGATAACACTTCTTAACTACAATGTAATCAACACCTTGTATTCAGAAGGTCCCTAACAACTTGCTATTTTATGCTGGTTGTGACTTCCCAAAGTAAAGTCAGGGTAAAGCCAGTTGGATGACTAGTGAAACGTCTTCAAGAACTAAACTTCAAGTCCAGTTGATTTAACTGATTACAACAGATATAGCATGGCCTGGATGAATGAGAACCTTCACAAACATACTGAAAAACATACACATTCACATGCAAGAATATTCACATAAAGTAAACAAAATCCTGTCTCACATATTCACACACAATTTCAATTAACTGGTCCATCTTTGTGTGTGTGTGTGTGTGTGTGTATAATGTCCTTTGCACTCCCTCCTCGATCACCAGGGTGCTCCGCTCAATATATAACAATGGGTAAGTAAGATCCAAGGAGCACTCGTCGCTGTACAAAATGCTATGTATGTATCAGAACAAGACTAATAAACTATTTGTATTGTTCAGCATTGGAACATACGTGTGAATTTATGATGCTGCTGTATTGTTATAGACTCTATATATATATATATATATATATATAATTATGCGTGGATAGTCCTCAGCACTCCCCTCTGTAAGCAGCCGCCACGGTGCATCCGTTTAGACATATGTAGAACAACGAAACTCGGAGCGCTATCACAGGCGCTTGCTTTAGGCTATTGTTTCTTGCCCAGGTGCTACCAGTCTGGAACAATATGCAGGTAAGTATACACGGTGCACTCCTGGGTCTTGACAAACTATTTATTAAGCATGCAAAACGGCAATGTTTCGGCCCTGTCTGGGGCCTTTCTCAATATATATATATATATATATATATAATAGAAAGACTATGTGGTTCGGTAGTCCAAGTCCTGCCAATCCTTCAGAGGCTTGTAGTTGGTTGAGCCCTTTTTTGTCCCCAAAGGATACAAGCGTTTTGGGAGAGGGAGATGTTGAGGTTGTGAAACTCTGGTGATTATTTGGTGATATAAATGCCTAAATATTTGAAGGAGGTGACAGTTGGGGTTAAACACAGGATTTGTGCTTTTGTTACTGCATTGTCATCAAATGTGGACAAGTAGGATTTTTCCCAGTTAATATATATAGCCCTGATTTTGGACTGAAATCATGTGTAGTTTGCATTGTTGCCTGTAGAGATCAACCAGATGAGACTATATACAGAATCATAAGCATACAGCCCTGTTTTTTCTTTGTAGGGGCCAATTCTCAGGCCTCTTTCCTAGCATCTAAGGACAGTAGTATCCTGCGTCCAGTGTTGTCATGGTCCACCTGAGTTAAGAGTTCTTCTGATGTTGGATTTATTGGGCATAAAACCTGTCTGTTCATCAGCCACTAACGAAGTAATAACCTTTTGCAATCTGTTTGCCAAGATCTTAGCTAGAATTTTTTAGTCGCATGTTAGTAGGAAGATGGTCGATATGAATCCGGATTCTCAGGTGGTTTACCGTCTGGGGTCTTGCCAGCAAAGTTTCTTGATTGTTGCTCCTATCTCAGTTGATGTAATTGGGTAGTCTAGAGAGTCACGCTGTTCTGCTGTAAGTTGTGGTAGTGCAGTGGGTGCTACGTATTCTGCAAGTTCCTGTTGAGTGGCAGGTAAGCAAGTGGAGTAAAGATTTGAAAAATAGGTTTGAAATCTACATGCAATATCTATTGGGTTATGTACTGTATGTGGCCCAAGGTGGAGTCTCGGATTTCTAATATTGCAGTGGGAGTACTTCTATTTTTTGTCAGTGTTTTTTGTATGTTAGTAGTTTTGTTGATTTGTTGCCTAGTTCAAAGAAAAATTGTTTTTGATTGTTAACGTTTTTACTCTGTCTTGTTTTGTAAAATTATATTATATGTTCGTTGTTCTAGGAGTAGAGATTCAGGTTATTGGGTTGGGTTGCAGTACATATGCTTATTCTGATGGCAGAGTTTGTCTCTGGACTTTTTCCTGTTCCCTGGTGCGTCTTTTAATGTATGAGACTGTGGCTTTCTTCATGCCTCTAAAAAACGCCTTTGTAGTATCCCACTGTATTAGAGGGGAGAATGGGCCCGGTAGGCCCTAGGATGTCTGGTCATCTCCTGTAGCTTTGTAAGTCAGTATGGGTGTATTTTCCAAAACTATATAGATTGGTTTGGGGTGTTCCCTGCCAATTGAAGTATTAAGGGGTATGGTCTGAGGAGCCTCTAGGCAAGAGTTCCATTTTCTGAAATCTCTGAAAATATATCCTAATGTGGATAAGGAGCCATATGTTGCAGAATGACAAGTATAAACAGATGTGTTTGGGTAAACAAAATTCCATGAGTCTATCCAGTTCCAATTTATGTTGTATTCAGTTAGATCAACTGGACTTAAAAGTTTAGTTCTTGAAGACGTTACGCAAGTCCGGCGACTAGCTTTCTCAATTCAGAATGACTTGTACAAGAATCTGTTGGCAATATAAGTACCCTTGAAAGTCCCAATTAGCATATGAAAACCAGGTGGTTAAGGACCTTCTGAATGCAAGATGTGGATGCATTGAGGCTAAGGGCAGTTCTGCCCAGGGTAAGGTGTCAAAACAGCATTGTACCTGGCAGACAGTTGGGTGTTGAACCCCCCCCCCCCCACACACACACACACACACAACCACACCTCTATTCAGGCTTGGTTTCTTCATTTATATACTATACTATATAACAAGGGGGGAGGTACAAAACAAAACACTGGCCTTCTTGAACTGCTTGGTGGAAGTCAAGGAGAATGGTAAACTGGAGGTAGAGGTTTACAGAGAACCAACCCACACAGACCAGTATTTGATGTTTGACTCCCACTACCCTTTAGATCACAAATTGGGTGCCATCAGAACACTGCAACACAGAGCAGAGAACATCCCCACTAGTACAGAGGCAAAGGCTAAAGAAATAAAATATCTCAAATGAGCCATTAAAACTTTGGGATATCCGGACTGGTCCTTTGTCAAAAGAAGTAAAAGGAAAGAAAAGAATACAAATACCAACAGTGAAGGGGGAAAGCAATACGGGAGAAAGAATATGGTCATCCCGTATGTAGCAGGGGTCTCTGAGAAATTAAGAAGAATTTTCAAAAAACACCATATCCCGGTCTGCTTTAAACCAAACACCACACCGAGGCAGCAATTAGTACATCCGAAAGACCCAGTACCGAAAAGCGAGAAAAGCGACATATACGCAGTGCAGTGTGCTCTGATTTGTATGTGGGGGGTGGATGACCAAACAGCAACTGCACAGAAGAGCTAATTCCAAGGGTCAGGACTCGGCTGTGCACATGCATCTTAAGGGGAAAGGACATACCTTTTAAGATTGTAATGTTAACATCTTGGCAAAGGAACATGACTGGTTCAAGAGAGGTGTCAATGAGGCCATTTATGTAAAAAGGAAGAAACCAAGCCTGAATGGAGATGGGAGAGGGGGTGTTTCGTCACCAACTGTCTGCAATGTACAATGCTGTTTTGACACCTTACCCTGGGCAGTTTCAATAACATCCCTTCGCCTCAATGCATCCACACCTTGCATTCAGAAGGTCCCTAACACTGGGCTGTCATATGCTAATTGGGACTTTCAAGGGTACTTATATCACCAACAGATTTCTTGTATGCTTGTATTATGTCTTCAAGAACTAAACTTTAAGTCCAGTCGATCTAACTGAATACAACAGATATACCATGACCTGGATGAATGAGAACCTTCCCAAGCATCCAGTTTCAATCTTGTGTGAATTTGTAAAGTTGTGGTTCGTTAGATGGTTGATGGCTTGGAGCTATTCTAGCAGCAAGTCTGTCTTTGGTTTCATACATGACCAAGTTAAAGTCACCCAGACTGATAACATGGGCCTGGGGAAATTGTGCTATGAAGGGGCTTGTGATAGGAAGCAAATTCCCGTTGCAGGTGGATTGTAAAAATGCAATAGCACATATGGTGCAGAGTTAATTTCACAACCTGAATTATAATATGGGAGTTGATATAGCTCTCTGTAGGGTCCAAGCTGCTGTAGTCTTATGCCACAGGTCACCCCCCCACCTGATTATGCATTAAGACATATTTAGTTTAACTGTACTGTATTTAGTTTAGCTGGGTGACATTTAAACTGTATTTAGTTTAAATGTCACCCAGCACATTCTTATATAGATCACATGAAGTTTACATAGACTTAGATTTATATATAGCTAAGTAACTATTCGCTAGTTGGAATAGTAGTATTTAAGTGCCAAAAGAGAATGGAGTCATATTTTGTTATTGGGTCCCAACATATTAGCCATGTCCCAAAGTAGCTATTCCCAATGTGTTCAATATCCAATTTTCTCAGTATCAGCAGGCCTTGTGTCCAGGACTTCAAATAGTGTTAATAAGGGTCAAACAAGAGTCATGCAGATACCAAATATATGTTTGTGACATATCAGGTAGAGTCCCGAAACCATGTCTATTAATGAAAATATAATGGGGATAGTCAGTCTTAGAACCAGGGGTTTAGAATAGAGGCATGTGGCCCAGCATGGGTATATAACCTGGGTGTTTCATATATACATATATATCTACAGATAATATCTATACCATAATTCACCACAACATAGCTGTGTTATCTGCAAGGGAATATACAATCTTTCAAGTTGGGGTGTTGTTGGTATCCATCCAGTCTTCAAGAACTAAACTTTAAGTCCACCTGATCTGATCTAATCTGAATACAACAGATATACCATGACCTGGATGAATGAGAACCTTGATTGAAGAACGGATGGTACCTCCCAGTCTTCATTTACTACTTTAAAGGAATAGTTCACTTTTTGTATGAACTTTTCCTTTAAAGACTATGAAAAATACATCTGATTTTAATTTAGCAAAATCTGTGGGTATACCCGAAACAGATTTTCAACTTGATCAATTATTAGAATTGGGTATCTTGCATGTTGGAGCTAATTTAGATAAACTTTGCCCGACAAGTCCAAAATGACTTTAAAATAAACATTATTTATTTTAACCTACCGAGTATTGTGCTGCTCCAGAAATATAAGGTCAAAAGTCCTATTTAAAAACAATAAAAAAATTAATAAAAGAATATTTCACAAATAAAGCAACTAAGATAATGAATTAAAAAAAAAATCTATACTGAATTTTTTAAATTTTATTTTAAATTTACCATTACTGGAAACTATAATTCTTCCCAACCACCACTGTACCATTTTAGGTTGATCTGTCCCCTATTTCTTTAGATATCAAGTCTGAAGCATCTTGCATTTCATCTGTCCATTAAGTAATCATTAATTTTTCTGCTGTAAAAAAAAATTGCTGTAGCTGGAATGGTGAAAGTTTTCTAACACAAGATAATGTTTCTAAATGTATTCTTTGTGGTAGCTCTGGTAGCTCGACATGCAAATCTTGACATGAATGAATTTAATGCTTTATTGTTGTTTGTTTCCATTATGATTTTATGGAAAATATAACTTTTCTACCACTATATACCAATCATTCAGTCAGCCAGCCAATGTTATTAAAAGTCATACTCTAACATCTGAAGCTGGCTGTAATCAACAAGAAAAAGTCAGTTGCATTTTAAGGGGGTCTCTAATGAAACACGATATGGACTTCTGGCAAATACTGTTACTTCACGATTGGAGGAACAAATTGCCTTTGTGGTTGGTACTGCCAACATGTTCAAGCATTCTTTTTATGTTTTCTCCTGAAGAGTCCACCTTAAAGTTGAAAGTTAAACCTTTGAAATAATCCAAGTCGGAGAAATTTTCAGGAACAAATGAAATAGGAGACTTATCCATTTCTATTTTTCCAACTAAAGACTTTTATTACAAACTATAAAACAAAATGTACTAATCTAATTGACATCTAAAATGGCATTTCTTTTAGCACTTTTCCTTTCACAAAGTGAACTAATATTTGAATTCACATTGGAGATAGTGACTTCAATTCCCAAAGCTATTTTTCTTTATTACTGCCTATTGCTGCCTCTGTTATATGCAAGCAATTCATGAATTTTAAATACTCTTATTTGTTTAAGTACTGTTAATCTGTTTGTCTCCATGAAACCTACAGAGGCTTTTTGTATGTTTTCTGTAAAAAGACAACATTCTCTCCCCTCTCCCAAGAAACACAACTGTTTGTAAACGTTAAAAAATGGAAGAGACCCCCAGGTTCTTGTGCAAATGTGTTTTTGCATTTTATTTATCCCTTCATACACAGCACGGCAACGGTTCGGGCAAAACGGTGCCCTTCCTCAAGCCAAATACAACTGTTTGATTTTCACACTAGGACTATGCTTAGTGAAAACGGTGAAACTATCCAGCAGATGTGGTAATGGCTAGTTCATTGAATAGCTTTAGAAGTGGGCTGGATAAGTTTCTAAAACTGAAAAATATTGAGAATTACTGGTATTAATACATATTCTGTATTCCTGGTTGATCCGGGGATACCTTCTGATTGTCATTTGTAGTTAGACAGAAATCCCCCCATTTTTACCTGTTTTTTTGCCTTCCTCTGGATCAACGGCTAGGTAGGGTTAAAGAGTAGAGTATAAAACATTCGGACTAGATGGATGGATATCTTTATTCAACCTCAATTACCAGGATAATATGTTACATTTGGCTATATCTATCCTCTATTCCTTCCTGCTGCAATAAAGGGAATAAGGGCACCATCTCTCAAATTTATGTTAATCTGGCACAATCTCTGTGTTTCGGTTTGTCAAAAAACTGCTGACTTCCACCATTTTTGTGCATTTTTACAAATTTTAACTGGCATGTACACATTCAAGGCAGATTAAAACCCGCTCCACGTTTTATCAATATCCAAATTAAATAATAAATTTTAAATCTACTATTTACATGGGAAAAAAACGAACAAGGCAAAAGACTGAAAGTGTAAGAAAGTATAAGAAAGCTTTAAAGGGGAACTAAAGTCTCCAGACAACATGTTCCCAATAGACAGAGCACATTCACAAACATACAACAAGCTGTGTCTCACCTCTCCATTTACTGTGGCCATTGGGTGATTTATGAAAATAACCTGTATTAAGGGTCAGCTCCCACAATCCACCTTAGCTGGGTAAACCCTCAGCTAAGTGTCTGCGAACAGGTACATGCTTTGTAGAGCTCAACAGATCAAAACAAGGAAGTTGCAGCCTTGCTTCTTAGAAGCTGACAGCCAATCACATTACAGCACAGAGAACCTCCCTCTCCCTGACACAGAACAGGGGTTTCAGGTTTTTGTTTTCAAATACATTCAATGCTCCTGTCCTAACGATGATATAATCCTTTGCTTTTCATAAAAAAAGAAAAGTAATCTTTGCAGTATATTTCAAAGATAGCATGGAAGTAAGAAACAGAATACTAACATTTCAGCAAAAATAAAAGTCTGGGGAATAGAACTTGCAACTTTAACATTAACTCTGTCTTGCTAAAAGCAGAGCTCTTACCCCTAGGCTGAGAGAGACACTATATAAACCACTGGTACATGTAGAATATTGTACTAGGAACATAATGGAAACAAAAAAAATAAAGGTACGTTTGGGGATTCAAACTCATGACCTTCTGAACTGTATGTGTCAAAACCTATTTACAGGGTAACCCTTTTGAAATAAAAAACAAGTGGTATAAAGATGATACCTTTATTGGCTAACTAAGATAATCATAGCAAGCTTTTAGAACATTCTAGTTCCATTTTCAAGCTGAATACAATGAAGCTGTGGTGCTCTCTGATATATATACACAACATTCAGCTCATAGATCAAATAACCTGAAAAAAGGAGTATCAGTGTGGAAGGTGTTAAAATCTGAATGTTGTATATATATCAGAGAGCACCACAGCTTCATTGTATTCAGCTTGAAAAAGCAACTAGAACATGGAAGCCTTCTTCGTTACATTGTAAGATTATTCTCTAGCAAGTTGCATTTAGTATATGTGAGAAATAGATTCTGTAACTGTGTTCTGGGGAGAAAAACTTTCACATTAGGTTTTAAAAATGTTAAGTTTAGTTCTCCTTTAAGGTGAGTTAAAAAAAAACCAAAAACAGGTGTACATGCTCTTTAAAAGGTAAACCTGACCATTGATAATTTACTAGGTTCCACCAGGGAGCGAATGTTACTGCCACTAAAATTACTAGTTCCAAAGGCAGTCTAAAGTTTACTGAATAAGGAGCAAAAAAGTGTTTAGGGGCTTGAGAAGTCCTTGAGAATGTCGGTTGGGAGTCAGCTCATCTTGCGACATGGATAACAGGATAGTAAACAAGGTTGCATGCAGAAGGAATTTAGGATCTAAACCCCTTGATGTAATGCCTAGCAAGTTAAAAGAATCAACGGATATTCATTTGGTAGCTGTAACCACCAGTTCTGTTTAACTGTCACTGCTATCAGACTTTTGGCAGTCCCCACATCTATATAAGCTTGTGGTAGATGGCCTATTTTAGAATGGATTGAGAAAACTTCTTAGTATCTCTGGTATCTTTGAATTTAAGGAGTGCAATTCAGTTTTAATCTTGGTTCTATCTCATTTGTTTAATCGGAGGGTGCCTTTAACTGGTTGTGAATTTACAACCACTTCCCATATTTGGGTGACTAAGCAAAAAAAATAGAATAGAACCTTTCCTCAAACTCCCTTCTCTCCTCCATTTGGCTGCCTATCCTTTTTTAAATTTTTTTTAGATTTCCTACAGCTATGGCTACTAAAATACTATAAAACAATCTTTGAATACTCTGCCATACACAAGTATTAATAACCTCTAAGGGGAAGATGTCTATGAAAAGAGAGAAAAAAGTTGACTGTTTGTTCAAAATTCTACAGATAATTTCCCTGAAAGGGATTGATTCCAGCCTTTCAAAATACCAGTAGAGAAGACTCTTTCTCTGTCCTTAGTAAACTATGTTTTAGACCAAGACCTCTTTGGTCTTCTGTATTGCAGTAAAATGATATTATACAGATGTTGGCAAACTTTTCAGATGGAGGTGCTTTCCATTCTGGTAAATGCAACTTACTTTTCACTGCTCCTTACCATACCAACACCTGCTGTGGTGTTACAGCGCTATAAAGCAAGCCTCTGTGTGACAGAACCCTAACGGTGCTAACTCAGTAAAAGAAAGCTTTTTTTGTTTAAACTTGTTTTTTTCTTAAACCTAATGTGAAAACCTTTCTACCCAGAACACCTATACATTGTGAGATATTTCTCTGGAAAGTTGCATTTACTCACATACAAGAAGTAGATTCTGTAACTAAGAAGGGTTCCATTGTGTTGCCAATGCAACTCACACAGCCTATGAAGTCTTCAAAGAGCCTTGTGAGCATGTGCACCTATAAGTCGTGCCCCCTGACCACATTATTCACGGTCTCTATGCAAATATTTTCTTTATAGCTGGTTCCTCACAAATATAGTAGTCCCAGATAAGACTTTGAAATCTGCTGGTTACCCTGTGGTTTATTCACCAGTATGAATTGCTGATCAGGAACAATACAAAAGAATCAGTTTTCTTTGCATTAGGTCTGGTAAATCAAAAGGCTAACACACTGCTTTTAGAAACTTACAACTCATGAGGTTACATGTTTGATTTTTTTTTGGGGGGGGGGGGGGTTCTTTAAAAAAAAATTTCTATGAAATGCAAAGAAATAGGTGGGAACAGATTTTTTAATAAACAATTTCCAATACCACATTGACAGGTCTCTGTGCTGTACTAGGATTGGCTGTCAGCTTACAGGTTGCAACTTCCTTGTTTTAATCTAATGTGCAATAGAGACCCCTAGTACCGGCAGGTTTATTTCACAGCAAAGGGATAGGAGAGATGGAGCTTGTTGTATCTTTTTGAATGTGCTCTGTCTATTAGGACAATATTATCTGGAGACTTTAGATCCTGTTTAAGCTGTTATTTACTGTTACTGCAACAAAGATCATGTTTAGAGTAAAATAGACAACTGCGCAGTTAGTAGTTTTAATAAGTGACCATGAAAATAATAGATTTGATGTTGATAGATACATGTTGTACAATACACAGTTGCTAACAACCATGAAACTAAAGTGGATTTAAAACTTTTACCTCTGAAACTTCTGATACAAAATGCACATGAGTTCATACTTTTTCTTCAATTTCAATATAGCATTGTCAACCTTGGTGCTAAGGTTATCCATGCTGGTATCCATTTCTTTCAAAAGTCTAAAACATTTGTCAACACTGTTTAAAGAAACACAAAGTAATGATTGTTAACAAGAAAATAATAAAAATAAAAAACGTATTACCTTTTTGTAATCAAACTGTATATGGCTATGAATATGGATATTGCCCTGTGTAAACGGTGTATAATGCAGTTTCAATATGGAACAGTCAACTTGGTGCTATCATTGTCCAAGCTGGTGTATAAATCTGCCATACAGCCAAGCAGGACCACAACACATATTTGGAACTGGTTGATAAGGTAAGCATACAGTATATATGCATAAACTTACCTTAGATTTATAGCTTTTAATAGTGCAGTGAAAGTAAATGGCATTTCCTCACAATCCACTGAAGTTATAAATATGCATAGACCCATTAATTCAGATTTTTTAATATGTTCTCTCTGGTGGGATTAAAGAAATTTTAGAATCACAATTTGCCTCAATTTATACCAGGCACACAAAACATTCTTTTAATCTATTTAAAGGGCAACTGTGGTCCCCGAAAAAGTTAGGGTTAAAAAAGAAAATTCCATTGAACCTTCAAAATGAATCCTAAATCAAATGTCTAGGCAAAATTTGGGAGAAGTTCTTACTGGAAAGGTTCAGCTATATAAATTCCTAAAACTTATGTTTTTATATTGTAGCATGGGCTCATCTTTTAGCCATGCTACCAGCCTCTGTATGTATTAATAGGCCCCCCTCTAAACTGTGTATATTGTTTTTTACATGTCTGTACCAGGTACTTCCTGTTTTTCCCAGGAAGTCTTAAGCAAGCATGCTCTGCCCCTGGCAAGAGGCGAGGGTCAGGTGATGTCACTCAAGCTACTTGAAGCAGGAAGTCTAAACATGCTCTGCAATATAAATTTGCAAAAATCAATAAAATTTTGCTTTAAACTGGTTGACTACAGTTAGATCGGATTGGTTGCTGCAAATTAAAAGCATGGGCAAATGTTTGCACTTTTTTTTGCATCACCCCCCTAACCATTTGAAGGCAAGATTAGTATGTACCCAAGATATAATGGGGCTGATGCAATAAGAAATGCAAATATTTGCCTGTGCTATTAACGTGCAGCAAACAATCCAATGTAACAGCAGTAACCCAGTAAAAAGTGAATTTCTGATTGGTTGCCAGGACCAGGTTTCCCCCTCCCAACTGAAACTTCCCATAACCACCTATTGCATCAGCCTTTGCACAGATTAGAAAACTGAGCCAAGGTGATTATATCGTATGCAAAAAGTGATACCGGAAACTTGATATTTTTCTTTTTTTTAAAAAATGTACAATGGTGCCTTCCACATTTGAATGGTGCCTAAATGTACGCCTAGATTACCTATGCCTAGAAATGGCCCTGGTTTTGCCCTTGGCAAATTAATAAAACAATATTTTTCACCTCTTATTGCATCAGCCCCAAAATAATTTAGAGCTCCAGCAACATGTTCAACAATACTTACCAACATACAGGTTGAAGATAGCTTTTCATGTGTCAGCCAAGCTTTTCCTCTCACTTGGTCAGATATCTTTAAAGTTGAGCACAACACATTAAAGTCTGGATCTCCACACTCCAGCCTAAAACACATTTATAAATAAAGGAGAAATAAACTTTAATCCTAATATGAATGTGTTTTCCGCTAAACACGTATACATTGTAAGATTCATTTCTTTTTAGTACATGCAAGTAATAGAAACTGTAACTAAGAAGGCTTTTTACATATTAATTTATTTGAAGAACGCACTCCTGAAGACGTTTCTCACTTTAACTTGTGTTTATTTATGACTTGCATGCACAACGTTTCGGGGCGTGTCCCCTTCCTCAGGTGCATCATCAACTAAGAAGGCTTCCATGTTGTTGCCAGTACAACCCACAGCCCATGTTTTCATCAGAGCCACGTTCCCTTACCCCAGTATTCACTGTCTCTATGCACAGTTTTTTCTATACAGATGTCTCCAATATGGAAGGCCCTGAAAAGACTTTAAAAACTGTTACTCTGCAGTTTATTTAACAGCCAGTGGGAATTGCATACAGCCTTCTTCTTTCCGAACTTCCGAAAAACTACTATTCTATATGCAGTAGTGTTCCACATAGCAAGTCTTTTGGGTTAGGTGTAAAAGCTTTACTTTCAGAAAGAGAACAGGAGGTTGCAAGTTGCCCAGTTTCACTGAAAAGTTAATATTCTGTTTCTTACATCCATGCTAGCTAAGAAATACACAATAAAGATTACTTTACTTTTTTGTATGAAAAGCAAAGGATAATTTCATTATAAGGACAGCACTGAATTTGTTTGGAAAAGACAAACTCAAATCCCTGTTTTACTCAGCTAAGGGAGGATTATGGGAGCTGATCTCTAGTACCCGTGGGTTAGTTTTATAAATCCCCAGCAGCCAAAGCAAAGGGAAAGGTAAAACGCAGCTTGCTGTAGGTTTGTTAATGTGCTCAATTGAGTCAATGTTGTCTAGAGTCTTAAGTTCTCCTTGAACTTAAGACTTGAAGGGAAAAAAACATTTTTATTTTTTAAAATGAACCTGAAAATCTAACCTCTGCTTATACTCAAGTCACAGGACTCTTTAAAGGCAGCTGGGGCAATCAGGGGCAGTCCCTAGCCCCCTCGATCCCCCATCAGTTTGGTCCAAATCCAATTTGGGAATCAGGAGCTACCTGCCTTAGAAGCCGTGACCGCATAATGGAAGCTGGTCCCACAAAGAGGAGTTCTGCGATAAGGGAGACCACCGGGGACGTCACAGGACTTCCTTCTTCTCTGGGGTCTTCCCTTAGGCTTCCCCCTTGTTGCCCCTGGTGGTCCATTAGAGGTACTGCACTGTGATCTTTATTCAGATCGCAGCACAGTACAAGCTATAGTAAGCTGTCAGTAAATTACAGCTTACTGTAGTATTTGTGAATGGAGCTTATGAGTTACATTCACAATTAGAATGTAAGGCAGAGATCAATATAAGGTGATCAGTTCTATTCACCTTATTATTGATCTATGCCAATGAATGAAAGATCACTTCCTGAAAAATTTGTTCCAGGAAGGGATTTTTCTGATCAGGACTTGGAAAACGTAATTCATGTCCATAGTCCAAGTTCGTTATCATTCCCAGATGATCATCGTTGTGACTAAAAAAAAAATTTTTTTTAAAATAAAGTGAAATGCACATACAAAAAAATCTTAAAGTGATACACACACCTTTTTTGCCCCTGCAATAAAGCTATACCGTATGTGGTCATGGGAGCAGTAGAGGTCATAATTTCTACCCTCAGTTTATAATCAAGTCAATCAGCTTTACTTGTTTTTTTAGATAAAAATAACTTGACTTATACTCGAGTATATACGGTAATTTGGATTAATTTTCTAGAATTAGGCAGAATTAAGGCCAACATCAAATAACCCAATATACATTCATAGACATACAATAAAAGTTCTTTGTTAAAAATTGTGCTAATTTTTCCCCAGACAATCAGATGTTAGCTTTCAAATGTTAAATAAGATTTTATTGGTTGGGGCAAAATTAGCACAATTTTTAACGATAAGAACTTTTATTGAATCTCCCCAATTATGTTTAGGAAAGAACCTAATTGTGCATGCTTCAATTCAACTGGCTGAAATGCAAATACTGGGTTGTATAAGTGCTAAATAGGGATGAGTGGCATCAACTTGTCTTCTACATTTTGGGAAAGGGATTTCCTATTAAAGCTGCATCTTATGTTAGATTCTTACACATTTGCCATACTGTTGACTACTGTCCCTACTCATCTTGTTTCCGCAAAATGCAGTCATGGGGGACATGCAATATGGATATAAGAGGCGCTCCATACTTGCCAGATATTTTTTTTTTCAGGAACCGGAAAGAATAGCTAGGTACAATCTGAGGCATTGTTCACCAATAAAACAAGTCAGAGGACAAGCAGACATCCCTTAAGACTTGAAGAAAAGTCTTAGTCTTCAAGTTCAGAAAGGTTTTTACACTGTGAGAACAGTAAAATTATGGAACTGTCTTCCATTGGAAGTTGTGATGGCAGGTTCATTGAACCATTTAAAAAAAAAGTTGGATGAGTTTCTGCAAACAAGGAATGTTGCAAGTTACTGGTATTGATATATAAAGTAGAGTTAATCCAGGGATATTTACAAATTCCACATGGAGTCAAGAAGGAATTCTTTTCCCCTTCATGTATTTGGTGTTTTTTTTTTCCTTCCTCTGTATCAACAGTTAGGCAGGAAATGTGGGTATTGTCGTGTAGGTTAGACTGGATGGACGTATGTCTTTGTTCAACTTCAAATACTATAAGTGTAATATAAACAAAGATTTTTTTTAAAAATTCTTAAGATTTTCCTCTAAAACTGCCCATACAAGATAAAGGAGCATATAACACAAATCCAATATATATTCTCAAGGAGCACAAATTAAACATGGCCAAATCATCAGGTTTATTTCTATCAGCTGGTTCATAAAATCATGGTAAGTGTTAATGGAGAAATCTAATGGAATGGCAAATTGACAGCCAAAACTGGTAACTTCTGTGCAAGCAGTTTTGAGAAAAATGCATGACCAATTTAATAATATGGGAGTCAAGTAACCAGGCTGGGGTAGAACTTAAAGTGCATACAGAGAACTATATATGCTACAGCTGTTTGAATATTAGTGTGGGGAAGAATAGGTTGCTCTATTAATCTGAATGTTAATATTTATTCAGATATATAGCTTAAAGGATTATTTTGTCTTGTTTGTAAGAATGTATTTATATATATATATATGGAGATGTTTGATTAAAGAAAACTATTTTGTGGGTTTTATCTTATAAAATGGGGTTTCTATATACTTTTTCTATATTCGGTTTGTAATTAGAGATTGGTTTCAGTCCTTATTAACATGGTACTCCCTGGAGGTTTATCCCCAACTGCAGACTGTCAAAAGTTTAAAGGAACACTAAACAACGTAACTTAATTTTTTAAAGTATATTCCATCTGTTTCTATTATTCACAGGGAGGTGAGAATGCTTATTCCCACCTCCCTGTAAATAATAGAATGCCCAGGGGACACTGGGTTTCATTGTAGTTACAATGTAGATAAAGAGGAGCGGACGCATTCCTGTGAGGGCATGAAGTATTGGCTCAAACTGTCCGTTTCTCCTTATCTACATCGTAATGGGGAAACTAACAGGACGGGGAGAGAGACGATGTTTGGTCCTTCCTTTACTTTACAATAAAATAAGTAATTTGCTATTCAAATACTGAATAAACGTCTTCTTATATAAATTAATACAGGGAGGGAGACACAGGAAGTCACTTAGTGACTGTAATAAGTATTTACGTCACTGCACCTCCCCATTCCAAATACCTAGCCTTATGTATTATAATGTTTTCTTGCAGCACTAAGAAGCCATTATCGTAGTATTGTAGCTGACTGTGCAGAGAGGCAATGTTCAGTTTACTGTCCACTTCAAAGTATCATTATTGTGGAAATGCTGTTCCATATTGTTCACTACATTGTGCACCCCATTACCGTGATTTCCCCCCCCACCCAACAGTCACTTTAAATGGGTCTCTATTGAGAAAAGAATGCATGGATGCTCAGTGCTGTGCCAACACCATGCTTCAACAACAGGTTTAAGGAAGGAGCAGAGGGTGCTAGTGATATCATTGGGTACGAGAATCAGGAAGTGTTAAAAGAACATTAAACTTGTTTTTTTAAGTATATTTTATCTGTTTCTATTATTCACAGGGATGTGAGAACGCTTATTTCCACCTCCCTGTGAATAATAGAATGCCCAGGGGACACTGGAACTTACCTTACCGGTACTCCACTTGCAGCTGCTTCTGCACTGACAGCCACGCTGTCCCGACCAAGCATCTATCTTAGGCGCATGCGTGCCAACACAAAAGATAGGTGCGTGATCGGGACAGCGTGGCTGTCATTGCAGAAGCAGCTGCGAGTGGAGCGGCGGTAAGGTAAGCTCCAGTGTCCCCTGGGCATTCTATTATTCACAGGGAGGTGGAAATAAGCGTTCTCAAATCCCTGTATTAGTTAACATCGACTTAGATTTATCATACTAAGTAGATTACACTATTCGCTATGTTGAATAGTAGTATTTAATGCCAAGGAATGGGTCATATTTTGTTATTGGGCCCAACATATTAGCCTGTCCCAAGTAGCTATTCCCATGTGTTCAATATCCAATTTTCTCAGTATCAGCAGGCCTTGTGTCCAGGACTTCAAATAGTTTTAATAAGGTCAACAAAGTCATGCAGATACCAAATATATGTTTGTGACATATCAGGTAGAGTTCCCAAAAACCATGTCTATTATGAAATATAATGGGGATAGTCAGTCTTAGAACCAGGGGTTTAGAATAGAGCATGTGGCCCAGCATGGGTAATTAACCTGGGTGTTTTCATATATCCATATATATCTACAGATTATCTACCAATAATTCAACCACACATGCTGTGTTATCTGCAGGGAATTACAATCTTTCAAGTTGGGTGTTTGTTGGTATCCATCCATCTTCAAGAACTAAACTTTAAGTCCACCTGATCTGATCTAATCTGAATACAACAGATATACCATGACCTGGATTGAATGAGAACCTTGATTTGAAGAACGGATGGTACCTCCCAGTCTCATTTCTACTTTAAAGGAATATTTCACTTTTTGTTATGAACTTTTCCTTTAAAGACTATGAAAAATACATCTGATTTTTAATTTAGCAAAATCTGTGGGTATACCCGAAACAGATTTTCAACTTGATCAATTATTAGAATTGGGTATCTTGCATGTTGGAGCTAATTTAGATAAACTTTGCCCGACAAGTCCAAAATGACTTTAAAATAAACATATTTTTATTTTACACCTACCGAGTATTGTGTCTGCTCCAGAAATATAAGGTCAAAAGTCCTATTTAAAAACAATAAAAATAATAATATATTCACAAATAAAGCACTAAGAATGAATTAAAAAAAAATCTATACTGAATTTTTAAATTTTATTTTAAATTTACCATTACTGGAAACTATAATTCTTCCCAACCACCACTGTACCATTTTAGGTTGATCTGTCCCTATTTCTTTAGATATCAAGTCTGAAGCATCTTGCATTTCACTGTCCATTAAGTATCATTAATTTTTCTGCTGTAAAAAAAATTGCTGTATCTGGAATGGTGAAAGTTTTCTAACCAAGATAATGTTTCTAATGTATTCTTTGGTAGCTCTGGTAGCTCGACATGCAATACTTGACATAATGAATTTAATGCTTTTATTGTTGTTTGTTTCCATTATGATTTATGGAAAATATAACTTTTCTACCACTATATACCAATCATTCGAGTCAGCCAGCCAATGTTATTAAAAGTCATACTCTAACATCTGAAGCTGGCTGTAATCAACAAGAAAAAGTCAGTTGCATTTTAAGGGGTCTCTAATGAAACACGATATGACTTCTGGCAAATACTGTTACTTCAACTCGATTGGGAGAACAAATTGCCTTTGTGGTTGGTACTGCCAACATGTTCAAGCATTCTTTTATGTTTTCCTCCTGAAGAGTCCACCTTAAAGTTGAAAGTTAAAACCTTTGAAATAATCCAAGTCGGAGAAATTTTCAGGAAACAAATGAAATAGGAGACTTATCCATTTCTATTTTTCCAACTAAAGACTTTTATTACAAACTATAAACAAAATGTACTAATCTAATTGACATCTAAAATGGCATTTCTTTTAGCACTTTTCCTTTCACAAAGTGAACTAATATTTGAATTCACATTGGAGATATGTGACTTCAATTCCCAAAGCTATTTTTCTTTATTACTGCCTATTGCTGCCTCTGTTATATGCAACATTCATGATTTTTAAATACTCTATTTGTTTAAAGTTACTGTTAATCTGTTGTCTCCATGAAACCTACAGAGGCTTTTTGTATGTTTTCTCAAAAAGACAACATCTCTCCCCTCTCCCAAGAAACCTGTTTGTAAACTTTAAAAATGGAAGAGACCCCCAGGTTCTTGTGCACAATGTGTTTTTGCATTTTATTTATCCCTTCATACACAGCACACGGCAACGGTTCGGGCAAAGGTGCCCTTCCTCAAGCCAAATACAACTGTTTTGATTTTCCCACTAGACTATGCTTAGTGAAAACGGTGAAACTATCCAGCAGATGTGGTAATGGCTAGTTCATTGAATAGCTTTGAAGTGGGCTGGATAAGTTTCTAAAACTGAAAAATATTGAGAATTACTGGTATTAATACATATTCTGTATTCCTGGTTGATCCGGGGATACCTTCTGATTGCATTTGTAGTTAGACAGAAATCCCCCCATTTTTCCCTGTTTTTTTTGCCTTCCTCTGGATCAACGGCTAAGGGTTAAAGAGTAGAGTATAAAACATTCGACTAGATGGATGGATATCTTATTCAACCTCAATTACCAGGATAAGTGTTACATTTGGCTATATCTATCCTCTATTCCTTCCTGCTGCAAAAAGGGAATAAGGGCACCATCTCTCAAATTTATGTTAATCTGGCCACAATCTCTGTGTTTCGGTTTGCAAAAAACTGCTGACTTCCACCATTTTTGTGCATTTTTCACAAATTTAACTGGCATGTACACATTCAAGGCAGATTAAAACCCGCTCCACGTTTTATCAATATCCAAATTAATAATAAATTTTAAATCTACTATTTACATGGGAAAAAAAACGAACAAGGCAAAAGACTGAAAGTGTAAGAAAGTATAAGAAAGCTTTAAAGGGGAACTAAGTCTCCAGACAACATGTTCCAAATAGACAGACACATTCACAAACATACAACAAGCTGTGTGTCTCACCTCTCCATTTACTGTGCCATTGGGTGATTTATGAAAAAACCTGTATTAAGGGTCAGCTCCCACAATCCACCTTAGCTGGGTAAACCCCAGCTAAGTGTCTGCGAACAGGTACATGCTTTGTAGAGCTCAACAGATCAAACAGGAAGTTCAGCCTTGCTTCTTAGAACTTGACAGCCAATCACATTACAGCACAGAGAACCTCCTCCTCTCCCTGACACAGAACAGGGGTTTCAGGTTTTTGTGTTTCAAATACATTCAATGCTCCTGTCCTAACGATGATATAATCCTTTGCTTTTCATAAAAAAAGAAAAGTAATCTTTGCAGTAATATTCAAAGATAGCATGGAAGTAAGAAACAGAATCTAACATTTCAGCAAAAATAAAAGTCTGGGGAATAGAACTTGCACAACTTTAACATTAACTCTGTCTGCTAAAAGCAGCCTTAACCCCTAGGCTGAGAGAGACCATATAAACCACTGGTATTAAATATTGTACTAGGAACATAATGGAACACAAAAAAAAATAAAGGTACGTTTGGGGATTCAAACTCATGACCTTCTGAACTGTATGTGTCAAACCTATTTACAGGGTAACCCTTTTGAAATAAAAAACAGTGGTTAAAGATGATACCTTTATGGCTAACTAAGATAATCAAGCAAGCTTTTAAACATTCTAGTTCATTTTCAAGCTGAATACAATGAAGCTGTGGTGCTCTCTGATATATATACACAACATTCAGCTCATAGATCAAATAACCTGAAAAAAGGATATCATTGTGGAGGTGTTAAAATCTGAATGTTTGTATATATATCAGAGAGCAACCACAGCTTCATTGTATTCAGCTTGAAAAAGCAACTAGAACATGGAGCCTCTTCGTTACTTGTAATTATTCTCTAGCAAGTTGCATTTAGTATATGTGAGAAATAGATTCTGTAACTGTGTTCTGGGTAGAAAAACTTTCACATTAGTTTTTAAAAATGTTAAGTTTAGTTCTCCTTTAAGGTGAGTTAAAAAAAAAACCAAAACAGGTGTCACATGCTCTTTAAAAGGTAACCTGACCATTGATATTTACTAGGTTCCACCAGGAGCGAATGTTACTGCCACTAAAAATTACTAGTTCCAAAGGCAGTCTAAAGTTTACTGAATAAGAGAGCAAAAAAGTGGTTTTGGGCTTGAGAGTCCTTGAGAATGTCGGTTGGTGGAGTCAGCTCATCTTGCGACATGGATAACAGGATAGTAACAAGTTGCATGCAGAAGGAATTTAGGATCTAACCCTTGATGTAATGCCTAGCAATTTAAAAGAATCAACGGATATTCATTTGGTAGCTTAACCACCAGTTCTGTTTAACTGTCACTGCTATCAGACTTTTGGCAGTCCCCACATCTATATAACGCTGTGGTAGATGGCCTATTTTAGAATGGATTGAGAAAACTTCTTAGTATCTCTGGTATCTCTTTGATTTAAAGGATGGCAATTCAGTTTTAATCTGTGGTCTATCTCATTTGTTTATCGGAGGGTGCCTTAACTGGTTGTGAATTACAACCACTTCCCATATTTGGGTGACTAAGCAAAAAAAATAGAATAGAACCCTTTCCTCAAACCCCCTTCTCTCCTCCATTTGGCTGCCTATCCTTTTTTAAATTTTTTTTAGATTTCCTACAGCTATGGACTAAATACTATAAACAATCTTTGATACTCTGCCACACAAGTATTAATAACCTCTAAGGGAAGATGGTCTAGAAAAGAGAAAAAAGTTGACTGTTTGTTCAAAATTCTACAGATAATTTCCCTGAAAGGGTTGATTCCAGCCTTCAATACCAGTAGAAAGACTCTTTCTCTGTCCTTAGTAAACTATGTTTTAGACTAGACCTCTTTGGTCTTCTGTATTGCAGTAAAATGATACAATGTTGGCAAACTTTTCAGATGGAGGTGCTTTCCATTCTGGTAAATGCAACTTACTTTTCAACTGCTCCTTACCATACCAACACCTGCTGTGGTGTTACAGCGCTATAAAGCAAGCCTCTGTGTACAGAACCCTAACGGTGCTAACTCAGTAAAAAGAAAGCTTTTTTTGTTTAAACTTGTTTTTTTCTTAAACCTAATGTGAAAACCTTCTCCCCAAACACCTATACTTGTGAGATTTTCTCTGGAAAGTTGCATTACTCACATACAAGAAGTAGATTCTGTAACTAAGAGGTTCCATTGTGTTGCCAATGCAACTCACACGCCTATAAGTCTTCAAAGAGCCTTGTGAGCATGTGCACCTATAAGTCGTGCCCCCTGACCACATTATTCACGTCTCTATGCATATTTTCTTTATAGCTTGGTTCCTCACAAATATAGTAGTCCAGATAAGACTTTGAAATCTGCTGGTTACCCTGTGGTTTACCAGTATGAATTGCTGATCAGAACAATACAAAGAATCAGTTTCTTTGCATTAGGTCTGGTAAATCAAAAAGGCTAACACACTGCTTTTAGAAACTTACAACTCATGAGGTTACATGTTTGATTTTTTTTTTGGGGGGGGGTTCTTTAAAAAAAAATTTCTATGAAATGCAAAGAAATAGGTGGGAACAGTTTTTTAATAAACAATTTCCAATACCACATTGACAGGTCTCTGTGCTGTACTAGATTGTGGCTGTCAGCTTACAGTTGCAACTTCCTTGTTTTAATCTAATGTGCAATAGAGACCCCTAGTACCGGCAGGTTATTTCACAGCAAAGGATAGGAGAGATGGAGCTTGTTGTATCTTTTTGAATGTGCTCTGTCTATTAACAATATTATCTGGAGACTTTAGATCCTGTTTAAGCTGTTATTTACTGTTACTGCAACAAAGATCAGGTTTGAGTAAAATAGACAACCTGCGCAGTTAGAGTTTTAATAAGTGAACCATGAAATAATAGATTTGTGTTGATAGATACTTGTACAATACACAGTTGCTAACAACCATGAACCTAAAGTGGATTAAAAACTTTTAACCTCTGAAACTTCTGATACAAAATGCACATGAGTTCATACTTTTCTTTCTTCAATTTCAATATAGCATTGTCAACCTTGGTGCTAAGGTTATCCATGCTGGTATCCATTTCTTTTCAAAAGTCTAAAACATTTGTCAACCTGTTTAAAGAAACACAAAGTAATGATGTTAACAAGAAATAATAAAAATAAAAAACTATTACCTTTTTGTAATCAAACTGTATATGGCTAAATATGGATATTGCCTTTGTAAACGGTGTATAATGCAGTTTCAATATGGAACAGTCAACTGTGCTATCATTGTCCAAGCTGGTGTATAAATCGTCGCCATACAGCCAAGCAGACCACACACATATTTGGAACTGTTTGTAAGGTAAGCATACAGTATATATGCATAAACTTACCTTAGATTTATAGCTTTTAATAGTGCAGTGAAAGTAAATGGATTTCCTCACAATCCACTGAAGTTTAAAATATGCATAGACCCATTAATTCAGATTTTTAATATGTTCTCTCTGTGGGATTAAAGAAATTTTAGAATCACAATTTGCCTCAATTTATACCAGGCACACAAAACATTCTTTTAATCTATTTAAAGGGCACTGTGGTCCCCGAAAAAGTTAGGGTTAAAAAGAAAATTCCATTGAACCTTCAAAATGAATCCTAAATCAAATGTCTAGGCAAAATTTGGGAGAAGTTCTTACTGGAAAGGTTCAGCTATATAAATTCCTAAAACTTTGTTTTTTATTTGTAGCATGGGCTCATCTTTTAGCCATGCTACCACCTCTGTATGTATTATACGGCCCCCCTCTAAACTGTGTATATGTTTTTTACATGTCTGTACCAGTACTTCCTGTTTTTCCCAGAAGTCTTAAGCAAGCATGCTCTGCCCCTGGCAAGAGCGAGGGTCAGGTGTCACTCAAGCTACTTGAAGCCGGATTCTAAACATGCTCTGCAATATAAATTTGCAAAAATCAATAAAATTTTGCTTTAAACTGGTTGACTACAGTTAGATCGGATTGGTTGCTGCAATTAAAAGCATGGGCAAATGTTTGCACTTTTTTTGCATCACCCCCCTAACCATTGAAGGCAAGATTAGTATGTACCCAAGATATAATGGGGCTGATGCAATAAGAATAGCAAATATTTGCCTGTGCTATTAACGTGTGCAGCAAACAATCCAATGTAACAGCAAACCCAGTAAAAAGTGAATTTCTGATTGGTTGCCAGGACCAGGTTTCCCCCTCCCAACTGAAACTTCCCATAACCACCTATTGCATCGCCTTTGCACAGATTAGAAAACTGAGCCAAGGTGATTATTCGTATGCAAAAAGTGATACGGAAACTTGATTTTTTCTTTTTTTTAAAAAATGTACAATGGTGCCTTCCACATTTGAATGGTGCCTAATGTACGCCTAGATTACCTATGCCTAGAAATGGCCCTGGTTTTGCCCTTGGCAAATTAATAAAACAATATTTTTCACCTCTATTGCATCACCCCAAAATAATTTAGAGCTCCAGCACATGTTCAACAATACTTACCAACTACGGTTGAAGATATGCTTTCATGTGTCAGCCAAGCTTTTCCTCTCACTGGTCAGATATCTTTAAGTTGAGCACAACACATTAAAGTCTGGATCTCCACTCCAGCCTAAAACACATTTATAAATAAAGGAGAAAAAAAACTTTAATCCTAAATGAATGTGTTTCTCCGCTAACACGTATACATTGAAGATTCATTCTTTTTACATGCAAGTAATAGAAACTGTAACTAAGAAGCTTTTACATATTAATTTATTTGAGAACGCACTCCTGAAGACGTTTCTCACTTTAACTTGTGTTTATTTATGACTTGCATGCACAACGTTTCGGGGCTGTCCCCTTCCTCAGGTGCATCATCAACTAAGAAGGCTTCCATGTTTGTGCCAGTACAACCCACAGCCCATGTTTTCATCAAAGCCACGTTCCCTTACCCCAGTATTCACTGTCTCTATGCACAGTTTTTTCTATACAGATGTCTCCAATATGGAAGGCCCTGAAAAGACTTTAAAAACTGTTACTCTGCAGTTATTTAACAGCCAGTGGGAATTGCATACAGCCTTCTTCTTTCCAACTTCCGAACTCCGAAAAACTACTATCTATATGCAGTAGTGTTCCACATAGCAAGTCTTTTGGTTAGTGTAAAAGCTTTACTTTCAGAAAGGAACAGAGGTTTGCAGTTGCCCATTTACTGAAAATTAATATTCTGTTTCTTACATCCATGCTAGCTAAGAAATACAATAAAGATTACTTACTTTTTGTATGAAAGCAAAGGATAATTTCATTATAAGGACAGCACTGAATTTGTTTGGAAAGACAAACTCAAATCCCTGTTTTACCTCAGCTAAGGGAGGTTATGGGAGCTGACTCTAGTACCCGTGGTTAGTTTTATAAATCCCCAGCAGCCAAAGCAAAGGGAAAGGTAAAACGCAGCTTGCTGTAGGTTTGTTAATGTGCTCAATTGAGCAATGTTGTCTAGAGTCTTAAGTTCTCCTTGAACAAGACTTGAAGGGAAAAAAACATTTTTATTTTTTAAAATGAACCTGAAAATCTAACCTCTGCTTATACTCAAGTCACAGGACTCTTTAAAGGCAGCTGGGGCAATCAGGGGCAGTCCCTGCCCCCTCGATCCCCCATCAGTTTGGTCCAAATCCAATTTGGGAATCAGAGCTACCTGCCTTAGAAGCCGTGACCGCATAATGGAAGCTGGTCCCACAAAGAGGAGTTCTGCGTATAAGGAGACCACCGGGAGCGTCACAGGACTTCCTTCTTCTCTGGTGTCTTCCCTTAGGCTTCCCCCTTGTTGCCCCTGGTGGTCCATTAGAGGTACTGCACTGTGATCTTTATTCAGATCGCAGCACAGTACAAGCTAGATAAGCTGTCAGTAAATTACAGCTTACTGTAGTATTTGTGAATGGAGCTTATGAGTTACATTCACAATTAGAATGTAAGGCAAGATCAATATAAGTGATCGTTCTATTCACCTTATTATTGACTATGCCAATGAATGAAAGATCACTTCCTGAAAAATTTGTTCCAGGAAGGGATTTTTCTGATCAGATAGGACTTGAAAAACGTAATCGTCCATAGTCCAAGTTCGTTATCATTCCCAGATGATCATCGTTGTGACTAAAAAAAATTTTTTTTAAATAAAGTGAAATGCACTACAAAAAAATCTTAAAGTGATACAACACACCTTTTTTTGCCCCTGCAATAAAGCTATACCGTATGTGGGTCATGGGAGCAGTAGAGGTCATAATTTCTACCCTCAGTTTATAATCAAGTCAATCAGCTTTACTTGTTTTTTAGATAAAATAACTTGACTTATACTCGAGTATATACGGTAATTTGGATTATTTTCTAGAATTAGGCAGAATTAAGGCCAACATCAAATAACCCAATAACATTCATAGACATACAATAAAAGTTCTTTGTTAAAAATTGTGCTAATTTTTCCCCAGACAATCAGATGTTAGCTTTCAAATGTTAAATAAGATTTTATTGGTTGGGGCAAAATTAGCACAATTTTAACGATAAGAACTTTTATTGAATCTCCCCAATTAGTTAGGAAAGAACCTATTGTGCATGCTCAATTCAACTGGCTGAAATGCAAATACTGGGTTGTATAAGTGCTAATAGGGATGAGTGGCATCACTTGTCTTCTACTTTTGGGAAAGGGATTTCCTATTAAAGCTGCATCTTATGTTAGATTCTTACACATTTGCCATACTGTTGACTACTGTCCCTACTCATCTTGTTTCCGCAAAATGCAGTCATGGGGGACATGCAATATGGATATAAGAGGCGCTCCATACTTGCCAGATATTTTTTTTTCAGGAACCGAAAGAATAGCTAGGTACAATCTGAGGCATTGTTCACCAATAAAAACAAGTCAGAGGACACAGACATCCCTTAAGACTTGAAGAAAGTCTTAGTCTTCAAGTTCAGAAAGGTTTTTACACTGTGAGAACAGTAAAATTATGGAACTGTCTTCCATTGGAAGTTTGTGATGGCAGGTTCATTGAACCATTTAAAAAAAAAGTTGGATGAGTTCTGCAAACAAGGAATGTTGCAAGTTACTGGTATTGATATATAAAGTAGAGTTAATCCGGGATATTTACAAATTCCACATGGAGTCAAGAAGGAATTCTTTCCCCTTCATGTATTTGGTGTTTTTTTTTTCCTTCCTCTGTATCAACAGTTAGGCAGGAAATGTGGGTATTGTCGTGTAGGTTAGACTGGATGGACGTATGTCTTTGTTCAACTTCAATACTATAAGTGTAATATAACAAGATTTTTTTTAAAATTCTTAGATTTTCCTCTAAAACTGCCCATACAAGATAAGGAGCTATAACACAAATCCAATATATATTCTCCAAGGAGCACAAATAAACATGGCCAAATCATCAGGTTTATTTCTATCAGCTGGTTCATAAAATCATGGTAAGTGTTATGGAGAAATCTAATGGAATGGCAAATTGACAGCCAAACTGTAACTTCTGTGCAAGCAGTTTTGAGAAAAATCATGACCAATTTAATAATATGGGAGTCAGTAACCAGGCTGGGGTAGACTTAAAGTGCATACAGAGAACTATATATGCTACAGCTGTTTGAATATTAGTGTGGGAAGAATAGGTTGCTCTATTAATCTGAATGTTAATATTATTCAGATATATGCTTAAAGGATTATTTTGTCTTGTTTGTAAGAATGTATTTATATATATAATGGAGATGTTTGATTAAGAAAACTATTTTGTGGGTTTTATCTTATAAAATGGGGTTTCATATACTTTTTCTATATTCGGTTTGTAATTAGAGATTGGTTTCAGTCCTTATTAACATGGTACTCCCTGGAGGTTTATCCCCACTGCAGACTGTCAAAAGTTTAAAGGAACACTAACAACGTAACTTAATTTTTAAAGTATATTCCATCTGTTCTATTATTCACAGGGAGTGAGAATGCTTATTCCCACCTCCCTGTAAATAATAGAATGCCCAGGGGACACTGGGTTTCATTGTAGTTACATGTAGATAAAGAGGAGCGGACGCATTCCTGTGAGTCATGAAGTATTGGCTCAACTGTCCGTTTCTCCTTATCTACATCGTAACTCGGGGAAACTACAACAGGACGAGGAGAGAGACGAGTTTGGTCCTTCCTTTACTTTACAATAAATAATAATTTGCTATTCAAATACTGAATAACGTCTCTTATATAATTAATACAGGGAGGAGACACAGGAAGTCACTTAGTGACTGAATAAGTATTTACGTCACTGCACCTCCCCATTCCAAATACCTAGCCTTATGTATTATAATGTTTTCTTGCAGCACTAAGAAGCCATTATCGTAGTATTGTAGCTGACTGTGCAGAGAGGCAATGTTCAGTTTACTGTCCACTTCAAAGTATCATTATTGTGGAATGCTGTTCCATATTGTTCACTACATTGCACCCCCATTACCGTGATTTCCCCCCCCCTCCCAACAGTCACTTTAAATGGGTCTCTATTGAGAAAAGAATGCATTGGATGCTCAGTGCTGTGCCAACACCTGCTTCAACAACGTTTTAGGAGGAGCAGAGGGTGCTAGTGATATCATTGGGTACGAGAATCAGGAAGTGTTAAAAGAACATTAAACTTGTTTTTTTAAGTATATTTATCTGTTTCTATTATTCACAGATGTGAGAACGCTTATTTCCACCTCCCTGTGAATAATAGAATGCCCAGGGGACACTGGAACTTACCTTACCGTCTACTCCACTTGCAGCTGCTTCTGCACTGACAGCCACGCTGTCCCGACCAAGCATCTATCTTAGGCGCATGCTTGCCAACACAAAAGATAGGTGCGTGTCGGGACAGCGTGGGCTGTCATTGCAAAGCAGCTGCGAGTGGAGCGGCGGTAAGGTAAGCTCCAGTGTCCCCTGGGCATTCTATTATTCACAGGGAGGTGGAAATAAGCGTTCTCAAATCCCGTGAATAATAGAAACAGATAAAAATACTTTAAAAACAAGTTTTGTTCTTTTAACACTTCCTGATTCTCATACCCATGATATCACTACACCCTCTGCTCCTTCCTAAACCTGTTGTTGAAGCATGGTGTTGGCACAGCACTGAGCATCCAATGCATTCTTTTCTCAATAGAGACCCATTTAAGTGACTGTTGGGTGGGGGGGGGAAATCACGGTAATGGGGTGCACAATGTAGTGAACAATATGAACAGCATTTCACAATAATGATACTTTGAAGTGGACAGTAAACTGAACATTGCCTCTCTGCACAGTCAGCTACAATACTACGATAATGGCTTCTTAGTTGCTGCAAGAAACATTATAATACATAAGGCTAGGTATTTGGAATGGGGAGGTGCAGTGACGTAAAACTTATTACAGTCACTGATACTTCCTGTTCTCCCTCCCTGTATTAATATTTATATAAGAAGACGTTTATTCAGTATTTATAGACAAATTACTTATTTTATTGTAAAGTAAAGGAAGGACCAAACATCGTCTCTCTCCCCGTCCTGTTAGTTTCACCGATTTACGATGTAGATGGAAACGGACAGTTGAGCCAATACTTCATGACTCACAGGAATGCGTCCGCTCCTCTTTATCTACATTGTAACTACAGTGAACCGACAGAGAGAGAGAGATGATAGCAGTCCTTCCTTTACTTTCCGATAAGAACAGCAATTAACTATTTATATACTGCAAAAAACAGCGTCCTATATAAATTACTAATACTGGGAGGGAGAGAGGCAGGGAGAGAACATGTCTGCTGTTTTTTTTTATTATTATTATTGAATGGCCTTATGTCTTATATGAAATAATACACTACCTACATTGTATACATTTACTTTGATTCCATGTCTACGGCCTTGTGCTTCTATATGGTCACGGAAATCCTTAGTGGCATAACATCCTTATATTACACAGGTAGTGTAGTATCCCTTATACCGTATATCCCACAGTAGGTATTGTATTATTATCCCTTATACATCCCACAGTAGGTAGTGTATTA
Organism: Hymenochirus boettgeri; assembly: GCA_019447015.1. Lineage (NCBI taxonomy): Eukaryota > Metazoa > Chordata > Amphibia > Anura > Pipidae > Hymenochirus > Hymenochirus boettgeri. The sequence continues at coordinate 258,844,109 of CM033470.1, read as the reverse complement.
TTATCCCTTATACATCCCACAGTAGGTAGTGTATTATTATTCCTTATACATCCCACAGTAGGTAGTGTATTATTATTTCTTATACATCCCACAGTAGGTAGTGTTTTATTATTCCTTATACATCCCACAGTAGGTAGTGTTTTATTATTCCTTTATTATCCCACAGTAGGTAGTGTATTATTATTATCCTCCTTCATATATCCCACATTAGGTAGTGTATTATTATCCCTCATATCACCAAGTAGGTAGTGTATTATTATCACTCATATCACACAGTAGGTAGTGTATTATTATCACTCTATATCACCAGTAAGGTAGTGTTTATTATCACTCATATATCACACAGTAGGAATGTATTATTATCCCTTATATATCACACAGTAGGTAGTGTATTATTATAAACTCATATTCACACAGTAGGAATGGTATTATATCCCTTATATATCACCCAGTAGGTAGTGTATTATTATCACTCATATCACACAGTAGGAGTGTATTAATCCCTTATATATCACACAGTAGGTAGTGTATTATATCACTCATATATCACAACGTAGGTGTGTATTATTATCCCTTATACTCCACAGTAGGTGTGTTTATTATCCCTTATACATCCCAGTAGGTAGTGTATATTATCCTTATACATCCCACAGTAGGTAGTGTATTATACCCTTATAACATCCCACAGAGTAGGGTATTAATTATTTTCCTTATACATCCCACAGTAGGTAGTGTATTATTATTCCTTATACATCCCACAGTAGGTAGTGTATTATTATTCCTTATCATCCCAAAGTAGGTATGTTTTATTATTCCTTAACATCCCACAGTAGGTAGTTTATTATTCCTTATACATCCCACAGTAGTAGTGTTTTATTATTCCTTATATATCCCACATAGGTAGTGTTATTATTTCCCTTATATCCCACATAGGTAGTGTATTATTATCCCTTATACATCCCACAGTAGGTATTGTATTATTATCCCTTATACATCCCAGTAGGTAGTGTATTATTATTCCTTATATATCCCACAGTAGGTAGTGTATTATTATTCCTTATACATCCCACAGTAGGTAGTGTTTTATTATTCCTTATATATCCCACAGTAGGTAGTGTTTTATTATTCCTTATATATCCCACAGTAGGTAGTGTATTATTATTCCTTATATATCCCACAGTAGGTAGTGTATTATTATCCTTCATATATCCCACAGTAGGTAGTGTATTATAATCCCTAATATCACACAGTAGGTAGTGTATTATTATCACTCATATCACACAGTAGGTAGTGTATTATTATCACTCATATCACACAGTAGGTAGTGTATTATTATCACTCATTATCACCATAGGGTAGTCATATAAGACATAAGGCCATTCAATAATAATAATAAAAAAAAACAGCAGACATGTTCTCTCCCTGCCTCTCTCCCTCCCAGTGTGAATAATAGAAACAGATAAAATATACTTAAAAAACAAGTTTAATGTTCTTTAACACTTCCTGATTCTCATACCCAATATCACTAGCACCTCTGCTCCTTCCTTAAACTGTTGTTGAAGCATGGTGTTGGCACAGCACTGAGCATCCAATGCATTCTTTTCTCAATAGAGACCCATTTAAAGTGACTGTTGGGTGGGGGGGGGAATCACGGTAATGGGGGTGCACAATGTAGTGAACAATATGGAACAGCATTTCCACAATAATGATACTTTGAAGTGGACAGTAAACTGAAAATGCCTCTCTGCACAGTCAGCTACAATACTACGATAATGGCTTCTTGTGCTGCAAGAACAACTTATAATACATAAGGCTAGGTATTTGGAATGGGGAGGTGCACAGCTCCCTGTGAATAATAGAAACAGATAAAATATACTTTAAAAAACAAGTTTAATGTTCTTTTAACACTTCCTGATTCTCATACCCAATGATATCACTAGCACCCTCTGCTCCTTCCTTAAACCTGTTGTTGAAGCATGGTGTTGGCACAGCACTGAGCATCCAATGCATTCTTTTCTCAATAGAGACCCATTTAAAGTGACTGTTGGGTGGGGGGGGGAAATCACGGTAATGGGGGTGCACAATGTAGTGAACAATATGGAACAGCATTTCCACAATAATGATACTTTGAAGTGGACAGTAAACTGAACATTGCCTCTCTGCACAGTCAGCTACAATACTACGATAATGGCTTCTTAGTGCTGCAAGAAAACATTATAATACATAAGGCTAGGTATTTGGAATGGGGAGGTGCAGTGACGTAAATACTTATTACAGTCACTATGTTTGGTCCTTCCTTTACTTTACAATAAAAGTAATTTGCTATTCAAATACTGAATAAACGTCTTCTATATAAATTATATACAGGGAGGGAGACACGGAATCCTCGGTGCTGTAATAAGTATTTACTCACTGCACCTCCCCATTCCAAATACCTACCTATGTATTATAATGTTTTCTGCGCACTAAGAAGCCATTATCGTAGTATTGTAGCTGACTGTGCAGAGAGGCAATGTTCAGTTTACTGTCCACTCAAAGTATCATATTGTGGAAATGCTGTTCCATATTGTTCACTACATGTGCACCCCCATTACCGTGATTTCCCCCCCACCCAACAGTTCATTTAAATGGGTCTCTATTGAGAAAGAATGCATTGGATGCTCAGTGCTGTGCAACCACCATGCTTCACAACAGGTTTAAGGAAGAGCAGAGGGTGCTAGTGTTCATGGGTATGAGAATCAGGAAGTGTTAAGAACATTAAACTGTTTTTTAAGTATATTTTATCTGTTTCTATTATTCACAGGATTTGAGAACGCTTATTTCCACCTCCCTGTGAATATAAATGCCCAGGGGACACTGGAGCCTACCTTACCGCCGCCCACTCGCAGCTGCTTCTGCATGACAGCCACGCTGTCCCGATCACGCACCTATCTTTTGTGTTGGCACGCATGCGCCTAAGATATGCTGGTCGAACAGCTGTCTGTCAGTGCAGAAGCGCTGCAAGTGGAGTACCGGTAAGGTAATTCCAGTGTCCCCTGGGCCTCATTATTCACAGGGATGGGAATAAGCGTTCTCACATCCCTGTGAATAATAGAACAGATATATACTTAAAACAAGTTTAATGTCTTTTAACACTTCTGTATCTCGTACCCAATGATATCACTAGCACCCTCTGCTCCTTCCTAAACCTGTTGTGAAGCTGGTGTTGGCACAGCACTGAGCATCCAATGCATTCTTTTCTCAATAGAGACCCATTTAAGTGACTGGTGGAGGGGGGGAAATCACGGTAATGGGGGTGCACAATGTAGTGAACAATATGGAACAGCATTTCACAATAATGATACTTTGAAGTGGACAGTAAACTGAACTTGCCTCTCTGCACAGTCACTACAACTACGATAATGGCTTCAGTGCTGCAGAAAACATTATAATACATAGCTAGGTATTTGGAATGGGGAGGTGCAGTGACGTAATACTTATTACAGTCACTAAGGTGACTTCCTGTGTCTCCCTCCCTGTATTAATTATAAAAGAACGTTTATTCAGTATTTTGAATAGCAAATTACTTTTTTTAATTGTAAATGCAGTCCCACTGAGTCCTTCCTGTGTCTCCCTCCCTGTATAATAATTTATATAGAAGACGTTTATTCAGTATTTGAATAGCAAATTACTTATTTTATTGTAAAGTAAAGGAAGGACCAACATCGTCTCTCTCCCCGTCCTGTTTAGTTTCACCGCATTACGATGTAGATAAGGAGAAACGGACAGTTTGAGCCAATACTTCATGACTCACAGGAATGCGTCCGCTCCTCTTTATCTACATTGTAACTACAGTGACCCGCAGAGAGGAGAGATGATAGCAGTCCTTCCTTTACTTTCCGATAAGAACAGCAATTACTATTTATATACTGCAAAAAACAGCGTCCATATAATTACTAATACTGGAGGGAGAGGGCAGGAGAGAACATGTCTCTGTTTTTTTTTTATATTATTATTGAATGGCCTTATGTCTTATATGAAATAATACACTACCTACAGTGTAATATCATTTACTTTGGAGTTCCATGTCTACGGCCTTGTGCTTCTATATGGTCACGGAAATCCTTAGTGGCATAACATCCTTATATTACACAGGTAGTGTAGTATCCCTTATAACCGTTACCCACAGTAGGTATTGTATTATTATCCCTTATACATCCCACAGTAGGTAGTGTATTATTATCCCTTATACATCCCACAGTAGGTAGTGTATTATTATTCCTTATACATCCCACAGTAGGTAGTGTATATATTATTCCTTATACATCCCACAGTAGGTGTGTTTATTATTTCTTATCATCCCCAGTAGGTAGTGTTTTTTATTCCTTATAATCCCACAGTAGGTAGTGTTTTATTTTCCTTTACATCCCAATTAGGTAGTGTTTTATTATTCCTTATATATCCCACAGTATGGTATTGTATATTAATCCTTCATATATCCCACAGTAGGTAGTGTATTATTATCCCTCATAATCACACAGTGGTAGTGTATTAGTATCACTCATATCACACAGTAGGTAGTGTATTATTATCACTCAATATATCACACCGTAGGTAGTGTTTATTATCACTCATATATCACACAGTAGGAAGTGTTTATTTATCCCTTATATAATCACACAGTAGGTAGTGTATTATTATTCACTCATATATCACACAGTAGGAAGTGTATTATATCCTATATATCACCAGTAGGTAGTGATATTTATCACTCATATCACCACAGTAGGCGTGTATTATATCCCTTATATATCACACATCAGTAGTTATATTATCACATATATCACACAGTAGGTAGTGTATTATTATCCCTATCATCCCCAGTAGGTAGTGTATAATCCCTTATACATCCACAGTAGGTAGTGTATTATTATCCCTTATACATCCCACAGTAGGTAGTGTATTATTATTCCTTATACTCCCCCAGTAGGTAGTGTATTATTATTTCCTTACATCCCACAGTAGTAGTGTTTTATTATTCCTTATATATCCCACAGTAGGTATTGTTTTATATATTCCTTATATACCCACGTAGTAGTGTTTTATTATTCCTTATACATCCCAAAGTAGGTAGTGTTTTATTATTCCTTATATATCCCACAGTAGGTAGTTTTATTATTCCTTATACATCCCACAGTAGGTAGTGTATTATTATCCTTCATATATCCCACAGTAGGTATGTATTTTTATCCTTATATTCCCACATTAGGTAGTGTTTTATATTCCTATATATCCCACAGTAGGTAGTGTATTATTATCCTTATATATCCACATAGTAGTTTTTATTATCCTTATATATCCCACAGTAGGTAGTGTTTTTATTATTCCTATATATTCCTACCAGTAGGTAGTGTTTTATTATTCCTTATTATCCCACAGTAGGTAGTGTTTATTATTCCTTATATATCCCACAGTAGGTAGTGTATTATTATCCTCATATTCACACAGTAGGTAGTTATATACCCTAAATCCACAGTAGGTATTGTATTATTATCACTCATATATCACACAGTAGGAAGTGTATTATCCTTATATATCACACAGTAGGTAGTGTATTATTATCATCATATATCACACAGTAGGAAGTGTATTATTATCCTTATATATCACACAGTAGTAGTGTATATTATCCTCATATATCACACAGTAGGCAGTGTATTATATCATCCCTTATATATCACACAGTAGGAAGTGTATTATTATCCCTTATACATCCCACAGTAGGTAGTGTATTATTATCCCTTATATATCACACAGTAGGTAGTGTATTATTATCCCTTATATATCACACAGTAGGTAGTGTATTATTATCACCATAGATCACACAAGTAGGAAGTGATTATCCCTATATATCACACGGAGGGTATGTATTATTATCACTCATAATCACACAGTAGAAGTGTATTATTTCCCTTAATATCACACAGTAGGAGTGTATTATATCACGGCATATATCACACAGTAGGAAGTGTATTATTATCCCTTATATATCAACAGGTAGAAAGTGTATTATTATCCTTATATATCACAAGTAGGAAGTGTATTATTATCACTCATATATCACAGTAGGTAGTGTAATTATCACTCATATTCACACATAGGTAGTGTTATTATCCCTTATATACACACAGTAGGAAGTGTATTATTATCACTCATATATCACACAGTAGCAGTGTAATTATATCCCTTATATACACAGTAGAGGGGTATTATTATCCCTTATAATCACACAGTAGGTAGTGTATTATTATCCCTTATATATCACACAGTAGTAGTGTATTATTATCCCTTATAATCACACCAATAGGTAGTGTATATTATAGTAGTATATTATTATACCTTATATAAACTTTTATATTAATGAATCAGTAAGAGAAAACAGATTAAGTTGTGGGGAGAAAAGAAACACTCACGTTCCCGGGCTGTGGGTCCCATCCTGTGAGCGGACGGCACTTTCCGTGGACTCTTGGGCGACATGACTGTGCTGGACAGGGAGTTGAGAGGCAAAGAGGACATAGGTCCCAACCGTCCCGTTTTCACGGGATTGTCCGTTTTACAGTGACTGCTCCACAGTGACACAGGGCTTCAGGAGGAGGAGCGCAGATTCTGTAGCGCGGAGGGAGGGAGGGGTAGGAAGCTGTGACGTAACTGACTTAGTTGAGGCGTTTGACATCTGGACAAGTTCATGACTAGCAGTAAAGTGCGTTATTGCTGCTGTAAACAACGTTTCTGCTATGACTGCGTTCACGGCTGCGCACTCTATTGCCGGCTTCCCAACAGAACAGAATCTAGCTAACCGCGGGAAATGAATAAAAAAAATTACTTCCGCTTACGTTGTTACCACCGGCACGTTTAACGTAATAAACGAAGGGCGGAAGTTTGACGACATTTGTGCTGCAAATGGGCGGAAGCCGCCTGGTCGGTCGCTGTTGTATTGTAGTTGGTAGATTAGTACGGGATGGGTGGGCTTAGTCACTAAGAATGGAAGCTTGAGAGGCCGAAAAAAGTTCGTGAAAGACTGTACCTATCGCTTGTTACATAGATAGGGATCTCAACGAAGTCCCGGAGGCATTGGGGGGAAAAAAACGCAGTCAGTCTGCTAAATTAGCATCAGCGAGTCCTGCGTGCGAGCCCTGGACCGAATAATCAGCCAGATTAAGGTGAACAATAGACGCTCCATAGTACAGTTCAAGGCGGCATCTATTGATGTAGACCCCATCAAACCAGATCAGTGGCAGACTAGTCAGCTGATGAGATTTGAGACAGGGTGCCTGGATTTCATAGGGGGTCAGGATATAACATCGGATTTGACTGTCACGTAGGATAATGATTTTTCTGCTATGCTAATGTCTGCACTGCACCTTGTCCTAAAAGTGTCGCGAACTTTCTCTTGATTTCTAGTGGACCATCCTTGGTCAATAACAAGCAGGACATAACAGCATAACAACAACGAAGATCAGTTTAGGGATAGATGGTGCAGGCGTGCTCGGAACAGTTGGGCGTGCCTGAAACCGAGCGCTGCATGTGATTGTGCTGTTATTGCTCAGGTGTTTTATCGTTACAGAGCTATAGGAAAGAATGTCATGCGAAAAAAGTGTGCAACAAACATGCATAACGCTACAATTAGTAAACATCTAATCAGTTGCCAATCCTGGTTTTTCTGTGCGGAAAGGAAGGGGGGTTGCACCGTGATGCAATGTCTGGCAGAAAAACAAGTGTTGGTTGCGAACCGTCAGTCAAAAACACGCTAGTGTGGGCCTGCCCATATTTGTTAGATTACTCAGGGCATAAGTGGGTATGAGCGAAAAAACTTAAGTCCTCACCTAAAGTGAATTCAGAATCAATATAATGTCCCGATACGCAGCTGGTCACGCAGGCGAACAGACAGTGTAGCATCTAAAAGATATTTACCCCCACAAATAGGGTATCTGGTCCTTGTCCATGTAATCTCACAGACCCGTATCTTTTCCATTAGCCCATCGCAGGGAATGCTAGAGGTGGTGGAACCATGTGATTGTGACGTATTATTGTGCAAAACGACCAAAAAAAGAGCAATGTCGCTAGACGTAGTATGATACCAGTATCAGGACCAGAAGTCCTGTGTGAACGGTGTCGATTACCTAACCGCGATAGACAGCTAGCGACATGACGGTATAGATAAGAAGCCTGTTTGGACCACGATAAGGTAGACGGCTGAAACATGATTGCACGAGTTGTTTCCCAACAGGGGTGTGGCCAAAGATAGCCACAGAACAAGGGGAACTACTTCGGACTCCCACACCATACCTTTATTGTTCCGACCACTATATGTCACTGTCTTGGTCATCCGAAAATATCTTATGTTTGTGTACCCAGCCTAAGATATTTTCTGTTGGAGCGACGGATGATGGTGACGTGTAGCAGTCAGTTGGTGCGGAAAATATTGCATGGTGGTGGGTGGGGGGGCGACAATCAGGACTGTGTGGTAAATCACGGCCAAATGTGCCAAAACTGTCAGCTGTGGCCACTATTGCCATGACCAACGTCATTTCCCAGCTGAGTGCTCATGATATTAGCTAGTACTCGGTCAGGACAAAAGTCCCCCATGGTGTACCCAGCCTAACAGTCCTGGATTGGTGGGGGAAGGGGGTGGGTCTAGACTGGCATAAAAGAAAAGGGTTGTTGACAGTAAGGTTATGGGAACTCAAGATGGAACACAGAATGTGGAGGTGTAATTGTTGGTATTGTCAGGATTTGTGTGATTGGATATACATTTTTAAAAAATATTCTGTAAACAACAGCAGGACACGAGAAGTGACCAGGAGATGGCATTCTTTTCTCAGCTGTTATAAGGTCCTGGAACTCCTCCATAACAAAACTTTTATGGGTTTTTGTAATGTATAAACTGGTTGTAATGTCTAAATACCATACCCTTGATTTAAACAGCACTTCGTGCCGTGCTTATCGGTTCATGACCATGACCTTCGAGTCTGTCATTGCATCCCATTTTCTATTCAACTCCTCTTATTCTGCTTCTGCTCAACCCCCTCTTCATTCCTAGTGATCCCTTCCTTATTATTTAGTACGATTATTATTAAACATTCGTTTACATTCTGCTTCCCATTCTTTTTCTGTAATAGTGCTGTTTCACCTTTTCTTCATTCCATCTAACGTCCCACGTCCTCTTCTATTTATTCGCTCTACAAAAAAGGCCAAAGGCACATGAATCAAACAAACTGAAGGCTGTACATTTATCAGTTGAATACTAGCAACACCTAAAACATTAATAGCAAGAAGGGACGGCACCAGAGAGTGGCATGATCATGGCCATAATGATCGTCCCAACTATGGAAGATTGTCTGATATTTTTCCACGTCGGGCCAGTTGAAAAATAAAATTTTGTATGTGTTTTTTAAGTATATCAAGCAAAAAACACAAGCACGAAAATGTGGGCCATTAAATAAGGCCATATCGTTATATAGAGGATGGTGAGAAGGCAAAGTGTGTGGAAGCATTTCTTTCCCTCTGTATACACGTCTAGGAAACCCTAGTTGTTAAGAGGGTGCCTCTGATTGATGGTGGATAATAAGCTGATGTAATACCAATATTCAAAAAACATTTTGTTTACTGCCTGGTAAATCAGGACCTGTAAGTTTAACATCAGTGGTGGGGAAGATACAGGGAATATTTTATGATCTGTACTTTGTCTTAAAGGGCAGGTCCACCCCCACAATGGTTCTGCCGTGTTATGCCTTTTCAAAGTCCAGGAAACTGCAGAGAGTAGAAGCGTGGTAGTGATTCATCGTGTGCCTGTTGTCTTCTCAAACCTCTTTAAGATCTGGAGGCATGCACAGAAACATGCCCCTCCCTCCACCACAGTCCGGATCCATCCTCTGAGGCCATGGCAACCTAGCATGAAATCCTCTTTACATAAGGTAAGTAACGATGCCCCACTTAACCGCCATAATATTTCTTTAAAAAAAGTGCCCAATCGTTACTGTATGAGCACCTTCTCTCCGGCGCGGCTAGTAAGAACTTTATGAATAACTCCGAAAGGACGTTGTTGGCCAGATGTATTGTTAAACCACATTTGTACATGGGTGAGGAATAGGTTGTTAGATTCCATACAGAGAATATTTGTAAACGGAGGCTTTATTTTGGTGGGCTAAAGTTCTAAGTTGGGTACCTCAGTGTTTTTGATGACAGAAAACTATGCAGAGCGATGGAAATTTCAGATGTTCAATTGGCTGCAGGTCTTTGGTCAAAATGGTAAACAAAGTGGCAGGTGAGATTCAAATGTGATGCATTGGGATTTAAAAATCCTTGAGCTCCACACCTCCAATCTCTCAATATAAGCCACTCACTAGAACGAATTGGTATTACCAAGTTCTCCCACATCGCCAAACATAACCAACTCATCACCTTCCAAGATTCAAAAAAAAATTCAAGGTTCGAGGATGATTACCTGTTTCAATATCTACACTAAGATACTGCCTGATATACCGAATTTCAAACCACAAACCTCCCAGTCCCCCGCAATCCCATTATCAATTACTCACACAGGAGAAACAAGGCATATAATCTAATCTGTACACATATCTGCTAAATGTACGGCTACCAGAAGACCAATATGCCCATCCTGGAAAAATGGTCACGATAATACCCTCACTAACTCCCGAGCATTGGGAAGAGTTAGCTGAAACTCATATCAAAGAACAGTCCCCATCAGCCCCCAACCGACTCATGCATTTTACATCCTCCATCAAGTCCTATATAACCCCCCTTAGGAATCTCGTATGACCCCAGATTTAACTCTGAATTCCCTAAATGCAAACAGGAACATGCAGACTTCTGGCATATGATCTGGACATGCCCCAAAGTACAAAAATTCTGGGAAAAGTCCTACACCACCTCTCTGGCATCCTCCCCTTTCCAATCCCTCGACCCCAATATTGTCTGTTGGGATACAAGAAGTAGATGTATAGAGTCACACACTTAACCCGTTCTTCTCCAGGGGACCATAATCCTCCAAGGTGATGGCACCTGCTTCCCCTAAATTCAAGACTGGAAACTTGATTAATAACACACTTCCGTGAAGAAGATGATATACAAAGCCGTGGCCGCTTAAACAATTAATAGTATTTGGACATGGTACGATCACATCTAGATAACTGTGTTCACCCTAGTCATAAACACGACGAATGACCAACAATGATGGGAATCTATAACGGAAAACTCAGGCTATGTCACATAACCTCTACCATACCCCTCCACCCTATTATACGGAGATGCTCCAATTGCGATCCGCAAATAATTGAGGTACACCGTTGCTCTATTACTCTGATCCAAGTCCCCCTTCCCCTTATATAACCCCTCATTGAGTAGATTTATATCTACATGGGTTATCGAGAACCGAATATGTACAATCCTCCTGTAAGAAAATAACCCTTCTATGCTACTTATTTGATGTCCCTGAATGATGTTAAAGCTATTAAGAAAAACTATATGTACCTTAAATATAATGAAACCTGTTTATTAATTAATACCGAGTTTAAAAAAAATAATCCTTGAGCTGCCTATACCATTATGACTCTGTGCTAAGAAAATCCTGTTGTAAAGAGTTTGAGGTTTAGCAGTTGTAACTTATGTGGCCGCGATGAGGGTGAGGTGCGAGAGTATAGGGCCTGCCAGTTCGATCTGGACTTTTTAACAGCTGATCACCTGTATCTTACTGCATACACACAATCATGGATGATCTGGGGAGAGGGGTGGGTCGGGGCTCGCCATCAATCTTGCTGAAGGAGGGGCCCTCAGTTATGCCAGAATTCTAGTAAATAAGATTTAGATGTGCCAAACAGTGCACGAACAAGGGTTCACACCAGACAGGATTTGCAGATATCCAGCTGCCAGAATTAATTGCATAGGTTTCCAACACTGTGAATATTGTAAAATTTTATGTCATTCTCTTCCGTTATAATAAAGAAACGTGTAAAAAAAAAATCTAAAAATACTGATGCTGCAAAGTTTGCAAAACAACAGTTTGTACCAGAGTATCAGCAAGGTATATAAATACCATGTGTTGTAAACAAACATTTACAAAATATTATTTTAAAAACAAAATCCTCCAATTTAAAATAAAGACAGCAACAGATAAGTTGTGTAAGATTTATTCCTTTACAAGTATGATTATATACAAATTGTACCAATACCTTTTTCTTTATCCTTGCTCTTGTTAATATTGCCAAAGGAAGGGGATATCAATATTTGAGTATAAGAATAAAAATTAGAAAAAAATTGTACCCCATCTTGCTTGATAAGAGACTTTTTTCAACTTAAAAGAGCTTCCAGGCAGGACACTTGTTACTTTTTGTAGGTTAAATAGATCCTACAAATGTAAATATTGTGTTTATAAAACCATTCTTAATGCAAAAATGGTTCTTATAAACAATTTCTGGAATGAATGAAACCGTGCTCTGCTCATATATTTCATGGAACCTAGTTTATAGCAATTAGATGTAAAAACTAGAGTGTACAATATAGTAAAACATTCACAAAGGGAATTTATAGAGAGCTGCATGTGCTCCAGGTTCAAAGATTTAATTTCACCCTTGCGACTGTAAATCTTGATAGGTCTTTCCCCCTGCACACTTTAATGCTAGCCATTTACTGGCATTACAAACATCATGCAAAAGGGCTGCAGTCATTATATATTATGAAACCAGCTCAGCTGGCACATTACCTTCCAAGTCACACTTTAACTTTGTTAGCGTGACTTAGACAGGATTTTAGTGCTGTGGCTCATGGTAACTCCCTTTAATCTTGGGAAACCTAAATGAACACACAAAGTCCTAAGGTTGATGGTGCACAAGATACTAGACTCATGTTTTAAAAAAAAAAATGCAGCTATTTATTGGTGGCGTTTGTTCTTGACTGGTCTGAGCCCCTATGAGAAGTGTAGAAATAGGCAGTTAACAAAAATGGCTTATACAAACCATAATTATCAATCCCACATGTGATGTCAATGGTTCTTTCCACCAACTAACACTAGGGTTTCCTAGTTTTGGAAAAAAAAGGTGACAGTCCATCAATCATTAATGATATCTCTGTTCCTGCCACAACTCTGCAACAAATAAAGCAGGAATATTCTTAATGACCTTCAATACAAGTCTCATGTGGTTTCATTCATATATGCCCCTTATCTAGGTTTTCAGTGATCTATAACAAGAAGTTAAGACATTCCTGCTTACCTAGGTAAAAAATGTTTTGCAGCTACGAAAACTGAGTGCCATTAGCCTAAAAACAAGTTATTAGCAGTGAGCAAGTTTTTCATGAAGTGCAATTCAGACACCACTAGCCAGAAGTCAAGCCTGAAGCAATAATGTTCTAGCATTTTAGCTGTTTTTAACCCTCATAGTTATATGTTAAATAAAGTATTCACAAAAAAATTAATATGATCCAGTGTAAACTTGGGAGGTCTTAAGTTTGGATTATTTGGAAACAATTTTGGGGGTTATTAGAACTATATTGATAGAATTAAACAAAAATAGATAATGATCCTGCATTACTTTCAGAAATGACACAATCCATTGCAGTAAAATGTCTTCACTTGTTCATACAATTCTGCTTCTTATAGCCAAATATAAGTCACTTGTGTTTTAACAAACCAGTACGCTCAATTGTCATTAATTCAGAAAGAATAAAAGGTGTGATGTGTACATGCGATTTTAAAAGGTGTTACTTTAATTCCATTTTACTCTAATAACTGCCTTTCAGTTGTACCCTGAGTCTTCTGAAACATCTTTATACATGTTCCTAATTTTAATTTTTTATTTTATTAGGTCCTTTCAGTGACTGAACATGCAATAATTAAACAGACTTTAAGACATTTATAGATGCATCCATTTTGCTATAGCTGGTGTAAAGAGATGTCATGGAATGCATTTAATAAAAGTTGTACATGACCCTTGCCCTTCGTTCTCCTGTGTTGGGTCACTCTTGCTTTTCATTTTATGCCTAACTTTATTTACATTACTAAATTTGTTACATTAAAGAAAAAAAACAAACCACCACACTTGAATGAAGGCTGAAATAAGGAAGAGGGAAAAAAACAATACTAAAAACCTATTCTGGATGATTACGCGAGATGAATTTTTTAAAAATGGTTTGCAATGCTCTCCACTAAGAATAAAACCCTGCCTTAGAAAAATTACTGCACACAACAAAAAGGTAGGGCTATACTGCTGTAAATGGTTAAAGACACGTTTACGTAGGTGGTTTAATTCCACAATCTGGGTCTCCACAGCAAAGCTATTTGCAAAGTGACGAACTGTATGGCAGTTTCTAGCTTCCCTTTTTGGATCCTGTAAAGATAAAATATATTGAATAAATTAATGCTAAAGCTAAGAAACAACATTTTTGTACATGATTTTAAATAACGATGTGCATTCTACGGGTATATTATGTAATTCATGGGACCAGTTTTGGACTGTTCTGTGGATATTACGCTATGAAGCCCCTTTTTATGTTTTTACATTTTTTGTATTGTCATGTAATGACAATCCTACTGACAGTTTCCCCACGATGTTTTCTGTTTAATGACCTTTAAGTATACATTATGTTTCGTGAACTTTACCAGGAAATAGAGTACCCAGAAAAATGTAGCCATGAAACATCTGCAAACAGCTGCATGCATATTTTTAGGGACTCATTTTGTATTGCATGGCTCTTGACTACTGTGAGTAGTCCGTGGAACATTCTGTAAGAGGTCCAAGTCCTTTGACTTTATCCATTCACACCAGGCCCTCTCCCAAGAGGTTGTAATGGATTTGGGGCCCCAATTACAAGAGCAATAGGTGCCAGTATGCTACACTTTCGGTCCTCACAACGCTGGATAAGTACCTCAGTGAAACTTACTTGTACGTAAGCATACAGAAACACAAAACTTTAGCTGTGAAAAAAGATATATATAGTTTATTAGAAAAACCTGTATGCTACATGTTCCTTTGGACTTTGGGTCCGAAACATGTAGCACCATGTTTTTCTAATAAAACTTCTAATAGTAATAACTCTCTAATAACTAATCTTTTTCACAGCTACAGTTCTGTGTTTCTGTATGACACTACAATCTCATTCCACTGACCTTCCTCCCAAGGAGCTACAAGCTCTACTAAGCACATTATTTCACAAACGTATCTAGTACGTCTTTAAGGTTTTTTGGGGGAACCCAGTACAATTGTTTTTAAATCGCCTATCAGCATCAACTAATATCTTGATGAATGAAAAAGTCATTGAAAATGCCTAGTTCAATGGCTATACATATCAATAGCGATTACAGGATACACCATGAACCTACTCCCAATCCATATTTATTGCCACCATATTTATGATGGATGGCCATCATTACCATACAGAGAAGTTCAACCTCCATAGAAATCCTGTTGTTTCCTCCCCTTTATCAGAGATGATGCAACAAATTTGTCTAGTTTATTTGTAGACTTGCTTAGATGAGTTTGCCATCCCCGCTCATCTAAGGCTGAGGCCCTACTACACGCACTGAACACACACGTAATCGCCAAAACAAAAATGTTGCGATTTTGCTATTTACACATAGAAACGCAATCAGAAACTAGATGCGGAATCAATTGCCTCGGAAACCGGCGTTCGAAAACCGCGATTTCCATTCCTAGACCAAAATTGCATGTGATCACTTATGTGCCTACCTAAGTGCTTGCAATGAAGTTAGCTTAAGGGACAGTTCAGTGGAATTATCAGTATTTGTTAAATTGTTTAGTTTGTGTGAATCTTCTTGTTATTCTACTATTTTCTCCCATGTTTGAAAAATCAGTTGTTTCATACCCTTTGCTGTCCTGCTATACATAGTGAGCTGCCGTTTTCAGGTTCTAACGCCTTTCTTCACCACATCCTTGGATGTTCCGTAACATTTTTCCTACTGATTGGCTTTGGATGGGTCAAGATGCTCAGATCTCTACTGACGACACTGAATCAAACCCCCGGTCGCTAGGTCAAGGGCAAAACCATACGGTGCTCTACTAGGTCCCTGCAAACGTAAGGCCGTTAATTTCGATTGCATTTAGTTATACACACACAAGCTGAATTTGGCAGATAAGGTCATTGGGGTGAAAAAATATTTCTTTTCATGCCCCCAAAAAACCTTTTCGATCTGTATTTGCACTGAACTCTTCCCCCTTTAAAACCGCATTAGTATCAAGCAGGATATGTTCTGGACGCTCCATTGACAAGTTTTGATCTTTAAATATTTAAACACCCCTGGACTATTCAACGAAAGTGCTCATTTCATAACACCACCCGTAATATACGTATGTACCTTTTTACGAGTTGCACTGCAATTCTTCTATACTGCCTCACATACATCAAAATATTTAAAGCAGTTACAGAGCGTGCATGTATTTTACAGGAGTGCTCATTTTAGGACGCATGATGCATATCAGCAGGTAATTTGGAAAACAGAAAAACAAAAAAACAAAGAAAAAATGTTTAAATTGAAGCATTAACATGAGATTCACCCAGAGCTGCTCTGGGCAAATCTCCTCTTAACAATTACCAGAGGCCTACGCTCTGGGTGAATCTGATCACCCGCACAAAGTATTTTAATGCCATCTATCAGCCTGTAAAAGGCCTGGTGAAATGGCTTCGCTAATACTCGTTGTCGGTACTCGCTGCAGTCACCACAAACCGAGTTGCGCTAGCCGTCAAGAATCGGTTAGTGCGACTTTAAGAGCGAAAAGCGTGCAGCTACGCAACGCCGCTGGTAACTGACCTTCCAATTATAAAGACATGGGTAAAACACGCATGTCCAAAAACTATTCTGGATTGTAAGATTTAAAAAAAAAAAAAAAATACTCGGACCTGTTTCTTTGCGCTGGAGGTCGCTGTTGTGAGTGGTCTCTTTGGTCGACGGGCACCAGCTATAGAGGTTAGAAGAAATACCAAGCTGGTCTAACATTCTCAATACGTCCAGTAACTATCATCTGCTCATGAACAAAAGTAAATAATGATGAGGAGATTGTTTCAAGCCTCATAAAAATAAGAATATTCTCATTTCACATGCATATTGGGAAATTTTCAAAGCCAAATCTATATGCTTTGCCTAAAGTATACTTATGCTCTCCACAGGTAAGACCAATAAAACGGGTATATAAACGATATGGTTTGAGTCACGTTTAACAAGTTTGTAAATATAAAAGGTTCAGGTGACATAACGGCTATTTAAACTTACTCATTAAAATTAATCATAACACATGGTGAAAAGTAACTAGAAAATGATTGTTACAACAATAACTGCCCGCAGGAACTCCTTTCCTGTCCACAAAAATAATGGGTACAAAGCTGATTTATGAACCTATGAACAAACAGATATTTTCTTCGATGCTCTAGTCCTGGTCTCATGTCAGTTTAAGAAAATGGATAATCTCCAAAAACTGTTTGAATACTATATGATTTTGTTTAGTCTGCGGCAACCCCACCCTTAACCTCTGGTTCTCATATCTCCTAGGGGGAATTAAGCTGGCCTAACCACGCAAGATCTTTTAAAGATGAAACTGCAAGATTGTGTGTTTTTTTTCTATGATGCTAACTTTCTCCCTATGTAAAGCCAAGGGAGTAACACGGAGGACTGCAAACATGTTTCCAAAGCTGACTCCCTATAACTTAAGTACAGGAGTAATTTGCATCCCAGGGAAATTTTCAGGTATTTCTTAACGTTGTGAGGGTGGACAGAACGACTTGCCTCGGGAGCAGTCGGAACGCCACTACGCACACATTAGGGATCCTTTGATCGTTAAGAGCGTGTAACCCACCTTAAAGACGCTTTTGCCCTCACAAGGCATTCGAAAGCCTACAAATGCAGGTTACCATACCTTATCTTTTGAAGAAATATCCAAGGCCCATATATGTAGCCACAAAATATTTGCAAAGAATGCCACAAAGCACTATGGGCACGATTCCACAAAGTTATAGACAATCTACTAAATAAATCTCCACAGATACCATTTATGAAACAATTTTGAAATATAAAATCTTCCTTTTGTGTGGTGGTTGGTGGGGGGGGGGGGGGGGGTGGGGGTGGGGGGGGGGGGGTGTGGGTGGGGGGGGGGGGGCCGAATAGATGCATCGGTGGGTGTATTAGCAATGTGGGGTTGGTTAGGATAGGGGGGTGGTGTGGGGGTTGTGGGGTGGGTGGGGTGGGGGGGTGGGGCTTGGGGGGGGGGGGGGAGAGGGGGGGGGGGGGGGTGGGGGGGGGGGGGGGAGGGGGGGGGGGGTTGCCCCCCCTCGCTCCTCCCTAAGGGGCCCCTGGGTCTGGGACACTAGAGGGAACTGTGGCCTTGGGACATGAGGATGGAGGCACTTGGCTTCTAGCGCTGTTATTGTAACAGGCTAATGTCTATTCTATAAAATAATTTTGTTTCTACCAACCAAAATCTAGTGTAAACCTTAAATCCCTGATTGTGCGACATACCTCAAAAACAACAAAACAGCAAAATCAGTTTTTTGTAAGTGGGTTTAAAGGTTGTTCTTTCCTTGACTTCTAGCCAAGGATGCACAACAGTGTTAAATGTTGTAAGCTGTACACAAGATTAAGATTTACAAAAGAAAGAAAGAAAAGAAACCTTTATGTTTGATAGAAGCTCAGGAAATTCTTTTGGTGGCATAACGATCGATGTGTTCGAGGAATAACTACACTTATTCGATTGAGATCCAGGTAGGCAGTTTAATTTCTAAAAAAAAAACAAAAAACATGAACTTTTATGAAAATGCAAGGTTTGCCTAATCATACCTGAGGGTCTTAAAAGACATGCTGGTTTTAAAAGTCTCTAAATTGCACAAAGTTATTATCAAATTTTTATCAAAAAATTAGGTTATAATACAGATTACAAAGCAGGCAAAAAATGAACCTTTAGATACAGCAGGATCCAATTAAATATTTAAATATGACTGTAGATCCTGAAATCATTATTTGCATCCAGCTTTACAGGAAAGACCTGTCACTCCAGAGTGTAAAATTATAATATATCTCCCATCCCTACAGCACACTTTTTTGTCAACATTTAAGAGAATCAGCAAAGAAGAAGGAAGGGGAGAAGAGGGGGGAGATGTTGTACAGTAGCAGAGCAGTGCCTCACTTAAGCATTACTAATTTAAAGACAAGCAAGCGCAGATAATATGTGAGTACCACCATTTTTACTTCTCTCAAATTGTTCATTTAATATAAAGTTGTTTGAGTGAGTATAGTATGAAAAATAGGATTTCCATGTTTCAAAGTAGTTTAAAAAACTCCAATAGGTAAATGTGATGTAATTTATACAGTTTAGACAGAAAAGCTACAGCATGAATTAAAGGAGAACTAAACTTAATTTTTCTTAATCCAAGTGAAATCTTTTCTCCACAGAACCTGTCTAAGATCTTAGTAAGTTGCATTTACATACATGTAAGAAGTAGATTCTATAACGAAAAAGGTTTCTATGTCAACTCGCAGCCCATGCCCTCAAAGAATTTTTGAGCATGTTCACCTATTGGCCCATGCACTCTAACCCCACTATCCCGCTCTCTGTGCACATATTTTCTATAGATGTCTCCACGCCATATATTTTGTTTGTTTTTAAATGTTGATAATTGTTATGATTTTTTTTTTTAGAACTATCTTTAAAAGTGTTCTATCCTCAGTTTCATGTACAAAAGCATGTATTGTGGACAGCTACCATGAACAATACAAAAAGGCACTGATTTCTGCCTTTTATTTGTGCTAGGAACGAATAAAGCAAAAAAATAAGTTTTAAATATACTACTTCATGTGTATTCTGCGGTGGTCAGTAGTCTAATACAGTATTTTAAAACACACAGCCCACGGTTTAAACCCAGACTACTAATTAATTTGTTTTTTCCTATGTGCTTGATAGGAAAAAAACTGTAAAGATTAGTTTTTGCATGAAATGCAAAGGAATTTGGGTGGAACAGAGATTTTAAACTGCTGTAGCATGATATGTGACTAATAAATTTGGGTCTCTGTTGTCTTGTATGATTGATTGCCAGCTTCTACATTAGCTGGACAGGACTTCCACCAAAACTGAAGTGGATTAGGAGAGTTCCCTATACAATTTTATAAATCAACCAACCAGCCAGGGAAAGGGAAAGGTGAGACCACAGCTTCTTTTGTTTGTGAATGTCTCGGTCTTTTGGGACATCGAGCCGTAGGGATCACATGGTACAGGTATGGTGAGGTGTGTAGTCCTTTGGTGCGGCCATAAACAGTACGATTGGATCCACTCCCTCACTTAAGTAAGGGAGTCCGATACTGGGCCAAAGGAATTTTTGTCATTCCCGACCGAATTCCAGCAACAATCTTCGTTGGTGTACTCCAATTGGTTGGGAACAGCTCCTCACACTGACGATAATAGGTAAATCCTGTCATTCCCAGACGGGATTGCATGAGTATGGCAAAATTCTCCCGGAGGAGAGACAGGATGGTAGAGTCCTTTGGACTCTGCAGGCTCCTGGTGGCCAGTTTTTGGATTTTGGTCCATCACAAAACTACATTAGGGAATGATGATCCTTCTTTAATGGTCGATTTGTTACTTGCTATTTTTGACGGAATTACCACAATACTATGCTTGTTAAAAGATTAAACAAAAACAAATACGTCAGACACATGTACAATTAATCAGAAATTTCTAACCTGACTAATTAAAGGGAATGTCCAGCAAAAAAAACCTCTTCTTTAAAATGTGTATTACCCCCCAAACCCCGCTTCCGCATAGTTCCCACACTTCAAAGATGCCCCAGAGCTTACTTACCTGACTGGCCTGCGGGGCGGACTGGCGCGGGTTGCTGACAGCCGCTCCACTGTCCTGTTGTGCGGCTGTCAGTAAGGTGAGAACGTTGACGCACCCCAATCGCCTGACAGTCGCGTCGCGAGAAGCTAAGAGACAGGGCTGTCCGCGGAAGTCCCCTGCTCCGTTTTTGTGTCAAACAAGCTCAAAACAGGAGGGGGCGTGGAAGCCAGCGGGGACCGGGGTCCGTAAGCTCTGGGGCATCTTAGAAATGTATGAACAATGCGAAAGTGGGGTTGGTGGGGGGGGGAAACACATTTAAAGAAAGTAGGGTTGCGGGACTGGCCTAAGGGTCAGTAATCTGCATGTTATTATTGGATAAATGATCTGAACCAAAGAAACCACATTAATCGAACATTTACAAAAATACAGCCGTGTTAAGGGTTTCGTCTCCCAAGAACAAGCAATGAACGTAAAAAGTTGAGACATCCAGACAGGGAACTATGGTTTTTTTTGTTCATATAGTGATAAAATTTAACAAAACCCCTACAAGTGCACAGCTAGTATGATATATATGGGGCCAGAATGCAGGATAATCTTCTTTGCCAGAATCAAGCACACCTTTAGTCCAATAAGTGGCCCACGGTTCTTTTAATTTTATGATTTCTTTCTCACTATTCTAGTCAGAAAAAAAAAGTGTCTTATAATACAAATATCAGTCTCGCTAGTGATAAAAATCCACTCACCCTGTGAAAGTCATGAACAATGCCACAGGATCACTGTCAGCAACTCAGGACAGACATGATCATTCACCTCTTCTTCTTCTAAGATCTGAATATTCTCCTTGAATGAATATAACGGACATGGGTGTTTGCATACGGCTCCGAAAGTGTTACTCGTCCTCACATACCTTATTCCACAAAGTAAACACCACGCTAAAAACAAAAAAATAATATATAAAATTCTGTCAAAAAGTGGGTAATAGCACAGGGAGCAACAAAAATGAAACACATGGACAATGCAAGAGATGAAATTCAAGGATTCACAAAACAGAAAACTTGTGAAACACGATGCATAGTCACATTTCTCCATTATATCAAACTTTGTGATAGCACGTAGTGTGTAATGCATCTCCTTTTGGGTGTTTGTGTGATCTTTTTTAATGATGAAGCAGATGTGCAGTTTATTAAAATTTTTTATGTAATGCCTCTTTAAAGCCATAGGTGGACAAATAACATTTTGCCCATAGGAGCCACTGGAATTTCTAGTAGCTTTTTTTTTGTATAACCAATTTATTCCACTTGGCTCCTGGATTAAATTATTTCAGACTAACTTTTTCTGCATATATATATATATATATATATATATATATATATATATTATATATATATTATTTTTCTTTCTGGAAATTATATTAATAATAAGTCTCAGATATTTTTGCATAGACTTTATTTTTGGACATGTAAATCAAAACACTTACCTGCAGAGCAAAGTAATTTGTACAGGTAATGCTCCACCCAGAACTACACCAGCCACTAAATGCTAATCCAAAGCACATACACCAGCACCAACCCTTCTCTGCCCCACTGGCACAATATCTTCAGGCTCCTGTAATAAAAAAAAAAAAAGGTTTTGTATTGTTACAAAAAGTACAAACTGCTAAAATAAAACAATTATGAATCAAGACAAACTCCTGAGCAATATACTGTCTACAATTAAATAATGTTACTAATGGACAGCAGGGATATATTTTCACACTATACTGCAATCAAATCTAGATTAAGCATTTAATTAAATTTTATCTTACACTAGAAAACATTTTCAAAATGTTCAGTGAAGCAGGGCTCACAAACAGAGGCTTAAAATTGCACAGGAGAAGATCAACAGCTATTCATTGTCAGTCTATGAACCTTCTAATCTTCAATACTCAATAAAAAGGATGCTGTCTCACAAAATTGGCCTGTCTGCCCAGTATCTGTGGCCTTATGTGCAAGTATGATTCTCAATTGTACTTTCTTGTTTTCATTTTAACTGTTAAAGGGCACGTCTACCCGCCCCCCCCCCCCCCCCCCCCCCCCCCCCACCCCCACCCCCCCCCCCGCCCCCCCCCGCCCCCGGCGTGGGGTGCAGGTGTGTCGGGCGGCCCCCGGTTCCCGGGGGGGCAAAAGAATTCCCTTGGGGGGGGGCACCCCCGGAACTCTCCACCCCCCCCCCCCACACAACCCAACCCCCACACACACAAAGGTGCTGAGAAACACCCAAGCGGGGGGAAACCTCGTGGTACCCCCTGGGGGAGCACCACAAAAAAAAAAAAGGGAAAAAAAAAATAAGGGGAATAAAATAAGGGAGGATTTAAAAAAAAAAAAGACACGGAAGTGGGGTGGGGATAAGGCGTGGGGGGGGGGGATCAAATGGGGGGGTAACTTAAGGATAAGAAGGGGCCCCAAACTCTCCAAAAACTGAATGGAATCCCGACTGGCCACGTCGGAGGTGAGGGGAAAGAAAGCCGCTGGGTGCGCCAAATGGGGGTCTCCGGGAGGAACGTTGGGAAGGCCGGGAAAGGGCGGAGACTAGGGCGTGCGGGACTCGGGTCTCATCCTGGTTGCTGCCTACAGGTAAGGCCAGCGCCCACCGCCACCACAGAATAGGGGGGGTTAATATAAAGCTTGGCGCTGGAGCAGTTTGTACGTACGGACCGTCTCGCCTGGGCGGCGTCGTGTGACGCCCGCCGAGGGGGTCCCACGGCGAACCGCACAGAGGCAAGGGGCTGGGACAGTCGGCCCTCGTGCTGTATATAAATAGTTAATTGCTGTTCTTATCGGAAAGTAAAGGAAGGACCAAACATCGTCTCTCTCCCCGTCCTGTTAGTTTCACCGATTTACGATGTAGATAAGGAGAAACGGACAGTTGAGCCAATACTTCATGACTCACAGGAATGCGTCCGCTCCTCTTTATCTACATTGTAACTACAGTGAAACCGACAGAGAGAGAGAGATGATAGCAGTCCTTCCTTTACTTTCCGATAAGAACAGCAATTAACTATTTATATAATTATACTGCAAAAACAGCGTCCATATAAATTACTAATACTACGTGGAGGAGAGCGGGCGGAGAGAACATGTCTCTGTTTTTTTTTTATATTTTATTGAATGGCCTTATGTCTTATATGAAATAATACACTACCTACATTGAATATCATTTACTTTGGAGTTCCATGTCTACGGCCTTGTGCTTCTATATGGTCACGAAATCCTTAGTGGCATAACATCCTTATAATTACACAGTAGTGTAGTATCCCTTATAACCGTATATCCCACAGTAGGTATTGTATTATTATCCCTTATACATCCCACAGTAGGTAGTGTATTATTATCCCTTATACATCCCACAGTAGGTAGTGTATTATTATTCCTTATACATCCCACAGTAGGTGTGTATATATTATTCCTATACATCCCACAGTAGTGTGTTTATTATTTCTTATCATCCACCAGTAGGTAGTGTTTTATTATTCCTTATAATCCCACAGTAGGTAGTGTTTTATTCCTTTAATCCCACATTAGGTAGTGTTTTATATTCCTTATAATCCCACAGTATGTATTTTATTAATCCTTCATATATCCCACAGTAGGTAGTGTATTATTATCCTCATACATCACACAGTGTAGTGTATTAGTATCCTCATATCACACAGTAGGTAGTGTATTATTATCACTCAATCTATCACACCGTAGGTAGTGTTTATTATCACTCTATATCACACAGTAGGAAGTGTTTATTTATCCCTTATATAATCACACAGTAGGTAGTGTATTATTATCACTCATATATCACACAGTAGGAATGTATTATATCCCTTATAATCACCAGTAGGTAGTGATATTTTCACTCATATCACACAGTAGGCGTGTATTATATCCCTTATATATCAACAGTCAGGAGTGTATTATTATATCATATATCACACAGTAGGTAGTGTATTATTATCCCAATACATCCCCAGTAGGTAGTGTATAATCCCTTATAATCCACAGTAGGTAGTGTATTATTATCCCTTATACATCCCACAGTAGGTAGTGTATTATTATTCCTTATACTCCCCAGTAGGTAGTGTATTATTATTTCCTTACATACCCACAGTAGTAGTGTTTTATTATTCCTTATATATCCCACAGTAGGTATGTTTTTTATATATTCCTTATATACCCAACGTAGAGTGTTTTATTATTCCTTATACATCCCAAAGTAGTAGTGTTTTATTATTCCTTATATATCCCACAGTAGGTAGTTTATTATTCCTTAGACATCCCACATTAGGTAGTGTATTATTACCTCATATATCCCACAGTAGGTATTGTTTTTTATCCCTTATATTCCCACATTAGGTAGTGTTTTATATTCCTATATATCCCACAGTAGGTAGTGTATTATTATCCTTCATATATCCCACATAGTAGTGTTTATTATCCTTATATATCCCACAGTAGGTAGTGTTTTTATTATTCCTTATATATCCTACAGTAGGTAGTGTTTTATTATTCCTTATATATCCCACAGTAGGTAGTGTTTATTATTCCTTATATATCCCACAGTAGGTAGTGTATTATTATCCTCATTTCACACAGTAGGTAGTTATATTACCCTAATATCCACAGTAGGTATGTATTATATCACTCATATATCACACAGTAGGAAGTGTATTATCCTTATATATCACACAGTAGGTAGTGTATTATTATCATTCATATATCACACAGTAGGAAGTGTATTATTATCCCTTATATATCACACAGTAGTAGTGTATATTATCCTCATATATCACACAGTAGGCAGTGTATTATATATCCCTTATATATCACACAGTAGGAATGTATTATTATCCCTTATACATCCCACAGTAGTAGTGTATTATTATCCCTATATATCACACAGTAGTAGTGTATTATTATCCCTTATATATCAACAGTAGGTAGTGTATTATTATCACCATAATCACACAGTAGGAAGTGATTATCCCTATATATCACACGGAGGGTATGTATTATTATCACTCATAATCACACAGTAGAAGTGTATTATTATCCCTTAATATCACACAGTAGGAGTGTATTATATCACGGGGGCATATATCACACAGTAGGAAGTGTATTATTATCCCTTATATATCAGACAGGTGAGAAAGTGTATTATTATCCCTTATATATCACACAGTAGGAGTGTATTATTATCACTCATATATCACACAGTAGGTAGTGTATTATCACTCATATTCACACATAGGTAGTTTATATCCCTTATATACACACAGTAGGAAGTGTATTATTATCACTCATATTCACACAGTAGCAGTGTATTATATCCCTTATATACCACAGTAGAGGGGTATTATTATCCCTTATATCACACAGTGGTAGTGTATTATATCCCTTATATATCACACAGTAGGTAGTGTATTATTATCCCTTATAATCACACAATAGGTAGTGTATATTATAGTAGTATATTATTATACCTTATATAAACTTTTATATTAATGAATCAGTA
Organism: Hymenochirus boettgeri; assembly: GCA_019447015.1. Classification (NCBI taxonomy): domain Eukaryota; kingdom Metazoa; phylum Chordata; class Amphibia; order Anura; family Pipidae; genus Hymenochirus; species Hymenochirus boettgeri. The sequence goes on along the minus strand of CM033470.1, from coordinate 258,817,743 downwards.
AGAGAAAACAGATTAAGTTGTGGGGAGAAAAGAAACACTCACGTTCCCGGGCTGTGGGTCCCATCCTGTGAGCGGACACGGCACTTTCCGTGGACTCTTGGGCGACATGACTGTGCTGGACAGGGAGTTGAGAGCAAAGAGGACATAGGTCCCAACCGTCCCGTTTCACCGGGATTGTCCGTTTTACAGTGACTGCTCCACAGTGACACAGGGCTTCAGAGGAGGGAGCGCAATTCTGTAGCGGCGGAGGGAGGGAGGGGTAGGAAGGCTGTGACGTAACTGACTTAGTTGAGGCGTTGACATCTGGACAAGTTCATGACCTAGCAGTAAAGTGCGTTATTGCTGCTGTAAACAACGTTTCTTGCTATGACTGCGTTCACGGCTGCGCACTCTATTGCCGGCTTCCCAACAGAAACAGAATCTAGCTAACCGCGGGAAATGAATAAAAAAAATTACTTCCGCTTACGTTGTTACCAGGCAACGTTTACAACGTAAATAAACGAAGGGCGGAAGTTTGACGACATTTGTGCTGCAAATGGGCGGAAAGCCGCCTGGTTCGGTCGCGTGTTGATTGTGTGGTGATTGGGGATGGGTGGGCTTAGTCACTAAGAATGGAAGCTTGAGAGGCCGAAAAAAGTTCGTGAAAGACTGTACCTATCGCTTGTTACATAGATAGGGATCTCAACGAAGTCCCGGAGGCATTGGGGGGAAAAAAACGCAGTCAGTCTGCTAAATTAGCATCAGCGAGTCCTGCGTGCGAGCCCTGGACCGAATAATCAGCCAGATTAAGGTGAACAATAGACGCTCCATAGTACAGTTCAAGGCGGCATCTATTGATGTAGACCCCATCAAACCAGATCAGTGGCAGACTAGTCAGCTGATGAGATTTGAGACAGGGTGCCTGGATTTCATAGGGGGTCAGGATATAACATCGGATTTGACTGTCACGTAGGATAATGATTTTTCTGCTATGCTAATGTCTGCACTGCACCTTGTCCTAAAAGTGTCGCGAACTTTCTCTTGATTTCTAGTGGACCATCCTTGGTCAATAACAAGCAGGACATAACAGCATAACAACAACGAAGATCAGTTTAGGGATAGATGGTGCAGGCGTGCTCGGAACAGTTGGGCGTGCCTGAAACCGAGCGCTGCATGTGATTGTGCTGTTATTGCTCAGGTGTTTTATCGTTACAGAGCTATAGGAAAGAATGTCATGCGAAAAAAGTGTGCAACAAACATGCATAACGCTACAATTAGTAAACATCTAATCAGTTGCCAATCCTGGTTTTTCTGTGCGGAAAGGAAGGGGGGTTGCACCGTGATGCAATGTCTGGCAGAAAAACAAGTGTTGGTTGCGAACCGTCAGTCAAAAACACGCTAGTGTGGGCCTGCCCATATTTGTTAGATTACTCAGGGCATAAGTGGGTATGAGCGAAAAAACTTAAGTCCTCACCTAAAGTGAATTCAGAATCAATATAATGTCCCGATACGCAGCTGGTCACGCAGGCGAACAGACAGTGTAGCATCTAAAAGATATTTACCCCCACAAATAGGGTATCTGGTCCTTGTCCATGTAATCTCACAGACCCGTATCTTTTCCATTAGCCCATCGCAGGGAATGCTAGAGGTGGTGGAACCATGTGATTGTGACGTATTATTGTGCAAAACGACCAAAAAAAGAGCAATGTCGCTAGACGTAGTATGATACCAGTATCAGGACCAGAAGTCCTGTGTGAACGGTGTCGATTACCTAACCGCGATAGACAGCTAGCGACATGACGGTATAGATAAGAAGCCTGTTTGGACCACGATAAGGTAGACGGCTGAAACATGATTGCACGAGTTGTTTCCCAACAGGGGTGTGGCCAAAGATAGCCACAGAACAAGGGGAACTACTTCGGACGCCCACCCAACACTTTATTTTCCGACCACTATATGTCACTGTCTTGGTCATCCGAAAATATCTTATGTTTGTGTACCCAGCCTAAGATATTTTCTGTTGGAGCGACGGATGTGGTGACGTGTAGCAGTCAGTTGGTGCGGAAAATATTGCATGGTGGTGGGTGGGGGGGCGACAATCAGGACTGTGTGGTAAATCACGGCCAAATGTGCCAAAACTGTCAGCTGTGGCCACTATTGCCATGACCAACGTCATTTCCCAGCTGAGTGCTCATGATATTAGCTAGTACTCGGTCAGGACAAAAGTCCCCCATGGTGTACCCAGCCTAACAGTCCTGGATTGGTGGGGGAAGGGGGTGGGTCTAGACTGGCATAAAAGAAAAGGGTTGTTGACAGTAAGGTTATGGGAACTCAAGATGGAACACAGAATGTGGAGGTGTAATTGTTGGTATTGTCAGTATTTGTGTGATTGGATATACATTTTTAAAAAATATTCTGTAAACAACAGCAGGGGCACGAGAAGTGACCAGGAGATGGCATTCTTTTCTCAGCTGTTATAAGGTCCTGGAACTCCTCCATAACAAAACTTTTATGGGTTTTTGTAATGTATAAACTGGTTGTAATGTCTAAATACCATACCCTTGATTTAAACAGCACTTCGTGCCGTGCTTATCGGTTCATGACCATGACCTTCGAGTCTGTCATTGCATCCCATTTTCTATTCAACTCCTCTTATTCTGCTTCTGCTCAACCCCCTCTTCATTCCTAGTGATCCCTTCCTTATTATTTAGTACGATTATTATTAAACATTCGTTTACATTCTGCTTCCCATTCTTTTTCTGTAATAGTGCTGTTTCACCTTTTCTTCATTCCATCTAACGTCCCACGTCCTCTTCTATTTATTCGCTCTACAAAAAAGGCCAAAGGCACATGAATCAAACAAACTGAAGGCTGTACATTTATCAGTTGAATATAGCAACACCTAAAACATTAATAGCAAGAAGGGACGGCACCAGAGAGTGGCATGATCATGGCCATAATGATCGTCCCACTATGGAAGATCGTCTGATATTTTTCCACGTCGGGCCAGTTGAAAAATAAAATTTTGTATGTGGTTTTTTAAGTATATCAAGCAAAAAACACAAGCACGAAAATGTGGGCCATTAAATAAGGCCATATCGTTATATAGAGGATGGTGAGAAGGCAAAGTGTGTGGAAGCATTTCTTTCCCTCTGTATACACGTCTAGGAAACCCTAGTTGTTAAGAGGGTGCCTCTGATTGATGGTGGATAATAAGCTGATGTAATACCAATATTCAAAAAACATTTTGTTTACTGCCTGGTAAATCAGGACCTGTAAGTTTAACATCAGTGGTGGGGAAGATACAGGGAATATTTTATGATCTGTACTTTGTCTTAAAGGGCAGGTCCACCCCCACAATGGTTCTGCCGTGTTATGCCTTTTCAAAGTCCAGGAAACTGCAGAGAGTAGAAGCGTGGTAGTGATTCATCGTGTGCCTGTTGTCTTCTCAAACCTCTTTAAGATCTGGAGGCATGCACAGAAACATGCCCCTCCCTCCACCACAGTCCGGATCCGTCCTCTGAGGCCATGGCAACCTAGCATGAAATCCTCTTTACATAAGGTAAGTAACGATGCCCCACTTAACCGCCATAATATTTCTTTAAAAAAAGTGCCCAATCGTTACTGTATGAGCACCTTCTCTCCGGCGCGGCTAGTAAGAACTTTATGAATAACTCCGAAAGGACGTTGTTGGCCAGATGTATTGTTAAACCACATTTGTACATGGGTGAGGAATAGGTTGTTAGATTTCCATACAGAGAATATTTGTAAACGGAGGCTTTATTTTGGTGGGCTAAAGTTCTAAGTTGGGTACCTCAGTGTTTTTGATGACAGAAAACTATGCAGAGCGATGGAAATTTCAGATGTTCAATTGGCTGCAGGTCTTTGGTCAAAATGGTAAACAAAGTGGCAGGTGAGATTCAAATGTGATGCATTGGGATTTAAAAATCCTTGAGCTCCACACCTCCAATCTCTCAATATAAGCCACTCACTAGAACGAATTGGTATTACCAAGTTCTCCCACATCGCCAAACATAACCAACTCATCACCTTCCAAGATTCAAAAAAAAATTCAAGGTTCGAGGATGATTACCTGTTTCAATATCTACACTAAGATACTGCCTGATATACCGAATTTCAAACCACAAACCTCCCAGTCCCCCGCAATCCCATTATCAATTACTCACACAGGAGGAAACAAGGCATATAATCTAATCTGTACACATATCTGCTAAATGTACGGCTACCAGAAGACCAATATGCCCATCCTGGAAAAATGGTCACGATAATACCCTCACTAACTCCCGAGCATTGGGAAGAGTTAGCTGAAACTCATATCAAAGAACAGTCCCCATCAGCCCCCAACCGACTCAGCAATTTTACATCACTCCATCAAGCCTATGATAACCCCCCTTAGGAATCTCGTATGGACCCCAGATTTAAACTCTGAATTCCCTAAAATGCAAACAGGAACATGCAGACTTCTGGCATATGATCTGGACATGCCCCAAAGTACAAAAATTCTGGGAAAAGTCCTACACCACCTCTCTGGCATCCTCCCCTTCCAATCCCCGCACCCCAATATGTCTGTTGGGATACAAGAAGTAGATGTATAGAGTCACACACTTAACCCTTCTTCTCCATGGGGCATAATCCTCAAGGATGGCACCTGCTTCCCCTAAATTCAAGACATGGAAAACATTGAATAATAACACACTTCCGTAGAAGATGGATATACAAAGCCGTGGCCGCTTAAACAATTCAATATATATTGGACCATGGTACGATCACATCTAGATAACTGTGGTTCACCCTAGTCATAAACACGACGAATGACCAACAATGATGGGAATCTATAACGGAAAACTCAGGCTATGTCACATAACCTCTACCATACCCCGTCCACCCCTTATTATAACGGCAGAGTGCTCCAATTGCGATCCGCAAACTAATATGAGGTCACACCGTTGCTCTATTACTCTGATCCAAGTACCCCCTTCCCCTTATATAACCCGCTCATTGAGTAGATTTATATCTACATGGGTTATCGAGAACCGAATATGTACAATCCTCCTGTAAGAAAATAACCCTTCTATGCTCTTATTTGATGTCCCTGAATGATGTTAAGCTATTAAGGAAAAAACTATATGTCCTTAAATATATGAAACCTGTTTATTAATTAATAAACGAGTTTAAAAAAAAATAATCCTTGAGCTGCCTATACCATTATGACTCTGTGCTAAGAAAATCCTGTTTGTAAAGAGTTTGAGGTTCTAGCAGTAGTGTAACTTATGGGCCGCGATGGGGAGGGGAGGGTGGCGAGGAGTAATAGGGCCTGCCGTTCGATGCTGGACTTTTTAACAGCTGATCACCTGTATCTTACTGCATACACACAATCATGGATGATCTGGGGAGAGGGGTGGGTCGGGGCTCGGCCATCATCTTGCTGAAGGAGGGGCCCTCAGTTATGCCAGATTCTAGTAAATAAGATTTAGATGTGCCAAACAGTGCACGAACAAGGGTTCACACCAAGACAGGATTTGCAGATATCCAGCTGCCAGAATTAATTGCATAGGTTTCCAACACTGTGAATATTGTAAATTTTATGTCATTCTCTTCCGTATAATAAAGAACGTGTAAAACAAAAAAATCTAAAAATACTGATGCTGCAAGTTTGCAAAAACAACAGTTTGTACCAGAGTATCAGTCAAGGTATATAAATACCATGTGTTGTAAACAACATTTACAAAATATTATTTTACAAAACAAAATCCTCCAATTTAAAATAAAGACAGCAACAGATAAGTTGTGTAAGATTTATTCCTTTACAAGTTGATTATATACAAATATGTACCACATACCTTTTTCTTTATCCTTGCTCTTTTTAATATTGCCAAAGGAAGGGGATATCAATATTGAGTATAAGAAATAAAAATTAGAAAAAAATTGTACCCCATTTGCTTGATAAGAGACTTTTTTCAACTTAAAAAGCTTCCAGGCAGGACACTTGTTACTTTTTGTAGGTTAAATAGATCCTACAAATGTAAAATATTCGTGTTTATAAAACCATTCTTAATGCAAAAATGGTTCTCTATAAACAATTTCTGGAATGAATGAAACCGTGCTCTGCTCATATATTTCATGGAACCTAGTTTTATAGCAATTAGATGTAAAAACTAGAGTGTACAATATAGTAAAACATTCACAAAGGGAATTTATAGAGAGCTGCATTGCTCCAGTGTTCAAAGATTTAATTTCACCCTTGCGACTGTAAATCTTGATAGGGTCTTTCCCCCTGCACACTTTAATGCTACCATTTACTGGCATTACAAACATCATGCAAAAGGGCTGCAGTCATTATATATTATGAAACCAGCTCAGCTGGCACATTACCTTCCAAGTCACACTTTAACTTGTTAGCGTGACTTGAGACAGAATTTTAGTGCTGTGGCTCATGGTAAACTCCCTTTTAATCTTTGGGAAACCTAAATGAACACCAAAGTCCTAAGGTTGATGGTTGCACAAGATATCTAGACTCATGTTTTAAAAAAAAAAATGCAGCTATTTATTGGTGGCGTTTGTGTCATGACTGGTCTGAGCCCCTAGAGAAGTGTAGAAATAGGCAGTTAACAAAAAATGGCTTATACAAACCATAATTATCAATCCCACATTGATGTCAATGGTTCTTTCCACCAACTAACATAGGGTTTCCTAGTTTTGGAAAAAAAGTGTGACAGTCCATCAATCATTAATGATATCTCTGTTCCTGCCACAACTCTGCAACAAATAAAGCAGGAATATTCTTAAATGACCTTCAATACAAGTCTCATGTGGTTTCATTCATATATGCCCTTATCTAGGTTTTCAGTGATCTATAACAAGAAGTTAAGACATTCCTGCTTACCTAGGTAAAAAAATGTTTTGCAGCTACGAAAACTGAGTGCCATTAGCCTAAAAACAATTATTAGCAGTGAGCAAGTTTTTCATGAAGTGCAATTCAGACACCACTTAGCCAGAGTCAAGCCTGAAGCAATAATGTTCTAGCATTTTAGCTGTTTTTAACCCTCATGTTATATGTTAAATAAAGTATTCACAAAAAAATTAATATGATCCAGTGTAAACTTGGGAGGTCTTAAGTTTGGGATTATATTGGAAACAATTTTGGGGGTTATTAGAACTATATTGATAGAATTAAACAAAATAGATAATGATCCTGCATTACTTTCAGAAATGACACAATCCATTGCAGTTAAAATGTCTTCACTTGTTCATACAATTCTGCTTCTTATAGCCAAATATAGTCACTTGTGTTTTTAACAAAAACCAGTACGCTCAATTTCATTAATTCAGAAAGAATAAAAGGTGATGTGTACATGCGATTTTAAAAGTGTTACTTTAATTCCATTTTACTCTAATAACTCCTTTCAGTTGTACCCTGAGTCTTCTGAAACATCTTTATACTGTTCCAATTTTAATTTTTTATTTTATTAGGTCCTTTCAGTGACTGAACATTGCAATAATTAACAGACTTTAAGACATTTATAGATGCATCATTTTGCTATAGCTGGTGTAAGGATGTCATGAATGCATTTAATAAAAGTTGTACATGATCCTTGCCTTCGTTCTCCTGTGTTGGGTCACTCTTGCTTTTCATTTTATGCCTAAACTTTATTTACATTACTAAATTTGTTACATTAAAGAAAAAAACAAACCACCACACTTGAATGAAGGCTGAAATAAGGGAAGAGGGAAAAAAACAAACTACTAAAAACCTATTCTGGATGTATTACGCGAGATGAATTTTTAAAAATGGTTTGCAAATGCTCTCCACTAAGAATAAAACCCTGCCTTAGAAAAATTACTGCACACAACAAAAAGGTAGGGCTATACGCTGTAAATGGTTAAAGACCGTTTACGTAGGTGGTTTAATTCCACAAATCTGGGTCTCCACAGCAAAGCTATTTGCAAAGTGACGAACTGTATGGCAGTTTCTAGCTTCCCTTTTTTGGATCCTGTAAAGATAAAATATATTGAATAAATTAATGCTAAAGCTAAGAAACAACATTTTTGTACATGATTTTAAATAACGATGTGCATTCTACGGGTATATTATGTAATTACATGGGACCAGTTTTGGACTGTTCTGTGGATATTACGCTATGAAGCCCCTTTTTATGTTTTTTACATTTTTTGTATTGTCATGTAATGACAATCCTACTGACAGTTTCCCACGATGTTTTCTGTTTAATGACCTTTAAGTATACATTATGTTTCGTGAACTTTACCAGGAAATAGAGTACCCAGAAAAATGTAGCCATGAAACATCTGCAAACAGCTGCATGCATATTTTTTAGGGACTCATTATTGTATTGCATGGCTCTTGACTACTGTGAGTAGTCCGTGAACATTCTGTAAGTAGGTCCAAGTCCTTGTGACTTTATCCATTCACACCAGCCCTCTCCCAAGAGGTTGTAATGGATTTGGGGCCCCAATTACAAGAGCAATAGGTGCCAGTATGGCTACACTTTCCGGTCTCTCACAACGCTGGATAAGTACCTCAGTCGAAACTTACTTGTACGTAGCATACAGAAACACAAAACTTGTAGCTGTGAAAAAAGATATATATAGTTTATTAGAAAAACCTGTATGCTACATGTCCTTTGGACTTTGGGTCCGAAACATGTAGCACCATGTTTTTCTAATAAAACTTCTAATAGTAATAACTCTCTAATAACTAATCTTTTTCACAGCTACAGTTCTGTGTTTCTGTATACACTACAATCTATTCCACTGACCTTCTCCCAAGGAGCTACAATCTCTAAGCACTTATTTTCACAAACATGTTCTAGTACGTCTTAATGGTTTTGGGGAAACCACAGTACATTGTTTTTAAATCGCCATCAGCATCAACTGAATATTATTGATGAATGAAAAAGTCAATTGAAATGCCTAGTTCAATGGCTATAGCATATCATAGCGATATACAGGATACACCATAACCTACTCCCAACCATATTTATTGCACCATATTATGATGGATGGCATCATTACCATACAGAGAAGTCAACCTCACATAGAAATCCTTTGTTTCCTCCCCTTTATCAGAATGATGCTACAATTTGTCAGTTTATTTGTAGACTTGCTTAGATGAGTTTTGCCATCCCGCTCACTAAGGCTGAGGCCCTACTACACGCCTGAATCACACACGTAACGCCATGTGTGCGATTTTGCTATTTAACATAGAAACGCAATCGAAACAATGCGGAATCAAATGCGCATCGGAAACCGCGTTCGCCCCGCGATTTCCATTCTAACCAAAATTGCATGTGAAATCACTTATGTGCCTAGCCCTAAGTGCTTGCAATGAAGTTAGCTTAAAGGACAGTTCAGTGGAAATTATCATATTTGTTAAATTGTTAGTTTGTGTGAATGCCTTCTTGTTATTCTACCTATTTTCTCCCATTTTGAAAAATCAGTTGATTTCATACCCTTTGCTGTCCCTGCTATTACATTAGTGAGCTGCCGTTTCAGGTTCTAACGCCTTCTTGCACCACATCCTTGGTATGTTCCTAACAGTTTTATATTCCTACTGATTGGCTGTTGGATGGGTCAAGATGCTCAGATCTCTACTGACAACTGAATCAACCCAGGCGCTAGGTCAAGGGCAAACCATAACGGTCTCTACTAGGGTCCTGCAAACGAAGGCCAGTATTTCGATTGCATTTATATACACAACACAATGCTGAATTGGCAGATTAAGGTCATTGGGGTGAAAAAATATTTTTCTTCGAAATCTTTTTTCGAAAAGTACATGTATTTGCACTGAACTTCCCCTTTAAACCGCATTAGTATCAAGCAGGATATGTTCTGACCTCCATGACAAGTTTTTGATCTTTAAATATTTAAACACCCCTGGACTATTCAGAAGTGCTCATTTCCATAAACACCCCCGTAGTATATAGTATACCTTTTTACAGTTGCACTGCAATTCATTCTATAACTGCCTCACATACATCTAAAATATTTAAAGCCAGTTACAGAGCGTGCATGTATTTTAAGGCAGTGCTCATTTTTAGGACGCATGTATGCATATCAGCAGGTAATTGGAAAACAGAAAAAAAAACAAAAAAGAAAAAATGTTAAATTTAAAGCATTAACAGGAGATTCACCCGAGCTGCTCTGGGCAAATCTCCTTTAACAGATCTACCAGAGGCTGAACGCTCTGGGTGAATATCACCCGCACATAAGTATTTAATATGCCAGCTATCAGCTGGTAAAAGGCTTGTGATGGCTGCGCTAATGACTCGTTGCGGTACTCGCGCAGCCACCACAAACCGAGTTGCGCTAGCCGATCAAGAATCGGTTAGTGCGACTTTAAGAGCGAAAAGAACGATGCAGCTACGCAACGCCGGCTGGTAACTGACCTTCCAATTATAAGACATGGGTAAACACGAATGCCAAAAACTATTCTGGATTGTAAGATTTAAAAAAAAAAAAAAAATACCTCGGACTGTTTCTTTGCGCTGGAGTCTGTAGTGTCCTTTGTCACGGCACGCGATAGATTAAAGAATCCAAGCTGGTCTACATTCTCAATACGGTCAGTAACTATCATCTGCTCATGAACTAAATATGACTGAGGAGATATGTTCCAAGCCTTAAAAAATAAGAATATCTCATTTCACATGCATATTAGGGAAATTCAAGCCAAATCTATATGCTTTGCCTAAAGTATACTTATGCTCCCAACGGTAGACCAATAGAAACGAGGTATATAAACTATGTTTGAGTCAAGTTTAACAAGATTTGTAAATATAAAAGGTTCAGGTACATAACGGCTATTTAAACTTATCATTAAAAATTAATATAACCCAAATGTGAAAAGTACTAGAAAATGATTGTTACAACAATAACTGCCCGCAGGACCCTTCCGGTCCACAAAAATAATGGGTACCAAAGCGATTTATGAACCTATGAACAACACATATTTCTTCATGCTCTTAGGTCCTGGTCTCATGTCATTTAAGAAAATGATAATCTCAAAAAACTGTTTGAGTACTATATGATTTTGTTTAGCTGCGCAACCCCCCCGTAACCTCTGGTTCTCATATCTCCTAGGGAAGTTAGCTGGCCTACACACACGCAAGATCTTTTAAAGATGACAACTGCAAGATTGTGTGTTTTTTTTCTATAGATCTAAACTTTCTCCCTAGTAAAGCATAGGGAGAACACGGAGGACTGCCAACATTTTCCAAAGCTGACTCCCTATACTTAAGTACAGGAGATAATTGCATCCAAGGGAAATTTTTAGGTATTTCTTAACGATTGTGAGGGTGACAGTAACGACGTTGGCCTCGGGAGCAGTCGGAAACGCCCTACGCACACATTAAGGATCCTTTATCGTTAAGAGCGTGTACCCACCTTAAAAGAACGCTTTTCCCTCCAAGGCATTCGAAAGCCTACAAATGCAGGTTACATACCTTAGTCTTTTGAGAAATATCCAGGCCCATATATGTAGCCACAAAATATTTTGCCAAAGAATGCCACAAAGCACTATGGCACAGATTCCACAAGTGATAGACATCTCAAATAAATCTCCAAAGATACCTTTATGAAATCAATTTGAAATATAAAATTCTTCCTTTGGGTGTTTGTGGGGGGGGGGGGGGGGGGGGGGGGTGGGGTGTGGGGGTGTGGTGGGTGTGTGTGTGTGGTGTGGGGGGGCGCAGGAATGAGGCTGGACATCAGGGTGGGGTTAATTAGCAGTGGGGGGGGTGGGTGAGGATAGGTGGGGGTGTGGGGTGTGGTGTGGGAGGGGGGGGGGGTGGGGTGGGGTGGGCGGTTGGTGGGGGGGGTGAGGGGGGGGGGGGGGGGGGGGGGGGGGGGGGAGGGGGGGGGGGGGTTGGCCCCCCCTCCGTCCCCAGGGGCCCCTGGGTCTGGGACACTAGAGGGAACTGTGGCCTTGGGACATGAGGATGGAGGCACTTGGGCTTCTAGCGCCTGTTATTGTAACAGCCTTAATGTCTAGCTTCTATAAAATAATTTGTTCTACCAACCAAAACAGCTGAACCTTAAATCCCTGATGTGCGAACATACCTCAAAAACAAGCAAAACAGCAAAATCAGTTTTTGTAAGTGGGTTTAAAGGTTGTTCTTTCCTTGACTTCTAGCCAAGGATGCACAACAGTGTTAAATGTTGTAAGCTGTACACAAGATTAAGATTTACAAAAGAAAGAAAGAAAAGAAACCTTTATGTTTGATAGAAGCTCAGGAAATTCTTTTGGTGGCATAACGATCGATGTGTCGAGGAATAACTACACTTATTTCGATTGAGATCCAGGTAGGCAGTTTAATTTCTAAAAAAAAACAAAAAACATTAACTTTTATGAAAATGCAAGGTTTGCCTAATCAACCTGAGGGTCTTAAAAGACATGCTGGTTTTAAAATTCTCTAAATTGCACAAAGTTATTATCAAATTTTTATCAAAAAATTAGGTTAAATACAGATTACAAAGCAGCAAAAAATGGAACCTTTAGATACAGCAGGATCCAATTAAATATTTAAATATGACTGTAGATCCTGAGAATCATTATTTGCAATCAGCATTTACAGGAAAGACCTGTCACTCCAGAGTGTAAAATTATAATATATCTCCCATCCCTACAGCACACTTTTTTGCAACATTTAAGAGAATCAGCAAAGAAAGAAGGAAGGGGAGAGAGGGGGAGATGTTGTACAGTAGCAGACGCAGTGCCTCCTTAAGCATTACTAATTTAAAGACAAAGCAAGCGCAGATAAATATGTGAGTACCACCATTTTTACTTCTCTCAATTGTTTCATTTAATATAAAGTTGTTTGAGTGAGTATAGTATGAAAAATAGGATTTCCATGTTTCAAAGTAGTTTAAAAACTCCAATAGGTAAATGTGATGTAATTTATACAGTTAGACGAAAAGCTACAGCATGAATTAAAGGACGAACTAACTTAATTTTTCTTAATCCAAGTGAAATCTTTTCTCCACAGAACATTCTAAGACTTAGTAAGTTGCATTTACATACATGTAAGAAGTAGATTCTATAACGAAAAAGGGTTTCTATGTCAACTCGCAGCCCATGCCCTCAAAGAATTTTTGAGCATGTTCACCTATTGGCCCATGCACTCTAACCCCACTATCGCTCTCTGTGCACATATTTTCTATAGATGTCTCCACGCCATTGATATATTTTGTTTTTGTTAAATGGTATAATGATGATTTTTTTTATGACATAACTTAAAAGATGTTCTTATCCCAGTTTCATTGTACAAAAGCATGTATTGTGGACAGCTACCAGAACAATACAAAAAAGGCATGATTTCTGCCTTTTATTTGTGCTAGGAACAGAATAAAGCAAAAAAATAAGTTTAAAATACCTACTTCACGGTATTCTGCGGTGGTCTCAGTAGTCTAATACAGTATTTTAAAACACACAGCCCACGGTTTAAACCCAGACTACTAATTAATTTGTTTTTTCCTATGTGCTTGATAGGAAAAAAACTGTAAAGATTAGTTTTTGCATGAAATGCAAAGGAATTTGGGTGGAACAGAGATTTTAACTGCTGTAGCATGATATGTGACTAATAAATTTGGGTCTCTGTTGTCTTGTATGATTGATTGCCAGCTTCTACAATTAGCTGGACAGGACTTCCACCAAAACTGAAGTGGATTAGGAGAGTTCCCTATACAATTTTATAAATCAACCACAGCCAGGGAAAGGGAAAGGTGAGACCACAGCTTCTTTTGTTTGTGAATGTCTCGGTCTTTTGGGACATTCTGAGCCGTAGGATCACATGGTACAGGTATGGTGAAGCGTGTGTCATGTCCTGGCGGCCATAACAGTACGATTGGATCCACTCCCTCACTTAAAGTAAGGAGCCGATACTGGGCCAAAGGAATGTTTTGTTCATTCCCGACCGAATGTGCCAGCAACAGATCTTCGTGTGGTTACTCCAATTGGTTGGGAACAGCTCCTCACCACTGACGATAATAGGTAAATCCTTCATTCCCAGACGGGATTGCGAGTATGGCAAAATTCTCCCGGAGGAGAGACAGGAGCGTAGAGTCCTTTGGACTCTGCAGGCTCCTGGTGGCCAGTTTTTTGGACTTTTGGTCCATCACAAAACTACATTAGGGAATGATGATCCTTCTTTAATGGTCGATTTGTTACTTGCTATTTTTGACGGAATACCACAATACTATGCTTGTTAAAAGATTAAACAAAAACAAATACGTCAGACACATGTACAATTAATCAGAAAATTTCTAACCTGACTAATTAAAGGGAATGTCCAGCAAAAAAAACCTCTTCTTTAAAATGTGTATTACCCCCCAAACCCCGCTTTCGCAAGTTCCCACACTTCAAAGATGCCCCAGAGCTTACTTACCTGACTGGGCCTGCGGGGCTGTGTCTGGGCGCGGCGGGGGCTGACAGCCGCTCCACTTCCGGTTGTGCGGCTGTCAGTAAGGTGGTAACTTGACGCACCCCAATCGTGCCTGAACAGTCGCGCAGCGAGAATAAAAGGTGAAGGGCTGTCCGCAGGAAGTCCCCTGCTCGTTGTGTCAAACAAGCTCAAACAGGAGCCGGGGGCGTGGAAGCCACGAGGGACCGGGGTCCGGTAAGCTCTGGGCATCTTAGAAATGTATGAACAATGCGAAAGTGGGGTTGTGGGGGGGGGAAACACATTTAAAGAAAGTAGGTTGGGGACTGGCCCTAAGGGTCAGTAATCTGCATGTTATTATTGATAAATGATCTGAACCAAAGAAACCACATTTATCGATACATTTACAAAAAACAGCCGTGAAGGTTCTCTCCCAAGAACAAGCAATGAAACGTAAAAGTTGAGACATCCAGACAGGATAGGTTTTTTTTGTTCATATAGTGATAAAATTTAACTAAAACCCCTACAAGTGCACAGCTAGTATGATATATATGGGGCCCAGAAGTGCATGGGATAATCTCTGTGCCAGAATCAAGCACACTTTAGTCCAATAAGTGCCCACGTTCTTTTAATTTTATGATTTCTTTTCAACTATCTAGTCAGAAAAAAAAAGTGTCATTATAATACAAATATCGTCTCGCTAGTGATAAAAATCCATCTCACCCTGTGAAAGTCATGAACAATGCCACAGGATCACTGTCAGCAAACTCAGGACAGGACATGATCATTTCACCTCTTCTTCTTCTAAGATCTGAATATTCTCCTTGAATGAATTAACGGCATGGGTGTTCTGGCATACGGCTCCGAAAGGTTACTCGTCCTCAACATACCTTATTCCACAGAAGTAAACACCACGCTAAAAACAAAAAAATAATATATAAAATTCTGTAAAAAGTGGGTAATAGCACAGGGAGCAACAAAAATGAAACAATGGACAATGCAAGAGATGAAATTCAAGGATTCACAAAACAGAAAACTTGTGAAACACGATGCATAGTCACATTTCTCCATTATATCAAACTTTGTGATAGCACAGTAGTTGTTAATGCATCTCCTTTTGGGTGTTTGTGTGATCATTTTAATGATGAAAGCAGATGTGCAGTTATTAAAATTTTTTATTAATGCTTTTAAAGCCATAGGTGGACAATAACATTTTGCCCATAGGAGCCACTGGAATTTCTAGTAGCTTTTTTTTGTAGTAACCATTTATTCCACTTGGCTCCTGGATTAAATTATTTCAGACTAACTTTTTCTGCATATATATATATATATATATATATATATATATATATATATATATATATATATATTTTCTTTCTGGAAATTATATTAATAATAAGTCTCAGATATTTTGCATAGACTTTATTTTTGAGACATGTAAATCAAAACACTTACCTGCAGAGCAAGTATTTGTACAGGTATTGCTCCACCCAGAACTACACCAGCCACTAAATGCTAATCCAAAGCACATACACCAGCACCAACCCTTCTCTGCCCCACTGGCACAATATCTTCAGGCTCTGTAATAAAAAAAAAAAAAAGGTTTTGTATTGTTACAAAAAGTACAAACTGCTAAAATAAGAACAATTATAGAATCAAGACAAACTCCTGAGCAATATACTGTCTACAATTAAATAATGTTACTAATGGACCGCAGGGATATATTTTCACACTATACTGCAATCAAATCTAGATTAAGCATTTAATTAAATTTTATCTTACACTAGAAAACATTTTCAAAATGTTCAGTGAAGCAGGGCTCACAAACAGAGCTTAAAATTGCACAGGAGAAGATCAACAGGCTATTCATTGTCAGTCTATGAAACCTTCTAATCTTCAATACTCAATAAAAAGGATGCTGTCTCACAAAATTGGCCTGTCTGCCCAGTATCTGTGGGCCTTATGTGCAGTATGATTTCTCAATTGTACTTTCTTGTTTTCATTTTAACTGTTAAAGGGCACGTCTACCCGCCCCCCCCCCCCCCCCCCCCCCCCCCCCACCCCCACCCCCCCCCCCGCCCCCCCCCGCCCCCGGCGTGGGGTGCAGGTGTGTCGGGCGGCCCCCGGTTCCCGGGGGGGCAAAAGAATTCCCTTGGGGGGGGGCACCCCCGGAACTCTCCACCCCCCCCCCCCACACAACCCAACCCCCACACACACAAAGGTGCTGAGAAACACCCAAGCGGGGGGAAACCTCGTGGTACCCCCTGGGGGAGCACCACAAAAAAAAAAAAGGGAAAAAAAAAATAAGGGGAATAAAATAAGGGAGGATTTAAAAAAAAAAAAGACACGGAAGTGGGGTGGGGATAAGGCGTGGGGGGGGGGGATCAAATGGGGGGGTAACTTAAGGATAAGAAGGGGCCCCAAACTCTCCAAAAACTGAATGGAATCCCGACTGGCCACGTCGGAGGTGAGGGGAAAGAAAGCCGCTGGGTGCGCCAAATGGGGGTCTCCGGGAGGAACGTTGGGAAGGCCGGGAAAGGGCGGAGACTAGGGCGTGCGGGACTCGGGTCTCATCCTGGTTGCTGCCTACAGGTAAGGCCAGCGCCCACCGCCACCACAGAATAGGGGGGGTTAATATAAAGCTTGGCGCTGGAGCAGTTTGTACGTACGGACCGTCTCGCCTGGGCGGCGTCGTGTGACGCCCGCCGAGGGGGTCCCACGGCGAACCGCACAGAGGCAAGGGGCTGGGACAGTCGGCCCTCGTGCTGGTCCTTCCTTTACTTTCCGATAAGAACAGCAATTAACTATTTATATACTGCAAAAAACAGCGTCCTATATAAATTACTAATACTGGGAGGGAGAGAGGGTATTATTATCACTCATATATCACACAGTAGGAAGTGTATTATTATCCCTTATATATCACACAGTAGGAAGTGTATTATTATCCCTTATATATCACACAGTAGGAAGTGTATTATTATCACTCATATATCACACAGTAGGTAGTGTATTATTATCACTCATATATCACACAGTAGGTAGTGTATTATTATCCCTTATATATCACACAGTAGGAAGTGTATTATTATCACTCATATATCACACAGTAGGCAGTGTATTATTATCCCTTATATATCACACAGTAGGAAGTGTATTATTATCCCTTATATATCACACAGTAGGTAGTGTAATTATATCCCTAATATCACACAGTAGGTAGTGTATTATTATCACTCATATATCACCAGTAGGTAGTGTATTTTATCACTCTATCACACAGTAGGTAGTGTAAATTATATCACTCCTTCACACGTAGGTAGTGTATTATTATCACTCATATATCACACAGTAGGAAGTGTATTATCCCTTAATATCACACAGTAGGTAGTGTATTATTATCACTCATATATCACACAGTAGGAAGTGTATTATTATCCCTTATATATCACACAGTAGGTAGTGTATTATTATCCCTTATATATCACACATAAGGGATATAATACACTACCTACTGTGTGATATATAAGGGATAATAATACACTCCTACTGTGTGATATATAGGGATAATAATACACTACCTACTGTGTGATATAGAGTGTATAATTACACTTCCTACTTGTGTGATATATAGGGATAATATACACTACCTACTGTGTGTATGAGTGATAATAATACATACATACTGGTGATATATGAGTGATAAAATACACTTCCTACTGTGTGATATATAAGGATAATAATACACTTCCTACTGTGTGATATATAAGGGATAATAATACACTCCTACTGTGTGGATATATGAGTGATAATAATACACTACCTACTGTGTGATAATAAGGGATAATAATACACTCCTACTGTGTGATATATGAGTGATAATAATACACTACCTACTGTGTGATATATAAGGGATAAACACTCCTACTGTGTGATTATGAGTGATAATAATACACTACTACTGTGTGTGATATTAAGGGAGATAATACACTACCTCTGTGTGATATATAAGGGATATATACACTACCTACTGTGTGTATAAGGGATAATAAACACTTCCTACTGTGTGATAATAAGGGATATAATACACTCCTACTGTGTGTATATGAGTGATAATAATACACTACCTACTGTGTGATATATAAGGGATAATAATACACTCCTACGTGTGATATATGAGTGATAATAATACACTACCTACTGTGTGATATATAAGGATATAATACACTCCTACTGTGTGATATATGAGTGATAATAATACACTACCTACTGTGTGATATTAGGGATTATAAACACTACCTACGTGTGATATATGAAGGATAATAATACACTACCTACTGTGGGATATAGGAATAATAAAACACTACCTACTGTGGGATATATAAGGAATAAAAAACACTACCTACTGTAGGATATATAAGAATAATAAAACACTACTACTGTGGGGATATAAGGAATAATAAAACACTACCTACTGTGGGATATATGAAGGATAATAATACACTACCTACTGTGGGATATATAAGGAATAATAAAACACTACCTACTGTGGGATATATAAGGAATAATAAAACACTACCTACTGTGGGATATATGAAGGATAATAATACACTACCTACTGTGGGATGTATAAGGAATAATAAAACTACCTACTGTGGGATATATAAGGAATAATAAAACACTACCTACTGGGATGTATAAGGAATAATAAAAACTACCTACTGTGGGATATTATAAGGAATAAAAAACACTACCTACTGTGGGATATATAAGGAATAATAAAACACACTACTGTGGGATGTATAAGGAATAATAATCACATACCTACTGTGGGATGATAAGGAATAATAATACACTACCTACTGGGGATGTATAAGGGATAATAATAACACTACCTACTGTGGGATGTATAAGGGAAATAATACACTACCTTACTGTGGGATGATAAGGGATAATAATTCACTCTACTGTGTGATATATGAGTGATAATAATACACTACCTATGTGTGATATATAAGGGATAATACAATGCCTACTGTGTGATATGAGTGTAATAATACACTACCTACACGTGTGATATATAAGGGATAATAATACACTTCTACTGTGTGATATATGAGTGATAATAATACACTACCTACTGTGTGATATATAAGGGATAAAATACACTTCCTACTTGTGAATATGATGATAATAAACACTACCTACGGTGATATAGAGTGATAATAATACACTACCTACTGTGTGATATGAGTGATAATAATACACTACCTACTGGTGATATGAGGGATATAATACACTACCTACTGTGGGATATATGAAGGATAATAATACACTACCACTGTGGGATATATAAGGAATAATAAACACTAC
Source organism: Hymenochirus boettgeri (assembly GCA_019447015.1). NCBI lineage: Eukaryota > Metazoa > Chordata > Amphibia > Anura > Pipidae > Hymenochirus > Hymenochirus boettgeri. The sequence goes on along the minus strand of CM033470.1, from coordinate 258,797,980 downwards.
CTACTGGGGATGTATAAGGAATAAAAACACTACCTACTGTGGGATTATAAGGAATATAAAAAACTACCTACTGTGGGATGTATAAGAATAATAATACACTACCACTGGGGATGTATAAGAAGGAATAATCAATACACTACCACTGTGGGATGTATAAGGATAATAACATACCTACTGTGGGAGTATAAGGATATAACATACCTACGTGGGATGTATAGGAGAATAAACATACCTACGTGGTACGGTATAGGGATACTACACTACTGTGTAATATAAGGATGTTATGCCACTAAGGATTTCCGTGACCATATAGAAGCACAAGGCCGTAGACATGGAACTCCAAGTAAATGATATTACACTGTAGGTAGTGTATTATTTCAATAAGACATAAGGCCATCAATAATAATAATAAAAAAAACAGCAGACATGTTCTCTCCCTGCCTCTCTCCCTCCCAGTATTAGTAATTTATATAGGACGCTGTTTTTTTGCAGTATATAAATAGTTAATTGCTGTTCTTATCGGAAAGTAAAGGAAGGACTGCTATCATCTCTCTCTCTCTGTCGGTTTCACTGTAGTTACAATGTAGATAAAGAGGAGCGGACGCATTCCTGTGAGTCATGAAGTATTGGCTCAACTGTCCGTTTCTCCTTATCTACATCGTAAATCGGTGAAACTAACAGGACGGGGAGAGAGACGATGTTTGGTCCTTCCTTTACTTTACAATAAAATAAGTAATTTGCTATTCAAATACTGAATAAACTCTTCTTTATAAATTATTAATACAGGGAGGGAGACACAGGAAGTCACTCAGTGACTGTAATAAGTATTTACGTCACTGCACCTCCCCATTCCAATACCTAGCCTTATGTATTATAATGTTTTGCAGCACTAAGAAGCCATTATCGTAGTATTGTAGCTGACTGTGCAGAGAGGCAATGTTCAGTTTACTGTCCCACTTCAAAGTATCATTATTGTGGAAATGCTGTTCCATATTGTTCACTACATTGTGCACCCCCATTACCGTGATTTCCCCCCCCACCCAACAGTCACTTTAAATGGGTCTCTATTGAGAAGAATGCATTGGATGCTCATGCTGTGCCAACACCATGCTTCAACAACAGGTTAAGGAAGAGCAGAGGGTGCTAGTGATATCATGGGTATGAGAATCAGGAAGTGTTAAAAGAACATTAAACTTGTTTTTTAAAGTATATTTTATCTGTTTCTATTATTCACGGGATTTGAGACGCTTATTTCCACCCCCTGTGAATAATAGAATGCCCAGGGACACTGGAGCCTACCTTACCGCCGCTCCACTCGCAGCTGCTTCTGCAATGACAGCCCACGCTGTCCCGATCACGCACCTATCTTTTGTGTTGGCACGCATGCGCCTAAGATAGATGCTTGGTCGGGACAGCGTGGCTGTCAGTGCAGAAGCAGCTGCAAGTGGAGTACCGGTAAGGAAGTTCCAGTGTCCCCTGGGCATTCTATTATTCACAGGGAGGTGGAATAAGCGTTCTCACTCCTGTGAATAATAGAAACAGATAAAATATACTTAAAAAAACAAGTTTAATGTTCTTTTAACACTTCCTGATTCTCGTACCCAATGATATCACTAGACCCTCTGCTCCTTCCTTAAACCTGTTGTTGAAGCATGGTGTTGGCACAGCACTGAGCATCCAATGCATTCTTTTCTCAATAGAGACCCATTTAAAGTGAATGTTGGGAGGGGGGGGGAAATCACGGTAATGGGGGTGCAATGTGAGTGAACAATATGGAACAGCATTTCCACAATAATGATACTTTGAGTGGACAGTAAACATGACATTGCCTCTCTGCACAGTCAGCTAAATACTACGATAATGGCTCTTAGTGCTGCAAGAAAACATTATAATACATAAGGCTAGGTATGGAATGGGGAGGTGCAGTGACGTAAAACTTATACAGTCACTAAGTGACTTCCTGTGTCTCCCTCCCTGTATTAATTTATATAAGAAGACGTTTATTCAGTATTTGAATAAGCAATACTTATTTTATTGTAAAGTAAAGGAAGGACCAAACATCGTCTCTCTCCTCGTCCTGGTAGTTTCCCCGAGTTACGATGTAGATAAGGAGAAACGGACAGTTGAGCCAATACTTCATGACTCACGGAATGCGTCCGCTCCTCTTTATCTACATTGACTCAATGAAACCCAGTGTCCCCTGGGCATTCTATTATTTACAGGGAGGGGGAAAGCATTCTCACCTCCCTGTGAATAATAGAAACAGATGGAATATACTTTAAAAAATTAAGTTACGTTGTTTAGTGTTCCTTTAAACTTTTGACAGTGCAGTTGGGGATAAACCTCCAGGAGTACCATGTTAATAAGGACTGAAACCAATCTCTAATTACAAACCGAATATAGAAAAAGATATAGAAACCCCATTTTATAAGATAAAACCCACAAATAGTTTTCTTAATCAAACATCTCCATATATATAATATAATACATTCTTCAAACAAGACAAAATATCCTTTAAGCTATAATCTGAATAAATATTAACATTCAGATTAATAGAGCAACCTATTCTTCCCCACACTAATATTAAACAGCTGTAGCATATATAGTTCTCTGTATGCACTTTAAGTTCTACCCCAGCCTGGTTACTTGACTCCCATATTATAATTGGTCATGCATTTTTCTCAAAACTGCTTGCACAGAAGTTACAGTTTTGGCTGTCAATTTGCCATTCCATTAGATTTCTCCATTAACACTTACCATGATTTTATGAACCAGCTGATAGAAATAAACCTGATGATTTGGCCATGTTAATTTGTGCTCCTTGAGATTATATGGATTTGTGTTATATGCTCCTTTATCTTGTATGGGCAGTTTTAGAGGAAAATCTTAAGAATTTTAAAAAAAATCTTGTTTATATTACACTTATAGTATTTGAAGTTGAACAAAGACATACGTCCATCCAGTCTAACCTACACGACAATACCCACATTTCCTCGCCTAACTGTTGATACAGAGGAAGGAAAAAAAAAACACCAAATACATGAAGGGGAAAGAATCCTTCTTGACTCCATGTGGAATTTGTAAATATCCCTGGATAACTCTACTTTATATATCATACCAGTAACTTGCAACATTCCTTGTTTGCAGAAACTCATCCAACTTTTTTTTTAAATGGTTCAATGAACCTGCCATCACAAACTTCCAATGGAAGACAGTTCCATAATTTTACTGTTCTCACAGTGTAAAAACCTTTCTGAACTTGAAGACTAAGACTTTCTTCAAGTCTTAGGGATGTCTGCTGTCCTCTGACTTGTTTTATTGGTGAACATGCCTCAGATTGTACCTAGCTATTCTTTCCGGTTCCTGAAAAAAAAAATATGGCAGTATGGAGCGCCTCTTATATCCATATTGCGTCCCCCATGACTGCATTTTGCGAGAACGGAACAAGATGAGTAGGGACAGTAGTCAACAGTTGGCAAATGTGTAAGAATCTAACATAAGATGCAGCTTTAATAGGAAATCCCTTTCCAAAATGTAGAAGACAAGTTGATGCCACTCATCCCTATTTAGCACTTATACAACCCAGTATTTGCATTTCAGCCAGTTGAATTGAAGCTGCACAATAGGTTCTTTCCTAACATAATTGGGGAGATTCAATAAAATTCTTATGTTAAAAATTGTGCTAATTTTGCCCCAACCAATAAAATCTTATTTAACATTGAAAGCTAACATCTGATTGTCTGGGGAAAAATTAGCACAATTTTAACAAAGAACTTTTATTGTATGTCTATGAAGTTATTGGGTTATTGAGTGGGCCTTAATTCTGCCTAATTCAGAAAAATATCCAAATTACCGTATATACTCGAGTATAAGTCAAGTTATTTTTATCTAAAAAACAAGTAAAGCTGATTGACTTGATTATAAACTGAGGGTAGAAATTATGACCTCTACTGCTCCCATGACCACAATACGGTATAGCTTATTGCAGGGGCAAAAAAAGGGTGTGTGTATCACTTTAAGATTTTTTGTAGTGCATTCACTTTATTTTAAAAAAAATTTTTTTTTAGTCACAACGATGATCATCTGGGAATGATAACGAACTTGGACTTGGACATGAATTACGTTTTCCAAGTCCTGATCAGAAAAAAATCCCTTCCTGGAACAAATTTTCAGGAAGTGACTTTCATTCATTGGCATAGATCAATAATAAGGTGATAGAACTGATCACTTATATTGATCTCTGCCTTACATTCTAATTGTGAAGTAACTCATAAGCTCCATTACAAATACTAAAGTAAGCTGTAATTTACTGACAGCTTACTATAGCTTGTACTGTGCTGCGATCTGAATAAAGATCACAGTGCAGTACCTCTAATGGACCACCAGGGGGCAAAGGGGGAAGCCTAAGGGAAGACCCCAGAGAAGAAGGAAGTCCTGTGAGTCCCCGGTGGTCTCCCTATCGCAGAACTCCTCTTTGTGGGACCAGTTCCATTATGCGGTCACGGCTTCTAAGGCAGGTGACTCCTGATTCCAAATTGGATTTGGACCAAATCGATGGGGGATCGAGGGGGCTAGGGACTGCCCCTGATTGCCCAGCTGCCTTTAAAGAGTCCTGTGACTTGAGTATAAGCAGAGGTTAGATTTTCAGGTTCATTTTAAAAAATAAAAATGTTTTTTTCCCTTCAAGTCTTAAGTTCAAGGAGAACTTAAGACTTTAGACAACATTGACTCAATTGAGCACATTAACAAACCTACAGCAAGCTGCGTTTTACCTTTCCCTTTGCTTTGGCTGCTGGGGATTATTAAAACACACCCACGGGTACTAGGATCAGCTCCATAATCCTCCCTTAGCTGAGTAAAACAGGGATTTGAGTTTGTCTTTTCCAAACAAATTCAGTGCTGTCCTTATAATGAAATTATCCTTGCTTTCATACAAAAAGAAAAGTAAGTAATCTTATTGTGTATTTCTTAGCTAGCATGGATTAAGAAACAGAATTTAACTTTTCCGTGAAAATGGGCAACTTGCAACCTCCTGTTCTCTTTTTGAAAGTAAAGCTTTACAACTAACCCAAAAGACTTGCTATGTGGAACACTAGCATATAGAATAGTAGTTTTTCGGAAGTTCGGAAAGAAGAAGGCTGGATGCAATTCCCACTGGCTGTTAAATAAACTGAGAGAACAGTTTTTAAAGTCTCTTTCAGGGGCTTCCATATTGGAGACATCTGTATAGAAAAAACTGTGCATAGAGACAGTGAATACTGGGGTAAGGGACGTGGCTCTGATGAAAACATGGGCTGTGGGTTGTACTGGCAACAACATGGAAGCCTTCTTATGATGATGCACCTGAGGAAGGGGACACGCCCCGAAACGGGTGCCTGCAAGTCATAATAAACACAAGTTAAAGTGAGAAACGTCTTCAGGAGTGCGTTCTTCAAATAAATTAATATGTAAAAGCCTTCTTGTTATGTGTGTACAGTTCTCCACCTCCCTCATTTGCATATATCACACAGTAGGTAGTGTATTATTATCCCTTATATATCACACAATAGGTAGTGTATTATTATAGTAGTATATTATTATACCTTATATAAACTTTTATAGTAATGAATCAGTAAGAGAAAACTAGATTAAGTTCTGTGGAGGAAAAGAAACACTCACGTTCCCGGGCTGTGGGTCCCATCCTGTGAGCGGACAGGCACTTTCCGTGGACTCTTGGGCGACATGACTGTGCTGGACAGGGAGTTGAGGAGCAAAGAGGACATAGGTCCCAACCGTCCCGGTTTCACCGGGATTGTCCCGTTTTACAGTGACTGCTCCACAGTGACACAGGGCTTCAGGAGGAGGAGCGCAGATTCTGTAGCGCGAGGGAGGGGAGGGGTAGGAAGGCTGTGACGTAACTGACTTAGTTGAGGCGTTTGACAATCTGGACAAGTTCATGAACTAGCAGGTAAGTGCGTTATTGCTGCTGTAAACAACGTTTCTTGCATATGACTGCGTTCACGGCTGCGCACTCTATTGCCGGCTTCCCAAACAGAACAGAATCTAGCTAACCGCGGGAAAATGAATGAAAAAAAAATTACTTCCGCTACGTTGTTACCAGGCAACGTTACACGTATAAAACGAAGGGCGGAAGTTTGACGACATTTTGCTGCAAATGGGCGGAAGCCGCCTTCGTCCTGTTATTGGTAGTCTAGTCTAGAATAACTAGACCAAGCGGGATGGGCATTCTTTATAGCAATGGATTGCGAAGCAGGCGGTATAATTAGCACTGAGTCCTGGGAGTTGGACCTATAGCACCGTATTGGGTAATTAGCTACATAATACATTGCAACCATCATTATTATCCCCATTAACCAGATTAGGGCCCTAGTCAGTGCTGGGATTTGGGGTCCCTGGTTTCTTATATGTGTGATTATGGACTGTAATGGTGTTTCTGCTGCTGTGTCTGGGCACCTTCATAAATTTGAAACATTGTGAGTGCAGGTTGGACATCCTTGTTCTAACACATTGCAATAACAACAAAAAATAGGTTTAGGATAGAGGGGCACGGCCACAGTGCGCCGCACCAGGAACTGCATGTGATTTTTAGTTTGCGCATGTTTTTTCTTTAGAAATAGAAAAATGCATGCGATTGTGCAAAAAATGCAGAACGCAAATTGCATGCGCAATTGCCTCCGTGTTTTCTGTGCGTTGCCGTGATTGCAATGATCTGGAAAAAAAACGTGTGTGCAAACGCATCAAAAACACGCTAGTGTGGCCTAGCCCATATATTGATTGTTAACGTCACTAAATTAATGAAAAAAACTTAGGTCCTCACCTAAGTTCCATCTAGATGTCCGATACCAGGCTGTCAAAGGGCAGCTTGTAATGCAGATCTAGATTTACCCCCACAATAGTTCTGGTCTTTGTCCAATGTAATCTGCAAGACACATATCTTTCCATTAGCCAGTCCAGTAAGGCTGGGTACATGGGTGAATTTTTGTCCCGACCGAGCATTCGCTACTAGTGAGCATTCAGCCAGGATAAATGACTGTCAGTCTCCGCAATAGAGGCTGCGGCTGACAGTTTGTAAGACATTCCCATAGAGAACCGCATGATTGCCCGTGATTTACCAACAGTCCGATGCAGACAAATGGACTGACTTCGGACGCCCACACCATACATTATTTCCGACCACTATATGTCACTGTCAATTGGTCATCCGAAAATATCTTATGTTGTGTACCCAGCCTAAGATATTTTCTGTTGAGCGACTGATGGTGACGTGTAGCAGTCAGTTGGTCGGAAATATTGCATGGTGTGGGTGGGGGCGACAATCAGGACTGTTGGTAAATCACGGCCAAATGTGCCAAACTGTCAGCTGTGGCCACTATTGCCATGACCAACAGTCATTTGTCCCAGCTGAGTGCTCATTATTAGCGAATGCTCGGTCAGGACAAAAAGTCCCCCCATGTGTACCCAGCCTAACAGTCCTGGATTGTGGGAGGGGGTGGGTCTAGACTGGCATTAAAAGCTGGTTGTTGACAGTAAGGTTATGGGACATCAAGATGGAACACGTGTGAGGTTTAATTTTATTTCATATTTGGGTTGGATATACATTTTATAAAAACTTATTCTGTAACAACAGCAGGCACAGAAGTGACAAGAGATGTGCATTCTTTTCTCATGCTGTTATAAGGTCCTGGAACTCCTCCATAACAAACTTTTATGGGTTTTTTGTAATGTATAACTGGTTGTAATGTCTAATACCATACCCTTGATTTAAACAGCACTTCTGTCCTGCTTTACTTCTGACCATGACCTTCTGTCCTGTCATTGCATCCATTTCTATTCAACTCCTCTTATTCTGCTTCTGCTCAACCCCCTCATTCCATTCCTTTTCCCTTCCTTATTTTTAGTCATTATTTTACATTCGTTTAACATTCTGCTTCCCATTCTTTTTTCTGTAATAGTGCTGTTTCACCTTTTCTTCATTCCATCTTAATCCCCCCTCCTCTTCTATTTATTCCTCTACAAAAAAGGCCAAAGCACATGAATCAACAAACTGAAGTCTGTACATTTATCAGTTGTAATAGCAGCACCTAAACATTAATAGCAAGAAGGGATGCCACCAGAGAGTGGCTGATCATGGCCATAAATGATCGTCAGCCCACGTATGGAAGATTGTCTGATATTTTTCCACGTCGGGCCAGTTGGAAAATAAAATTGTATGTCTGTTTTTAAAGTATATCAGCAGAAAAACACAAGGACAGAAAATGTGGGGCCATTAAATAAGGCCATGATCGTTATATAGAGGATGGTGAGAAGGCAAATGTGTGGAAGCATTTCTTTCCCTCTGTATACACTCTAGGAAACCCTAGTTGTTAGAGGGGTGCCTCTGGATTGGATAATAAGCTGATGTAATACCAATATTCAAAAACATTTTGTTTACTGCCTGGTAAATATGGACCTGTAAGTTTAACATCAGTGGTGGGGAAGATACAGGAATATTTTCTGTACTTTGTCTTAAAGGGCAGGTCCACCCCCAAAATGGTTCTCCTGTTATGCCTTTTCAAAGTCCAGGAAACTGCAGAGTAGAAGCTGTTAGTGATTCATCCGGTGCCTGTTTCTTCCTCAACCTCTTTAAGATCTGAGGCATGCACAGACATGCCCCTCCCTCACACCATCCGGATCCATCCTCTGAGGCCATGGCACCTAGCATGAAATCCTCTTTACATAAGGTAAGTAACAGATGCCCAACTTAACCGCCATAATATTTCTTTAAAAAAATGCCCCAATCGTTACTTATGGACCCTTCTCTCCCGCGGCGATAAGAACTTTTATTGAATAACTCCGAAGGACTGTTGGCCAGATGTATTGTTAAACACATTTGTACATGGGTGAGGAATAGGTTGTTAGATTACATACAGAGAATATTTGTAAACGGAGCTTTATTTTTGTGGGCTAAAGTTCTAAGTTGGGTACCTCAGGTTTTTGATGACAGAAAACTATGCAGAGCGATGGAAATTTCAGATGTTCAATTGCTGCAGGCTCTCTTGGTCAAAATGGTAAACAAAGTGGCAGGTGAGATTCAATGTTGATGCATTTGGGATTTAAAAATCCTTGAGCTCCACACCTCCAATCTCTCAATATAAGCCACTCACTAGAACGAATTGGTATTACCAAGTTCTCCCACATCGCCAAAAATAACCAACTCATCACCTTCCAAGAATTCAAAAAAAAATTTAAGGTTCGGGATGATTACCTGTTTCAATATCTACAACTAAGATACTGCCTGATATCCGAATTTCAAACCACAAACCTCCCAGTCTCCCGCAATCCCATTATCAATATACTCACACAGGGAGAAACAAGGCATATAATATCTAATCTGTACACATATCTGCTAAATGTACGGCTACCAGAAGACAATATGCCCATCCTGGAAAAATGGTCACGATATATACCTCACTCACTCCCGACGATTGGGAAGAGTTAGCTGAAACTCATATCAAAGCATCCCCATCAGCCCCCAACCGACTCATGCAATTTTACATCCTCCATCAAGCCTATATAACCCCCCTTAGGAAATCTCGTATGAGCCCCAGATTTAACTCTGAATGCCCTAAATGCAAACAGGAACATGCAGACTTCTGGCATATGATCTGGACATGCCCCAAAGTACAAAAATTCTGGGGAAAAGTCCTACACCACCTCTCTGGCATCCTCCCCTTTCCAATCCCCTCGGACCCCAAAATATGTCTGTTGGGGATACAAGAAGTAGATGTATAGAGTCACACACACTTAACCCTTCTTCTCCAGAGGGACCATAATCCTCCAATGGATGGCACCTACATCCCCTAAATTCAAGACATGGAAAACATTGATTAATAACACACTTCCGATGATCAGAATGATATATCAAAGCCGTGGCCGCTTAAACAAATTCAATAGTATTTGGACACTGGTACGATCACATCTAGATAACTGTGTTCACCCTAGTCATAAACACGACGAATGACCAACAATGATGGGAATCTGATAAAGGAAAACTCAGGCTATGTCACATAACCTCTACCTATTTACCCCTCCACCCCTATTATAACCGATTTGCTTCCATTGCTAATCCGCAAATATTTGAGGTACACCGTTCTCTATTACCTGATCCAAGTTACCCCCTTCCCCTTATATAACCCGATCATTGAGTAGATTTATATCTACACTGGGTTATCGATAAACCGAATATGTACAATCCTCCATGTAAGAAAATAACCCTTCTATGTACTTATTTGATGTCCCTGAATGATGTTGAAAGCTATTAAGGAAAAACTATATGTACCTTAAATATAATGAAACCTGTTTATTAATTAATAAACGAGTTTAAAAAAAAAATAATCCTTGAGCTGCCTATACCATTAATGACTCTGTGCTAAGAAAATCCCTGTTGTAAAAAGAGTTTGAGGTTCTAGCAGTAGTGTAACTTATGGGCCGCGATAGGGGAGGCGAGGAGTAATAGGGCCTGCCAGTTCGATTCTGGACTTTTTAACAGCTGATCACCTGTATCTTACTGCATACACACAATCATGGATGATCTGGGGAGAGGGGGTGGGTCGGGGGCTCGGCCATCAATCTTGCTGAAGGAGGGGCCCTGCAGTTATGCACATGAATTCTAGTAAATAAGATTTAGATGTGCCAAACAGTGCACGAACAAGGGTTCACACCAGACAGGATTTGCAGATATCCAGCATGCCAGAATTAATTGCATAGGTTTCCAACACTGTGAATATTGTAAAATTTTATGTCATTCCTCTTCCGTATAATAAAGAAACGTGTAAAAAAAAAAAATCTAAAAATACTGATGCTGCAAAGTTTGCAAAACAACAGTTTTGTACCAGAGTATTCATGCAAGGTATTATAAATATACATGTGTGTAAACAAACAGTTTACAAAATATTATTTTTACAAAACAAAATCCTCCAATTTAAAATAAAGACAGCAAACAGATAAGTTGTGTAAGATTTATTCCTTTACAAGTATGATTATATACAAATTAGTACCACATTACCTTTTTCTTTGATCCTTTGCTCTTTTTAAATATTGCCAAAGGAAGGGGATATCAAATATTGAGTATAAGAATTAAAAATTAGAAAAAAATTGTACCCCATCTTGCTTGATAAGAGACTTTTTTCAACTTAAAAGAGCTTCCAGGCAGGACACTTGTTACTTTTTGTAGGTTAAATAGATCCTACAAATGTAAAATATTAGTGTTTATAAAACCATTCTTAAATGCAAAAAATGGTTCTCTATAAACAATTTCTGGAATGAATGAAACCCGTGCTCTGCTCATATATTTCATGGAACATAGTTTATAGCAATTAGATGTAAAAACTAGAGTGTACAATATAGTAAAACATTCACAAAGGGAATTTATAGAGAGCTGCATGTGCTCCAGGTTCAAAGATTTAATTTCACCCTTGCGACTGTAAATCTTGATAGGGTCTTTCCCCCTGCACACTTTAATGCTAGCCATTTACTGGCATTACAAACATCATGCAAAAGGGCTGCAGTCATTATATAATTATGAAACCAGCTCAGCTGGCACAATTACCTTCCAAGTCACACTTTAACTTTGTTAGCGTGACTTTAAGACAGGAATTTTAGTGCTGTGGCTCATGGTAAACTCCCCTGTTAATCTTTGGGAAACCTAAATGAACACACAAGTCCTAAGGTTGATGGTGCACAAGATATCTAGACTCATGTTTTAAAAAAAAAAATGCAGCTATTTATAATTGGTGGCGTTTGTTGTATGACTGGTCTGAGCCCCTATTAGAAGTGTAGAAATAGGCAGTTAAACAAAAAATGGCTTATACAAACCATAATTATCAATCCCAACATTTGATGTCAATGGTTCTTTCCACCAACTAAACACTAGGGTTTCCTAGTTTTGGAAAAAAGTGTGACAGTCCATCAATCATTAATGATATACTTCTGGTTCCTGCCACATCTCTGCAACAAATAAAGCAGGAATATTCTTAAATGACCTTCAATACAAGTCTCATGTGGTTTCATTCATATATGCCATTATCTTAGGGATTTCAGTGATCTATAACAAGAAGTTAAGACATCCTGGCTTACATAGGTAAAAAAATGTTTTGCAGCTACAGAAAACTGAGTGCCATTAGCCTAAAAACAAGTTATTAGCAGTGAGCAAGTTTTTCATGAAGTGCAATTCAGACACCACTTAGCCAGAGTCAAGCCTGAAGCAATAATGTTCTAGCATTTTAGCTAGTTTATTAACCCTCATAGTTATATGTTAAATAAAGTATTCACAAAAAAATTAATATGATCCAGTGTAAACTTGGGAGGTCTTAAGTTTGGATTATATTAGGTAAACAATTTTGGGGGGTTATTAGAAACTATATATGATAGAATTAACAAAAATAGATAATGATCCTGCATTACTTTTCAGAAAATGACACAATCCTATTGCAGTAAAAATGTCTTCACTTGTTCATACAAAATTCTGCTTCTTATAGCCAAATATAAGTCACTTGTGTTTTTAAACAAACCAGTACGCTCAATTTCATTAAATTCAGAAAGAATAAAAGGTTGATGTGTACATGCGATTTTAAAAGGTTACTTTAATTCCATTTTACTCTAATAACTGCCTTTCAGTTGTACCCTGAGCTCTTCTGAAACATCTTTATACATGTTCCTAATTTTAATTTTTTATTTTTATTTAGGTCCTTTCAGTGACTGAACATGCAATAATTAAACAGACTTTAAGACATTTATAGATGCATACATTTTGCTATAGCTGGTGTAAGCGATGTCATGGAATGCATTTAATAAAAGTTGTACATTATGACCCTTGCACTTCGTTCTCCTGTGTTGGGTCACTCTTGCTTTTCAATTTTATGCCTAAACTTTATTTTACATTACTAAATTTGTTACATTAAAGAAAAAAAACAAACCACCACACTTGAATGAAAGCTGAAATAAGGAAGAGGGAAAAAAACAAATACTTAAAAACCTATTCTGGATATTACGCGAGATGAATTTTTTAAAAATGGTTTGCAAATGCCTCTCCACTAAGAATAAAACCCTGCCTTAGAAAAATTACTGCACACAACAAAAAGGTAGGGCTATACTGCTGTAAAATGGTTAAAGACACGTTTACGTAGGTGGTTTAATTCTCACAAATCTGGGTCTCCACAGCAAAGCTATTTGCAAAGTGACGAACTGTATGGCAGTTTCTAGCTTCCCTTTTTTGGAATCCTGTAAAGATAAAATATATTGAATAAATTAATGCTAAAGCTAAGAAAACAACATTTTTGTACATGATTTTAAATAACGATGTGCAGTTCTACGGGTATATTATGTAATTACATGGGACCAGTTTTGGACTGTTCTGTGGATATTTACGCTATGAAGCCCCTTTTTATGTTTTTACATTTTTTGTATTGTCATGTAATGACAATCCTACTGACAGTTTCCCACGATGTTTCTGTTTAATGACCTTTAAGTATTGACATTATGTTTCGTGAACTTTACCAGGAAATAGAGTACCCCAGAAAAATGTAGCCATGAAACATCTGGCAAACAGCTGCATGCAATTATTTTAGGGACTCATTATTGTATTGCATGGGCTCTTGACTACTGTGAGTAGTCCGTGGAACATTCTGTAAGAAGGTCCAAGTCCTTGTGACTTTATCCATTCACACCAGGCCCTTCTCCCAAGGAGGTGTAATGGATTGGGGCCCCAAGTACAAGAGCAATAGGTGCCAGTAGGCTACACTTTCCGGTCTCCACAACGCTGGATAAGTACCTCAGTGGAAACTTAATTGTACTGTAGCATACAGAAACACAGAACTGTAGCTGTGAAAAAAGATATATATAGTTTTATTAGAAAAACCTGTATGCTACATGTCCTTTGGACTTTGGGTCCGAAACATGTAGCACACATGTTTTTCTAATAAAACTATCTAATAGTAATAACTCTCTAATAACTAATCTTTTTCACAGCTACAGTTCTGTGTTTCTGTATTACACTACAATCTATTTCCACTGACCTTCTCCCAAGGAGCTTACAAGCTCTAAGCACATTATTTCACAAACATGTATCAGTACGTCTTAATGGTTTTGGGGGAAACCACAGTACATTGTTTTTAAATCGCTATCAGCATCAAATGAATATTATTGATGAATGAAAAAGTCAATTGAAATGCCTAGTTCAATGGCTATAGCATATACATAGCGATTAACAGGATACACCATTAACCTACTCCCAACCATATTTATTGCACCATATTTTATGATGGTGCATCATTACCATACAGAGAAGTCAACCTCACATAGAAATCCTTTGTTTCCTCCCCTTTATCAGAATGATGCTACAAATTTGTCAGTTTATTTGTAGACTTGCTTAGATGAGTTTGCCATCCCCGCTCACTAAGGCTGAGGCCCTACTACAACGCACTGAAGCACACACGTAAGCATGTGTGCGATTTTGCTATTTAACATAGAAACGCAAATCAGAAACAGATGCGGAATCAAATGCGCATCGGAAACCGCGTTCCCGCGATTTCCATTCTAACCAAAATTGCATGTGAAATCACATTAGTGTGCCTAGCCCTAAGTGCTTGCAATGAAGTTAGCTTAAAGGGACAGTTCAGTGGAAATTATCAGTATTTGTTAAATTGTTAGTTTGTGTAATGCCTTCTTAGTTATTCTACATATTTTCTCCCATTTTGAAAAATCAGTTGATTTCATACCCTTTGCTGTTCCCTGCTATTAACATTAGTGAGCTGCCGTTTCAGGTTCTAACGGTCCTTCTTGCACCACATCCTTGGTATGTTCCTAACAGTTATTCCTACTGATTGGCTGTTGGATGGGTCAAAGATGCTCAGATCTCTACTGAGCAACTGAATCAACCCAGGCGCTAGGTCAAGGGCAAAACCATAACGGTCTCTACTAGGGGTCCTGCAAACAGGAAGGCAGTATTTCGATTGCATTTATTTATACACAGACACAATGCTGAATTGGCAGATTAAGGTCATTGGGGTGAAAAAATACTTCTCTTTTTTCTGAAAAGTACATGTATTTGCACTGAACTTCCCCTTTAAACCGCATTAGTATCAAGCAGGATATGTTCTGACCTCCAATGACAAGTTTTGATCTTTAAATATTTAAACACCCCTGGAATATATCAAGAAGTGCTCATTTCATAAACACCCCCGATTATATATAGTATGTACCTTTTTACAGTTGCAACGTGCAATTCATTCTATACATGCCTCACATACATCTAAAATATTTAAAGCCAGTTACAGAGCAGTGCATGTATTTTAAAGGCAGTGCTCATTTTAGGACCATGTATGCATATCAGCAGGTAATTGGAAAACAGAAAAAAAAACAAAAAAGAAAAAATGTTAAATTTAAAGCATTAACAGGGAGATTCACCCAGAGCTGCTCTGGGCAAATCTCCTTTAACAGATATACCAGAGGCTGAACGGCTCTGGGTGAATATCACCCGCACATAAGTATTTAATGCCAGCTATCAGCTGGTAAAAAGGCTTGTGATGGCTGCGCTAATGACTCGTTGCGGTACTCGCGCAGCCACCACAAACCGAGTTGCGCTAGCCGATCAAGAATCGGTTAGTGCGACTTTAAGAGCGAAAAGAACGATGCAGCTACGCAACGCCGGCTGGTAACTGACCTTCCAATTATAAGACATGGGTAAACACGAATGCCAAAAACTATTCTGGATTGTAAGATTTAAAAAAAAAAAAAATACCTCGGACTGTTTCTTTGCGCTGGAGTCTGTAGGTCTCTTTGTCACGGCACAGGCGATAGATAAAGAATCCAAGCTGGTCTACATTCTCAATACGGTCAGTAACTATCATCTGCTCATGAACTAAATATGACTGAGGAAGATATGTTCCAGCCTATAAAAAAATAAGAATATTCTCATTTCACATCATATTAGGGAAATGTTCAAGCCAAATCTATATGCTTTGCCTAAAGTATAACTTATGCTCCCAGACAGGTAAGACCAATAGAAACGGAGGTATATAAACTATGGTTGAGTCACAGTTTAACAAGATTTGTAAATATAAAAGGTTCAGGTTACATACGGCTATTTAAACTTATCATTAAAAATATAATATAACAAATGTGAAAAGTACTAGAAAATGATTGTTACAACAATAACTGCCCAGCCAGGACCCTTCCTGTCCAACAAAAATAATGGGTACCAAAGGCTGATTTATGAACCTATGAACAAACAGATATTTCTTCAGTGCTCTTAGGTCTGGTCTTCATGTCATTTAAGAAAATGATAATCTCAAAAAACTGTTGAGTACTATATGATTTTGTTTAGCTGCGCAACCCCACCTTAACCTCTGGTTCTCATATCTCCTAGGGAATTAAGCTGGCTACACACATGCAAGATCTTTTAAAGATGACAAACTGCAAGATTGTGTGTTTTTTTTCTATAGATCTAACGTTCTCCCTATGTAAAGCATAGGGAGAACACGGAGGACTGCACATTTTCCAAAGCTGACTCCCTATACTTAAGTACAGGAAGATAATTGCATCCAAGGGAAATTTTCAGGTATTTCTTAACGATTGTGAGGGTGACAGTAACGACGTTGGCCTCGGGAGCAGTCGGAAACGCCCTACGCACACATTAAGGGATCCTTTATCGTTAAGAGCGTGTACCCACCTTAAGAACGCTTTTCCCTCCAAGGGCATTCGAAAGCCTACAAATGCAGGTTACATACCTTAGCTTTTGAAGAAATATCCAAGGCCCATATATGTAGCCACAAAATATTTTGCCAAAGAATGCCACAAAGCACTATGGCACAGAATTCCACAAAGTGATAGACAATCTAAATAAATCTCCAAAAGATACATTTATGAAATCAATTTGAAATATAAAATTCTTCCCAAAGAACATACATACAGGAATTACATACATACATACAGGGGCCCTGGGTCTGGGACACTAAGAGGGAACTGTGGCCTTGGGACATGGAGGATGGAGGCACTCTGGGCTTCTAGCGCCTGTTATTGTAACAGGCTTAATGTCTAGTTCATAAAATAATTTGTTCTACCAACCAAAACTAGTAAAAACCTTAAATCCCTGATGTGCGAACATACCTCAAAAACAAGCAAAACAGCAAAATTCAGTTTTTGTAAGTGGTTTTAAAGGGTTGTTCTTTCCTTGACTTCTAGCCAAGGATGCACAACAGTGTTAAATGTTGTAAGCTGTACACAAGATTTAAGATTTTACAAAAGAAAGAAATGAAAAGAAACCTTTATGTTGATAAGAAGCTCCAGGAAATTCTTTGGTGGCATAACGATCGATGTGTTCAGAGGAATAACATAACACTTATTTAGATTGAGATCCAGGTAGGCAGTTAATTTCTAAAAAAAAACAAAAAACATTAACTTTTATGAAAATGCAAGGTTTGCCTAATCATACCTGAGGGTCTTAAAAGACATGCTGGTTTTAAAAATTCTCTAAATTGCACAAAGTTTATTATCAAATTTTTATCAAAAAATTAGGTTAAATACAGATTACAAGCAGCAAAAAATGTACCTTTAGATACAGCAGGATTCCAATTTAAATATTTAAATATGAGCTGTAGATCCTGAGAAATCATTATTTGCAATCACAGCATTTACAGGGAAAGACCTGTCACTCCAGAGGTAGAAATTATAATATATCTCCCATCCCTGACAGCACACTTTTTTGCAACATTTAAGAGAATCAGCAAAGAAATGAAGGAAGGGGAAGAGAGGGGGAGATGTGTACAGTAAGCAGAGCAGTGCCTCACTTAAGCATTACTAATTTAAAGACAAAGCAAGCGCAGATAAATATGTGAGTACCACCATTTTACTTCTCTCAAATTGTAGTTTCATTTAATATAAAGTTGTTTGAGTGAGTATAGTATGAAAAATAGGATTTCCATGTTTCAAAGTAGTTAAAACTCCAATAGGTAAATGTGATGTTCAATTTATACAGTTATACAGAAAAGCTACAGCATGAATTAAAGGAGAACTAAACTTAATTTTTCTTAATCCAAATGTGAAATCTTTTCTCCACAGAACTGTGCAACTAGTAAGTTGCATTTACATACATGTAAGAAGTAGATTCTATAACGAAAAAGGTTTCTATGTCAACTCGCAGCCCATGCCCTCAAAGAATTTTTGAGCATGTTCACCTATTGGCCCATGCACTCTAACCCCACTATTCCCGCTCTCTGTGCACATATTTTCTATAGATGTCTCCACGCCAATATGGAAATCCTTGATAAGACTTTGAAAGCTGCTTCTTATCCTGCAGTTCATTGTACAACAAGCATGTATTGTGGACAGCCTACCAGGAACAATACAAAATAGGCAACTGATTTTACTGCCTCTTTATCTTGTGCTAGGAACAGAATAGAAGCAAAAAAATAAGTTTCTAAATATACCTACCTTCACTGTGTATTCTGCGGTGGCTCAGTAGTCTAATACAGTATTTTAAAAACACACAGCCCACAGGTTTAAACCCCAGACTTACTAATTAATTTGTTTTTTCCTATGTGCTTGATAGGAAAAAAAACTGTAAAGATTTAGTTTTTTGCATGAAATGCAAAGGAATTTGGGTGGAACAGAGATTTTAGCACTGCTGTAGCATGATATGTGACTAATAAATTTGGGTCTCTGTGTCTTGTATGATTGATTGCCAGCTTCTACAATTAGCTGGACAGGACTTCCACCAAAACTAAGAAGTGGATTAGGAGAGTTCCCCTAGTACAATTTTATAAATCAACCAACAGCCACGGGAAAGGGAAAGGTGAGACACAGCTTCTTTTGTTTGTGAATGTGCTCGGTCTTTTGGGACAATGTAGATCACATTGGTACAAGGTATGGTGATCGGTCAGCCGTGCGGCCATAAACAGTACGATTGGATCCACTCCCTCTACTTAAAGTAAAGGGAGCCGATACTGACCAAAGGAAATTTTTCGTCATTCCCGACCGAAGTGCCAGCAACAATCGTTCGTTGGTACTCCAATTGGTTGGGAACAGCTCCTACACACTGACGATAATAGGTAAATCCTGTCATTCCCAGACGGGATTGCAGTGAGTATGGCAAAATTCTCCCGGAGGAGAGACAGGAGGTAGAGTCCTATATGGACTCTGCTAGGCTCCTGGTGGCCAGTTTTTTGGACTTTTTGGTCCATCACAAAACTACATTAGGGAAATGATGATCCTTCTTTAATGGTCGGATTTGTTACTTGCTATTTTTTACGGAATTACCAACAAATACGTATGCTTGTTAAAAAGATTAAACAAAAACAAATAACTGTCAGACACATGTACAATTATCAGAAATTTCTAACCTGACTAATTAAAGGGAATGTCCAGCAAAAAAAAACCTCTTCTTTAAAATGTGTATTACCCCCCAAACCCCGCTTTCGCATAGTTCCCACACTTCAAAGATGCCCCAGAGCTTACTTACCTGACCCTCGCGGCTACTGCTGCGCGGCTGTTGCTGACAGCCGCTCCACTTCCTGTTTGCGGCTGTCAGTTAAGGTGAGACTTGACGTCACGCCCAATCGCCTGACAGTCGCAACCAGGAAGTGAAGCGGCTGTCAGCGCAGAAGTCCCCTGCTCCTGTTTTTGCTCGCAACAAGCTCAAAACAGGAGCAGGGGGCGTGGAATAGCCAGCGAGGGACCGGGTCAGGTAAGCTCTGGGGCATCTTAGAAATGTATGAACTATGCGAAAGTGGGGTTTGGGGGGGGGGGAATACACATTTTAAAGAAGAGTAATTTTTTGGCTGGACTTGCCCTTTAAGGGTCAGTTAATTCTGCATGTTATTATTGATAAATGATTCTGAACCAAAGAAACCACATTTATCGATACATTTTACAAAAATACAGCCTGTTTAATGTTTGTTTCTCTCCCAAGAACAAGCAATGAACGTAAAAAGTTAGGACATTCCAGACAGGCGAATATGTTTTTTTTTGTTCATATAGTGATAAAATTTAACTAAAACCCCTTTACAAGTGCACAGATAGTATGATATTATATGGGGCCCTAGAATGTGCATTGATAATCTTTTCTTTGCTTCAGAATCAGTAGCACATTTAGTCCAATAAGTGCTCCCACGGTTCTTTTAATTTTATGATTTCTTTTCAACTATTCTAGTCAGAAAAAAAAGTGTCATTATAATACAAATATCAGTCTCTGCTAGTGATTAAAAAATCCATCTCACCCTGTGAAAGTCATGAACAATGTCCACAGGATCACTGTCAGCAAACTCAGGGACAGGAACATTGATCAGTTCAACCTCTTCTTCTTCTAAGATCTGAATATTCTCCTTGAATGAATTATAACGGACATGGGTGTCTGCATAAGGCTCCGAAAGTGTTACATCGTCCTCAACATACCTTATTCCACAGAAGTAAACACCACGCTAAAAACAAAAAAATAATATATAAAATTCTGTAAAAAGGTGGGTAATAGCAGCAGGGAGCAACAAAAATGAAACAATGGACAAATGGCAAAGAGATGAAATTCAAGGATTCACAAAACAGAAAACTTGTGAAACACGATGCATAGTCACTATTTCTCCATTATATCAAACTTTTGATAGCACAGTAGTGTGATAATGCATCTCCTTTTGGGTGTTTGTGTGATCATTTTTAATGATGAAAGCAGATGTGCAGTTATTAAAATTTTTTATTAATGCATCTTTAAAGCCATAGGTGGACAAATAACATTTTGCCCATAGGAGCCAGCTGGGAATTTCTAGTAGGCTTTTTTTTGTAGTAACCAATTTTATTCCACTTGGCTCCTGGGATTAAATTATTTCAGACTAACTTTTTCTGCATATATATATATATATATATATATATATATATATATATATATATATATATTATTTTTCTTTCTGGAAATTATATTAATAATAAGTCTCAGATTATTTATGCATAGACATTTATTTTTGAGACATTAAAATTCAAAACACTTACCTGCAGAGCAAAGTATTTGTACAGGTATGCTCCACCCAGAACTACACCAGCCAACATAAATGCTAATCCAAAGCACATACACCAGCACCAAGCCCTTCTCTGCCCCACTGGCACAATATCTTCAGGCTCCTGTAATAAAAAAAAAAAAAAAGGTTTTGTATTGTTACAAAAAAGTACAAACTGCTAAAATAAGAACAATTATAGAATCAAGACAAACTCCTGAGCAATATACTGTCTACAATTAAATAATGTTTACTAATGGACAGCAGGGATATATTTTCACACTATACTGCAATCAAATCTAGATTAAGCATTTAATTAAATTTTATCTTACACTAGAAACATTTTCAAAATGTTCAGTGAAGCAGGGCTCACACACAGAGGCTTAAATATGTCACAGGAGAAGATCAACAGGGCTATTCATTGTCAGTCTATGAAACTCTCTAATCTTCAATACTCAATAAAAGGATGCTGTCTCACCAAAGATTGGCCTGTCTGCCCAGTATCTGTGGGCCTTATCTGTGCAAGTATGATTTCTCAATTGTACTTTCTTGTTTTCATTTTAACTGTTAAAGGGCACGTCTACCCCCAAAACTGAGATTTAATCCCCTACTGGCCACATTCTGTAGTTTAAAAAAAATCCTCTGCTCCAAATGGTTCTCCTGTTATGACTTTTTTAAGTCCTGGAAATTGCAGTGTAGAAGCTGTCAGTGACTCATCCAGTGCCTGTTTCTGCCTTACAAGGTAAGTCACAACTGCCCACCTCCAACCAACATAATATTTTTTTTAAAAAATGCTCCGACAGTTACTTACGGACCCTTCTCTCCTGTGGCGTCTTCGATGACGTCAGCTGCGCCTATGATTGCCCACGTCTAAGCCAATCACAGATGCAGATGGCGGACCAGCCCCTGCTTGCAACTTCCGCAAGCAGGGAGCTGGATAGGAGACGTCGTGGGAGAGAAGGGGCTGTAAGTAAAGATCTGGGCATATTTTAAAAGTTATATTATGGTAATTGGGGGTGGGCAGCTGTTACCTACCTTATATCAAAAGATAGATTTAAGGGTGGACATGCCCTTTAATATGTTTAAATGTTTAAGAAGCCTTTTTAAAAACCACACTATTTGCTAGATCCCGTGAATAAAGACACCAATACAGAGTACATATATTAAGAAATGACTTATACTATTATATTATACTTATTATGTTTTCTATTTTGTTGCAAAATATATATAAAACACATTTTTATAAATATATAATGAGCTGGCGCATAGCTGCATTAGGGTACATGTTCTAGTAAAGTGATGTACAATTTGGAATTTCTTTCTCCTGGATTATTTCATTTGTGGAGCAATTGGAAGATATTGGAACACTGAGATTTATCCAGTTCCTTGTCTAGACAAAGTAAAACTCACAATGTGTAAAATCCCATCTTAAAAGTCATGCCAAGCATTTACAAAAGGGTTAACGCAATATTCCCTCCAGATTTGTAGCGGTTTTGAAAAAGCCCCACACGCAAAGAATTGTAATTGCAACAATTTACAAAATTTCATTTACAGAGAGTCGTCCAATCTTTGGAATTCAGGCCTTGAGGAAAGCCAGGTTTGTGAAACATGGGGGTCACATGGGAGGGATATTTAATCAATTAACTATTCAAGCTTAACGGAAAAGAATATATATATTAATCACTGCAGGAATTTAGGGCTAGCTTCAGGTTAATTAGCCATAGGAGTGAAAAAGGGTAATTAATGGCATTTTTTCCTCTATTCACTCTGGAATATCTGAGTTCTTTCTTGTACCACTGCTCAGATCTTTACAGAGATTGGGAAGAGATTCACCAGAATGACCTAATAATAATAATAATAATTTGAGGGTGTTTGTTGCGTCATTTGAGTTTTTGAGATCTTTGGATGCAAAAGATGCAAGAGAACCATTGGTAAGGAGCCAAATAAATGCAACAGTCTGGACAGCATCTTCATCTTTATGTTATTGAGTGCACAAAAATAAGGGGACGTTAGGCGTGGTCCGCTGTTTAAGTTAGGCAAGTACAGTTTTTATCACAGGATCATAGTTGGCTCCTCATATATCCGGACACAAGATATAGGTAAACCCCCAATATTTTTCCATTTCCTCCCAACTCAAACTCAATCTTATTATCCGTTATCCCTAACACTTTAGTTCTCCATTGTGCTATACAGTATAACTACCCAATTTACTCAAAACCTGGAACATATATGGGCAAACTTCACAAATTAAAGGAAATCTTTAGGCTGAAGTCTTTTCCCCCTTAATTAAATAAAATGGAATAAAAAAAAGTATTGAAACAATCCCTTGACAAAAACACATTATAAAACGTGAAAATCTTTCATCAACTAAACAGTCTAATCCTAATCACATTGTCAATTTTCCCTCCCATTAAAACAGAGAGATACAGAGTTGCTCAATGGAGAGCTCTTCTCTCTCCCTGTGTGAAGCAAATGGAGCATAGCTGATTCAGTGGCTGCGTAGGACAAAAAATGGGTGATCATGTATCTACCTATGCATCACAAATCCAATGATCAAAATGACCTCATCACTTAATCCATCTTCAATTCAACCCACTTGGGTTACTTTGCCTCCAGTGATTTTGCAATATAAGTATTCATCATGGTTCACCAGCCAAAAAGGCCACCACTACAAAGTCATTCTGATCAAAAAAAATTGCTATCCATGTAATAATTGCATCATATTTCAAAACAAATAAATAAACACAGAGGAGTCATGTATGGACTGTACAGTGAATAGTTAAGTTCTATGAAGCAACCTTACAGCAGCCTTTTATCTCCAGGACTAAAGGTTGTTCACACCTTAGATTTTCCCCAGATCCGATCTCAACAAACCTGCGATGGCCTGGCGTTTCGGCTCATAGTCGCGCATGGGTATGTGTTCGGTGGGGGGGTCGTTCATTGATCCGCCAGGAATCGACTAACAACCCCCAACCAAGTGGCCAGCGAATGCGGGAGTTTGTTGGGATCGTGGGTTGGTCAGGGCTCGGAGGTCTGGGGAAAATTTAAAGTGTGTAAAAACTTTAAGTCAGAAAGCAGCAGTTTGATGGCCTCATGAATTAACTTCATTGTTGATTGGTGTGTGCAATAAATGAAAACAGTCCTTGTATCCCAGAAAACTGTTGCCATAACCCTTCCTGACAGCCACTGAGGTGCTGGGGTTTTGAGCTGAAAAATCTGTGGCGCTTTCAGCTGCCGCTGCGACCAGTGTTTGTCGCCCCTTCGTCTGGATCGGACGTGTCAGTAAATCACAGCCAATCATGCAGTTCCCTATGGGGCCGCACGATCGGTCACTATTGCCGCGACTGACAGACATTTGTGCCGGCCAAGTGCTCGCTCGTAGTGAACGCTCGGTCGGGACAAATAGTCCCTTTGTGTGTACCCACCCTTAATGAAAACAACATGTTGTGTCCTTATCTCCAGTGACAAGATCAAAACACACAATGCTTCAGTAGATAAATTATTATTTTTGTTTATCCCTTTGTCTTTGTCTTATTTTACTTTCAATGAAATCTTCACCCACAGTCAAACTTAAAAAAGGAAAGGTAATACACAGCTGAATGGTCTGCTCTTAATAACAGAATGCAACAGATTGTTGAATGGTGAATAACAAGAGGGCAATGGCAGAAAGTATTCAACCTTGTAAATGTTTTAAGGCTTTAAAGAAAACAAAATAAACATTGTGCTGAAAACAGAGAAAACAAAAATAACATTGTGCTGAAAACCTCCTGCCAGATAAATAAGGATTTGCGCCCAATAACTCCAAATGCATGAATGTAAACTTGGTTTTTGCAGATAAAAGCTGTTCAATGTAAGTTAAGGGGCAAATTATATCCATCTCTATTTGTACAGCGTTGCAGATAATTGTATTAAAAAGTTTTCTACTTCCCAAGTCAAGGCCAGTGATTTCCACAGAAAGATGTACAGAGTGTCAATCAGAAGTCTATTTTCCTTTTACCGTAATCCAAATCAGACTTCCCAGCTCTGTCCTCCAATACAGGAAACGTTCTATATACTCAGAAATACAAATTCACAGGGGCGCATATATGTTATTTAGGTGTAAGCAAATATCTGTATTGGTTTTGCCATTGTTACAGTCACATTAACAAATTAGTAAAATGCATTTTGTTATTTGGATGAGCACATTGTGTACATTGCATGTTATTTGAGAGGTATGACCCATACCTAGGGCAATGGCTCGCTATTAGAATTTCAAAAAGTCTGACTTAAGTGTCTAGCCTTAAGCAGAAAAAACTAATCTAAATGTGCCCAGCTTACGCTGTAAGGGGCATTTTATCAAATATGTTGCTTTAATTTACATTATAGCAAATTAAAAATAGAATTCAAACAATAAGAATTGTGAGCCATACCTATTTTAATATACAAATACAGTGTTGCATTGAATCAAAAATAACCTGCTATGGATTGCAGGGGATTGTGGATATAGATGTTAACCCAAGCAGTGCTGCTGGGGCACTATGCATCACAGTCAGATGCTACTGGAGAGCATGCATATTTATAATTTCTATAGCACCACATTTTATATAACAGTGGCACAATAAAATGGAATAGTTAAGGCACTTTAATGAAGCAAGGTCACCGAGAAGGAAACCATAGAAGATACAGTAAGTGAATTATAGAAAGGAGGAGGAACGCACTATACGTGAATGCGGTAGACCAAAGTAGAGCTAAAATAACATTTGTGGATTATTTCCATGCTATATTAAGAACGTGGTTGTCAGACAGCCTGGTTTCAAATAATGGATGTGGGTACTTGGCATATGTTTGGTGGGAAGGATAAGCAGCAACAAATGTAGAATTAAGTGAAGAAAACTAAAGTTGCCATGGAGCAATTGCACATCAACCATGCAAGAACACAGAAAAAAAATGTTTAAATAGAAATATGTAAATCTCAAGCAGGCTTTGTTAATAGCCATTCTTCAAATGCATCTTTGTGAGGCTGTATACTACTGTTTGCAGCATTTTTAGTGCATTATGTTTCTTTAACCCTCCTGTCTCTTTTGCAATTACAAATTCCTTCGCTTGTAATGCAAAAAATGAAAAAAAGTAATCTTTGCAGTCTATTCCTAATGGAAATAAACTGGCAGAAAGAAAATGAAAATTTCACTTGGCGATGAATTTCAAGTCTGGGGATTTGAGCCTGTATCCTCATAGATTCTGTCTTTCTAAAAGTAGAGCATTAGTCCACCAAAGCAGTGTGCTCCTGTTTGCCATATTGTTTTCCAAGCCTCACGGTGCTATCCCAGTACATAACCTCAGTGCTATAGTTTGGCTCATAGGACACATGACCCGAAGGGGTAATATTGGAGTGCGATTTACATCTCTGACACAGCACACATTGTTTGGTATCAAATTCACAAGGGGATATAGACTTAATGTTACTGCATAACCTGACCACCACTTTTCATAGGTGTACAGCACATTTTTGGACCCTTTATTTTGGAACCTAGTATTGAATTTGACTTTGTTAATCAACTAAAATTATTAAACTATACAGATCAAATTGTTTATGTGCCAAATTGAGAGACTTGTACCTACTTGGGTAACTGGGTATGCCCAGCTTAAGACATTGTACTGTGTATGGGGTACATTAAGGTGTTTACTATAGGGTGTCTGTAGTTATTTTTTGACCCCAAGCACAATCCTATTTAAGGATAATACACACTAACTTAGTGGGAAAAAAGGTGCATCAGTGCTAATTGAATACAAGACAAACCATCATTTTTGCCCGTAGGATCAATCTGTTCTACTCGGAAATTACAGTAGGATTATTACTTGCTTTCAATTTTAAAGTATAGGGGGCCAATAATGATCAAAACATGAGTGGTTACCCCAACAATCAATCCCTTTACAAAGCATATAAAGATCGATCGGTATGTTGATTTGAGAATTGACCTAATGGACAACAGATCCTAATGGAATGTATTGGTAATTGTATGGCCAGAGACAAGAGAAGGACTGTAGCACAGTTGACATGGAACTGTTCTAGAGAACACCGTTTTAATTTACTAAAATGTTAAGATATAGGTTTAATAGGTATGCACCAGTCACCAATGTCAGACAAAACTACCACCAAAACTGCCTGTCAGGACCCTAACACTCGCAAGATAATGTAAGCACGCATTAACTAACTCTTGTAAGATTATCTTCATTCCCGGACCCTGTGCTATTGATTGAAAAACGGGAGGAAAGGCATAGCTCCTTAACCCCCCAGTCTTCAATCAATACATTAAAGGAATAGTTCACTTTTCGAGTGAACTATTACTTTGACATTGTCACATGGGGGCTGCCATTTTATCTCCTCCTCCTGTGCTCACTTGGTATCGCATATGCCCAATAGCCATGCCTTAGGGTAAAAGTATAAATAAAAAACTAATCTCTATTTTGCATGCTTACTTACTCATAAAAACTAATTGATACTGCACCTACATTAGAAATAGTAATGCAATTTTTATTTGCACTAAAACTGTATATGTAGTTAAAACAACAAACTTGCTAAATCCTGTTTAAAATGAATATATATAAAATATAGTCATTGTTGCTTGTTTTTTTTTCTTAGGTAATCTAAACAAAATAACCCTTTTCTGGGTGTAAGGTACTTGTTTTGTGTGTCCCAGTTTAAAACATACCCTCCAACAAACACCTTTAAAATGTGCTAAAATGTATGTAATTAGTTTATTTCCTCCCTTTAAATGGTATTTTAGGATAGTAAAGATTATATGCAAACCCTGCACAGCACATTGTTTACTTTTTAGGAGAAGTTGAGGTTTATGTAAAATGATAAATTAAGATTAATATCACAAATAAAAATAAGAATATTGTGCATAAACATACCCTCCAACATTTTCCATACACAAGGTACATTTATAGATGATATCAACTTAGGCTGGGTACACACACGACAAGATTTGTCCCAACCAACCGTTCACCACTAGCAATCAGTCGGGACAAATCACTGTCAGTCATGGAAAAACTATCTGCGGTCAACAGTTTACCGCAACCAATCAGCCGTGATTAATTCGTTTAACATACCTGATCACCCGTTCGTCTGATCTAGACAAACCCCCACCCACACAATAGTTAGTTAAAGTTAGGCTGGGTGCACACCATACAATATTTCTGGCTGACCGTCCATTACATGTTACTATTGGTCTGCCAGAAATATTGTATGGCGTGCACCCAGCCTAACTATAGCCTGTCAGAAATATATATATCAGAATATACACACATTTCTAACAGCACAAAGGTTTTAAACAAAGAGGTAATGAGTGTTGAAAGTACGTTTTGCTAGTTACACACGCAGATTTTAGTTATCTTTCCGTACAGTTTATAAGCTTTGTTTCCTGACCACTTCTAGTCTTGTGTTCTGGCATTTGCCCAACACTGCTGAGTTGGTTGGGGCGGAGAATAAGGACTGACGAAACAATACAAACACATGCAAATGATTCTAAAGCTAAATGGTGCCAGGTAATCTAAATGTGCACAGTAAAGCGAGTTTAGGTATTCCTGTTTGCTCAAGTTAAATTATTAATGTACAATTTCTGATATCTGGTTCATAAATAACTTCTGAGAGCGATGCAAGGATTAGCAATGCATAGAGTAAGACAGATAAGCAAGAATGAGTTTTTTCAAGGCTTGTCAAAAACTTTAAAAAGCATATGGTGAATATTTATGTTTATAAAAGTGGATAATAGATGTTTTCAGGTCTAATTGCAATATTATATCATAAGAAATATGTAACAAGAGTATCCGATGTACCTATTTTTATAAGACGATTTACCTATTTTTACCTGAAAAATGAGTAAAACATGATTGACTCGAGTATAAGTCGAGGGTAGAAATAATGACCACTACTGCCTTCTGATTCTGTATTGTTTTGAGGCTTTAGATGCCCTTTAAATGGACAGCAGAATTCCCATACAGTAGTTCCATACTGTAATAGCCTAATCCAGTATGGCTATTACTGTATGGGACTACTGTATGGGAATTCTGCTAACCATTTAAAGGGTAACTAAAGCCTCAAAACAATACAGAATCAGATTTATTGTTAAATCTTTAACAATAGATACCATCCTCCTGATTCTGTAGTTTTAAAACATTAGTTTCCCTTTAAATAAAGAGTAATCCCACACAGTAACCCCAAATTCCTTGACACTCCAGATGTTTGGAAACTACAACTCCCAGCATGCTGTAGTTTCAGTGAACTTGCCGGTGTGCTCCTGGTGCTGCCATCTGGAACCTCTGGCAGATGCATACCAACCACCTCTGGCAGATAAGGTCTGTTCCAACAGTAAGGCCCTGCACTTTGGCCTCTCCTCGCACCAGCAATCCGGCCCTGCTACCACATCCACTCTTCCTGTGCCTGATGTCACTAATCAGCACCGGAAAGTGAGACCGGCGCCGAGTAGTGACGTCAGTGGCCGCCAAGATGGATGTAGGAGTGTGTGGCAGCCAGACAGGTAAAGTGACTGGAGTATAAGTCGAGGTTTGATTTTTAGGCTATTATTATAGCCTAAAAAACTCAAGTATATACAGTAAGACATTTAGATTTCTTTCAGAATGTCAGGCAATGTCCCAATAGATTTACTGTCTATTTAAAAATAAAATAATTAAGACCAATACATTTTTAGCATTATATTACACATATACCCACTGATGGCAGTGTAACTAACAAATCTATAAGGTTTTGAGTACAGTGAAATGTCATAACTCCAATATACTTAAAATCTACAAATAAATTACATTCGGGGGTTTCTCCATGCAATGATGATCCAAACTGCTTTATTTTTAACATTCAAAAGGTTCTTGGTTGCCTAAAATTCATGACTCCATCGGCACTGAGGTCCGATCCTCCCCACTGGCCCCGTCAGTGACAGTCCACAAGGCAGCTGAGGGAGTCTTCAAGCAAGTATTGCTGGACTATACCTAGAGGACTACCTATATCTCTAGCACCCAGAGATGAGGACTTAGCATTTTATGTCCTCACTTTGCATGAATGGAGGAAGAGGGACAAGGGGGAGGGGAGTATAATTATCCTTTAACGGATTTAAGGTATTTGTAAGCATTCAAAATTAAAAATATATAGCATATAATTTTCTAATTACATGGTAAAATCACCTAAACTGTATTATTTATTATTATTAGACGTACATTCTCTTTTATAACGATATACTATAATTCAGAGTACATAAATGCCACACACATTTTTAGCATACAAGGAGACCATTTAAAATATGCACAATCAGCCTCCTCTGTCAGATGACAGTGCATCAGCTGGGGCTACAGACTTGACAACCTTTGAACATGACGAACATAGGTTTGAACCAAATCCCAGCTGTCTGTGCTAGCCACCTGTATGTCACATACGTAAAACGACTCATGTAAAGAGCACATGCTGTTCTGTTATTGACATATAGTTTCAGAATACCTGCCTAATAAATATGATCACATTAACTGAACATACAGAGCATTCCTTTGTTATTACATATTAACGCGGAAGTGGGAATTGTTTATTGTGATTTCTTCTGAAACACCTGACAAGTCATTACAAATACTAAGAACTAAGCTGGACTATGTGGAACCGGTTTTGTCGGTTTCAGTGACTGAAGAGCTACATTGATGTAAATGGGATTTTCGTGTACACTGGACGCAAACGACTGGTTTTACTACTACCGTCAAGGGGTCGGACACTAGCTACCTATATCAGTGATGTCAGACCTTGGCACTCCAGGCGTTTGGAAACTACAAATCCCAGCATGCTGAGTTGTAGTTTCCAAACATCTGGAGGTTCGACATCACTGATTTATATTATTATGATCTAAGGATGATCTGGTAAAGGGAAATGGAAATTAACTGAGGTCAGTACAGAAATAGAAAGAAAGCCATTAGCAATCTAACCTCAGCAGTCAGGGCTCTTTCTATGTCAGCCATTTTCTAGAGCTTATCTCAGTGCAGCTCTTTACTGGGCTACTGAGCAGACTCCATTTTATTCAGCTACTGTCTCAATCTTTATTTACAAAGGGACATATGGGCAGGACAGTTCTAAAACTACAAATCCCATAATCCCCCTTCCTTCTAATCCCTTCCCTGGGCTGTATACAGAAAAATCCTGTCAATGTAACCTGAGCCGGGGGGGGGGGGGCAAGATAAGGACACGGACGGACAGATAGATAGACAGACACCCAGAGGCCACAATTAAGACCTGTCCCTTTATGGCCCATCCTCCTGCACGATAAGGAACTATCGATATCCAACGTTCCACGCCGCAATATTGGTCACTGTAAACAAGGAACCTACAGCTGGTTGCAATGGCGTCTTGTCTCCTGAGGGGGGCGATGCGGTTCCGCTACCCCCCACCCTGTCTCTCTGTTGCTCCTTTTTCACTCACCTTGGCCTCTGGGATGATGAGCACCTCGTTATTCTCATCTTCCTTCTTTCCGTCCTTCTGGGTCAGGGCCGAGTTGAAGGAGAGTTTCACCATGTCTGCGCGGTGGCCGCAGCGTAGAACAGGTTGGAGGAGAGTCGGTGTCACGGACAGTCAGTGTAATGCTTTGTGTACAATCACACTGCGAATCTCCAGGAGAAGCGGATCAGGGGGAGGAGCCGTCTAGTGAAGGAAACAGTGCCGCTAGTGGCCGGGTCGGGGAGCGGCAATAGCAGTGAGGCCTTTGGCAGTGCAGCTAATGGTAATCGGATGTCACAACATCTTAAGCCTCTCCCAGCTGCTGTTAACACTGGCAGGTACAGGGGCCTTTCCCATTGTCACTATGTGGAGATCAAATTTCCCGATAGAAATCACACAGCCATGTTCTCTCTCACTAAATCATTTATGTTCCCATTCCAGCTAATCCAATGTCCCCTGGATGCTGCAACTTCATTGAGCCTTTGCCATTCATTGTCTGGTGGCTATTTATTCTATTTTGTATATACTGACAGTACCAGGGAAGTGTTGGGGGGGGGGGGTTACAGGTGCTCAGAATCCCTCCTTTCAACTGGCACCTGGTTATCTGTTGATAATGGATAATGTAACCCCCAACCATAAATTATAAGGATATAGCCAACCCCTGTAGTGGATTTCGATGGGAGGAACGGTAAGATTATAGCCTTATAAACTATAAACTATAGACTGTAATATCCTAATAATTTACTGTAGGGGGAACATTTTCTATTATAATCAACCCTTTTCTTTCAAGAGTTTTTTAGGTATTGTCTGCCTGCAAGTGCAACTCCACAAACACCCTCATTGAAATACATTACATTCACCCCCCCCCCCCCCCTTTGCCTACAGATTCAACAATTCCCTAAATACCCTTAAAGGGGATGTTGAGTGCAAATACATATATTTTTAAGAAAAAAGATCAGTATTTTCCCATCCTAATGACCTTATTAACCTGCCCATCCAGCATTTTGTTTGTGTATAAATAAATGCTTTCGAAATACTGACTTCCTGTCTGCAGGTATGGTCTTGCCCTTGACCCAGCACCTGGGATGATTAAGTTGCTTAGCATAGATCCGAGCATGTTTGACCCATCCAACAGCCAATCAGTAGAAATTACTGTTAGGAACTTTTCAAGGAATTGCACATTCTTGGATGAAGTAGGACCATTACAGATTCTGAAATGTCAACTCGCTAATGTCAGCAGCAGGAAGTAGCAAGGGGCTTTAATTCAACAAATTTTTCAAAATGGAAGAGAATATGTAAGAATAACTAGGTATGCATAATATTAACTAAGAATTTTAAAAATAATGTTTTTTTTCACTGAACTTTCCCTTTAAACTTTCTTACTTCCTGACTGTGCAATGTGGAGTCTGAAGAATGATATTTTTAATGGTTATCATTTTGTCACTTGTAATAGAGTTATGTAACAAGTTAAGATATTTTTCATGTACAATGAATATATTTTTTTAAAATAACATTTTTTTTTGGTGAAAAATACATTTATCTCATCATAATCTATAAATGAATACATTCAAATAGCACTTACTCTGTCTGTTGCTGCATGCCTTCAATCCAGCACATGTTTTGCTTTGGAGCAGTATCACCCCTCTTTTAACCACTCCCACATCTGTCTGACCTGACTTTTTTTCCCAACAAACCAACTGACAAACTACACACACAGCATGCAGCATTACAACTGTCAAATCTCTGTCACCATTACAGCTACAGTAAAACTGCTCACAGAAGAATAGTTTATGAGAGCAAGGCACTTGATTGACAGCTGGAATGTAAGATGTTTTAGATTGAATATCTAAAGAAGTAGGGCACAGATCAAGAGTTATGGTTGGGAAGAGTTTTACAGGGAGATTCAATAAAAGTTCTTATCGTTTAAAATGGGCCTAATTTTGCCCCAACCAATCAGATCTTATTTAACATTTGTAAGCTTACATCTGATTGGTTGGGGCAAAATTAGCACCATTTTAAAAGATAAGAACTTTTATTGAATAATCCTGATAGTTTCCAGTAATGGGCAATTTAAAATAACTTTTTTTTCAGTATAGACGCCCTTCGATTAAATGTTTTACCTAATTTAGCCAACTATTTTTGATGTTTAAATTCATCAAGACTAAGGGTAAGGCCCCATTGTACCAATGCACACTTTCACACGCTAGTGCATGCGTTTTGTTTTTATATCAATTGAGTTAAATAAAATGCATCAATAGTATTTAAACTCAAATAACTAAAGTGCATCAAAAGTGTAAACCATCAAAGAGGCATGCGATACTGAACAAGACATAAAGGAAGGAAGAGGAGGCTGGGGATCTGGATGTGTTTCCAAGGCCGTCTCTAGACTTTTTGCAACCTGAAAAAAAATTCCAAATGCTGCCTTCCCCCCTCATCGCACAGCTGGAAGGGGTGTGGTTTTATAATTGAAAGTGGGTGATGCTTTGTCCGGAAGAGGGGTGTGGCTTGTCCAGAAGTTGGAGGGGCTTTATACACATGACTGGTAAAAAATGCCAACAATGACTGGTAAATTATGCCCAACATTGATTTTTGATCTGCAGGGCTGAGTTGTAGCTGCATTCTGTTGTGGAATGAATGTCACAGCTTTCCCTGCTATTTAAAGTGACAGTACCTCCTGAAAATGTGTTTTTTTATGGAATTTTTTTGGGGGCCTGGCTTCTGGGCCCCAGGCACATGGAAAAACCATGTGGCTCAGGCACATGCCAGCAAAAAATTTTTCCCTGGCATCAAAACTGCTGCCTCCCTATAGGTGCTGCTCTGCAATGTGCTTCACCCTGCGTCATTAGAGAGGCATGCGTGTTTCTCTCCCCCATAACAGAATTAAAACAGGTTCCCAGAATGCCCCCTTTCTGTATGTTCATATTAACCTGATGTTCTGGTACTTCAGCAACTGCTATGCTAAATATCACATTTTTCTCTGATTCTCCTTGCTAG
The DNA here is from genome assembly GCA_019447015.1 of Hymenochirus boettgeri. Taxonomy (NCBI): domain Eukaryota; kingdom Metazoa; phylum Chordata; class Amphibia; order Anura; family Pipidae; genus Hymenochirus; species Hymenochirus boettgeri. The sequence continues at coordinate 258,763,513 of CM033470.1, read as the reverse complement.
AAGCTTTCAGAGCCTAGTACCTCCTATTGAGGTCTTAAGAAAGTACAAGGGTTGTCATACTGATAGAGGACAGATAGATTCAACAGGATCAAAGATGAAAAGTAAGTGTTCACAGTTTAGGGACAGGTATGAAATTGTCCATATACAAAGTGATAGGATCCACACAATGGCACAAATAATCATATTTGTGCCTATTGTTCTGGTACCAGTATGACTGAATTCCAAAATATATAACATATACCAATTAACCACTTTAGTACGCACTGTATTGACCACTGTGCCAAGCATTTTGTATGAGGACAGAAAGGACCAAAACTATAAAGGACATTTTTACTATAATGAGGTTCACACCTTTAACAAATATAGATGACTGTTTGTGACTGGGTTCTGTTTGTGGTTAACTTTGTATGTACATATACTGTAGCTTGAACCTTTTCATAGTCATGGAACTTCTTGGTGACTTCTAATATCTTTATATTGTACAATAGGCTATATAAACTTGAAGGAGGGGTGTCACTGTTTTGTGGCACTTATATTTACTAGTCTGCGTGGGAACTTATATTTATCAGTCTGTGTGGGCATTTATATTTAAATGTATCAGTCTCTGTTCTGTGGCACATACATTACCAATCACTGTTTGGCACATATATTACCACCATCCATGTTTCCTTTTAGTGTGTAGTCTCTCATGATCATGCTACTGCCACTAGGGCCTGGCTTATACTGGCTTCCAGTAAGTGACCCTTTATATTTAAAGATGCCCTGTTAATTTACCAGTCTCTCTGGGAACTTATATTTACCAGTCTCTCTGGGCACTTATATTTATCAGTCTGTGTGGGCATTTATATTTAATTTATCAGTCTCTGTTCTGTGGCACATACATTACCAATCACTGTTTGGCACATATATTACCACCATCCATGTGGCATATATATGTCAGCCTTCCAGTTCCCTTTTAGTCTGTAGTCTCTCAAGATCATGCTACTGCCACTAGGGCCTGGCTTATACTGGCTTCCAGTAAGTGACCCTTTATATTTAAAGATGCCCTGTTAATTTACCAGTCTCTCTGGGCACTTATATTTATCAGTCTGTGTGGGCATTTATATTTAATTTATCAGTCTCTGTTCTGTGGCACATACATTACCAATCACTGTTTGGCACATATATTACCACCACCCCAGTGGGCATATATATGTCAGCCTTCCAGTTCCCTTTTAGTCTGTAGTCTCTCATGAACATGCTACTGCCACTAGGGCCTGGCTTATACTGGCTTCCAGTAAGTGACCCTTCATATTTAAATATGCCCTGTTTAAACATCTTATATTTGTGTGTGGGCACATCTTGTAACATCTTATATTTACCAGTGTGTGGACATCTTATATTTACCAGTCTGCGTGGGTATATCTTATATTTATCAGTCTGTATGGGCACTTCATATATTTACCAGTCTGTGTGGGCATCTTTTATCTACCAGTATGTGTAGACACACTTATATTTACCAGTCTGTGTGGGCTTCTTATATTCACCACTGTTAAGTCAGCCCTCTAGATTAACAGCCACTTTTAAGTAATCTTTCCAGTTTACCAGCAACTGTTAAGTTAACACTGGCTGGTGAACTGGAGGGCTGACCTAGCAGTGGCTGGTGAACTGGAGGGCTGACCTAGCAGTGGCTGGTGAACTGGAGAGCTGACCTAACAGTGCCTGCTGAACTAGAGGGCTTACCAAACAGAAGCCACTGTTAGGTCAGCCCTCCAGCTCACCTACCACGGTTAAGCCAACCCTTTAGTTCAGCAGTTAACTTTAGGTCAGCCCTTCAATTTACCAACCACTGTTCAGTCTAATCAACAGCCACTGTCAAAGAATAGGTTCACTTAAACTTAAAAAGTGAATCTATTCTTTTTCACATTATTTGAAGAACAGGAGGTAGAGAAGCTATGTCCCCTCCCCCATCCCTGAGTCACCTAAGTAATTATATCCTTTACGTCTTCCAATTTAACAGCCACAGTTAAGTCAACACTCCTGCACATTTACAGAATGTTCCTCAATACTGCATATCTGCAAGTAAGGTGACAGGTACAATTATCTACTAGTTAGAGATTATAGAACCCACTTAGGCATATTTATATATTAGCTTTAATTCTCCTTTAAAGGGACACTAAATAGATTTAATGTACTTTTGGTACATGAAATCTGCATCTATTATTCACAGGGAGGTGAGAACGCTTATTCCTACCTCCCTGTGAATAATAAAACGCCTGAGGGAACGCTGCAACACTTGTCTACCGGCACTTCACTTGCAGTTCCCTCTCAGCAGATGGCTTTGTGTCCTGTCAGAGCACCTAGGGGTTGTGTCAGGGGCTCGGCCACAAAACTTGCAGGGGGGGCCCAGGTCCCTGCAGTTTTACTAGTGTAAACATGCCCATTCTATGATTCATACTTTGACCTATTGTGGTTTCTTATCTTGCAACGGTATATATTTTCAAAATGTTGCTGGAATGTTGGTAGTTACGTCTAATAATGTATGGGCACCTATACATATGCAAGTAAGTCAATACAACCCCTTCACACATTGATTTCTTTAAACACATTTTACAGCATATGACTTGATTGTAGAAATGTCTATAGGCAACAGTCAGCCATTGTTTGAGACTAGTAATTATTTAATGAGTTCTGTAACTAAAGCCTCGTACACACGTTGGATAATCGTCGTAAGATGCAGCTGACAAACGAGCAATCGCACGATATTCGTATGAAAATATAACATCAACGATCGTCAAAGACCGACGACTATTGACGGATTTTTCTGATGATCAGCCTGGCGGATTTGTTCTGCCGATTATCGTATATTTGTACATGGTCGTCAGATTATCGTTATCGTTCTACGAAAAAATATATAAAAGTAGCATACGCTGCTTTCGTAATTGTGCGACGATACGAACGTTACGTACGAACGTCTATATCTAACGACTATCGTTGCTGTGTGTACAGATGTCATTTCAATTATGAAGATTAACGATAATGTCATTGAACGTTCGTCAGCTGCATCGTCCGAAAATTATCCAACGTGTGTACAAGGCTTAAGCGTTCCCTTCCTCAGTTTGGCTCATTACCAGGGAGAATCAATACAATGCATTAAATGTTGAATGAGAAGCATTCAAGTACAAAAATTGTATTTGTATTTTCCCCCCCCAAGTATACCATTTTCTGAAGTGTAGAAAACCCAACCCAAAACTCTAGGGTTTTAACTTTAAAAAGTTCCCAGAAATAGAATAACCCACCTCCATTTACTTCCTGGAATGGAGTAGCAATAGGGTTAGGAACGGCAGCCATGTCAGTGATTGGCTGAAAGTCAGACGTGGCTGACAGCTATTGAAAGTGCCTAGGGAATAAGATTGGGTTAGTCTATTTCTGGGAGCTTTTCAAAGTTAAAACCCTAGCGTTTAGTGTTGAAATGGGGTCCCCCTACACCACAGAAGTTAACATTTACTGCAGCGCCGAGGGATCCAGAGGGAGGGAGGGAGGGGGTAAAGCTCCCTTGAGCTTGAGTACTTCAGGAGGATAGGGTGGGGGCAGATACTGAATGACACTCAGAGAGGCTCCTACTATTCAGTTTCTTGGACTTTCAGAAGGCTTCGCAGGAGAACCATAAGGAGCAGAGGAGAAAGGTAAGGATTTTTTACATAGAGACAGTGAATCCTGGGGTCAGGGGGTGTGGTTCTTTGAGTTGTACTGGCAACAACATGGAAGCCTTCTTAGTTACAGAATCTATTACTTATATCTACTAAATGCAACTTCTTAAAGAACAATCTTTCACTAAACAGTAGCGAAGTACCCACAAGGACTTAGACGCAACACATTTAGAAATTGCTTGAAGGTGTTTTTTCCCACACAACATGTTTCGGACAGAGTCCTTTTTCAAGTGTTTCTTTATTCTCTCTCCCCTTTTCCACCTATAGAAATAAATAACTTATATTAAAATAACCAATATTCTTATCAATAAAATATTACATCAAAATAAAGTGCTTCATTAAAGTGCTAGTTACAAAGTGCTTCCATTATTCAAAGTGCAAATTCTCTTAATACCAATCAATAATTTTTCACTTTATATGTACTAATAAAATTATTCTAAAACCTTTTATAACCAGATAATAGCAAAATATATCATAACCTTATCATAAACAGCAGGATAAATGCAATCTTTCATTAAGACCTCTTGGACTTACAGTGTCCAATTCCCATATCCAGTACGCTTCTTTTTGTAATAGTCTTTTCTCCACATCTATAACTTCTTCCACCTGTTCTATCATCTGCCACCTCAGTTGACTGACAGTGTGTATTTTCTCCTTGAAGTGCCTTAACACTCTTGACTTCATATCCTCATTTCTTATATAGCCCCTGTGATCAACTCTCTGTCTAACCATTCTCTTAGTTTGACCTATATACAGGAGGCCACATGGGCACTTCAGGGCATACACTACCCTTTCAGTAAGGCAGGTGAAATACCCTCTCAGTTTTCTCACTGTTCCTTTTCTTATCACTTCCCATTTAATGATACTAGAAAAATTCTAACAGTTCAGGCAGGAAAAAGTCCCTATTTTGGGTTTAGACAAAAACCTTTGGATAGTAGTGTTCCTCACAGACAGATAGTGACAGATAGTCACTCCTCACTAGAGATGTCCGAACTTCGCAAAATCCAGTCCGCTCGAGGATCCGCAAATTTTCGGAAAAATTCGAAAATCCGCGAGCGGACCCATTAAAATGAAAAATACCCTCAAAATTACGAGATTTTTCGTATTTTCGAAAATTTTCGAAAATTTTCGAAATTACGCGTTTTCACGTATTTTCGAAATTTTTCGAAAATACGAGAAAACTAGTATCTGTTTGTATTCAATTAAGATCAACGGACTTGAATGTAGTTCTTGAATACGTTTCGCTAGTCATCCGACTGGCTTTCTCAATTCAGAATGACTTGTACAAGAATCTGTGGCATTATGTACCCTGGGAAATCCCAATTAGCATTCCCAGGGTACATAATTGCCACAGATTCTTGTACAGTCATTCTGAATTGAGAAAGCCAGTCGGATGACTAGCGAAACGTCTTCAAGAACTACATTTCAAGTCCAGTTGATCTAATTGAATACAACAGATATACCATGACCTGGATGAATGAGAACCTTCACAAACGAGAAACTAGTATTTTCTCGAAAATATGTATTTTCAAAAATACGAGTAATCCTCATATGAAAAATAAGAGAAATCCTTGTATTTTCGAAAATTTTCGAAATTACATGTTTTCTCGTATTTTCGAAAATTTACGAAAATATGTGAAAACTCGTAATTTCGAAAATTTTCGAAAATCCAGAAAAATCCGCCGTTCGCGAACGGGATAAATCCGCGGCGGATCCGGGTTCGGATCCGCGAACCGGCCATCCCTACTCCTCACCAGTAGATCTTTCATATTCTTTCCCCTCTTATATGCAAACCTGGGCTTATTCTTACTTATTTCACACAGATCTTTTTCTAAGACTGACCAGTATTTTCTTATTATTCTTTTGTGATTTCCACTGAATGTTCATTAATTTACTAACTAAGGTAAGTTTCTTTTCTCTTCCTTCTTCTTTCTGTTTTAAAAGCTCCTCCCTTTGCCACCTGCTTTCTCGTTCTTTCTAATCCGGATCTTCTAAACCCTCTACTCTTAAACATCTTTATCATTTCTCTGCTCTTTGTCTCATATCCTGATTCATCTGAGTTCACTCTCCTACATCTTACAAATTGGCAATTTGGGAGTCCCTTAACACACCCAGGTAAGTGATAACTTTCTGGATGTAAGTACGTGGGCCTGTCTGTTGGTTTTCTGTACCAACAGTACTTCTCAGTCTACCATCCTTCAAATTTACTTTCACATCTAGGAAGTGTATACTATCCTCACTATACTCCAAGTTGAATTTAATCGTCTCAAGTATCCTATTTACATACTCCCCAAACTGACGTAACACATTTACTGGGTCTACCTATATTAAAAATATATCATCTATAAAATGAAAATAGTGACGTATGTACCTTGAATAAGTCTCATTTTGCAAGATCTCTTTTTCTTCTAACGTGTACATAAAGATGTTCGCATATGCAGGATCATGCAAAAGGTAAGCTTTTGGCATCTTCGTTCCTGGCTCTCCAACAATTGTTTGAAAAATGAGAGGTAAAACATAGCTCCTTAACCTCCCGGTCTTCAATCAATGTAGTAAAGGAATAGTTCACAATTGCAGTGAACTATTCCTTTAAGACTAAACCACTGGTCTTCCGTTTATTTTATCTACTTACTGATGGAGGGCATCAACATCTACAGCCCATCTTCTTATCCTTCCAGGGTCTACAGTATCTGAATATTTTCATAAATACAATATTTTCCTAATTGTAAGTGTAAAAATACAAGTGACAAGCAGCAGTTTTCTAGTATTTTAACTAGAGATGAATGAGGTTTTTTCCCTCAAATCCCAAAATATACCCCCACTCCCCTCAGATATAGCATTACAAATGTTTACAACTTCATTAATACTGTAATGTAATGAGCACAAACTGAATTTTGTTAATTTGTTCCAAACTTCCTGTGTTACAGTAAAAATGTTATACTTGCAGGTCAACCAATGGGATCATATGACAACGTTGTAACAGTCTGTGGATTATTTTCAGTTTATTGTGATATATTATACATTTAGGGGAAAAGAACATTGGGGTTAAACAGCAAAACGCTAGTTTATTGAGCAAACACTTGTAACATTTTTACATTAGAGATAACAGGATTAAAAATTTCATGCCAGCACATAAAAAGCTTCATTGGCAGAAGTGTTGCATCATCTGCTCTGAAGCGTTCAATAATGAGGCCATTCTGTTCTTTCAGAAAGAACGAATAGGAAATTCAGTGCTAAAAAGAATGAATATTTTTTTCATTTTGGCCTCTGTACTTTGGAATCAGGAAATGGGCTTAGGTGATAGTTTCAAGTAAAATGAACATGTATGTTCAAGTATATATTTGGTTTATTAGTCAGTTGAACAAACAGAAATACAGGTCCTGCTCCTTTAGCTGCCTTCAAGATATTTAAGTGTTCTGTCCTCCTAACAGCAATATAACTTGTTAGGCCAAGGCACACTGAGCACGCACATTGGCCACACTGAGCATGCACATTGGCCACACAATTGCATGCATGCGAATTGCACCAAAAATGGTGAATCGGTCGGTCGGCCGAAAATATTGGCTGCTGTGTATCCAGCCTTACATGCTTGGCAATAAAGATAAGAATGGAAGCAGAGACAGGGAGGGAGCTTGAGCTGTATAGATATAGCCACAGTCGGCCTCCTAGTGATTAAGGCTGGGTACATATGGGACAAGTGGTCAGTCTGAACATATGTCTGACAGTTCCCTGCAACCAATTATGCAGTCCCATAAGGAACTGAACAATCAACCGTGATTTACCAACATAAACAATCACCATCAATAGGTTAGAGGGAAAGGGTTTGGTCAAATTGGGTATCTGTCATTATATTATAAGGTACAGTATTCTGCAACCTTGTAGTGTCCTTGTGCATTACAGATAAGGCATAGACAAATATAAGAATGCTTCAAGCACACAGTCCTTATAAAAGGCCAATGTGTCTAGCCAGTTTTATAGCTGGTGACAGAAAAAAATTCATTGAAATCTGTCATAAATATTTACTGTTTGTACCGAGCTTAAAAAAGATAAAAAGAACCCTGAAAAGAGAAAGATTGGAAGAAAAAGAAAAAATAAGCAGCGAAAACTACAAATCTACATAGTAACATATTATTGGTTGAATAAAGATATATTTATTTAGTAGTGCAACCTTTAAAGGGTATCTGCACCCAAAAATATGACTTGTACATTGTAAGAGAGCGTGGATGATGTCATGAGCTGTCTGATCCGACTGCTTTTTTTTGCAGTGTATGTAGCGGCTTTCTCGAACAAGTGTGTGGCCGCTGTATGTTCCCGTCGACCGAGCGGTCACTTGGGAAATAAGGCTGCAGTCTAGGGAAACACACAGTCCCGAACGTTCTCCCTATGCTGTGCAATGGGAGAATACTCGGGACTGTGTGGATCTTTGAAAAACGACAGACAGGATCTTGCAGATTCTGTTTGTCATTTTTCACAAACCTTTCCTGTGTGTACCCAGCTTAACAGACAAATGGCAATCAACACAATCTCTGGATCAACAAGAACTAAATGTATTAAAGGACATGTCTATTAAGGACCTTAATTGTTAGGTCTTCTCTTTAACTTAGGTATCCATGTCTGCCCTGCCACACCAATGCCTGGGACCTGGCCAATGGGAGGATGCATTTTTTTGCAGAATGTGTCTTCTAATAGGCTCTGGATACAAGCAGGGAGCGGGGCCAGACCAGTGAGTGCAAGTTAACGTAACTATTGTCAGTGATCTAAGATAAACCCAGGGGTTGAGGACCTTGCTGGTTAAAGGGGAACTGTGGTCTCCAAACAAGTTTATTTTAAATGAAAGGCCAGGTTCCTACCTTTAAAATGAGCCATCAACCACCTCTCTACATGTTGCACAGCCCAAAATATGAAGAAATCACAGACCAGAAAGTTAGGGGGTGGGAGATTCTGAATCTGCGGTCAGAAATACTACTTCATCCTCTAATCTGCAGTTGGCACATGCTCAGTGCATGACTGAAGGGTAGGAGGGGGTGGGGAGAACAGCACAGCCCACAGAACTGCTTTTTTTAATGCTGGCCCCTCCCCCACTTGCACCTCAGACCAATACCCTCCTAACCCCTAAAGAAGACTGTGTAAAAGCAGATAAAGAATCAGACAAAGTTTAAAACTGCTGATTCTTTTCTCTGCTAAAAAGGCTGCTTTTACAGTTTTCTGTAAGGGGGGGGTATTGGTCTGAAGTGCAAGTGGGGAAGGGGCAATTGGGCCCATGAGTGGGAGGGGCCACAGGAGGCTGCAAGGGAAAGCGCCAAGGAGGCTGCAAGGGAAGGAGCCAGGATGAGTCTGCAAGGGGAGGGGCCACGGGGCCCACAACTGGGAGGGGCCATGGTGCCTGTCAGTGGGAGGGGCCACAAAAGGCTGCAGCGAAAAGGCTCAAGGAGGCTGCAAGGAAAGGGGCCCTCAAGTGGGAGGGGCCACATAACCTATAAGCAGGCGGGGCCACATATCACATGAATGGGAGGGGCCACAGGAGGCTGCAAGGGAAAGGCCCAAGGTTGGCTGCAAGGGAAGGAGCCAGGATGGGTCTGCAAGGGGAGGGACCACGGGTATAAATTACTAGCCAAAATTCTCGCTTTGAGACTCCAAAAAGTCATAACCCAAATTATTCACCCAGACCAGACCGGATTTATGCCAGGCAGGTCCACCTCCATCAATAAAAGAAAAACACTAATACATTGCCAAGTCAATCATGACAACACCGGATCAATGCTTACCTTAGACTCCCAAAAGGCGTTCGACGTGGTGGAGTGGCCATATCTGTGGGCCTGTCTGGACAGATTTGGACTTGGACCCATATACATAGAATGGGTCAAGCTATTATACTCACACCCTAAGGTGGCGGTAAAGGCAAATGGTATGTGTTCCCCACTTTTTGATTTGTATAGGGGTACTCGGCAAGGATGCCCACTATCACCTTATTTATTTGCCTTGCCAAATGAACCACTAGCAATCCAACTCAGGAACAATCCCAATATCAAAGGACTTTCACTAGGAGCACATACTTCATTAATGAGTCTATACGCTGACGACGTCATAATATATCTGGCTGACCCCCATGACAGTTTAACTAATACATACAATACTATTTCCACATTTAGCTCCTATTCTGGGCTATATATAAACTGGGAGAAATCCTGCATATTCCCTTTGGACAACCCACTAAATATTCCCCCGCATAACACTGCTCTCATTCCGGTCAAGACAGAATTTACATATTTAGGTGTCCAGGTCACCAAATCCCCCACACACTTTTTGCAAAATAACATTCTTACACTCCTCGAATTGGTTAGATCCAAAACCAGTGTGTGGAAACAACTTCCAATAAACCTACTAGGGAAAATAAATTTTATTAAAATTATTTTGTTGCCTAAACTATTATACGCACTCCAACACAGTATGGTCCCTATACCCATCTCATTTTTCAAGAGACTTCAGAGTATCTTGATTACCTTTTTATGGTCCCCGGGTAGAACAAGAGTAAAAACCAAGATCCTACAATGCCCAAAATACATGGCCGAACTGGCCTTACCGGACTTTTATATATATTACATAGCTAGTCAACTGAAATATTTCCAACAATGGATTTCACTGCCCCCTCCAGACCCACAGGACACCCCCCCCCCCGCCAGGGTTATATGATTCAGAATGTTTGTTACATGCATACTTACCTCAATCCCCACTTGCCTTCCTAGAATCCCCTGTATACAACATGGAGGGGGTACTCCGTTACATGCCCAGCAAATCAAAACTTGGAAAGAAACAAACCGTATATTAAAACTGGAGGGAATGTGCAGTGAATCCCCACTCTGGCATAATAAAAAATATCCCAAGCTATTTGCATTTGCAGCTGCCCAGATATGGGAGGAACTTGGAGTTGTGTCCATAGCACATATAACAAAACAAGGTACATTCCTCACTTTCTCTGAATTGCAATTGATGTCTGATGGGGATTATTTGGGATAAAAAAAACACCAGCAGCCCGGTGGGGGGAGGAGGGGGACACAGAAGTGCCTAAACTGGCTATAACTGGGAGTATGCATGGAGCTTGAGATATCACTGGGCCCTGGGGATTTGCAGCTTAAGGAGTCTGTCTGTGGTGTCAGTGTCACTTTGCTGTAACTGTCCTGAGACTTCAGACCAGACTGGACAGAGATTGATTTGATTGATTTATTATCTCAGGAGATTGATGTCTTAGATGGGGGGGGTCCGAATAGGTCCGAATACCAGGCGTAAACCACTCATGGTATATAAAAAAGGTAAAACCTTATACAATTCCCTCATACAAGCAGATCCGGTACCTAAATATAAACAACAAGCATTTAAATTTTCACAAAAAACAGGCTGCTATAAATGTCACAATTGTAACATATGTAATTCCATAATAGTCGGTAACAATTTTCACCATCCATATTCAGGGAAAAAATATGAGATACAAGGATACTTCAACTGCAATACGGAATATTGCGTATATATGCTTAAATGCCCATGCTCCCTGATATATGTTGGCAAAACAATAGGCCCAGTTAAACGCAGGCTACAAAGACACAAGAGTGATATCAGAATAGCACTTAACAGACTTAATAATGAGAATGTCCTTAAAGGTGAAATACCGCCAGTGGCTGCACACTTTTGTGCTATGAAACACCAAGTATCAGATCTTAAAGCCAATGGTGATGATACAGTACCAATAGAAACAGGGGTTGGGTGGTGACAGGAATAAAAGCTGTACGTAGAGAAGCAATGTGGATTTTCAAGCTGGATGCAGTGCAACCCAGAGGGTTGAATATGAATTTAGGACTTACATGCTTTTTACCTAAACGATAATCCTATTACTGGCATAATTGACGATACACAACTTTTTTACATATGATAGTATATTTTTATATATCTGTATGTCTGTACTTACCCATTCTCTTACTCCAATTTCCGAGGAACAAGTATGTTCAGTATTTTGATGAGCCAGTATGTGTCCACATGTCGGTTTGACAGTTTTATTGATTACTGTATGTTATATCTTTTAATATTTATATAGTCTATTATCTTAGAGAGGTATACTATTAGTGAAAGGCATGCACCATATGTTTTCATACGTGGTTTTACAGTTGTTTACTATTTTATTATTCTATGATATTTTACACTGTTGTCACTTTATATGTATCACATATGGAGCACTTGACACTTTAACTTTGCACTTTATCTTTGGCATTTGCTTTATGGAATATGTATTTTTATCTTTGACCTCTAGATGGCCATCTTATACTATGTGAGACTATTTATAGCACCATGCACTTGGATTGTTCAGTTTTGTTTGGTCTGAGGAAGGAGCCACACTGGCTCCGAAACGTCACCATTAAAGGACATTTTTTCCACTACTTTGACTGGTGTGCCTAGCATATCTTACCCTTTTAGATGGGGGGGGGGGGTAGGGGCAGAAAGTTGTCGGAGAAGCCTAACCCTATAATGTAGTTATATGGTTGGGTTAGCTTTAGTTAGTTTGTGAGGCTACGTTACACTAGTTGGGTTAGTTAGGCCCCTGCTGAAAGAGTCTGCCTTGACGTGGTGGAAGGCTTACAAATCTATTGGGTAAAATCTTTTATACTACAGAAAGTATGGCATTTCTATGTATTGTAACATGTATACATGTATAGCACAGGCTATAAAACAAGTAAGTTGGATCCACAAAAACCTGAAAGGAGCAATATGGCAGTGACAACACAAGCTGTTTGAGAAAGGGATGTAATATCTGTTTATAGGAATTTACATTATAGATAATCGACTGTCTGAGGAACTGTCTAAATACGTGATAGGAATCTCAAAATCTTAAAATGTTACCCACACCATTAACAAAACTGCACCCACTTTAATGCGGCGGAATGGATACAGGGCGGCATTCTAAAATTTGACTCAGGCAGCAAAAACCCTAGAAGTGCCCCTGAACCTATCACATGCAACATTTTGGGGGCGATGCAATATTTTTTTCCGACGCAGCTTACCTGCCCGAGTTCCCGCGATGCAAAAATCCCTGTGCGAGATTTTGTACATCGCGGGATCTCTGCCAGGTAAGTGCAGTTCACTGTACCTTTAGGAGGAGGTCTGACAGTAGGCCGGGTAGAGAAACTAGTGGGAGCATACAGGTCACTGGAGACTATGAGTACTTCCCAATGGAGCAGTTACATTGAAGTAGGATACAACGGCAGGATACAACAAATGAAGCGGGAACAATGGCTGGATACAATAGATGAATAGATGAAGCAGGAACAATGGCTGGATACAATAGCTGGACAGATGAAACAGGAACAATGGCTGGATACAATAGATGGATAGGTGGTAACAGGAACAATGACTGGATACAATAGCTGGATAGATGATAACAGGAACAATGGCTGGATACAATAGCTGGACTGAAGTAACAGGAAATAGCTGGACTGAAGTAACAGGAACAATGGCTGGATACAATAGCTGGACTGAAGTAACAGGAACAATGGCTGGATACAATAGCTGGATAGCCTTTGGCTGGGAGATTAAACAGAGCGGTGAAGGGGGACAGTATAAAGGGCTTGTGAAATATTTTTGTGATTAAATCTTTGCAGATTTTCCATACTTTTTGGGTTTCTGGGCAGGACCACCAACAGTGCTCTTGGTCTGCTATTGCTCTGCATCCTCTAAAGCACATCGGTGGGAATTGTGGGTTTAACTTATTCAAATGTTGAGGTGTCATGTACCAATCGTATAATATTTTATATGATTTTTCTTTTGAGATTATATTAGCAGTACATTTAGAGGAGTAAAGATAGATTTGGAGCCAATGAGTTTCAGAAAGGCTTGAGTGTAGTCTATTTTCCCACTTTGCAGTTGGTATTGTTTTAGTCACCTGCAGTCCATGCCAGACCAGCGAGTACATATTTGTAATAATACCTTTGGTGGTATTCCTAATCATACACATTTTTTCAAACTTATTTGGTGCAGATATTGCCTTTTTTACCCATTTGAAGGAGATGCGTAATCTGCAGAAATTGGAACCATTTAGTGGGGTCTATTTTGTATTTTGATTGGATTTGGGTCCAGGGTAGTGGTACCTTATTGGAGTCGTAAAGATCTGCTACTCTACTAATTCCCTTTTGTATCCAGAAGTTTGCAAATTGGGGGTTCATCCCCGGGGGGAATTCGGGGTTGAAAAAAATTGGGTATGCCATCGACATTGAGGGCAGTAGGTTATATTTAAAGTTGACCCTATCCCAAAATTTTAGGTTATTTTGAATAATTGGAATCTGTTGTGTGAGTAGAGTCCATCTCTTATTGGGGGGGGACCATAGGATCGAGTAATTATTTAGTGGTGTCATTAATTCGTTCTCTATGTCTACCCAGCATAATCCACCCGTGTCACTCATCCCTTGGGACATCTGTGCTAGCCTAGCTGCCTCGTAGTATTTAAATAAAATTGGTAGACCAAAACCGCCCTTCTCTTTTTATCTGTGGTCTTTTGTTGCACCACACAAATTTATTGATTGCCTGCTGAAATTTTTCCAGATTCTTTTTTGATAAATTATGGTAAGGCTCTGAATAGATACAGGATCTTTGGTATATCACCATTTTATTGCATTATACGCCCCAACCAGAGAGATCGAGTAATTGTTCCAACGAGACAATAAGTAGTTAATTTTTTGTTTGTTGTTGGTAATTCTGTTTCAAAAGAATCCTAGGGACACGAACTTATTGCTACACCAATTTACTGAAAGATGTACTTGCCATTTTTAAGGAAAGAAGATCCTTATTGTGTTTTGGAGGTGGAGAGAGATGTTGGTTGGGTAAGCTACTGATTTGGTTTGGTTTATTTTAAGGCCTGAAACTTTAGCAAATTTATGCAGAATTTTATGTAAGGAAGGTAATGAAATCAGGGGTTGAGTTATAGTCAAGAGGGTGTCATCTGCAAACAGAGATATTTTGGAAACTGTGTTGCCCACTGTTATGCCGTGTATATCGGTGTCTCTGCGTATAGTTTCTGCTAGGGGTTCCATACAAAGCGCAAATAGCAATGGGGATAGGGGACATCCCTGTCTTGTGCCGTTTTTTATTTTTATAGAGTCTGATGGGTATCCCATGTTGCTTACTTTTGCTGTTGGGTTAGAGTATAAGCTCATGACCGCTTGAATATAGATTTCAGGGAATCCGAATTTATGTAAAGTGCTCCTCAAATAGTGCCAGTCGACTTTGTCAAAAGCCTTTTCAATATCTAAGGAGAGAGAGAGTGTAGGTATTTTTTTTTGAACTGAGAATTGCAGAAGGGTAAGTATCTTATGTTATCTGTCGTCTGTCGGCCTTCGATAAATCCCGTCTGGTCGTAATGTATAAGTGTCGGTAAAAGGTCTTTGAGTCTGTTAGCCAGTAATTTGGAGAATATTTTTACGTCGCTGTTGATCAAAGAGATTGGTCTGTAATTTGTCATTTGGGTCGAGTCTCTGTCAGGTTTGGGTATCACAATGATTTTTGCTTCTAGCATTTCTGGTTTAAACTTGTCTTTGTTATTGAGGATATTGTTGGCCAAGTTTAGGAGATGTGGAGTCAGGGTGTCTTCAAAGATTTTATAGTTAAATGTTGTGAAGCCGTCCGGCCCCGAAGATTTCCCATTTTTACTGTTTTTCAGGACATTATGGATTTCTGTTTGGGTGAATGGTTGTTGCAATTTGTGTGCTTGTAGTGTAGTTAGAGAGGGTAAATTTATGTTGTCTAGAAATTCCGCTAACAGGGATTCGTGATGTCTGGGGTTATGTGTTGAACCTCCGTCGTAGAGTTTCGTGTAAAATTGGGCAAACATTTTCGATATTTTGTATGGGTCATGGGTCAGTATTCCTGAGGGGTCTCTTAAAGGGAGGAATTTGTTTTGGGTTAGTTTGTGTTTGAGTTTGTTAGCTAGCATGGTGTCTGGTTTGTTGAGTCTGCTGTAGAATTTTTGTCCTGTCAGTCTCAAAGCCTTTTCGGCCTTGTTTGTTAGTAGGCTGCTGAGTTCTCTTTTACTGTTGGTTATCTGTTCCAGTATTACTTCAGAGTATTTGTCTTTAAGTTCTCGTTCAAGTTTATGTATGTCATTTAGCAGAAATTGGATTCTAGTATTCCTGTTTTTTTTTTGCCTTGGAAGCAATTTGAAGAAGTCTGCCTCTCATGACTGCTTTATGGGCAGCCCATAAGGTGGAAGAGGAGATGTCTGGAGTGTTATTCGTTTCAAAGTAGTTGTTCAGGTCTTTGGTTAGTTCTTTTACGTTTTGTTCATTTGTTAGGATAGATTCGTTAAGTCTCCACTGAGGTGGGGGTTTGGCTTTGATAATATCTGAGATTGTGATTGAAACGTATGCATGGTCAGACCATGAGATTTCTGAAATGAATGACTCTCTAGTGAGGGGTACAAAAGCTGGTGAGATAAAGATATAGTCGATTCTGGAGAATGTTTTATGGGGGGCTGAGTAGAATGTGTAGTCTTTCCCAGTCGGGTTGTGAAGTCTCCAAACATCTAGTATGTTACAGAATTTTATAAAATTGAGGAGTGATTTAATTGGTGTATGTGGGGCAACGGAATTTGAGTGTTTAGTCCTGTCTAAGTTAGTATTCAAGATTGCGTTAAAATCTCCACCCATAATAATGGGGCCCCATGCATGCTGGGATACTTTGTTTTGTATTTCCTGAAAAAAATGATTTTGATTTTTGTTTGGGGCATAGATGTTGATTAGTGTGACACGGGTGGACTGCAGATACCCATTGATCAGCAGAAATCTACCATTGGTATCTCTGAATATAGATTATTCAATAAAAGCCAGTCTTTTGTTGATTAGTATTGCCACTCCATTTTTTTAACTGAGGCCGAGGCATAGTATTGTTGGTTCCAGTTTTTACCCCAATATTTTGGTTCGCTATTTTTTTTAAAGTGCGTTTCCTGTAACATCAATATGTCTGCTTTGGTATTGTTGTAATATTGTGTGGCAGTTTTTCTTTTGCGGGGCGAATTGAGACCTTTAATGTGCGATATAATCACTGTGTTATTATTCATGTCTTGGGAGTAGGTTTGTGTAGCTTGTCCCTAGCAGGAGATGAGGGGTAACCGTTACAGAGGTGCCGGGCTGCCCAGGAGAAGCCGGGATGTGTCACGAACTTACCTGCCGCTCCGGTCCCGCGCCCGCTCTGGACTTCCGGGTGGGCGGCGTCGCGGACGTCATGACGTCACAACGCCGCCACGCCGGGCGGCGCGAGATTTGAAAAGCCGGCGTCCTCCTGTACCCGGCGCCCGGGAATGTAGCATTCTGCTACCACCCTGGCTCCTGTACTTACCTGCCTTGGATCCCGCTCTTCATACTTACCTTGCCTGTATCAAGTACTTACCTAGCCTGTATCCAGTACTTACCTGCCTTGGATCCTGCTCCTCTTACTTACCTTGCCTGTATCAAGTACTTACCTTGCTGTTTCCAGTGACTAACCTTGCCTGCATCCAGTCTCCAGTTCTGCCATTGTTCCAGCATACCCCTACGTACCCAGCAGCACCTTGTCCAGCATCCAGCCTACAGTACCCAGCAGCACCATTGGTCCGCATACAGCCTACATTACCCACCAGCACCATTGGCCAACATCCCCCCCGGCCCCCCCACCCCCACCCTGACCATGTAACCCAGCACAACCATTGCCACATACAGCTACGTACCCAGCCACCATTGGTCCACATACAGCCTACAGTACCATCATCACCATTGGTCAGCATCAACTAATTCCCAGCCGCACCTTGTTCCAGCACCCACCTACATTTCCGCAGCCTGTGTATCCTGCACCTTCCGGACTATCAGCCTCCTCCTAAGCGTACTGTGAGTACCCGGCCGTCCGGCCTTTTGTTACAGGATGTACACATTCTGAAAATTCGGATTTAGGACCATTTGCTGCTGAAGGTTGTAGGACTGCAACTGGGTTTTCGGGCCTAGGCACTCCTTTTCGGCAGTTTAGCCACAACTTCAAAGTTGCTCCCTTCTCTGGTCCTCTACCATGGACCCACAGCTATAGCACCATAAAAAGTTATGAGAGGGGCACTCTTCTGTGAATATATGCTTCTTTATTGGATCACATTAACACAACGTTTCAGGACACACACTGTCCCTTTCATCATTAAAAGGGACAGTCTGTCCCTGAAACGTTGTTTAATGTGATCCATAAAGAAGCATATATTCACAGAAGAGTGCCCTCTCATACTTTTTATGCTTGTGCTCAAGGTTGTAGGGAGCCATATCAATTTCAATTTCAAAATGTCAAGTGTTGGACCCGGATACTTAATAAATACGACTCCGTTCGTAAACCACATTGCACCTATTAACTTTAACTAAAAACTGTAAATAACTAAGCTAAAGTAGACATATAGCAGAAGTGATTTAAAGGGTCCTGTATAACGCAGGACCTATGGGTAAGGTTGTGACCTTACAAGCATATCTAATCTAGCGGATAATCCGCTTCGTGGGGGTGGAAGTCTAAGCACCCTTGGGTATCTGGCCTGTGTACAGTTCTCCTCCTTTGCACTTCTAACAGCCTGGCCTAGGTTTTATGAGAACTCACAGATTTCAGATTCTAAACCTCCAGGAATCCACACTGAGCAAGACCTTAATGTTCTATAACCTGTTTTCCGGTTGATACATGTATACTTAAACTCTACTCATTGTGATGATTGCTATACTTTTTTGTATGAGGGAAGGGTAGGGAAGGGGGGCGCAAAGAATATTTAACAATCGTTAGTCACTTAAGGTGCCTGTTGGGGGTTTGGGGGTATTCTCGGCGCAAAGTGCAAGGTGTTGCCTGTCTAGGATTCTTGTTTTCGTGGTTTTTTTTTTTTTTTTTTTCTCCCATTATTGTTAGGCTGCCTACTGATAGAGTTTCTGCTTTTAGGTAAATTTAACATATAAAAACATTACTAGGAACTTATGTGTTCAGCATGGCAGCAATAGGGTGATAACACTTTACTTGTTTCCCTCTTGTTTTTTTTTGTTTTTTTTTTAACCCTTCCAATTACCCTTCTTCCTCCCTCCCTCCCCCACATCGAACCTCCGTCCCCCTCCCACAATATTACAAAGCATCCCTTTGTAATATGTAGAATTACAACGGACTTATTGCTTTATATTGCATCCGAAATACTTTTTGCTGAGAGTGTGATACAGTTTCTGCAGTACTTTTCGTGTTCGCTAGTCCCATATAAAATTATGTTTAGTTATGATCCAGACCAGTTGTTTGTCCGGGGGTCTGGCGAAAGCCCGGCATACCAAATATTTGCAGATACAACACATGAGGGTACCCAACTCCCCTGGGTGTAACGGGGGAGGTAGTGTCAGAAAGTTGTATGGGATCCGTTGCTGGATTTGTTCAACCCATGGGGATTCGACTCACAGACCCCGTGCCATATCTGTAGTGTTTTTTTATGTTGTTCGTTTGCTGTGAATAAGTGCCAGTAGTTATCGTTCACCTCTAGGGTTTAGACTATGTGGGGGTAGCCTCGGATCCGGGCAGGGGGCACGGTTTGCGATTTCCCAATAATCTACCCGTCGGGATTGTGATTGTTGGGGTTTTCTGGGGCCCATTTCCTATTGATGTGGGAAGCCCTTTGGGAGGTTTTCGGGAGAGTTTGGTTCCTTCTGTGGCCAGACCAATTGGCCGACACTAGTGTGCACGAATTGAGCACAGTATAGGCTAGCACCCACAAAAACGAACAGCAGCACAAGGCAATAATAAGGGTCAGTCTGATTATGTAGATTAAGGATGTCAAACATGCAGATGTTTCCCAGCATTCCTGGCTCCATTATGATGGGACTGGGAGTTGATATTTCCAAACATCGACAGGGGCTGAAATGTTAGGGTTACTAGATCCCCTGGCTGGAAGACATGCGAAAATCAATTCAAACTTACCGAGATTTTCTTTTCCTGGTCCGACGAACGGCAGTGGATCTTATGGGTTAACTCCCTTGTTCACACCCCCAACAGGCCTCCTACCTTAGCCAATAAAAGTTTGTCTCCCCCCAGGCTCTCATGTCTTTTACTCCTGGTCTGTAGAAAAAAATAAATACAATTTACTTATTCTAGGGAGGGAAGTCATCCACTGCCGTTCTTCGGACCAGGAAAAGAAAATCTCGGTAAGTTTGAATTGATTTTCGCATTTCCCTGGTCCTACAAACGGCAGTGGATCTTATGGGATTTCCAACGTAATCTATAAAAAGAAAATACTGACAATTGGGTTGGGATGCTGAATTATTTTTATTTACTGCATCAGGACTGATAACCCAAAATTTGAACACGCCTATTTTGTACATCTAATTCGTAGTGTTTGACAAATGTGGACATAGATGTCCAAGTAGCAGCTTTACATATTTCAGCTGGGGAGCATCTTGCTGCAAAGGCCCACGTGTTGCCATTGCCCGTGGTGGAATGTGCTGTCCCTATCGGGTGCTGTACTGCATTTAGTTTGTATGTTTGTCTAATGAGTGACGTGATCCAGGATGATTTGTCGATGTAGAAGGTTGTAGTCCTTTCTTACTTCCCGGAACAATACGAACAGGGCATCTGTTTTTCTGAGTGTTTCAGTTCTCCTTAGGTATTCTCTTATTGATTGCCACATCTAAAAGATGTTGTTTTCCAGATTTTGTTTCGTCAGTTAGTGTTGGTAATACAATTTCTGGTTCATGTGGAATTCAGATACTACCTTCGGAAGGAACTATTATCTGGGATAAGACCACTTTATCCTCGTAGAATTGTAGAAAATTTGATGACATTTTTAATGCTCTCAACTCTGACACTCTCCTGGCTGAGTTATTGCTGTTAAGAAGAGTGTTTTCAGAGTTAGGTTTTTAATATCTATTGATTCCATTGGTTCAAATGGCTCATTTTGTAGTACTTCAAGTACCAGAGGGAGATCCCAGGCGGTATTCTGTTCTTTGTTGTAGGATTAATTTTCCTACCGCTTTAAAAAACTGACCATTAGAGGTTCTTGAAACCATTTTATGTCTGTTATTGCCGAATTGCGAGATGTGAGACTTGTCTTTTAATGTAGATAGATTAGTTTTCTTTGTAATCCTATTGTAGGAATTCTAGTAATTTTCCACTGAAGGTTTTTTGCATTTATTTGTTTTGTCTGTACACCAGTTATGGAAGACTTCCCATGTTTTGTAATAAGACAGGGATGTGGGAGTTCTTCCTTGAAGACATTAATGTTTGAATCAGGTTTTGTGATAGTCCTCCTTCTTCCATTGATTCGTTTCAATCTCATGCCACTAGCTTCAGTTTGTTGACTTGTGGATGGATTGCTATCCCTGTGTTAACAGGTTCGGTCTGTTCGGTAGTTTCAGCGGAGTTTCGTTGAGATGATTGTACCCATGGAAACCAAGGCCTTCTTGGCCACCAGGGTGTTACCATGATCACTGTGGCTTGGTTTCCTGGTTTTTCTAGTACCCTCGGAATGAGGGATATCGGTGGAAACACATATGCTAGGTGGAAATTCCACTTATCGCAAATGCATTTGTCCCTAGTGCCAATTGATCCGGAGCCATGAAAAAAACTGTTCACTTTCCGATTGTCTCTTGTCGCCATCAGGTCGATTGCGGAGTTCCAACAACTCGAATATTAGTTTGAACACTTGATAGTTCAGTGACCATTCCAGTGGGTCAGTGTTGTTCTGCTTAGGTGATCTGCTTGGGTGTTTGGTATCCTGGTATATGTATTGCTGATATCTCCAGTAAGTTGATTTTCTGCCAGTTCATGTTTTCTTTACTTGGTTCCATAGAGATTGGCTTTTGGTGCCGCCTTTCTTGTTTATGTAGTACACACCGACATATTGTGATATGATCCTCACCGCTTTCTTCATTATGAGGTGTTTGAAAGATAGTAGGCCCATGAATACCGCTCTCATTTCCTTCACGTTCTGGTGCTCATTTTCCAATATGATTTCCATATTCCTTGTGCTGATTGATTTCTGCAGAAGCTCCCCATCCGGATGGACTGGCGTCCACAGTAATGTGATCCAGTTTAATTGTGCTAAGTTTCCTGGCTTGTAGTTTCCTCTTTCAGCCACCATCTTAGATTCTTTATCGTCTCTTTGATATTTTGATAATTTGATATTTGTTGTTCTGTTGAGTCTTGTTGTTGAGAAATGTAACTGTAGGGTCTCAGATGAAATTGTGCCCATTGCACTAGGTCTATTGTCGAGACTAGTTTCCCCAGCACCCTTTGACAAACGTACTCTGTCGTCATTGGGAATTCGATATTTGTCTCACTTCTTTCATGATATCTGTCCGTCTTTCCATAGGAAGCGATATTTGGGGATTTGGTATTGATCAGTGACCCAAGAAATTGATTCCTGTGTAGGAATTAAAATAGATTTTTTCATGTTGATTAGCCAACCATGTTTTCTTGAGAAATTCCATCGTATCCTCTTACATGTTCCGTACACCGTTGTTTGCTGTTTGCTTTCACCATAATGTCGTCTAAATAAGAGTATATCTGTATTCCTTCAGCTGAGTAGGGCTTGATTGGTGCCAGAATTTTTGTAAAAATCGGGAGACGATGCTAGTCCGAACGGGAGACATTTGTATTGGAAATGTTGTCCTAGCACGCAGAATCTCAGGTATCTCCGATGTTTCTCCTTATTGGAATGTGATGGTACGCCATTTGAGGTCCACTTTGACATCCATTGGTCCTGACTGATCTGACTTGAAATAGTCTTCAGATTCCATTTTGAATTTCTTAAGGTAAGAACGAGTTACATATCGAAGGTCTAGGATTGCTCGAAATTCCCCTTCCTTTTTCCTTTTCAGGAAAAATGGAGAGTATGTTCCCGTTCTGTGAAATTGAGGTTTTACCTTCTCTATTACATTCTGATCGATTAGGTCTCCCAGTATTTTTCTTAGCTCCATTTTTGCCACTTGATTTTTGGGTTCTGATTTTCCATGTACCTTGTTCTGGGTATTGGGAAAATTCTATGGAGTATCCCTGTCTTCACCGTTTGTTTCGTCCAAGCATCTATCCTGGACTTTTCCCATACCGTCGCAAACTGGGACAGTCGACATCCCACTTTGTGACGGAGGACCCCGTCATAATTGTTTTCCTCTGGCTCGGTGACTCTGTTCCCGCGAAAGGACGGGACTGTTCAGTTTTCCAACCTTGTCTTTGTTGAAACATACGACCTGGTCTGTATTGTTTAGCCTGTCTGAATGCGGAGTCTGAGTTTGATGTTAAATTTCGTGGCTGTCTCCTAGGTAGTGGTAGAGTTTTTTCATTGAATTCCTGTCTATGACTTCATCAAGAGCCGGACCAAAAAGCAAATTCCCTTCAAAGGCAAATTTGTGAGTCCTTGTCTGGATTGGTTATCAACCTTCCATTGACGTAGCCAAAGTGCCTTCTCGCTACCGTGGTCTGAGCCATTGCTTTTGCACTTAGTTTGATTGAATCCATAGAAGCTCTCGCTATAAATTCATTAGAGATTTTGATGTCTTGTAGCATTTGACTTAGTTCATCTCTTTAGTACCATTGTTTATTGCTTCTTCTAGTTCTTTTATCCATATTTTATTTGCTCTAGCTAAGCTGGTTTTAGCTATTGTCTGGTCGTATTGAAGCTCCCGAAGTTGTATATGCTCTTTTGAGGGCTGCTTCTTCTTTCCTTTCCATGGCTCTTTCAGTGATATCCAATCTTCTGTTGCCAGTGCGACTTTACGGGCCATTTTAGCTACCGGCGTGTCGACCTTAGGTGCCCGTCCCAGTTCTTTGTATCGTCTTGGTGAATGGGTAATTCTTTGTCAGATTTGAGAGATGTTGAATCTTTTTTCCCGTTTTTTCCGGGTTTTGCCATTCTTCTTTATTGTGTCTGATATGTGTCCATGCACATGGAAGTATGTTTTGTCTACACTTCCTCGTAAACATCAAATCCTTGTACTGATTGACTGATGTTTCTGGAATTTGTAGAGTTATCCTCATCTTTTTTATCAGGTAGTCTAAATCTGGTTGAGTGAGGACGTCACTGACTACCTCTTCTACCATCTCACCTTCTTCTTCATCAGACACTGGTATAGATGTTGTAAGTTCAGCAACCTGAGGTTTTTATCCCATATTCTTGAAACATGTCTTTAACTTTTTCCATAGTTATTTGAGATACTTTGGAGATAATAGTTTCAATTGATGAGTCAAAGATTTGTTTCATTGAAGATTGATTTGTTCTTGGCTTATTGCAGTTTTTGGATTGATGCATTCTTCACACAATTTCTTTCCATACACCGCCTTTTTGTTGCAATAGGCACATTCTCTGCTGCTTGACTTGCTTCTGGAAGTCTCTGGAGACCTGTATGTTAATGACATACAATTAGTGTTAGTTTCCGTTCTCATACCTCTTCCATTTCTCTTTCTCTCTCTCCTTTATCATGCTCACCCCCTTGAAGCAGATCTCGACCTCTTTGAGGAACTCATAGAAACTGCAGAGAAAATAACAATAGAATCGTTTTTATTACATTAATTTTTGTATTGAATCCTGTTGCTGAATAGACTTCACTTAGCTTACAATCTCTATGCAGTATAGATCTGAAGACAGCTGGAACGGACCCAGAGAACTGGCCGGCTCCTAGAAGGTATATCTTCTGCACTGTTTGGAGTTTGAATCTCCCTCTGTGTGCAGCCAACGTGTATGGACGTCCTTTTATGACGTCATCATTCGCGCCCCGCCCCCGGCAGCTGGGGCGCGCGGAGTCCGCTGTTAAGACTCTGCCGGACCTGAGAGAGCACATGTGCCCTGAAGGAACGGCCATCCGCATGGGGGAGAGAGGAGAAGAGAGACCCCATGCAGGAAAAAAACGCGGGGGGAGCTCCCTGCTGATTTTCATTTTGTGTGTGAACAGGAGAAAAAGACATGAGAGCCTGGGGGAGGAGCAAACTTTTATTTGCTAAGGTAGGAGGCCTGTTGGGGGGTGAACAAGGGGAGTTAACCCATAAGATCCACTGCCGTTTGTAGGACAGGGAATACATTGGATTAACTGGGTGTGGTGGGCTATACTGATGAATGGAAATCCATTACTGCTGTCTATAGTTCTGTGATTTTCCCAGCCGACTGAACCCACATCTCCAGTGGCCACACAATTCTATATTCAGTTTGCTGATTTTCTATTTTGTGAATTGTCGGCAGGTGGCGCTGTTCAACGAAACCGCTTTACTTTCTGCTCTGTCGCTTCTCTTGGATCGATCTGCTCTATGGTTCCTGCATCCTCCGAACACACAGTAATGGCTGTTCCGGAGAAGAGCACCAAGGGAAAGCTTATGGCTGCGCTGGACGACTTGGAAGTGTTGTCCAGGTAAATATCTTATTGGAAGCAATCGCCTACGTTAAGACATTTAACCTGGACTAGCGGATAGTGCGATAATAGCTGTCACTGCTCTTCCTGTAGCCTAAGGAGTACCATATATTAACTAGTCAAACAATGCTGGATAGGATTGTCAGTTACACGATAGGACGTACTACTGAGCCAACGTTAGAACCGTTAGCTGCCCATTTAGAATGCATTGAAAGATATCATACCTAGACAGGTCCCCTAACAGGGAAGGGTTGTTCCTGGACTGTCTGCTGATTGGTGGGAACAAATGTTTCAGGGTTGCACTGATTGAATTGAATTCTGACTTCTTCCTGCTAAATGTGTTTTGGACAGGTGTCATTTTAGTTTTCACTTATCTGGCAACACTCATTTCGGGCTATGTCCTACTATGTGCCTTTCTGTCTGCATGCGTTTCCGATCTGCAGTCACATTTTATTTTCAACGGGGATCGCAGAAATCCGTTCACACCATCAGGGAGATTTAATAAAAGTTCTTATTGTTAAAAATAGTGCTAATTTTGCCCCAACCAATCGGATCTTATTTAACATTTGAAAGCTAACATCTGATTGGTTGGAGCAAAATTATCACAATTTTTAACAATAAGAACTTATCATGTGTTGTGTTTGGAGCCTTTTATTAAGGAATGCATGACTTTTGGTCCATTTGTGCCCATTCCTGTTAGTTTCGCGATTCAGTTCAAGTCTATGGGAACACAGAATAAAGTGTGTGCACCAATTCAGTACTAATACGTTTTACCCACTTTAGTAAATAGTAAACGCTGACACAGATAAACTCTGACACAAATGGAAACTGAAATAGTTGTGTTTTTTAATGTGTTGCAGTGGGACCCTAGTATAAGGAAGAAATGTATCCACATTATATAGATTTGGACATTTCACCATCAGTCTGATAACTGGCATGTATAGAGGGAATACATGCCAGTTGGAGCTGTAATAAACCTGTTCTTTATAAAAGTAAGATGGTAATAACGTCTGTCTATTATCTAGATATGAAAGATGCCAGTTTGTCTGGGATTATATGATAGTGTTCTTTTTTTTCTCATCCATATTTGAGAAATGCTTGGTGTGTCCTGTAAAAACTGGTAATTTTAAATTTTTCCCATCATGCTTTAGATTAAGCAAAATATTAAAACTTATTGTTTCCAGGGAACTAATTGAAATGCTGGCACTTTCAAGAAACCAAAAACTTAGCCAACCTGGGGAAGAGAACCAGGTAAGTATGTGATTTTGCAAATTATGTATTCATATTATAAATACATAACTAAGAATTTCTCATTATCCAATATCCTTAATGCCCATTCCTGCTTTTATGTCCCCACCAAATTAACTAAAGTGATATATCACTTGTCTTCTTGCCGTTTTGTAACAAATACAGCTCCAGTCCTGTAGCTTTTATCACTCCTAGCCATTTCCCCTCTGTTATGTGCATTACATTACCTTTTTCAT
Organism: Hymenochirus boettgeri; assembly: GCA_019447015.1. Classification (NCBI taxonomy): domain Eukaryota; kingdom Metazoa; phylum Chordata; class Amphibia; order Anura; family Pipidae; genus Hymenochirus; species Hymenochirus boettgeri. The sequence goes on along the minus strand of CM033470.1, from coordinate 258,736,963 downwards.
TACACAGGAAATTATCTGAATGCAATTGTTGTTTAATTAGTCTTTAACAAAAAAAAATATTGTTACATTGATGTTGTGTGTTCCTCTCATCTATATCTACTGATGGATTAAGTCTTCTTTAACCCTAACTTCACTCTCTTCTCGTTGAAATTATGCAAAAGTCCGGTGTGTGTGCTATGGGAATAGTACAACCAGCACATCTCATTTCTAATTTGTCGGCACGCCACACTCAATTTTTATTTATCCTTCAAGACACACTATACTTCTACAGTAACTGACAGGTCTCAGGCTTTTCCCAAAATAATATGTACCCTTTTGTCAACTGCCTGGTGTTCTTTTCTGGGATTGCAAAATGAGAAGGCCAGGTGGGAACATCAAAGCAACGTTGGAGGGTAAGAATGATTTTCATCAAAAAGCACTATGTAAACCAGGCCTGGACAAATTCTGGTCGACATGACGACTGAAGAATATTTACTGGCGACCGGTAGTTAAAAACTGTGCAGCTTTAATTTCCCTGTGTTAGATCTGCACTCCTATGCCCCATCCCTTTCAATATGTTCACCTTCTGTGAATAGACTGAGCTGAGTTCAGTGCTCCCTACTCAGCAACAATGTTGCAAACAGAAGAGCATATTGAATATACTGAAAGGAAGGGGGGAATAGAAGCTTAGCTAAAACGAACAGAGAGCAATTCTAACATAGGGAAATTAAAGTTGCCGCTTGATTTTTGACATAACAATCAGCCCCTATGACAGGCAGCCCTGATATCCCTATCACTGCTGCTTTCTTATGCTGGCTCTGGAAAACTTAATGGTAATGTCTGCTGGCACTAAAAGAGTTAATGGTAAAGGTGCCCATACACTACTAAGCTATGGGATAGATAATAAAGATAATATAAGATCTATAGACAAATGTCTAATCTAATATCTTTAGCGCAGGTGGTTTCTTACCTTCTGATGTTCCCACAGCGGTCCTTGCTGGCCCATTCATTTTGCGATCACAAAAAAAAGTGGGCCGGGTGGTTCCTACTGCATTGCTTGAATGTTGGAATCTAAGTTTTAATGGGGAAGGGATCTCAAACTCCCCCAAACTTCTTAAAATCTGTCTATCCTTTTCTCCTTTTCTCTTTCTCTTACATCTTTCCATCTGTCTGTTTATGTCTGTCCATCTACCTGTTTGTCTGTATCTGTCCCTGTCCATCTATCTGTCATCTATTTATCTAATATTGAACTGCAAAATTTAAGTTAGTATTATTTGTGTAATGGGTGGGGCTAAAGGTGACTAGGTGGAGCTAGGTTGTATGGAGGCAGGTCACCTGTCAGTCATAGGACATTGGGAGGTATGTTGCAGGCTCCTAAATATTTGGATGGTTTGTCCAGCTCTGATTTAGACATTAGATAGATTACATGAATGAATGTCTAATATCTAACAAGTATATGACCACCATTAGTGTCCCTGACATTCCTCCAATCTCTGGAAAAGATGAGAATATTTTAAAAATAAAAGGACAGGGGGAGGAGCATGAACGCTGTCAATTGCTTCATGAATATAGTGTCCCTCTATTCAATTCAATTTCATTTGGTCATTGTGTAAAAGTAAAAAAACCTTTCAACTACAGTATCACTTCAAAGATATACAATATTTTATTAAAGTATATGTACTCTTTGCCTATTTATACATTTATTCTTATATTTTTCTCTATAATTTTTCTTAAAATTCGTATATTTTTCTCTATAATGGCTAACACTTATCCCCTTGTTTGTATACTGAAAATGTACATGACTGCATACCTACTGGTAAGTGCTGCTTTATAAGCAAACATATTCATATTTAGATATCTACTCATAAAAAAGAGTAGCTTCTAAAAGAATTTGTGTTTGGAGTTAAATTTAAAGGGCATGTCCACCCCCAAAACTATAATCCCCCCACTACTGGCCCCATTGTGTAGTGTAGTTTAATCCTTACCTCACATCCCAGCTCCATATGGTTCTCCTGTAGTCCCCCCCCCAAGTCCCAAAAACTGCCCACCAGGAGGATAGCAGAGTCCATATAGGACTCTGCCTCCTATCTGGCCTCCGGGAGAAGTTTGGCATGCGTACTGCAGCCCTTCTCCCCCTCCCTCTCCCTCCCGATTAGGATTCCCTCCCCCTACCATAAAACCCTTTATATATAACATTCCTCCTGTCCCCCCAGCACCAACCGCTCTATTTGTATTATCAGAAAATGCCCAAAACATTACTTACCTTCCCTCTTTCCTCCGCCGCACTGAACTCCCGGCAGCCGCCTCCGTGATTGGCTGCCGCTCAGCCAATCACAGATGCGACTGCCGGTCCCGCCCCTCTGCTTGCATTTTCTCGCAAGCAGAGGGCCTGGCAGCGCGGCGGAGGAAAGAGGGAAGGGGAGGTAAGTAATGTTTTGGGCATTTTCTGATAATACAAATAGAGCGGTTGGGCTGGGGGGACATGGGGAATGTTTATTAAAGAATTTTTTAGAAGGGTGGACATACCCTTTAAGCTACTGAAATCATGCAGCAGACTCTAGCCCAGTGGTTCTCAAACTTTCTCTGACGGTGGCACACTTGGCAATGCAAATTTTTCGTGAGGCACACCTGTGTTCTTAATGTTGGAATTAAAGGAATAGTTCACTGGCACCTGGGTTTCTATCTCCTGATGCATTGATTGAAGACTGGGAGGTTAAGGTATTATGCCTTACTTTCTGATCTTCAATCAATTTCTCAGGAGCTAGGAACGCAGGTGAGTATATTTATCTTTCACGTGATCCAACGTGGCCGCACTGACAATTCCCAACAACTTCCTGGTTCAGACCAATTATAGTGCACATTGTCATGCATGCGTGCTATAGTTGAACAGAAACAGATATGGTACAGAGGCCGGTAAAGACCAGATCCAGTGTGTGCCCATTACAATGGGTCTGGGCAGAGGACCATTGGGTAGGGCCAAGGGAGGAGGTAAGAGAGAGAAGTTTAGTGGCAGCAGAGGTGTTGGTATCTATGGGGAGTATATTTACCTTTCGCGCAATCCACCGAGGCCGCACTTTGACCGCTTACTACCCAACCCGCCTTTCGCACTCCACTGCCAATCTATCTACAGCCTACCGATTCCCGTCACCTTATGTCTCGCCCCATATCCTCTAGACTGTAAGCTCTTTGGGCAGGGTCCTCTCTCCTATTGTATCACGGTATTGCTGTAAGAAACTCCACACTGTTTACTTATATTATGTATTACCTGTGTATGTAATATGTATGACTTTGTATAACATGTATTACCCTTTATGTAATCTATGACTATGTAATAGTAAAGCGCCACGGAAGATGCTGATGCTATATAAATCAACAATAATATTAATAATAATAATAAACTCACCTTTATTTCTGGCTCCTGAGAAATTGATTGAAGAAAGGGTGGTAAGGCATAGCTCCTTATCTTCCCAGTCTTCAGTCAATGCATTGAAGGAATGGTTCACTGTACCAGTGAATTATTCCTTTAAAGTTGTGATTACCCATATTTTATGCACTTAACAGTGTATATTGTATTCAAATCAATGTGTAAAGTTGCACTACATTGACTGTGTTGAAATGTTATTATAATATATATTTTGAGTACAAAATAACAAAAGTGTAAGTTACTAGTGAATATATTTCCACTACAAAAATTCTGAGGCACACTTTTGGCTCTTTCAAGTCACACCAGTGTGCCCCAGCACATCCTTTGAGAAACCCTGCTCTAGCATATGGATTTCAAACTGAGATAGTTAAGCAGATTGTATCATTCTTGATAGTAAAAGATTACTTTTTTATGTCAGATTTTAGAGTTACTAATTCAGAAAGATGGAGAATTACAGGAATTGATGAAAGTGGCATTCAACCAGGGGAAGATTCACCAAGAAATGCAAGTTTTAGAGAAAGAGGTGGAGAAGAGAGACAGTGATATACAACAGTTACAAAAACAGCTAAAAGAAGCTGAGCACATACTGGTAAGCTAAATAAACACATCAGTTAACATAAAGCATAAAGTGAGACAAAACCAGCAAAAAAAATTTTTATGCACTTAATGGTAACATGATACTTTCTGGGATAAGTCAGCTAAACTTTACATCAATTACCAGTGGATCACAGTTCTGAAGGTATCTATTGGTAGTTCACAACTGTCCTTTTGGGCAAATCCATTGGCAAAAGCGGGCATTAATTCAGTAATAAGTTGGATTTGCAAGTCTTTCTTCCTGTTGGCAACTTTTAAGCAAGCTTATCTTCCTCTATTGGATTCTGCAAGTTATATCATAAACCTAATGATCGTGGATGACTACTTATGCTTTAGTGCAGGGAGCCAACCACGACAGAGGGAAAATTTCCGTTCGTAACAACCATTTCTGATGCCAACGCTGAACGCTCCTCGGTATCAGAAATGGTTGTTACGGACATGCACACATTACCAAAAAAGAAACAATCCTGTCTACATCGATGGGATTGGACCTTGAAGAGAAACTGTGCTGCTTTTTTTTTTTCTGAATATGTTCTAAAGGTTGCAATTACCCCTCTGGCATCCTATTTGTCTCACTTATTGACTTAACCCACCTTGGTTTTATGTCCAGTTGCTCCTCTATTTTCCATGCTCTGGGAGCAGCCATGTCTGTTATGGGCACTTCCTGTGCCCATACTAGGCTCCCTCACTTCTAGTGATATCATCTGGGAGGCATGGCACACTACTGTACAATCAGCTGTAAAGTACATAGTGACTGTAGATAGGACTTAAAAGTGCTGTCTGGAAAATATTAGTGCAACCACTGAAACTGCACAATAAAGTCAGCAATTTAAAAAACAGGTCTCTCCCTTTCCTCCCTGTCTGTTAGACACACATGCAGTCACATACAGAGATCGAGTTTTAAGCTCCTTCCTTCCCTGCTCATCTCCCCCTCCTGTTCATCTCTCCCTGCTTTCCCACTCAGTCTGCTTTTGTTCCACGTAAATTCTCCCCCTCCTTTTTGCTTTGATCTGGTACGGCACTGGCAACGTTCCTTCCTTTATAGCTTATCACTGCCTGTAACCCAGTCTCTGCATAGAACTACTATGGACACTGAGCTTATTGGGCTAAAAGCAGTGTTAAGTGTAAGGAGGGAGCGGTGTGGTACTAGATCAAAGCAAACAGAAGGAGCAGGGTGAGAGAGCAGGAGAGACACAAGTGTTAGACACTGAACAGCCTGCACGGAGAGGATCACGCTCATAAAACTGACAGGTCTAATGATGGGAGGAGGGGTGGGACTTCCGGTTAGCTTCTGAACTTGGTAATGTGCGGCTGTGCTTGCCGCCGGCAGAGGGGGAGAAGATCCTTTGGAATGGCATCATGGGAGCCTCCCACCTCTTCAGTTTGTGAAATGTAATTTCCATACAGCTTGGGCTGTACTGCTCATAGAGAAGTCCCTAATGGTTTGTTTTAAAGGTATGAATCTGTCCTTTCTTTTAACATAAACTTGTTTAGGCACCACAGTTCCCCTTTAAGCGGCAATGTGTGTACCCAGAGATCTTACAATCCCCATGGGTGGTTAACATACATTCATAGAAGGAAAACATGCCAGTTGGAGCTGTAATAATCCAGTTCTTTCTAAAATGGTAGATGATATTAGAGGCATTATGGATAAGGAAAATATGCACTTTTATATTAAAAATCTGCAGTTTATAATGTGAAATAAGTTTTAAAATTCTGAAAATAAACAATTTATTGAGAATTTATTTCTTTTAACATAAGGCAACAGCTGTCTATCAAGCTAAGGAAAAATTAAAATCGATAGAAAAAGCAAGAAAAGGTTGGTATTGAAGATAAATTGTATTGTACTGCAGTGTCTGTTTTATGCAGTATTAGCTAAATTGTTTTTTTATATTAGGTGATAGCCAGGTAACATTGGAAGAGAATATAGGTTTTTTAGGCAGACAGTTTCATAGCATATCAGCTTTTTATCAGTACACCAGAAGCAAACTCTTTTAAAGAGTATGTCCACCCCAAATATAAAATTTCCCCATAGTCTAGGGCCCCCTGGCCCACCCCCAACCACCAATTTAGTTTTGTAAAACAAGCCCCAGAAATATACTTATGCTCCTTCGTTCCCTCTGCCGTCTGCTCCCGGCTCTCTGTTTGCTGGAAGCAGCAGAGAGGGGCTGGACTGGCAGCCGCATCTGTGATTGGCTAAGAGTCAAGGAAGAAGCAAGGACCAGATGACTCACAGACAGCTCATACTTTTCACTTTTCAAAACTGCAAGAGAACCATAAGGAGCAGAGATGTAAGGTAAGGATTTTTGAACATTACACAGTGGGGCCAGTAGTAGGTTACATTTTAGTTTTGGGGTGGACATGCCCTTTAAAAGATAATTGCCAGGTGATCATTTCTAGATTGTTTAGTTTCCTGATTCCTGGAATGTGTCTAGCTCTGGTATATAAAGTGACAGAATTAATATATTTATCTGCTCCTTTTTGGTAATTTAAAAGCTAAGATGGTAAGATTATTTGCTAAAGCTGGTGGAAAACAGTCCTGCATGGCTATGCTGTTGTCATTCGCAGGATTGCACAGTGTGGCTAATGGGATGCAAAGAGCCAGCAAATTGTATAACAGAAATTGGCAACAATGTACATTTTACACTCAGCATGTCCAAAGGCTCGTACACACATTCGATTTACGAGCGAGGAACGACCCTCGATGGCCGAGCGCTACACGCGTTGACCGTCCATTTTGGCCGAGAATCGACCGTGTGGATGTGTTCGGTCGGGGGTTGTTTGTTGATTCGCCGCCGATAAAGTGCCTACACATGGCCGATTATCGTCCGAATCGTTCATTCGCACAAAAAAAAATTTGTGAGTGGCACTTGCAATTTTGGCTGTAGGTTGTTTTTTTGTCACATGCTGTACGTTAAAGCAGTTTTTTAAAAAATATTAATTTTTTTTAAGGTGCCATCTCTTCTGAGGAACTAATTAAATATGCTCATCGGATCAGTGCAAGCAATGCTGTATGTGCTCCTTTGACGTGGGTACCAGGTAATAAATAGATTTTTTTCTTTTTCAGTTATTGTGGTTTAATATGCATTGACATTGAAGTACCAGACTGGTGGGAACTATGATGTGTGTAACATGGATTAAACCCTCTAATATAAGTTTAAACTGCATTACACTACAATAAGTTTTCATTCAAAAAGTATTTTCAAGTAAACAATTTGAATCAAAGGAGATCTTATATAGTCTATAAAGATTTAAAAAACAAAACAAAAAAAAACAATTAAAATGAAAGTAGTTAGTACAGGGATATAGGACTGGTAATTCCTACCTCCCAATATTCTGTGAGGAGCACCAGCCCAAAGAAAACTGATTCTGCCAGTTTTCCTCCGGGCTTCATCTTAAATACAGGACTAGTCCAGGACATACCTGGCAAATGAAAACTGTACTAAGCTGTAGTTAGTAGCTGGTGGCAGGTGTGAGTCAATGGGACCGTAAATATTGGAACACAGATTGAAACTTTCTATCACAGAATGATCCAATGGATCTTCTCTTGATTGATCTACTATTGGTTGGAAGTTTGAGGGGGAAGATAGATTCAAGGTCTGCAGATGTATTTCTCTGTGGTGTTTGGATTGAACTTCAACACTCTATATCAAGAGAACTCAGAACCCTCGATTTAAATATCTTTCTGCATAAATTAATCAGGACAAATAGAATAAAGTGATAGTTACCGTATACAATGCAAAACGACAGGCAACGTTTCGGTCTACACACTCAGACCTTTCTCAAGCCATGGCTATATATTTATATCTCCACTCCAAGCCCTATATAATCATATATGGGAATCCTTCATGCTTCGCACTCCAGGCCAAGCTCAATCACCAGGGTGCTCCCACTGGGTATATATGAATGTGTAGCTACAGAGATCCAAGTAGCACTAATCTGGAACTTTTTAAAATAACCAAGAGTAGTTTTATTACATGACGCCACATCAATGCATTTCGGCCATCTTTCGTGCAGCCTCATCAGGATAGGCAAGGCAAGACATGAAGTTCTAGAGAGACACAAGTACAGAGTGAAAAACTTCTTAGTGATCCTTGTCATCTTTTAATTAGCCTGCCTCCCTAACAGATGCTGAAGTTAGTATGGACTACATTGTACCATAATGACTAAAAGGAGTATGTACCAAGAGTTGCTATCACTCCCTATTGCCCCCTTTAGGCAATGCACTGAGCAGATAGCAGCTTTCAGTGCATTGTGACTGGAGTTTGCCTTTTGCAAATCTATAATGGCAACTATCTGCTGGCGTTAAAGATTATGTCTTAAAGAGCAGTTAATGGCTCAGTACAGTGATTGCGGCAGTTGCGCAACACAAATTTTGCATAACGCCGTAACTGCCGTTTGTTGTGTCTTAGTCACATTAACAATTGGTACATTGTTTAACGTGACTTTAAGATACAAATAGCTGATAACCGCGGTACATAGCCCTGTATGTTTGTTACCTTGTCTCTAGAACATTAAATACCAACTAGATATTGACTAAATACTGATGTGAAGTACCGTAGTTAAAGTGATAAGCCTTTTTATATGCTATACTTTAAAGGAACACTAAAGCCAGAAAAATAACTATTTGCTATTCGTTTGTATTATTCACAGGGAGGTGAGAACGCTTATTCTCACCTCCCTGTGAATAATCGGATGCTCGGGGGACCTGGAACTTACCTTACCGCCACTCCACTTGCAGCCGCTTATTCACTGACAGCCGCTCTGTCTCGACCGTGCACCCTAATGGGATGAGGCTGTATATAAATTTCTCTGTCACTGCATGGCTAATTGATTCAGCATTAAGATCAGAAAAACGAATAAGCATTATCTGTTTCTCTGATACTCTTTTTCTGTGCAGATCAACCCAATCCTGCAGTTAAAAGAAAATCTTACTAGATTCAAGCAGTTATTACTGCTCCCAGTGCTGCTTACCTTCCCATAGCAAAGCAGTTTTATAACACAAAATCACTGGGTGAATGCTATTGGCTGTAGTTGGGGAACAGATCATCTCCACTGCACATGCTCCCACCTTTATCTGAGACTCAGTTTTGGGAGGGGGTAGATACATAGAGAGGAAACATCCATACTAACTAGGAGTGAGCTGAAATGGACATGAGGAGATCTAGTGACAGGGAGCACTGAGAGCAAAAAGGGAAGTTCCTGACAGCACTAAAAATATAGAAAAGGATAAAGGTAAGTTATTATGCCCCTGGAGGGGCATAGGAAAAAAAGAATGGCAGCAGGTTTTTTAAAGCTGCAGCTTCCAACTAAACTCAACTTGATTTTACTGCATACTTATCCTTTAATGCGGTTTACATTATTATTACAACTATCCTTTTTAATATTTGTAATTCTTTTTACTTTAAGGTGATCCTCGTAGACCATATCCTACTGATTTGGAGATGAGGAGTGGTTTACTGGGTCAGATGAGTAATCTGCCTACAAACGGTGTCAATGGTCACTTGCCAGGGGATGCCCTTGCTGCTGGGCGACTTCCAGGTAATATCGAGTTCTCGTCTTAATTTGCAAATTTTAGAGTTTTCTTTATACCATCTGTCACGAATGCCAGTTCGCTGGGCACGTGATCTGACTAATTAATCGGTATTCGCTGCCACCACTTTAAGTTACGGCCTTAAAGACGCCCCAAAAACCCACTCTTGACTCTCACTGACTATGCACACCCCTGTCCTGGCAGCTAAATGGTTAACACTACACCATTCACTCCAGCAACTAACTGGTTAATTAGCATCAGTCCTTCACAAGCAGTCAGAGTTAATTAGCATTTAATTTCAATCCAATGTGATGGTTCTGATAGGCAAAATTGGAGGTGCTCTATCCACAACCTGTGCCACTGCAGGTAAGTTTAATTAGATACATATAGTTCATAGGAAGGCACACTCCATATAGTATTTAAATAATACTCATTTATTAGTGCTGAAAAACAATAAATGCCAAAATACACACAACGTTTCGGGGGGTCCAACCCCCTTCCACTCTTGACTCTCACTGACTATGCACACCCCTGTCCTGGCAGCTAAATGGTTAACACTACACCATTCACTTCAGCAACTAACTGGTTAATTAGCATCAGTCCTTCACAAGCATAATTAGCATTTACACTGCACATTCCATTCAACCACATATAAACTTATCAGAGGCTAACTGAGGTCTTTTAGAGCATCAAAGACAAAACTTATTAGATTTTAGATTTAATATTCCAAAAGGTGGACAGTGCATATAATACAAAAATAAAATAAAATGGTGTTACAATAAAATGACATACAAAAGGTACAACAGTTATATAAAATAAAAAGGATAAAATATTCACAGACCCTACTCACTAGAAGAAGTCCTGTATCCTGGGGCAGGAAGAAACATTGGGTCCATACACACGTTTTTAGCATGTCCCCAAGTATGAACAACATTATTTTGGACTACATGGACTTTTAAACTATTTGTTGAACTACGCCCTCCACATGAGGTGGGAGTGTCCAGGAATGTCCAGATTTACGACTAGCCAAAAGCACTCATTCCCCCTCATTTAGGCAGACTCCATATAAATGTAGATATGTACTTTGTATTGGGATATTGATCACATATTCCTCTCCTTTATTAATTATCAATTCCTCCAATACCAAACATGACCTGTGTGTTATCCATATTTCCCCAGATATTAATATCTCACCTTGGCAAGGGAATAAGGCCTCCATGTTGGGTATCCTATTAATGGGCCTATTATTATATTTACAAATATAACATTGGTTTCTGTCTTACACATTCCAATACCGAAATACAATTATTTTACATGTATGACTTGTCCTTAAAATGACCTCTTAGTACCCACCAGACCCCTAGCTGGAGAGAATTCCAGATTTACGGTTCGGCTCCACATTGTCTAGAAAAGGAGATCTGGTTCCATGCTTGACTAATCGTAATATAAACAATAGGACTGTTCCAGGGTGGAATGGAATTGGTCCTAAGAACTAATACCAATAGTTAACCCATTCTTGCAAAGTCACTATACACTTTCCTGACACCATCAAAAAAAAGAAAAGCTCTACATATTAAAAAGTATGCAGGGTGCTCTATGTGAAATTGGTTTGCTGGGGAGCTTTCCACCTGTAAAAAAAAACTATCAAGTCCTACTAGGACTTGATAGTTTTTGTTGCTTAGTTTCTGGTAAAAATTCCAGTCATTCTCTGAACTATGCATTTTTGTCTCTTAAGCCGGTTTTATCCTTGCTGCTCTTTCTTTCTATTTGTCTGTACATCACAGCCAAAAAGTTTGTTAAAAGAAATATATATTTCTTTTTCAGATGTCTTGGCCCCCCAGTATCCATGGCAGTCAAATGATTTGGCCATGAACATGCTACCTCCAAACCACAGTAATGAATTTTTGATGGAATCTCTTGGGCCAAATAAGGAAAACGAAGAAGATGTTGAGGTTATGTCCACAGATTCATCCAGTAGCAGCAGTGACTCTGATTAGATGCTGGCAGAGACTCAACAACTACTTTATGCAACTACAGTTGAGAGATGTTATGGAGCAGGATGGTATCAAGAGGTGAAGACTGAGAAACCTGTGAAAATTTAATCAGTCTAAAATTGGAAAGAGCTGTAATTTCTGTAGCAGTATTTTTGTCGTGTGTATATATATATTTTTGATATATTTTTTTTTTTGGGGGGGGGGTAATGTATACTGTTTATTTTCTTAATAAGGGACTTGTGTTTTTGTTAAAATCTTAAAGTGCCTAGCTACTATTTTGTCAAATTGCAACCTTGCTGTATATTACTTTAGCTTGGTGTTATGGTTACATTAAGTTTCCAATAAATTAAAGATGTTGTTTTGTTAAAAGGTCACTATACTCACTCAAACAACTTTACATTATCTGAAACTACAATTTGAGAGACGTTAAATGGTGGCATTCACATATTTATCTGTGCTTGCTTTGTCATTCAATTATTAATGTTTAGTGAGTGCTCCTAATTGTCCCTACCTCTCTTACTCATTGCTTCTTGTAGTGTCTGCAGAGCCTCACCCTAAACACTGCTCTGCTTACACATCTTCCCCTCCCTCCCCCTGCCTTCTTTCTTCTGTTGATTCTCTTAATTGTTGCTGAAAAAGTGCTGTCAGGCAGCCAAAGATCCTAGTAAGAGGTCAGGCGTGGGGAACATTTATAATTTCTGCTTTTGGAGCGACAGGCCTTTCCCTGTAAATGCTGTGATTTCAAAACTACAGCTCAGATTTAAAATCCGAAAAACATTTTGGAGCTTTACTTTAAATATGCAGACTTTTCATTCTGGCACAAGGAATAATATATTATAATTTCAATAGGCTGTCTTCAATGAGGAGTGCCATTATTGTATATAGCTATACTAATGTTTATGCATATCTAGTATATGTATGAAACTGACAATGCTTAGGAATATGTATGTTTCCAATTGTACATATAGGTATTTGTGCTTAAAACAAAATGTGTATGTAATACACTAAATGTTATAAATGTATTTACATAGGGAGAGACTGATAGATGTATATACAGTATGATGCTTTTATAATTCTTCCTAATTTAAATGCATTTAGTTTATGCAGTGATGCCTACAATTGTAAATAAAGTATGTTTTGCTAATTTTATGAATGAGATTTTTAAAAATCAAGAGATTTAGGGACTGAGTCATGTAAAAAAAAAAACCAGCCATTTATTTAGTATGACCAGTGTTTTATGCTAGTTGTATACGGTATGTGATTCAGATTTAGCAGTAAATGATTTGTACTTATGCAAAAGGTATTGTTATATTCTTAGTGGCAGGGAAGGGGTTATATATATTGTAATTTTCAATCCAATGTGGTAGCCCTGATAGGTAAGGTTTGAGGTGCACTTCCTATAACCTGTGCCACTGCAGGTAAGTATAATCAGTCATATATAGTTTGCAGGTAGGCACACTCAATATGGTATTCAAACAATACTCATTTAAGTGCTGAAAACAACAAATGCCTGAGGAACACCTGAGGATGGGGGTTAGACCCCCCCGAAACGTTGTGTGTATTTGCCATTTGTTGTTTTCAGCACTTAAATAAATGAGTATTGTTTGAATACCATATTGAGTGTGCCTACCTACAAACTATATATGACGTTACATATATTGTATATTTCTAATGGAAAAGCTTGGATCACGCTAGTCTTTAGCTAATTATTGTAATAAAAAATATCCCCATGCAGGCCAGTGGGTCCAAGAGAGGGATCATTATCATTTGAGCCCAGTCTGTATATAAATCCAAGGTGGTTATATTCTGTAAGGGATCAGAACCAGAAAATACACCCCAAAGCAAATGAAATGGAGAAGCCTCCTCAACCCCTCTATATAATTGGATGAGGGGATATCCAGACTCCTATAATGCACAAGCTGATCAGATGAATAATACTAATTGTTCTGATATGTTAGCATTCCTTAAAAAAAATACTTACTGGGTTTCCACATCTGTAGATATCTCACAGCATTAGAGACCGCACAGTAGCTCCTCCCACAAAGACAGACTGATTTGTTCTGTATGATCTAAGACGGACCATTATTTCAAATGGGTCAAAATATCGTCAGTAGGTGCAAAAATAGTGCGCTGCGATATTTGGTGTATCCAAACATGCAGTCCTTTGAGGGCCGCACAATTGGATGAAATATACTGACATGTCCGATCTACACTTTTGTCAGATTTGGACTTAAGGTTCAACTGACATCACATCAGCCGGTCATGGTAAAATAAGTACCACCGGTATTTCAACCCAATCAACTGAATTACCAGGTCAAGATGTCACCTTGTGTGTATGTTGACCAAGTGGTTCATTTATACATTTTTTGGACAGGGCCTGATATGAATGGATAGCAAATGTAAAGAACTGTGGCATTCTGTGCTATAAGAAAATAAATACATCACAAGTAGCATAGCAAAGACATACATTCATCTAGTCCAACCATTAGATCCTCCTCTTTAACCCTACCTAACAGTTGATCCAGAGGGAGAGGGAAAAAAACAGCTAAAAAGGAGGGGATTCCTTGCTTACTTTAATTAGCAAACGTAAAGTATCCCATGATCATCCAAACTACAATATATGAATTAATACTAGTAATTCTTAATATTTTTTAGTTTTAGAAAATGATCCAGCCCACTTTTCAATTTATTCAACGAACTTGCCATTACCACATCAGCTGTAACGAAACTGTTCATACCCTGAAGATGAAACTTCTTTCCTTCTAATCTTTAAAGGGTATGTCCACCCTTAAAACTATTTTTTAATATAGTATTTCCCCTGTCCCCCCAGCCCCAACCGCTATGTTTATATTCTTAGAAAGTGCCCCAAACTCTACTTACCTCCCCTCTTTCCCCCGCCGCGCTGCCGGCCCTCTGCTTGCGAGAAAATGCAAGCAGAGGGGCGGGACCGGCAGTCGTGTCTGTGATTGGCTGAGCGGCAGCCAATCACGGACACGGTTGCCAGTCATTCAGTGCAGCGGAGGAAAGAGGGGAGGTAAGTAATTTTCGGGGCACTTTCTAAAAATAAAAATGTAGCGGTTGGGGCTAGGGGGACAGGGGAATACTATATCTAAAGAGATTTATGCTAGGGGGAGGGAATCCTGAGAGGGAGGGAGGGGGAGAAGGGCTGCAGTACGCATGCCAAACTTCTCCCGGAGGCCAGGTAGGAGGCAGAGTCCTATATGGACTCTGCTATCCTCCTGGTGGGCAGTTTTTGGGACTTTGGGGGGGGGGGGACTACAGGAGAACCATATGGAGCTGGGATGTGAGGTAAGGATTAAACTACACTACATGATGGGGCCAGTAGTTGGGGGGATTATAGTTTTGGGGGTGGACATGCCCTTTAAGGAGTCCTCTGATATGACCTATTTTTCATGCACCAGACAGATTATTATATGGCCCATATATATTTGTATAAAATGATCAGATCCCCGTGCAAACGTCGCTTCTCCAATTGTAAACAGCCATAACTTGTCTAATCTGCCTGCATAGTCAACTCCTTCATTCACCTTATTGATTTAGTTGCCCTTCTCTCAACTCCTTTCATTTCCAAGATGTCCCTTTTGTATATGGGATTCCAAAACTGCACCACATATTCCATTTACCAGTGCCTTGTAAAGGGGGAGAATAATAGGTGACATTATCTAAAAGCAAAAATGCGATTCCCCAAATTTTACCACAAAAATTTTACATTTTTAACCGAGCTAGAAGTACCATTATGCCCCACGAGAGACTGATTTTTTGAAGGAGAATTTTAACTTTTACCATTTACTTGCCAAGAAATGTCAAACTTTAATTGTAAGTACATCTAAAATGTTGACCTGCTGGATTAGGGAGCCACAGTCGCTATGAACAGACAGAAAATCCAATTTGTTACATACTCAAGTCACTTCTTCCAACAACTTTGATTGGAAAACATTTAAAAGTAAACTTTTATTAAATGTACATTTTATAGCAGCAGTTTTTATGGTAAATTACAGCATACTACCTACATGTTTTGTTTTTCATGGGACAGTCCTGTTTCTGGATCAAAATTGTGTTAGATATGTTATGGGAAGGGTCTGAGTGCATATTTCTCAGTGAGGTTTATAGGAGAATTAACTAAATGACACTGTAATATGATTAAAACCCTTAAGAGGGATTTCCCTTGAGGTATGTAGCTGTAACTTGAAATACAGGAAAAGTAATATTCTATTAACCGTTCTTTGTCTTGACCAGTGGTTAAAATCAGAGAAGAGATGATCTTAATTAGTGCCAATGCAGAGATGATTAAAATCTTCAGAAAATGGATTGTAGCCTTGCTGCTTCAAACAACACAAAGGCCAAAAAAGCTGATCATTGGGAGGGAAGTCTTTCCATATAACCCAGTTCCACCCTGCATGACAAAAATAACAAAAAAAAAAATGTTTACAAGAAATTTCAAACAATTCTGTTAAATACATATGAAAACAACCAGTGTCTTTAAAGGGTAACTGTGGTCCAAAAATGACTAGGTAAATTGACAGGAATTGCATTCCTGAGGATTTTTGCAATTTACTTTCATTATTTATTTTACATAGTTTTGAAGATATTTACATTTATATGTGTGATATGGTTGCAGATCACCAGAAGCACTTCCTGCATTAAAACCATGTGACCGTCCTTCTTCTGTGTTTCCTCCTCCTCATAGGCCCCCATGGCCCCTCTCCTTGCAGCCCCTTGGTCCTTTCCCTTGCAGCCTCCCATGGCCCCTCCCACTCATGTTCTCTGTGGCCCCTCCCACTTGTGGGCCCCTATGGGTGCGCGGTAGGGAAAAAGCAGCTGTCAGTGAAGGAGCGGCTGCGAGTGGAGAGAGGTAAGGTAAGTTCCAGGTCCCCCGAGCGTAATATTATTCACAGGGGGGGTGAGAATAAGCGTTCTCACCTCCCTGTGAATAATACAAATAGACGGCAAATAGTTATTTTTCTGGCTTTAGGGGAGTTTAGTGTCCCTTTAAAATTATGAGCCAGTCAGATGAGCAAATTTACCTTGTCAAACAAATACTATACTGATGTAGTAACTGACTGCTAAATGAGGAGTGCCTTTATTGTAAATGTTTATACTCATTTTTATGTGTGTATATATATATATATATATATATATATATATATTATATATAATATATATACACACCACACACACACACTAAAGTGTGCCCGTTGGTGCACAGTAGGAAATATGTGGGTGTATGTTCAGCATGTTTAGCTATATGTGGATACAGATGCTATAAAATATTTATACACACTACTGTAAAATTTTATTGATTTGTACAAAAAAAATAAAGGCAAGATGTTAAAGTTAAACATAATAGAAATCCTATGAAATCTTGGTTCTATTAGTGTCACATCCCCTAAATTAATATTTTACACAATATACAGAGGCAGAAGGGAACCTATTGGGTGTACTCCAATAGGTATTAGAGGGGACATATAAACACATCTTTTGGATTGTACTGGAAGTGTCAGTGCTTTAGAAATACATGTTAAATATACATAAAGTACAGCCTAACATCTAGATAAGACAGACATTATCCATCTTACATTTGTTGTATAACACTACACATTTTTATGTTTGTTTATCGATTTGTTTTGATAAATCTATACAGGAAGATATTTAAATCCAGGGTTTTGAGAGATGGGCGAAACTTCTAAAATCCGTTCTGCCTGTGAACCTGGAAAATGGTCTGGGGAAAACGTACATACATCCAGAAGTGTAAAAAAATAACTTTCCTCACGACCGAACTGTGTTTCGAGATTGTATATTTAACCCTTTAACTGCCACAGATCGTATATTCACGATCTGTGCAGTGAATGACCAAACTGCCACAGATCATGAATATACGATCTGTGGCTTTCCCTTTCCAAGAAAAAATTTGCCCCCCGCTAGGGGCGATCGGGGGGCAGCATTCAACTGCCCCCCTACCCCCTCTATCGTGTGCAAATCCAAATGGGGGAACGGGAGTTATGGTACCTTAAATCGCCGTGACCGTATAGCTGCTGCCGGTCCCACGTTGATGAAGTGTAGGAAGTGGAAAGGGAGACCCCAGTGATGTCATGGAGCTTCCTCCTTCACCGGGCTCTTCCCTAGAAGAGGTACAATGCTGGTGGTCTAGTGGAGGTACTGCAGTGTGATCTCCATTCAGATCACGCTGCAGTACCTGGTATAGTAAAAGCTGTAATGCTGACAGCTTTACTATACATTTTGTGAATGGAACTCAAAGTTCCATTCACAAATAGGATTTTTTCTAAGTCTTTGCTACTTAGCGAAGACTTAGAAAAAATGGGGACAGAGATCAAAATTTGGTGATCATTATTTGTTGGATTTCAAGGGAAACTAAGCCTATTTTAGTAGGAAATTTTGCAGAGGTACCAAAAAAAGACCGAATTGAATTTTTAGGATCAGTAAAGTGTGCAAAAACGTGTGTGACTCTCCATACTAACTGGTTTTCACTAAAATACCACTAAAAGGGGGAGTGGGGATAGGGGTGGGGGGTAGGTTATGGCATTTTTTTATTTTTTCTTGTAATTGCAATTGCGCATGGATCCCATTTGAGCTAGTTGGTGGCCCCGTCTCTGTTTGCACCCACCCATATGGCATGCCGTTTGATTCAGGACATGTGGGAGATTGCCATTTAGTGAGTTTAGGTAGGATTTCAAACATTGAGTCCTCTTATTTTATTTTTTCACAAAATCTCCTAAAAGCACGGAGTTCTATGAATAACAGCGTCTGGAATTCTTCATGTATATACGAAAGCATGATACCATCACGTAGCTGAAGGTTTGTAGCTTCCAAAAATAGGTAGTTTGTGGGGGGCATTTCCAAGTTGATTAGGCTGTTGGAATTACAGAACACTTTGATTTTTTTCTTGTAATTGCATTTGTGCATGCGTCCCATTTGAGCTAGTTGGTGGCCACGTCTCTGTGTGCACCCACACATATGGCATACCCTTTGATTCAGAACTGTGGGAGAGTGATATTTGTGGGGGGGGTTATTGTGGGGGGAATTCCAAGTTTTGGGGCTGTTTGAAATTACAGAGCACTTTGATTTTTTTCTTGTAATTACATTTGTGCATGTGTCCCATTTGAGCTAGTTGGTGGCCACGTCTCTGTGTGCACCCACACATATGGCATACCGTTTGATGCAGGATATGTGGGAGATTGACATTTAGTGGGTTTTTTTGCTTGTCAAAAGGGTTTAGGTAGGATTTCAATCCTTGAATCATCTTATTTTATTTTTCACAAAACCTCCTAAAAACAGAGTTCTTTGGATCACTGGGTCTGGATCTTCTGTATGTATGAAAGCATGGCACCGTAACGTAGCTGAAGGTGTGTAGATTCCAAAAATATATAGTTTGTGGGGGGAATTTCCATGTTTTGGGACTGTATCCTTAGAAAAAGTGTAGGCTGTTCAAATTACAGAGCACTTTGATTTTTTTCTTGTAATTACACTTGTGCATGCATCCCATTTGAGCTAGTTGGTGGCCACATCTCTGTGTGCATCCACACATATGGCATACCGTTTGATTCAGAACATGTGGGAGATTGATATTTAGTTGGGGGTTTTATTTGTGGGGGGCATTTCCAAGTTTTGGGGCTGTTTGAAATCACAGAGCACTTTAATTTTTTTTTTGTAATTACAACTTGTCATGCATCCCATTTGAGCTAGTTGTGGCCACGTCCCTGTGTGCATCCACGCATATGGCATTCGTTTGATTCAGGGCATTTGGAAGATGTATAATTGACAAGTTTTTTTTACATGACATGGAAATTTGCCATGATTTTTAACTTTGAATTGTATTTTTATAAATTTTTCCTGAAAATCTGGTAAAAAAGCAGAATTTTACATAAAACTGCACCCACACCATTGGTGGTACGCATACCATTGTGTAGCTGAAGGTGTGTAGATTCCAAGAATATTCAGGTTTTGTTGGGTATTTCTAATATAGAGGGGTGTTTAGTCTGGCAAATCTGAAAAGTTGCTGTAATTGGGCCATTGTTCATTGGCTCACTTTATGGATAGTTGATTCCACGTTTGCGTGTGTAACCATACATAGGGCATACAGTTTGATTCAGGAAATTTAGGAGATTGATATCTGGTAACTTTTTTTTACATTACTTGGGATTTTGGCATGATTTCTAACTTTGAGAGTGTTTTTTTTCAAATTTTTTAGAAAATCTGCTTAAACTGCGAACTTCTACGAAGAACTGCGCCCACACCATTGATTGTACGAATGAACAAACTACAGAATTACGTAGATAAAGGTGTGTGGATTCGAGAAATATATGGTTTGTGGGGAAAAATTGCAGACTGTTCAAGTTCAGATTTGGCTGAATATTTTTGCTGTTTCTGAGCCATTGTGCATTGTTTCACTTCGTAGCTTTTGGCTTCCACGGCCGCGTGTGTAACCACACATATGGCATACCGTTTGATTCAGGACATTTGGGAGATTGATATTTAGTAACTTTTTTTTACATTCCATGAGGTTTTGACATGATTTTTACCTTTTGAAGTTGTTTTTTGTTCATTTTTTCAGACAAATGCGAACTTCTACAAAGAACTGCGCCCACACCATTGATGGTATGAATGAACAAACTACAGTGTTACATAGCTGAAGGTGTGTAAATTTCAGGAATATATAGTTTCGGGGGGTTATTTCTAAGTTACGGGGGTGTTTTTGTGGAAAAAAACTGCAGACTGTCTAAATTCAGAGTTGGCTAAATATTTTTGCCGTTTCTGAGCCATCGTGCATTTTCGCTCACTTTGTGGCTTTTCCTTCCACGTCCGTTGTAACCACACACTATGGCATACCGTTTGATTCAGGACATTTGGGAGATTGATATTTAGTAACTTTTTTTTTAGATTCCCTGAGGTTTTGGCATGATTTTTACATTTTTGAATGTTGTTTGATGTTCATTTTTTTGGAAAATCTGGTAAAAGTGCAAATTTCCACAAAGAACTGCGCCCACAACCATTGATGGTATGATGAACGAACTACAGCGTTACATAGCTGAATTGTGTAGGAATATATAGTTTGTGGGGGGTATTTTCGAGTTGGGGTTGTTTTTGTGGAAAAACTGCAGACTGTTCAAATACAAAACTGGCTAATTTTTTTTGCTGCTACTTACATTTGGCACTGGTCACGCTCTGGGTTAGTTGGTAGCCATGTCTCTGGGTACACCCATGAATGTGGCATACCGTTTTATTCGTGAGGGGTTAGGCTTCATATTTGAGATGCGTTTGAACTTTCCTCCACAGTTTTTAGCTGAAATACGCATTTGATTTTGTCTCTGTTTTACAGTTGAGGAAAAGGAAAATGTGAGAAAATAACTTACAATTGGACGAAGAGCTGCGTCCGGGTATCTGCATTTTGATCTAACTTACCTCACTCATAAAACTTGTGGGTGTGTAGTTTCTAAAAATACTTCACTTGTGGGGATATTTTAGTTTAATTTGGTGATATTCTATGTTAACTGTCAGTAGTGGTTATACTTTTTAATTTGGTGTAATATTCTTGAAGGTGCAGTTTTAGTTTGGGGGGGGTCTCCTGTACGGGAAGTGGGTTACCTACATATATCTGGTATTGTTGTACTCGAGAGTCAGAGCTTTTAGAAACAGTAAGATTTTTGTGTGTAACCTAAGATAACTATAAATAAAAATGGGAAAAATCCATGAAAATTTGCAAATTTTTTATTTTTTTTACATATTTTACCCAAATTCCAGTAAAATTTCCAGAAAAGTTACAAAATTCTGTTACCGTGTTAAAGTAACCTTTGTGCTGAAAAAACAATTTATAATATTCCTGATTAACTGCAAGGTTTCCTACTGTAAAATTAGTCTAAAGCGATTAAGGGCAAAATCCTGAAAGTTCTTCTGGCAGTTAACGCAAAAAAACCCCGAAATTCTCCTGGCAGTGAAAGGGTTAAGGATCACCGAAATTTTCAAAAATTAGAATTTTGGAGGAATTTTTTAAAAATTTTGTAAGAATGATACAGTAACTTACTGTAAATGGCTCTGGGACCTGGGAAATGGTCTGGGGAACAGATAATCAGATTCTTTCAAGTCAGAATTGGTTACAGTCAGATTTTTTCAGAAAGTAAGGGCACGGCCACACTGCAACGCAATCGCATACGGAATCGCATGCGATTTCATGTGTGATTTCGTTGCGTTTGCGCATGTGTTTTTTCCGTTACATATAGAAAAACGCTTGCGATTTAAATGCAGAACGCAAATCGCAGCGCATTGCTCCCGAAAACACGCGTTTTTGGTGCGTTGCCGCGAATCCAATGACCGGAAAAAAACACATGCGCAATCACAAGAAAATTCCCAACAGTGTGGCCTAGCCCTAACTGATTGGTATACTAACCAATTAGATTCTTTCTGAAAGAATCTAATTGTAACCAATTCTAATTGGAAAAGAACCTGATTGGTAAACTAACCAATCAGAATCTTTCTGAAAGAATCTGAATGCAACAAATTGTGTTTAGAAAATAATCTGATTGGTTAGTATATCAATCAGATACTTTCAGAAAGAATCTTATTGGTACGCTTTCTGGAAGAATCTGATTGTAACTAATCAGAATTGGTTACAATCAGATTTTTTAAGAAATAATCTGATTGATATACTAACCAATTAGACTCTTTCTGAAATAAGCTGATGGAAACCAATTCTGATTGAAAATGAATCTGATTGGTATACTAACCAATCAGAATCTTTCTGAAAGAATCTGAATGTAACAAATTCTGTTAGGAAAATAACCTGATTGGTTAGTATACCAATCAGATTCTTTCTGAAAGAATCTGACTATATCCAATCAGAATTGGTTACAGTCTGATTATTTCAGAAAGAATTTGATTGGTATGCTATCTGGAAGAATCTAATTGTAACCAATCAGAATTCATTACAATCAGATTCTTTTAGAAATAATCTGATTGGTATACTAACCAATTAGATTCTTTTTTTAATCAGGTTGTTGGTTACAATCAGATTGTTTCAGAAACAATGTAATTGTCTTTTCCCCAGACCATTTTCCAGGTACCAAAACTATTTACAGTAAGTTACTGTATAATTTTTACAAAATTTTAAAAAATTCCTTGAAATTGTCTTCAAATTTTCGCTTTCCCGCCATTTCCATTTTAGCAAAAACGTGTGCACAAATGTGCGAAAAAAGCACTAGTGTGGCCTAGACCTAACTCACAGCTGTCACCAGGGATTCTGATAGAGAGGGATCACTATTGGTAAATGTGAGGTCCTATAAAGAACCCAGAATATCCTGCCATGTTTCAGTCTTATTACATTTATCAGTTCAGAACACAGGTTCATGGCTTCTATGGAGTCTATTGCTTAAATAATGTAATAAACCATAAACAAACCCACTTCATTGTCTCAGAGAAGTGGGCATGGAGATGTTTTCCTTTCAGTTCCCCTATCATATATAGCAGGGATAAGCAACCAGTAGATCTCCAGATGTTTGAAAACTACAACTCCCAGCATTTCTCTACAAGCACTCTGTAGTTAGGGAATTCAAACTACAACTCCCAGCATTCCTCTACAAGCACTCAGTAGTTAGGGAATTCTGGGAGTTGTAGTTTCCAAACATCTGGAGATCTACTTCCTGTCTAGCAAACAGCAGCTCTCCTTGGTTTCTTTTGGGAGGGGTGCAAGAGACTAACATGTTTTACAAAGGATGTGACATAAGTCTTGCAACTTCCTACTAGCACTCAGAAAATGTTTTGATTGGCTAACACTGCTGTCAATCTAATATTAAGCACACCATTGGATACAACACTAAAAGGGAAGTGAGAAATATGTTCCTTTGTAAGCTTCCATTGTCTCCCTGTAAAACTTCCTGGGGTGTGGCTTAACAGTCCATTTTGAAGATACTATTACAAAAAAAGTGTGTGGGCTGTGCAAGTAAATTTATTTATAGATTTTGCCTTATTTACATTTAAATATAACTATTTAGTGCTTAAACAACATAAACACTGTCCCTATGTATATTACTTTTACCCACCCCCACCAACATTGTACCTCCGAAAAACCCAAGTATTCCCCATGAAATTATAAATATTTATATAAGGAATAAATATATTACATAGAATATATGACCACGATATCATTCTTTTCAATTCATATATCTCCCGGGCACATGTTGTTGTGAAAGCAAAATGCGCTTTATTCAACGTTTTGGCATCACGCAGGACATCTTCATCGCGTGATGTCGAAATGTTGAATAAAGCGTATTTTTCTTTCACAACAACAGTGTGCCCGGGAGATATATTGAACTGAAATTTATCAGTACTGCACATGGTAGATGGGAGCTGTGTGACTTGGATAGATTAAAGGGCATGTCCACCCCCAAAACTATAATCCCCCCAACTACTGGCCCCACCATGTAGTGTAGTTTAATCCTTACCTCACATCCCAGCTCCATCTGGTTCTCCTGTAGTCCCCTCCCAAAGTCCCAAAAACTGCCCACCAGGAGGCTAGCAGAGTCCATATAGGACTCTGCCTGCTACCTGGCCTCCGGGAGAAGTTTGGCATGCGTACTGCAGCCCTTCTCCTCCCTCTCCCCGTTCTGCTATCCCTCCCCCTAGCATAAAAACCCTTTAATATAGTCTTCCCCATGTCTCCCAGCCCCAACCGCATAATTTTTTTTTAGAAAGCTCCCCAAACTCTTACTTACTCTCTCTTTCCTCCACTGCACTGAATGACCGGCAGCCGCGTCCGTGATTGGCTGCCGCTCAGCCAATCACAGATGCGACTGCCGGTCCCGCCCCTCTGCTTGCATTTTCTCGCAAGCAGAGGGCCGGGAGTGCGGTGGAGGAAAGAGGGGAGGTAAGAGTTTGGGGGGCTTTCTAAAAGTAAAAATAATGCGGTTGGGGCTGGGGGACCAGGGGGAAGGCTATATTAAAAAATAGAATTAAGGGTGGACATACCCTTTAAACAATATACTGGATGAGTGCAGCTATACCTGAATACATTGTCACAATATGATTAATTAATTTGGACCGTATCTCCTCCAGTTTTTGAGCTAGAGACATGAAATTCGGTACAGACGTGCGGGGCATAAAGGAGAAGTGTGCTATCTTC
This sequence comes from Hymenochirus boettgeri, assembly GCA_019447015.1. NCBI lineage: Eukaryota > Metazoa > Chordata > Amphibia > Anura > Pipidae > Hymenochirus > Hymenochirus boettgeri. Next base: position 258,712,292 of record CM033470.1, on the reverse strand, counting down.
TAGCTAAGGAAGACATTGTTTCCCATAGACTATAATGGTAACAATCCTCAAATGTGGATATTTCAAAACAGTTTTTTTCATGGTCATAAATACAAATGGTGATACCCCCAACCCCCCACAAAGACCCAGGTATACCCACCTACTGACCTACCTTTCCATTCCCATGGAAGCCATATTTAAAGGGTAACTAAAGTCAAAAAACAAATTTAGATATATCCTCAATAAAAGATAGTTTTATGGTTGTAAACACAAAAAAGTCATACCCCCCTCAACCAGACCCAGGTACACACACCTACTAATTCATTATGGTGGTAGCCATACTTAAAGGGTAACTAAAGTAAAAAAAAATCATTTTGATTAATAATAAAAAAACCCCATGTGGCACAGTTACATACACCTACTGACCTACCCCTCCATTACTGTTGCAGCCATACCTAAAGGGTAACTAAAGTCAAAAAAAATTTTTTTGACCAATCATCAAAAAGATAGAGAGATTCAATAAAAGTACTTATCATTGAAAATGGTGCTAATTTTGCCCTAACCAATCGGATGTTAGCTTACTTATTGATTGGATCAAAATTAGCACACATATTCCCTTCCAAAATGCAGCCCTTCAAGCCAAATTCAAAGTTTATACTTAAACTTTCCCTTTCTAGTTTGGTTTGAAAAAGCCAAATTATTGTTCTTTCTATTTTTTCTTCTTTTTCTTCTTCCGTTGTATTCTTTTTGGACTGTATCTCCTCCCTCAGTTTTTGAGCTAGAGACATGAAATTCGGTACAAACGTACAGGGCATATAGGAGAAGTGTGCTATCTTCTACCTAAGGAATCTGCAGAAGCGTTACAGCAAATTTCCAGACATTTTTTCCCATAGACTATAATGGTAACAATCCTCAAATGTCGATATTTCAAAACAGTTTGTTTCATGGTCATAAATACAAATGGGTGTACCTGTGTCTGTGTGGGGGGTTGGGGGTATCACCACCTATTGACCTACCTTTCCATTCCCGTGAAAGCCATATTTAAAGGGTAACTCAAGTCAAAAAAAGTTATTTAGATTTATCCTCAATAAAAGATAGTTTTATGGTTGTAAACACAAAAGACATACCCCCTCAACCAGACCCAGGTACACACACCTACTGATCTACTTATCCATTACTGTGGCCAGACATACTTAAAGGGTAACTAAAGTCAAGAAAGAAAATTTTGATCAATAATCAAAAAACTTTGATGCCCCTTCATTGGCATTATCGAGTTTTAAAATCTGCAGCACAAACACACAAATTCCTTCCAAATGCAGTCTTTCAAGCCAAATTCAAAGTTTATACTTAAAGGAACTATAAACTTAAAATAAGTGTTTGCCAATCGTTTCTATTATTCACAGGGAGGTGAGAACGCTTATTCTCACCTCCCTGTGAATAATAGTTTGCTCAGGGGACAGAGCCGAACTTACCTTCCTGGCACTCCACTCGCAGGTTTTGATCTGACAGCTGCGTGTCCTGCTCTCCCGATCGCATGCGCCCAAAGATAGGCGCTGGTCGGAGACAGGGGCAACGTGGCTGTCAGATCAGAGGAGCGAGTGGAGCGCCAGGTAAGGTAAGTTCGGCTGTGTCCCTGAGCAAACTATTATTCACAGGGAGGTGAGAATAAGCGTTCTACCTCCCTGTGAATAATAGAAACGATTGGCAAACACTTGTTTTTTTGCTTTACAGTTCCTTTAAACTTTCCCTTTTTAGTTATTTTATAATCCTTCCTAATTGAAAATGCCCCAACAAAATGTAAATGAAAAGCCTACAAATGTAAATAAAGTCAATTTTGCTAATTTTATGAATGAGGTTTTTAAAGTGCATGCCCACCCCCCAACTATAATTTAACCCATTACTTGCCCCACTGAGTAGTTTAAAAAAATTCTTACCTTACATTCCTGCTCCTTATGGTTCCCCTGTAGTGCTTGTCCAAAGTCCAGGAAACTGACTTCCAGTACAAACGTCTCTGCCTCCTGACTTGCCTTCAGGAGGGATGGTAACGTCTGCAGAGGAGCCATTTCCCACCCTCCTGAACCCTCCCAGGCTGCTGTTCAGGTAGTATTAAATTATATATATATATATATATATATATATATATATATATATATATATATTGCAGGCCCTCCCACCCCCAACTGCTATCTTGTGTAAAAATAGAATCAAAACTGTACTTACAGATCCTCACTCCTGCGGCATTCTCTATTGCTGGCAACCGCGGCTGTGATTGGCTGAAAAGCAGACAATCACAGGTCTGGCCCCCTGCTTGTAGTTCCTGCAGACAGAGAGCAGGTTCAGAATGATGCAGGAGCAAGGGGCTGTAACCGCTAACATAGCAGTTGGGGGTGGGAGGGGATATATCAAAAATTAATCTCAAGATGCCCTTTAAGAATCAGAGATTTAGGGACTGAATCATGTTAAAAAAAAACCACATATTTAATATGACCAGTGTTTTATGCTAGTTTTATACGTGATTCTGATTTAGCTGTATATGACCTGCACTTTATAGAAGAATTGGAGTAAACTGAAAATTAAAGGGCAATTATAGTGAGAAAATTGTTTTTTTTTAATTTCTTCTAATGTAACCTATAAGTCATCCCATCCACCAGGGTACCTTTAGTTTCTTTAAATTCTACATAGTCCCCGAGATATAAGCCTTTGAATATGCTGTGATTTGTAGGAGCTGCTACACCTCATCTGTCACTCAAAGGCACACACCCACACAATCCAAAGCTCCCCTGCAGTACTGTCACACACTCTCTCACCCACACTATATGTACCATGTGCAACATATAGTCAAATGCTGTAGTGCTAAACACAATCAATAAACCATTAACCCAGCAATATGAGCATAACACACTATAAAACAGCCCCTCCCCCCCAAAAAAAATCTTATATACATACAAAACCAGTGACTCAAATGGAACACTGATACAGTATATATAATACAGTAATACAGACTATATACCAAACAAGACACACAGTGCAATCTATGAAATATATAGACTAAAGCAACTGAAATGTAAGCAGGGTCACTGTGTTTGTGAAGGTCTCACTACAAGCTGCTGTTACACTGACTCTCTCTTCAGTGATTATGATCTCAGCTAAGCAGGGGGAGAGATATGAACTTTAGGTAAAAAGTAAATAACAATTAGCAAAGTTAGAGAACAGGGAGAGTTCAGTAACTTACTTGTAAAGAATCTCAGCACCACTTGTCCTCCTCTCTCCCCCTCTGCCCCTCCCTTCAGCATATTGCTACTTTATTCCACACTTTGATTGCTTGCAGTCTAGCTCTGGAAGGGAGGGGTCAACAGGATGTCAGCACTTCATTTAAAGTCCTTTCAACTGACAATGCTCGGACTCTGTATACAGCCCGTCACTGCTTGAGGAGGAGTAGACAGAGAGGGGAGGGGGACTACACAGCTTGGTACAAAATTCTGCCAGTGTGAAGAAACGAAGCCACACAGAAACATGAAAGTAAGGCAGCTTATACTAAGTGATCTATACATTGTATACAGACAAAGTTTTTTTTTCACTATAGTTGCCCTTTAAACACAAAGTCCAAATAAACTACCCAGGGATGGACAAATGAGTTTTGAAATTAGGAGCCAATCAGGCAACAATATGAGCAAATTTACCTTGTCAAATGAGAACTATACTGATGTAGCAACTGACTGCTATCTGACTCCTCCCCAAGTCAGAGCCACTGACACTTTTACAATTTCTGACATAGACGAGCATATGTCTATTGAACCAGTCATGTATAATAATAAATTTCAGGTAGAAGTATACAAAAATACCTGTTGACACACACCTTGCAGCAAATTTGCATCATATGTGACACAATGGACTGACTTGGCCAATCAGCATAGTCTGGTTCATGGAAAATAGTGCCATTTCACCACTGGCTGTCTCAATGACAGGCAACCCAGTGATCTTAATATGGTAAGATTCCAAGAAGACAAAGGCTGAGGAAATAAGTGCAAGTCAGCAAGGGACCTGAGGAAGGTAATTAATTGCATATGCTTCTACTTTCTAATGTAACAATGTATTACAAGAATTTAATATAGTCTATTAATTCACCACCCTTTTTTGCTGTCAAACACAGATATTGACGTACATGAATACAATTCATCTGTATCCACATTAAGGTTATTTAAAATATGTAAATTTTTAATACACAATTAAAGGGCCCCTTCTGCTGCTTCTGTGATCGGAAGAAGCAGAAGAAGACTAGCGATGGAACGAGGGCTGGTAAGTATACTTAGAATTGGATTTGGCCTTTAAACCTAGTAAAGCCTAGGTTTGGGAGCATTTCAAGCACGATCCTCATTTTTTAGGGGGGGTGGGGTTGGACATGCCCTTTAACAATTATACCTACTTTAATTGTGCACTAAAATAGGACAGATATTATAAACCTTCATGTGAATGCATTGTATTAAAGGGTAACTATACTGAAAAAACGCACTCTTGAGGTGTGTGAGTTGCAGCATGCCATCCCCCCTCCCTCTTTTAACCACTCCTCCTTCCATCGGACCTGACTTTCTGTGAAATTAAGCATACCAACTCTGCCACCATTCCAGCTACAGCAAAAAAGATTAGGGTGACTTGATTGACAGATGAAATGCAAGATGCTTTGGATTAGATATTTAAAGAAATAGGGGACAGATCAACAAAGAAATTGTACAGTGGTAGTTGGGAAAAAAATGAAAGTTTTCAGTAATGTTCAATTTAAAATTTTTTTTTTTTTAGTATAAATGCCCTTTAAGTCAATCTCTCTGGCAGCAAAACGTCACCCAAAATGTAATTTTGGTCTTGCTTAGGCCTGATACACACAGGTTTATTTGAGCCTGATAATACCCAAGACAGACCAACCATTTGATATACCAATCAGCTTGTCATTCAGGAAATAAAGTGCCTGCAGTATGGACAATCAAAGATTCTTATATTGTTTCAAACTTTACAAGTGTCATCTAGTACTTATAAAGGCCTATTTAAAGGGCATGTACACGCCACTAAGACAAAAATGATCTTACGTAGATCAGCCCCACAAACCCCATTCTCATTTTACATCACTATCTCGGCCATGACGGACATCCATTACCTTCGTTTTTTTCAGGCTCTCTGTTTGTTGGTTCAGATGTGTGGTTTATATCTACCTCTCCCTTCATTATAATAGTTATATAGTGATAATTATCCTTCAAACTAATCGAGTTAACCACTGAGGCAAAGCAGATGTTTTTCAGGTGAAGTCCAGCTTCTTCTAAAGTTTCACGTTCAGCACAATCTTCCCAACTTTCGCTGAAATAAAAAAGCTACTTGCATAAAAATAGCTTTAAAATTGTATTAAGGTACATGGAAATTTACAATTAAAATGTTAAACACAAAAAAGTCAGTTATTTGTAAAGAATTTATTGGGAAATTGCATTTACCTAACATAATGTCTCAGCCAATCACTGTCACAGATGCTGGTCCAGCCCCTTCTGCTTGCTTCTGTGCATGGAAAAGGCATGGGAGACAAGCAGAAGGCAGCAAGGGAAAGAAGGCTGGCAAGGTTGTCTAGGGGCCATTTTGAAATAAATAAACACAGTGACGTCTAGGTTTTGGGGGATGTTTAGCTGATATACAAATTTTTGTTGAAGGTGTGGACTTTAAACTTCAGTAACCCAATGCATGCGATACACTGGTTGGACATTTACAAAATGATCCAATGTTCGATCTCTAATTCTTGTCTGAAGCAGTGATGGCCAACCTGCGATTGTTTGTGCTCTGTGGGTGAATCAGGGGCAAAGCTAAAGCTGCGGCCCTGTCACTGCATGTAGCGGCCCCCAGCGTGGCCCAGATTGGTCAACCCTGGTCTGAAAACATGGTCACACAGTAATTGAGGTTGAATAAAGACATACATCCTTTTAGTCCAACCTTTATACCCTTCTCTTTAACTCTACCTAACAGTTGATCCAGAGGAAATAAGCAGCAAAACTATATAACATCCAACCAATCACCAAACCTGTGCATGGCTTAATTTACGCACATGGTAATGATATATTTTATTGCAGTTTGTGCATTGTAGCCCTGCAAAAAAACCAAAAACCCAAAGCCCTGCAAGCTCTTCCTCTACTCTGCAGTGCTACTTCCTGGTCACGGCTGTCAGTCAAGGCACAATGTGACGTCATGCCAGATTACCTGGCAGCCACAACCAGAAACCGCTTCACTGCTGCTGCCTTTGCTCAAAACAAGCTCATAACAGCAGCAATGGATGGGGGGCTGACTCAGGCAAGTCCCTTCAAGGGCATCTTTGGTTTTCTATAATGCAAAACAGTTTTTTTGTGGGGGGAAGCTGGACATCGATATAAAAAGTTTTTTTTAAGGCTGGACATGCCCTTTAAACCCGCGATACAGTAAATCCCTTCACAATATTTAATGCATAGCGGGATCACTGTCAAGTAAAATGCCGGTTTATGCCTCTACATGGTAGCGCAAAACTTGATGAAATAGGCTACACCACACTATTTCCAAAATACTTTGAAATAACACAGACAGCGCAAAATAATACATAGAGTATCAAGATCAGGTTATCCCTCCTAAATTGAACAGACAAGTAGGAAATTAAACAAGTACTTGCTGTGCCAACAATTGGTCATATTTTTTTTATATACCGTATATACTCGAGTATAAACCGAGGTTTTTAGGTTTAAAAAATACCTTTTAAACCTGACCTCGGTTTAAACTCGGGTCACACACAGATTAAGTTTTGTACGGAAAAAAAAAGAAGCCTACCAGTTGGAGATTGGACCATTCGGTGAGGAGCGAGCAGACTGGAGACCAGGACCGGAGCAGTTACGGTAGAGGTGCAGGCAGGACCATTCGGTGAGGAGCGAGCAGACCGGAGACCAGGACCGGAGCAGTTACGGTAGAGGTGCAGGCAGTATGCTGATGACGTAAGTGATATGCGCGGGACGTGCGTAACTTACGTGCCCACGCGTATCACTTACGTCATCAGCATACTGCCTGCACCTCTAACTGCTCCGGTCCTGGTCTCCGGTCTGCTCGCTCCTCACCGAATGGTCCTGCCTGCACCTCTACCGTAACTGCTCCGGTCCTGGTCTCCGGTCTGCTCGCTCCTCACCGAATGGTCCAATCTTCAACTGGTAGGCTTCTTTTTTCCTAGTTTGAAACCGATTTTATGAGTCTAATTGAACTTGGACTTTTCGGACTTTGAACTTTCTGGGATTTTTAATTTTCAAATTTTATATTTGAATTTGTGGGAACTACTCAGCCACATGTCCCAAAATTTCCAATGCCTGCCTGGAACCTCAAAAATTGTGTCAAACTACTCTGACTCAATGGTTCTGATGCTGTGAAGTGTTACCCTTTTGCCCACTTTACCCTATATGATGCAAATGGTGGGGGAGAAAAGCCATTGTGGTGTGGGGTATGTCCAGAGGGCCAAGCCTGTCTTTTTCAGAAGTTTGAAAATCCGAAATCGGACAATCTGAAACAATCAGATAAAATTATTATGGGCAGCATGGTGGCTCAGTGGTTAGTACTGATGCCTTGCAGCGCTGAAGTCCTGAGTTCGAAACCACCCTTGGAAAAACTGCAAGGAGTTTGTGTGGGTTTCCTCCAGGCACTCCAGGTTCCCCCACAATCATAAAGACATGCTGATAAGTTGAATGTGTCAAATAATTGTGCTTAAATTGTAAGCTCTTTGGGGCAGGGCCTGATGTGAATGTATACATATAATTGTAAAGCATTACAGAAGATTTTGGCGCTATATAAATCCACAATAAAGGCTAGGCCACACTGCTGCAATACTTAATGAAAAACAATGTGCAAACGCAACGAAATTGCACATGAAATCGCATGCGATTCCGTGTGCGTTTGCGTTGCAGTTTGGCCGTGCCCTAATAATAATTTCAATAAAGCTCCTGGACCCTAATGAAATACATCTGTGGGTCCTAAGAGCTCAGTTCAGTTTTATCTAGACCATTGTTCCTTATATTTTCAGATTCACTTTTTGTCTGGTGGTGTGTCTTTGGATGGGAAAAAAGCTAACGTAATATAAAAATTTTAAAAGTTTAGTCATTCACAGCCTTGTAACTATAGACCAACATCTTCCCTGGAGCTTTAACATATTCATAAATTACATACAAAGGTAATACATATTATACAATAGGAAAGAGCACCTGCAACTTACAGTTTAGAGGAAATGGGGGTGAGACATAAGGCGACATGAATCGGTAGGCTGTAAATAGATTGGCAGTGGAGTTTGATTAGCGGGCTGGAGCAGGTTAGGTGAGTGAGAGGGGTAATGGCAATAAGAAACTGACTTCAATTAACCGCATTTATTGAGACTCACAATTAATGCAGTTAATTAATTTGGCTAGAAGAGCCAAATGAATGTTTTCTATTTCTTCTTCCGTTTTATTCTTCCAATTTTTTGGACTGTATCTCCTCCTACAGTTTTCGAGCTAAAGACATTAAATTCAGTACAGATGTGCAGGATACATAGGAGAAGTGTGCTATTACCTAGCTAAGGGATTCTTTAAAGGGTATGTCCACCCTAAACTCTAGAATCTTCTATAATATAATTCCCCCCCTCCCAACCCCAACTGCATGGTCTGTTTCTAAAAAAAAAAAAAAAAAAAAAGGGATAGAGGAACATTACTTACAAGCCTGTGATCCCGCGGCCCCAGCCTCCAATGCAACTTCTGGGAGCAGAGTTGAATTGGGGGCTTGGCCGCAGCAACGTCTGTGATTGGCTGAGAGGCATCCAATGAAAGACGTGGCTGACGGCTATTGAAACAGCTGAGGAATCCCGGGCTGGTAAGTAAGCTTTTTCTACAAACTACTACAAACTATGTGGTTCCAGTTGGGAGGGGGAGAACTACATTACAGAAAAATTAAATTTACTCTACACTAAACCTACAGAACACAAAGGAAGAAATCTGAATAGAGGGAGGTGGGGGAGAATCGGTTCACAGCGCATGTTTGTAATACCTCCCAGAGGCAAGAGAAGGGGCAGAAACCTTTTTACAGGAAGACAGCTCCTACTCTTTACTTTCCTGGACTTTGGAAATGCACTGCAGAGGAACCATTTGGAGCAGAGTAAGGTAAGGATTTTTTTAGCATTATACAGTAGGCCAGTATGGCCTAAAGGGCATCTATAGTGAAAAAAACACATTGCCGCTTTGCAAAGTTAAATTCATGTACTCTGTGCTGCCTTAATTCTATCTCTGTCAGTGACTTTGTTTAACCATGGTGTCAGATCTCTGTGCAGCACTCCCCCCTTCCCCCTCCCCTCTGTTACCTCCTCCATATCTCAACTCCGGCTAACCGACAAGCTTATCATGTGCAGTAGGAGTTAAAAGTTCAACATCTTGAAAAACACACACACATTTGTTTGGTCTGAGGAAGGAGCCACACTGGTTCCGAAACGTTACCATTAAAATGAATTCTTTTTCCACGATTAAGACTGGTGTGCCTAGCGTGTCTTACTCCTTTTGAAAAACACACCCACGCATAGTGGCCAATAGAAAGCAAGCTGTCCTGGAGACACGGAAGAAGAAGGAGAACAGTACAGTTTACGATCTCTCACTTTGTGACCTATCATCAATCAGTGAAAGCTATTAAGAAGGGGGGTCAAGTGCAGCCTTATATCTACCATCAGCTACCTATCTCCCCCTGCTAATGCTCTTATCTCTATGTTTATTACAGAGCAGGGACGGGGGATCACGTCACAGGGATTTGATTGACAGTCCAAGTAGGAGTAGAGGAATGCAATCACGTATTCTTCTAACTGGTGTATCTCAGGACAGAGAGGGAATCTGAAAAAAGATAAGACACTCTGGGGGTTGGGGGGGAATTATAGAACACATGGAAAGAAAGAAAAAAAAAGTTCATTTTCCCACTATAGATGCCCTTTAAAATTTGGACATTTCAAGGTTTTATGGTCAAGTGATCAAAACGGTTTTATGTTCATAAACATAAATACTCATACTACCAACCCCCACACAGACACAAATACACATACCTACTGGCCTACCCTTCCATTCCCATGGCAGCCATACGCAAAGGGTAACTGTAGTTTAAAAACAAATTTTGATCTATCATTTATTAATAGTTTTATGGTCATACCTGTAAAAATACAAACCACCCAACTTGACACAGGTACACACAACTACTAGTCAAAAAACAAATTTTGATCAATCAAGAAGGTTAGTTTTACGGTCATATACCCAAAAACGCATACCCCCCCAACCTGACACAGGTACCCACAACTACTCACCTACCCTTCCATTCCCCTGGCAGCCATACTTAAAGAGTAACTATAGTAGAAAAACTAATTTTGATCAATCATGAAAAAAATTTTTTTATCTAATTTAATTTTAATGTAGTGTTGAGTTACATTACATTGACTGCATCAAAATGTTATCAGAGGCTGGAGCAAAATTTTCTGAAAATTTAAGATTTACATCCATAGGAAGAGAAGTTAGTGTAACAATGTACTGTAATAATAAGCTTTCACCATATCTGACTTTGTTTTGCATTTTTCCAGGATGCAATGTTCTTATTTGAAAGTCCATAGGGGGCACATTTTAAATAGCAACAAAGTGTTTCAAACCACCCACCTCCCATTAAATAGAAATTAACTAGGGAATGTTCACACCTCAAATTAAAACATATATAGGTAAACTAGCAAAAGTGTGCCCGTTGGTGCACAGTGGGAAATATGTGGGTGTATGTTTAGCTATATGTGGATTCAAATGATATAAAATCTTTATACACACTACTATAAAATTTAGAGATTTGTACAAAACAAAAAAAAGGCAAGATGTGAAAAAAAAAAAAAAAAAAAAGGAAATCCTATGAAATCCTGGTTCTATTAGTCTCACGTCCCCTAAATGAATATTTTGATCTATTTATTGTAACATTGTATAGAGTGTTATAGTTCAGTAGAAACACCACAGTGAAATACAACTGTTGTGCAGAGCTTAAATCAATCTTCCCCCTTAAATTTCCAACCAATAACGGATCAATAGGAGATCCATTGGTTCATTCTATAATTAAAGTTATCAGTCTGTCTTTCAATACTTGCCCTCCCCATTAACTCACAGCTGTCACCAGGATTCTGTTAGACAGGGATCGCTATTGGTCAATGTGTTAGCGAGGGATCACTATTCGTAAATGTGAGGTCCTATAAAGAACCCAGACTATCCTGTCATGTTTCAATCTTATTACATTTATCAGTTCAGGACACAGGTTCATGGCTTCTATGGGGTCTATTGCTTAAATAATGTAATAAACCATTAACAAACTCACTTCATTGTCTCAGAGAAATGGGCATGAAAAAGTTTTCCTTTCAGTCCCCCTATCATATAGATATCCCTTCCTGTCCAGCAAACAGCAGCTCTCCTTTTTGTCTATTGAGAGGGGAGGGGTGGGGTGGAGTTATGCGAGTGTGAGAAGAATGTTTTTACTAAGACAGTCACATGTTTTACAAAGGAAGTGACATAAGTCTTGCAACTTCCCTACTAACACTCAGAAAATGTTTTGATTCGCTAACACTGCTGTCAATCTAATATTAAGCACACCATTGGATACAACACTAAAAGGGAATTGATAAATATGTCCCTTTGTAAGCTTCCATTGCTTCCCTGTAAAACTTCCTGGGGTGTGGCTTAACACACCATTTTGAAGATTCCATTACAAAACAGGCGTGGGGACTACTGAGTACTTTTATTTATTTATATATTTTGCCTTATTTATATATACTTTAATGTCATTACTACATATTTGTTAATATTGATATAACTATTTATTTAGTGCTTAAACACATAAACACTGTCCCTATGAATATTACTTTTACCCACCCCAACCAACATAGTACCTCCGAAAAACCCAATGTATTCCCCATGAAATTATAAATTTATTTATATAATATAAGGGATTCCCTCCAAACCCAAAACTACAGTTAGAAAGTTGGCAGATGTTGGGCAATCTGTTATGCATCAAAATGATGCTCTCACTTTTACTCTTAAATGTTTTTTTACATACTGAGAGGAGGCAGCTAGGGGGAATAACATTCAGTCATTGGCTGTGATGTCACATTTTACACCCATGACTGAAAGGTGCTAACTGGAAGAACCAGGAAGCGAGGTAACATAATATCAGGCAGCTTCAGGTTAGACTTACATCTCTTCACTTTCTAGATATGGCAGTTTTGGGGTAAGATTTACCTATACACATTTTTTATTTGAGGGGTGAACCTGCCCTTTAAGATTACCCATCTTCTGGATCAGTTTGGTAAGATTTTGGGTTTACACACATCCCAAGCTGCAAATATGAATTTCAAGGAGGTATACCACTGCCAGCCAACTATATAAGAACTAAATTTCTGATACATCTACTTACCAATTAGAAAACCAAATCAGTATGACTGCTTCAGACTCTCTATTGCACTTATTCATTACTATTCTTTAGTGTTCAATACATTTTTATTGATTTTCAATTTTATATCTCAAATAATATGCATATTTGTTTACATACACATATATTTGCATTTGTATTAACAATAATAAACAAAATAAAGTTTAAAATGAAAATATTTTAAATAAATTAAACATTGAAACAAAATGAAAAATAAAAAACGAAAGAGTTGACATGCACTGCGTTACTTCTTTGTTCCTATTTTTTATATAATATATGGTTTTGTCTTTTATGGTTGGACCTCTTTTCATCCAGTTAGAAAGGTAGGTTTATGGAATATTCACCGACATTCCAAGGCGTCCATGTCTTGATAAATAAATGTAGTGCATCTTGGAGCACGTGGAAAATTAATTTATCATTATATTGTTAATTCTGCTTATTAATCTTTGTTAATTCTAATGATTGTTTTCTTCATTGTGCTCCGATGTGTATTTTGGTTGCCAGTATAATATATTGTACTAGTTTATTGCTTTGTCTATTAAGTTCTGGTATATTATGTCCCAGTAGGGCTACCAGTGGGGAAGGTTCAATTTGTCTATAGAATATCTTAGATATAATTTTTTCCACTGGTCCAAAAATTTCCCACAATTTTTGGACCAGTCTACATTTCCACCATATATGAAAAAAGTCTCCAGTCTAGTTACAATTTCTAAAACACATTGGGGTTATTGCTGGAAAAATCTTTGCTAATAACGCAGGTACTTTGTATGTTTTGTACATACCCTTTAGGGATGTTTCCCTTAATGCTACGTTTAGGCTCCCTCTATTTAGATTTTTATACGTTTCACTTCATTGCTCTGATGTAATTTCTACTTCCAGGTCAGCCTCCCACGCAGCTTGGAATTTATATTTATCTGTCTGCTTGTCATCGTATTGCCAGTGATAGATGAATGATAGAATATTCCTGGTGGTGGTTTGTATGAGACAGAAGTTCTGTGAGGGCTGGTTTAGTTCCTCTGGTTTTCATTATTCTGTTAATGTATGCTGTAATTTGTATATATTGGAAGTGGTGTCTAGGAGGTACTGCAAATTTACTCTTTAGTTGGTTAATATCTAATTCTGATCCGTTATTGTGAAAATGTATCAGTTTATAGATGCCTGTGTCTGTCCACCATGTGTGCCTTTTATCATGGTATGCTGCTATAAAGGCTGGGTCTAGTGTGATTGTGGGAATTAATGATGGTTTTGAGGTCCAGTTGTATTTATTTTTGGTTCTATGGCATAGTTTTCAGTGTAGTTTGTGTACAGGGGCTAATCGTGGGTGTTAATTTTAGGTGAGTGGGGTATCCATGCTATTGAATCTAGTGTTAAGGGTTTGGCTAGGTCGGATTCCTATTCCGACCATCATGGGATATTTATTGTTTTGTGCCATATGACTAAGTGTGTCAGCTGGGCTGCTAAATAATATTTGTACAGGTTTGGGACCCCCATGCTTCCCTGTGATTTCGGCTTATATAAAATTGTTTTAGCTATTCTAGGTTGTTTATTTTGTCAAATTAATTTTATAATTTGGTTTTGTATAGGGTTTAGCTATGCTTTTGTAATCTTTATAGGTAGGCATCTGAATTGGTACAGTAGGCAGGGCTGTATATCCATTTTAATAAATCAGATTTTATTTTGGCAAGTATGGGTGGGATGTTGTGTTGGTATATGATTTCGTATGTTGGTGTTATCTGGACTCCCAAATATTTCAGTCCCTCATCTTTCCATTTCAGATTAAAATTGAGGGTTATTAATTTTTTTTGGTATGTAGTAAAGTTTATTCCCATTATTTCTGTTTTATCTTGGTTGATTTTGAGTCCCGTGGTTGTTGAAATTGTTTGTAAGAGACTGAATAAATTTAGGAGTGCTATGAATGGGGATGCAAGAGTTAACGCTATGTCATCAGCGAACATGCAGATTTTATATTCTTTATCTGCAATTGTGATGCCTTGTATGGGGTTATTGGTGCATATGGCTTGTGCTATTGGTTCCATTGCTAGAACGAATAACAATGGTGAAAGGGGGCACCCTTGCCTAGTGCCTCTGTCAGGAAAGTGTGCAGTGCCTTGGCAAGAATGGGTTAACTATTGGTACTTGGTCTTTCAAAGGACCAATAAAAATGCCATTCCACCCTGGAACAGTCCTATTGTTTATATTACGATTAGTGAAGCATGGAACCAGATCTTTTCCAGACAATGTGGGGCCGAACCGTGTATCTGGAATTCTCTTCAGCTTGGGGTCTGGTGGGTACCCTAAGAGGTCATTTTAAGGACAACCATACATGTAAAATAAATGTATTTCGGTATTGGAATATGTAAGACAGAAACCAATATTATATTTGTGAATGGAAAGGAAGGCCCCCTTCAATAACTCGCCAAGGCGAGTTATTAATATGTTGGGAAATATGGATTACACACAGGTCATGTTTGGTATTGGAGAAATTGATAATTAATACAGGAGAGGAATATGTGGTCAATATCCCAATACAATGTACATTTATATGGAATCTGCCTAACTGAGGGGGAATGAATGCTTTTGGCTAGTTGTAAATCTGGACATTCCTAGACACTCCCATCTCATGAGGAGTAGGGTTGTATTATAATTAGAATATTGTAGCCCCTATAACTGTGTTCATACTGAGGGGACATGCTAAAACCATGTGTATGGACCCGATGTTTCTTCCTGCCCCGGGATACAGGACTTCTTCTAGTGAGTAGGGTCTGTGAATATTTTTATCCTTTTTATTTTATATAATTGTTGTACCTATTGTGTGTCATTTTATTATAACACCATTTTATTTTATTTTTGTATTATATGCACTGTCCACCTTTTGGAATATTAAATCTAAAAATTTAATAGTTTTGTCTTTGATGCTCTAAAAGAACCCAGTTAGCCTATGATAAGTTTATATGTGGTTGAATGAAATGTTTTGCAGTGTAAATGCTAATTAATTCTGTGACTGCTTGTGAAGGACTGATGCTAATTAACCAGTTAGTTGCTGGAGTGAATGGTGTATCTGCCAGGACAGGGGTGTGCATAGTCAGTGAGAGTCAAGAGTGGTTTTGGGGCGTCTTTAAGGCCATAACTTAAAGTGGTGGCAGCGAGTACCGATTGATTGGTCAGATCACGTGCCCAGCGAACTGGCGTTCGTGACAGCCTCTTTCTATATTTATTGATTTGGATTCTGTAGATGGTAATTTCAGTAAGGCCTTTGGGTTATTGTAGTAGGTTTATATTATAATTAGAAATGTTTGTGGGAAATGGAAAGCCAACAGTGTTTCTTTTGTGTATTGCCAGTCTGGACTATCGAAAGCTTTTTCTATATCTAGCGTTATTATGGAGCTTTGTGTGTTTTTTTTATTTAAATAGGTTATTATGTTGTATATCCTCCTAATATTGTCTGATGCCTGTCTTACCTGGAGGAAGGCTACTTGATTGTTGTGTATTAAATGTGGCATAAATGGGTTCAGTCTTGTAGCTAGTATTTTGGTTAGAATTTTAATATCTTGGTTAATGAGGGATATGGGTCTATAATTTTGTGGTTCTGTAGTTGCCTTACCTGGTTTTGGTAGTAATGTAATGTGTGCGGTGTTCATTTCTGGTGGCATATGTTCTCCTTTCAAAAAACAGTTAAACATGTTTGTTAAGTGGGGTGTTAATTGGGTTTCGATTTTTTTTATAGTATATTCCGGAAAATCCATCTGGACCTGGTGCTTTATGTGCACCAGGTCCAGAGATAGCAGAGATCCATTTAGTCTCCATTGTGTTCTTTTCAGTGGTTGTTGTCCCGTGTTAATTTTAATATGAACAATTTTATGGTCTGACCAGCCGCACGTTTCCATTGTGGCCTTTATGATTGATGGGAGAATTGTTGTAGAGCATAAGATGTGGTTGAGTCTTGCATAACAGTCCTGTGGTGTAGAATAGTATGAATAGTCCCTTACATTTAGATTTTTTCCCCCTCCAACTCTCTGATAGGGTTAGTTTCTCCATTGTGGAGTGTACTTTGCGTAGGGTTTGTTTATTGTAGTTTAGTGTGTTTTAGATCTGTCCCATGTCAGATCTAGAGGAAAGTTCAAGTCTCCTGCTACTATATACGTAGATTGTGGGTATTTATCGAGCATTTGTAGTATTGGTATAATGTATTTTTGTTGATGTGTGTTTGGTGTGTATATATTTAATAGTGTATATAGTTTGTTGTTGATGGTGCAGTGGACTATTAACTATCTGCTTTCCTTATCTAGGTCTGTTTGTATAATATTTACATTTAGTGAGTTATGGAATAATATGATACTCCACATTTTTTGGAGGGTCCTTTTGCCAAGATGTGATGTGTGTATTGTTTATGAATATAATTGTGGCGTGGAGTTTTGTGAAAAGTGTGTTTCTTGTAAAAAGATGATATGTGGTTTGTATCTGCTATATTGTTTGAATGCTGTGGTTCTTTTTTGATATGTGTTGAACCCTCTGACATTTTGATATACATGTGAGTGTTGTTTGTTTGTTCATTAGAGTTTTGTTCGTGCATGCTTACAATTTGTTTGGTTGTTCCTTTTCTTCTTCTCCAGAGGATTGTTGTCTAGTTTGGCTGGAAGCTGAGTGGGAGGCTTTTCCCTACGGTTCAGAGCGAGTTCATGTCTGTGGCATAAATAAAACAAAGAAAAAACGTGAACATAAACATAATTATGAACTTAATGATTGAAATATTAACCTGGTAAATAAAATTAAAATTTGGACTCTGATTTGGTGAGCTTCGTCTCTCCCTCATTTCCATGTGGGACAGAGGAGGCCTTTAGTTGGGGGGTCATACGTATGCCCCAGACACTGGGGTTGTATGATATGTCGCATAAAGATTAACTTTTTTGGGAATAATATGGTTATAGTTTTGTTTAACCTTTGTTATAAACTCGTCTTATAGGGATAGCGTGAGTAGATAAAGAGAATAGGGGGGGGAAATTCTTGATAATGATGACAGAGGTAGAATAAGGTAGAAAGGTAGAATAAACCGATTATTCTTGATGCCTTTTTCCATTTATAACCTTTAACCTTTAGGGATAGCAATAGAGTAAAAGGTGTATTGGGAATAGGAAGTATCAGTCTTGAAAAGTGAGAAGAAATATAGCATCTTTTTTATATCTAGTATACATGCACAAGGTATTGAGACACAAAGTCTAACAGAAATTCTATGCTCTTTTATATAAACAAATCAAATACACACTTTCACATGGTTATATTGCCTAACACAGCCTGCAGTACTAATATACACGTTTTTAAATATTCAGGTTTGGGGTAACACTTACTCTCAAACCTTAAAGGTCCGGGTGTTAAAACCCCGAACCTCTTGTTTCATATAATTAGGCTCTTTTCTCCTTAGTAGGTCAGTGTTCTCCCTAGGCTCTTTTAGCCGGGCAGCCCACCCGGCTACTTTTTCATGCCACCCGGCTGGAAAAACATTCTGGGGAGAACACTGTAGGTATAATGTGTATTCCAAACGTATATTAATTGAAATGAAAAAAATCACAGTGGCTTACCACATGGAAACCATGACTCGGGTGCAGCCGCCCGGAGCCCTTCGCTATGGACTCCAAGTAGACCAATATACTGAGCATATAACAAATTTAGGACTGCGCACACCGGAACCGGCCACCTGTTATCTGTTGAAAAGGTGGCCAGTTCCGGTGTGCGCAGTCCTAAATTTCTTATATGCTCAGTATATTGATCTTTTGTATATATTCTGTACCTATAGTTCTGGCAAAGTCGTAGCTTATACTTATTTAGTATGAACAATCTGCATTTTGGTCGTATATAAAGTTTGGGTTTTGTTCTGTCCAGAATATCATGTTACATTTCCTGATCTTTTGTGGGCTTGTTAATTGGGGGATGGGGAGTCCGTTATATTGATATCACGTGCTGATGAAGGACATTTTACATCATACTACATTTTGTAGTTCCTCTTATATTTTAGATTCTGTACATTTTGCATATAGTATATAATAAACATGTATCAATCTTAAAGTTGTATTCTATACTACATTATAAACACCCTGTAGGTCTTGTATTTGTTTGGTACCATTTTACCTTATTGACCTTTAGGGATAACATTGAGAGAGATAGAGAGGGAGGGGGAAAAAAGGGGGGGTGTTAGGGTAAAGATCTTGAAGTATTAGAGGAAAAAAGACATAATATTACATCCTGTACGATCTTATTGGTTAATTACTGTCGGTATTCAATGGATATTGGCCCAAGTTCTATGTTGCTCAAGTACTGATAACATCACTCTATTACATACCTAGCTATTATAAACATTCTATCGCATATTAGCCTTTATTATTTGAGTTTTCTCTGTCTATCTTATATCTTGTACATTTTTGTATACTTAAAGGGATAGCAGTAGTAGAGGAGAAGGTAGTTGGACAAGGTAGGGTAGCAAATTTAGAGTAGTTAGATTAACTTTGTGGGACCATTCCGGTCTACTTTGGACCTTTAAATATTTACATTGGTATACTTCACTTTTAGGTTGCTCATAACTTGCTTATTCTGATTGGTCTATATATTGCTCTATTGCATTATATATTTCCGGGTGAAAGCATAACCTTATAGAATCCTTACCAATATTTCAAACATTTTAAACCTTCTAAAACATTTTAAAAACATTCTGAACCAATAATGCCTATATGGGTTTTTTTAAGGCTTAGTCCTTTAACTGGGTGGTTTGTGCCCTTTGCTGAGACCAAATGTTCTGTTTTGGCTAGGTTAGTGTCCTTATTAACCTTTCAGGCTTTTGCCTAGTAGTAGTGTGTCCCTTTTTGCCATTGTAATGGCTTCAGCGGGTAACAGTTATTTTCTCATTTTGATTTAAATTTTGTCTACAGTTTGTACAGAGTGTACTTATCCATTGTTGTAGGGAGCTCACTGCTCCTCCGGTGTCCTCTGCCTGTGTGGAGGGACGTGGTGTGTCTGGCGCCCACAATCATCGCTTCTCCGATGCTTTGGCAGGGGTTGCTGGTTGCCATATCCTTTGCAGGGGTTTTCGTGCTGATCCCTGTTCAGCAAGAACTTTTGGGTGACATTGTTTGTAATCCAAGTTTTGATAGCAATTGGTTCACATCTTAAAAGGGGTTCCACTGTGTGGGTTCTGTTGTTGACTACAAACTGTAATTTAAAGGGAAACCCCAATCTGTACCTTGTGTTCAGGTCTTGTAATATTTTTGTAATTGGTCGGAGCAATCTCCGTTTGTTTAGAGTTTATGGCGCGATGTCCGCAGATATTTGGTATTTGGCTCCATTATATTCCAAAGAGGTTTTTTTCCTGGACTCATGGAGCAGTTTCTCTTTCGTGGTACAATAGTGCAGATTCACTACAATATCTCTTGGTAGGGTGTCTACCGTTGGTCTGGCCAAGGCCCGGTGAGCCCAGTCAAACTCCAAACGCTCCTCCGAGTGCCCTGAAGATGCTTAGTGTTACCTCGTGGGCGTCAGCCTGCGATTCCAGTATCCCCCTTATTCGCATGTTACATCTTCGGGATATATTTTCAAGGTCCTCGATTTGCAACAGCAGCCTGTTGGTTGTAGATTGTACACTGTCCATGTTTGTTTGGGTGGCTTCTACTGCATCCACCATTTCATCATATTTATTTTCTATGTCCATGAGCCTTTGCCCGATTTCTTAGATGTCTGACCTGATAGGAGTAAGGGCTTTCTCTAGTTCCTCCTTTAGACCTGTCCGTATCTGTGATAAAGTCTTTGCAGTTATTCCTGGGCTTTTGGGTTGCGCTGATGGTTCCTCTGTGTCAGAGCTGCCTAGGCCCGCTTCAGCCTCGTGGCTTCTGGTTTCTTGCGGTTTATGCTGGAAGGCTTGGAGTGCTTTAACTGCGCTTCCTCTCTTATTGTGTCTGTTCGGCATCCTTGGGGTATCTTTGGCTGATCTTTTTTTTCGCCAGAAATGATCTTTTATCGGACTATTTGCTTAAGTTCCCAGTTCTGAGGTGAGGAGCTCTTTTACATTGCGGCCATCTTTGAGCTGCTCATAAGCGCCCCCATTACTATTCTTTAAGTTTGTACACACGTGTTATTGCAGGGCCGATCCATATCGGTCAACGATTGTTTAGTGTATGGGCACTCGGTTGGGCCTCCTTGATGATCCGCTGAACGGCAGACGGGTAGGCCCTGCTATCACACCTGTGTATTAACCGTTAAAGGATGAGTTCTGCTATCCCCTGAACTTCTCAGGAGAAGCAGAGTGAGAGACTCAAATAACCATTTCTCTCCTTGAATTTTAGGGGGAGGATGGGTGTCTGCTCCTGCTTCTGTAAAACATGGAGTCATATCCTTCTTAAATCTTGACCTTCTGTTTTCCTGGATAGAGTATGATACATATTTACAGCCTTATATGCTGCCTTGATCAAATTACAGTCATAACCCCTTTCTACAAATCTATAGGGCCAAAGCATAATTTTGAAAATCCTATTGAAACAAATCCTCCTTAGCTGTATAAACTGAACAAAATGTACATTAAAGTGACAGGAAATAATATGTAAAATTGTATTGTTAGTGATACCGTATATACTCAATTATAAACCGAGGTTTTCAGGCTGTAAAATCAGCCTAAAAACATGACCTCGGTTTATACTCGGGTCAGTCACTCACTGTAGTAATGCGGCTGGGGGTTCAACTCACTGACGGCGCCGAGAAGTGACGTCAATACAGGCAGCAAGCGAGTGACTGAATTGATGTCTGTATATTTACCACAACTCACAGTCCCTTCTGGATTGAGGCAGTGCTGCTGTACGTGGGAGAGAGGGAAGTTTGAAGACTACAGGAACAGTTCTCAGCCCAGCCTACTGATTTACTGCTGGACATTTCAGGGGCTTTTGGAGACATATTGAAGGAATGTGTGGAATGCGAGAATGCATTTTAGTTAGCACTATACTGCACACTCTGTCTCTGGGGGTAGGGGGAGTCTGGGGGTCCGCCAAAACTGCACACTGACACCAGCACTGTTAAATTAACTTCCTGTTACCTGAAGTGTCAGGGCTGGCTGTAATGCACAGTGCATCGATTACAGGACTTGATGCTGTTCTATCTATCTATCTGTCAGTCAGTTTATCTTATCTATCTGTCTATCTATTCATTTACTCTCTATCTATCATCTATCTAACTATATCAGTCTATCTATTCATTTACTATCTATCAATCAATCAATCAATCAGAAGGCAGTAGTGTTCATATTTTCTACCCTCTGTTTATACTCAAGTCAATCACTTTTACTAGCTTTTTTAGTTAAAAATAGGCACCTCGGTTTATACTTGAATATATACGGGTAAGTTTCCTGTACAAACCGATACTTTGTTGTCTACTGTAAATTTTCATTATTTTAATATATTGTATTAATAATAATCTTATAACTAATATAATGTGACTACTGTCGTTTTGTAGTGCGCAAGGGGTTCTATTTTGGATATATCATTATTTTCCCCAAAAAGTTTATATTATGTGCACTACTCATGAAAGTAAACGTAGGGCTAGGCCACATGAGGAAGTTTTAACATGCAATCCGATTGCGTGTTAAAAAGCGCACACTAGTGTGGACCAATTGTTGTGGCCACACTAGGTGAGCTGCATCCCCTTAATCAGAATGCATGCAAGCCTCATTTTGTAGTGCAATCGCATGTGCTCCGTTTGCGCAATACTGTGCAATTGCATGGTAACGTGTAACCATGCAATTGCACAGAGTGCGTTCACTTTTCCAGAGTGCTTGTGTGCCCTGTAGAGTGGCCTCAGCCTAAGTGTTAATGCAATAATCCACAAAATTGCCAATTAATTACAAATTACAAAACACAGAAAGAAATTGTCATATTTCAGTTTTATTGAAGAACGGGAGCTATGTCTTACCTGTTAATTGAACGCCAAAGAGACAGGAGAGAAATGACATGGAGACAGGAGAGAAAAGCATGCGCATCCATTGCCAAGATCTGTGGGGACCTGACAGAGGAAGCGGCAGAGGAGTGCGATCGTGGGTAAAAATGCTGGTTACTCACCACTCTCCTTGTTGTTTAATTGTTGAACGAGAGGTAAGACATAGCTTCTTTAGGTCAGGTAAGACGCAAGTTTTTATGGTTCTACATCTGCCCCATACGCCATATTGGTAAAAGCATTAATATTACTGCAAAATTGTTTCACAAATCTTAACATAGCCTTTACTACATAGGTTACGCCTTGCTATTTCCACACAGTACATCGGGTTCTGCACTATTTTAGCCCACAAATGGCCGATATTGCATCAGCCCGTAAGTCTTTAGTGCATTTAAAATAAAGTTCCCCAGCAATAAAACAATAATAAGATCACATTGCATTTACTATTAGCCCAGAAGCTCCAATGAGAAGGAAGGAGCTTTTAAAACAGACCCCAGACAATTAAGATACATCTATGAGTAGTTCCTAACTCCACCAGAGCATTGGCAACTTCTTTAGCTTTCCCAGAAGGAATACCTCTAGAAGAGATTACACAATTGGTGTAGTCTTTCGATCATTAAATCATTAATCAAGCCTCACAACTTTTGGAATAGTATCACAAAGTACATTTCCAAGGGAGTTAGGAAAGCATATTTCTAACTTCCTGGTTGAGGAGTGGTAGGCTGTCACCTTCCTCTATGCAAGGCTGATAATCTTTCCCAAATGTTAGAGATAGGAAAGATAGTCATGTTAGAGCAGACCTGGGCAAAGTAAGATCCATTGGTTGCCCCCCACCCACTAGACCTGTATCCAAAAAAAAAAAAAGATTATTATTATTATTGTGGATTTATATAGCGCTAACATCTTCCATAGCACTTTACAATTACATGTATACATTCACATCAGGCCCTGCCCCGAAAAGCTTAAAATCTAAGCACATATATGACATACAACCTATCAGTATGTCTTTATGATTGTGGGGGAAACCGGAGTGCCCAGAGGAAACCCACGCAAGCACAGGCAGAACATACAAACTCCTTGCAGATGTGTCCAAGGGTGGAATTGAACTCAGGACCTCAGCGCTGCAAGGCATCAGTGCTAACCACTGAGCCACCGTGCTGCCCTAAATCTTTCTAAAATAAAAAATACTAATTGATTGTCTCATGCTGAATAAATTAAGTATTTTTATAAACTTTATTTTTTATTATAAAAGCCTTAGACTACTTGTAAGTTCAAAGGATGATGTAGCAAACCTAAAAAAAACATTGGCAGAGCACAATAGTTCTCTATCCAGATGTTCTATTAGCAGACAGGCCATTGATTATTCTTCCCTGCTTACTTGCGGCAATAGTATAAGATTTGTTACTTTGCTTTTATGTCTCTCGTTTTGATATGGTTGTTGGGAAATTTACCTTTCTAACATGAGGTTTGTGTTTTCTCCCCCAACATCCCAGTATCACACAGTGTGGTCACTGATCATTGTGTTCTTTACACATCCTCAGTCCTAAGATACTGCAGGAACATATTACGCTTGGTACAGTTGGTCACACCCTCTAGTAGCCTCTAGCCAATGCTTTTTCAGGACAGATTATGCAAGGGACCATGTGACTGAGGTCAGGGGTGTGGACAGGCACTGTGCATACACACACTTATTTCTTCAGAGGGATACATTTACTATAATCCTATTTACTGTAGTGAGATTACCGGTATACAGTTTATTGGTGTTTTTAGAGGGGATATTTTCAGATTCTGAGGTGTAAAAATTTGGGTTTAGTTTTCCTTTAACTGAAGTAAAAAGCTAAATTTAATTGGTTGCTGCAAATTAACAGCACATGAAAACTTTTGTACCTCTCAGTACTTAAGCTAACGTTTGTCTGCAAATCCCTTCTAGATACACGATTGGTAGGTTCATATGATTGGAAAACACTTATAAACAAGGCAATTAGTGGGGATGCCCTGCTTGTATTAAATCTGCTTGCATAAATTATCACTTAGCTTTGATGCATGCTTTATTAATACGTGTCTTTGGCTTTTTCATTGTTGATTTCGTGATAATAGAACACAAGCCCTAAAAAAGCTGTGCAGTACAATACAAATAAACACAATTATTAGAAAACACACTTACCCAAATTCCAAGTGGCCCCCAGGAAGTTGGTACATTCCGACCCCAGGAGATCCTTTTCCTTTGCGCCTTCCCAAGAGAACACAGTCTGGGTGAAAGGGGCTGGTAACTACCACTCCAATCCCTACACCAGGTCTTATAGGAACAGGGGTCTGAGACATAGTAATAAAGCCAGTATGAACAGGCAGCAGAGATCTTCCCTTTCCCTCTTCTTCCTTCTCATAGGCTTCATAGTGGCAGCAATAAGACACAGCAAGCATGGAGGAAGAAAAACAAAAAATATATATTGTTAATGGGAACTGGCAGCTAAATATAAAATTGATATACACTTTTTTTTTTTAAAGGTCAACTCTATTTTCTTCTGTCTGGAATCTACCCTTTGGAAAAAAAGCATTTGTTGCACTGCATGTATTTCCATTGGTTAGGCCCTGGGCCAGAAGAGGGTGGTGCAACAATACTAGAGTTGTCCTATAATGATCTCTCTATTTGGCTGAATTATTGCTGATCGTTTTTTTAATTAGAGTGAGGAGAGTGCAACAATTCTAGAGCTTATTGGAGGTGAGTGAGTGAAAGAAACTAACATTATGTGAGCCTGTAACTCTCCCTTCACTTTCCTTCTCCAAAGAAAAGCTCGAGGATATCTCTCACTCTACTCTAGACACCCTTAGACACCACCTCAACCACAAAGCTCTGTACTGTGCATGTGCAGCTAGACATTCAGCTAAAAAGTAATGACAGGTGCTTTTCTTGTAATATTTACTGGACAATTATAACTTTATTTTTGAAACTGCAATATATTCAAAATAGCAAGACAGTAAAAGTATATAGACTACATCATATAAGTATATACACAGGAATCATATATGACAACTGTTCCTCCGATATATTCTGACAAATACAACATGGCTACAACAAAGATACATTACCTGAAAGAAATCTACTTACAAACAAGTACTCTCTGAGGTGAGAATGGTGGACTGCAGAATGAATGGGAAACGATGCCCTTTACATATATTCTTCCTGGTTCTGCAACTTTATTTATAACTTTATGTAAATTACAACTGTTATATTAAGAATGATCAGTAGATGGCAGTAAGTAACATTCATAATGTGCTATTATAATGTTCTATAAGTGTTTCTCAAATTGTGTTCTTAATTGTGAACTTTTGTGAAATTTACAACAGTATATAAAGTATGCAGTGCACATTATATCTGCCTTCAAATGTAATTCAAAAGAAAATCATATAGTAAGTGCTCAAACTCCACTATTGCTAATGTAATTATAGAATTGTGCTTACTTTTCATAGAGTGTGGTCCAGGTTCTCATGCCCAGAACCCATTGCTTCATACACAAGATACAGTGTTCCAAAAATGATGCTTATAGCTTACCCCTGGATACAAGTGGACCGGGTGCAGAGGCCCCGAGCGACAAGGAAAAAAAAGAAATGCAGGCTCGCATTCACCTGGTCGTGGCTCGGTGACAACTTGGCCGTGTGTACGAACCTTTGAAGGAATGAGGGGTTTACTGGTTAACATCTAATGAGTTCACAACAGAGGTTAAAGGAGGACATGTCCATCCCCATGACGATATGGTATAGGTGTGATCATCCCAAGAGAGTAAAGGCTCATACACACCTGACGATTTTCACCAGACCCCCCGAGCCCAACGAACACCTGAGATGAATGGCCGAAACGGCCGATAGTCGCACATGTGTATGCGTTCGGTCGGGGGTCGTTTGGCGAACCACCAGGCGGATCTGTGACTTAGACAGCAGCATGTGGAGGTTGCTCATTAATAATCACAGATTGTACTTGGAAATTTAGCAATCTCAGTACACCTGTGAGCCCTCAGCGCTGGCAGTACCTCCACCCAAAAATCTTTCAGTCACTAGCTCAGCCTTCCAAACATCCCGTATCTGAGCTCTGCAGTGATTAATAATTGAGTTTGGCCCTTTTGTGGAAAAATGGCATGCAAACATTAGTCTAGACCTGTGTCACAATGAATATTAGAGTTCTGCTTTGGGTTGGGTTTTATGCAACACTCAAGCCATTTTAGTTGGATGGGTTGTGGGTTGCAGTTGTGCAGGTAAGGTCTGATGTCACTCCCATTCTGTAAATAGAAAAAGGGGAGGAATTTCAGAAGAGCTTGTGGGTAAAAGGTTGCCATTCTGACCTTATGCAGTTTGGTTCAGGTGCAGAGCTGGCCAGTAGTGCAGGTTGTGTGCTGGTTGTGAGTCTGAGGGTCTTAAAAGAACTGTCAAAAACACATTTTGTTGTAAAAATTTAAAGGGCATGTCCACCCCCAAAATTACATTTTATGTCTGGGAGATTTTAAAAACTGTTATATTGGTAACTGTAGATCTGTAGGCCTAACATCAGTGGTGGGGAAGGTGCTGGAAACCTTGTTACGGGATTATATTATTTATTAAAAATAGATTGTGCCAGAAAAATGTACTTTGTTTTTATAGAAAAATATTGTAATGCCGTATTAGTCCAATATATAGATGTACAAAACAAGAGTACTGTTATACTTTTTCTATGGACTAAGGGCTAGGCCACACTGAAACGCAAACGCAAACGCAATAGCATGCGATTTCATGTGCGATTTTTGTTGCGTTTGCGATTGCGATTTCTTCAATAAGTATAGGAAAACGCATGCGATTGCGATTAAAAAATCAGAAATCGCAATCGCACCGAAAAACGCGCGGTTTTTTTGCGTTGCCGCGTTTTCAATAATTTTGGAAAATCGCAAGCGCAATCGCAATCGCAAACGCAAAAAAAACCGCAGCAGTGTGGCCTAGCCCTAACAGTTTATTTAGTTGACAAGCTTTTGAGGACTAAACCCTCTTCATCAGGTCAGAGCATTACTGATTTTAACAAAGGTTTAACAAAGTAAAAAGCCAGTTCCAAAAGATAATAAGATAAGCAAAACAACAAGGGGGAGACAGAAAAAAAAGAGCAAAAGGTGCCAAGGAAAGTGTAGAGGGCAATAAAATGAGAGGAGAGAGAACAGAATAGTGAAGTGGTCAAGAAAAGCATGGGGGGAAGAGAAGGCGAGGAAAAAAACAAACAAAAAAAAATACAGTAAGGGCTAGGCCACACTGAAACGCAAACGCAAACGCAATAGCATGCGATTTCATGTGCGATTTTCGTTGCGTTTGCGATTTCTTCAATAAGTATAGGAAAACGCATGCGATTGCGATTAAAAATGCAGAACGCAAAACCCAATCGCACCGAAAAACGCGCGTTTTTTTGCGTTGCCGCGTTTTCAATAATTTTGGAAAATCGCAAACGCAAAAAAAAAAAACGCAGCAGTGTGGCCTAGCCCTAAGGCTGGGGACACATGAAGGGACTTTTTGTCCCGACCAAGTGCTCGCTTCCACTGTAGATGAAGCAGGGAGGGGGGCCCATCATAGTTTTGCTGGGGACCCCACTGATTCCTATTTAAGCATCTGCAAGCTTCATCTATGAGGTAAGTATTGTGGTCTCGGTTTGGGGGAAGTACATGCCATTAAAATGAGCCCATAAATCCAACATGCTGTACAGGCAGGTCTGTATTGTAAGCCTGCTGCTAGTGTTTCAGTGTAGCCACGCAGTGTATTGAATACATTGCAAAAGAATTGGGTTAGATACAACGGAGATTCACCATAGACCGTGACCTTGCACCTACATTGTTTTCGCCCATACAAACCTCTAGCCCTCTTACTCCCTCTAGTGGCCGCTTCTGACACTTTCCGTTCTGTGGTGCTGCTAACTGCGCATGTGTCGTTAGCTCAAAGTCGAGGTGTGTCTTTGAGACACAACATGGCGACCTCCATAATGTGTAACCGGTTGTCAGCGGGACTGAGGAGCCGAGCCCCCCTGGCAGCTCTTGGTTCAGCCGCTCAGGTATTGGATTACTATGGGGACTAGAAGGAAGATGGTTGGGTGGTGTTGGTGCGTTATGGTTTGTTCAGGGTGTTGGGAGGACAGGGGGACAGTTCGCTGTCAGCTTATCCCAGATAGTAAAGGCCTCGGGCTGTCCGGACGGTCAGTGTAGCGCACACAATGGGGTAGCGTCTCAGAAAAAATGACTCGTTGGGGGCCGAGCAGTTCTGTACATATAAAACCCTTGGCTTTAACCCAGGGATGTCAGACTGGTGGCCCTGCAGCTTTTTCTAAACCACAAATACATGTATTCCTGACTGAGTGCTGGGAGTTGTAGTTTTCAAACATCTGGAGGGCCACCCATTTGACATCCCTTATTTGATCATTCCAACCAGGGCTGTGTTTACATGCGTACAGAACAGGGCGTGGTTTACTACGTACAGAACAGGGCTGGTGTTACATGCATACAGAACAGGGCTGTCACTACATTGCATAGAACAGTGCAGTGTGTACATGTGTACTACACATGTTCAGAATGGGGCTGACTACACGTGTGCACAATCTGGTGTGACTCACGTGTCAGAATGGGCGTGACTACACGCGCTCAGAATGGGGCTGTGACTACACGTGCTCAGAATGGGGCTGTGACTACACGCACTCAGAATGGGGCTGTGACTACACGCGCTCAGAATGGGGCTGTGACTACACGCGCTCAGAATGGGGCTGTGACTACACGCGCTCAGAATGGGGCTGTGACTACAGCGTCAGAATGGGGCGTGACTACACGCGCTCAGAATGGGGCTGTGACTACACGCGCTCAGAATGGGGCTGTGACTACACGCGCTCAGAAGGGGCTGTGTGATACACGCGCTCAGAATGGGGCTGTGGACTACACCGTTCATTGTGACTAGGTGTACAGTATGGGGCTGGGCTACGGGCGTACAGTATGGGGCTACGGCGTACGTATGGAGCTGCGGCTACGGGCGTACAGTATGGGGCTGCTACTACACACTTACAGAGTAGAGCTGTGTAGTTGGCAGAGGGCTTGTTAAGTCCTTTCCCACTGACAATGTTATCTAGCCCCGTTATTTAAGTCATGGCAGGTGCAGGGGAGAAGGGGCCTTACTGTAAGAGGAGGGAGCTTGGTGCCTTTTTTCTGACATCCAGGATTACATTTTTTAACTTGGCAGTAACCAGATCTGCCTGACCTTTTTTCCTGTAGTTGTTAGTTGTTTGTCAACCATAGCGATTGGGAAACTGTTTCCCAAATGATTTCTTCAAACTCTTGTAGTTTTACTCATTGGCATTTCAACTATTTTGGTTTAAGTCTTTAGACAATATGCTTTACTAGTCTAATAGGTGTGTTTATAGTTATATCACATTTCACCTGATCGTGGTAGCATAAAAGCACCTTTTCTTGTGATGTTGGTAGTCCTTACTAGAAGCAATAAAGCCTTTTTCTAACCTGTTGTTGGCCTGCTAATGTAACTTTTTTAATGTTAAAAATAATTTTATATATTTATTGTACTTCTGCAGTATTTGAGAAATTAAGTGCAATGAGATCCTGCATACAGACTTTTTAAAGAGCAGTGAGATCTGCTGTAGCCAGGTGACAGAACAGGGCTGTGTTTACATGTGTATAGAATAGGACTGTGACTATACGTGTTCAGAATGGGGCTGTGACAATGCGTGTTCAGAATGGGGCTGTGACTACAGGCACACAGAATAGAGCTGTGAATACAGGCGTACAGTATAGGGCTGTGACTACACACATGCAGAATAGGGATGTGTAGTTGGCAGAGAGCTTGTTAAGTCATTTCCCACTGAAAATGTTATCTGGCCCCGTTATTTAGGTCATGGCAGGTGTGGAATAGAAGGGGCCTTACTGTAAGAGGAGGGAACTGGGTGCCCTTCTGACATCCGGGATTACATTTTTTAACTTGGCAGTAACCAGATCTGCCTGGCCTTTTTTTGCCTGTATTTGTCGGTTGTTTGTCACCCACAGTGATTGAGAAACTATTTCCCAAATGATTTCTGCAAACCCTTGTAGTTTTACTCATTGGCCTATTTTTGTTTAATGCTTTAGACAATATGCTTTACTAGTCTAATAGGTGTGTAGTTATAGTTATATCACATTTCACTTGATCCTAGTAGCATAAAAGCACTAAGGTAGTCCTAACCAGAAGCAATGAAACCTTTTTCTAGCCTGCGAATGTAACTTTTTTATGTTAAAATAATTGTATATACAGTTTCTGACAAAAGTCTTGTCGTCTGTGTATTTTGCAGTAACTCCTGCTATTAACCTGGTTTTTAATTGAACAATTGGTGTTAGAAATAGCTCATATGAAAAACTAAAGCCCTCCCAAATAATATTAAATGTACTGGTAAATAATAGTTTCACTGAAAAAAGATTTCATTTAATCAAGACAAAAAGGTCAAAATGTTGCATGACAAAAGTGCCTATAGAGAAAATGATCTACTTTACAGCCAATCCAAAAATGTCAGCAAATTAAATAGTGGTGCTGTGAGATGCAAATTTAATATTTTGTATGACTTCCATGAGCTTGAAGGACAGCATCCATGCGGTTTGGCAAGGATTCATACAATTTATTGATGAAATCATCAGGAATAGCCAAGAAAACAGTCTTGCATGCCGCCCAATATTCTTTGGCTTCATCTTCCATCCTTTAAGCAGGCTGTGGGACTTGGCAAATGCCACACAGTTTTTCAATTGTCTTTTGTTTAGTGCTGGCTTATGGGCACTGATTCGACCATGGAGGCCATTTCGAGACAGAATCCGACAAACTGTTCTGGTTGACACAGGGATTTCAGGTGACCCGGTCTCCTGGAGCTCTGCTACAGTTGAAAATGAGCTTGCCTTGGATTTTTGAGCCAACAAACGGTCCTCTCAGTCTGCCTGACCTGGGCTTGTCAAAAACTTCTCCAGTCTCTTCAGATATTTTCTTTATCCTCTGAACTTGACGCTGAGAGACATTGAAGGTGTGCGCCACATCAGCAGTGGATTTGGTCTTCAGCCTCTTGATAATCAAACTTAAGTCTCAGGGTATAGTATAGTATAGTATAGTATTTGAGGTTGAATAAAGACATACGTCCATCCAGTCCAACCCATCAAGCAATATCCTCATTTCCTGCCTAACTGTTGATCCAGAGGAAGGCAAAAAAACCACACCAAATGGGGAAAAAATTCCTTCCTGACTCCAAGTGGCAATCGGAAATTTCCCTGGATAAACTCTACTTTATGTATCAATACCAGTAACTTGCAACATTCCTTGTTTGCAGAAACTTAGGCAAACATGCCTAAGATTCAGGGTGAATCTTAGGCATGTTTGCAGAGGTCTATTTGCAGCTGATGTGAAGGTCTAGTGTACTGGGGTTCTTTTTATACACACCTGACACCTAATTGATCCATTATTAGTTACAGGTGAAGCCCATATGACAAGGCGACAACACTTATGTCTTAGCAAAAATTGACTTAATGGGCTTTACCAAGCTGTGAATATTAGAATACTTTTTGTTTCGTTTTGCATTGAAACATTATTACAAAAGCTGTTTGGGGTAAAATGAATCATTTCTTGAAACAAAATCTGCATTAGAATTATTCTTAAGCTGCACTTCCGGTCTATTTGTACACAAGCGACAAGACTTTTGTCAGAAACTATATTTATTGTACTTCTGCACTATTTAAAAAATTAAGTGCAATGAGATCCTGCATACAGACTTTTTAAAGAGCAGTGAGATCTGCTGTAGCCAGGTGACAGAACAGGGCTGTGTTTACATGTGTATAGAATAGGACTGTGACTATACGTGTTCAGAATGGGGCTGTGACTACAGGCGTATAGTATAGGGCTGTGACTACAGGTGTACAAAATAGGGCTGTGACTACAGGCGTACAGAATGGGGCTGTTACTACACACGTACAGATTATAGCTGTGTTGTTGGCAGGGGGCTTGTTAAGTCCTTTCCCACTGACAATATTATCTGGCCCCATTATTTAGGTCATGGCAGGTGCAGGGGAGAAGGGGCCTTACTGTGAGAGGAGGGAGCTGGGTGCCCTTGTTCTGACATCCAGGATTACATTTTTTAACTTGGCTGTAACTAGATCTGCCTGACCTTTTTTTGCCTGTAGTTGTCAGTTGTCACCCACAGTGATTGAGAAACCGTTTCCCAAATGACACCTCTACCGTACGCTCCGGGTCCTGGTCTTCTCGCGTCCTCACCGAATGTCCTGTCCTGCACCTCTACCGGTACTGCTCCGTCCTGGTCTCCGGTCTGCCTCGCTCCTCCCCGCATGGTCCATCTCAACTGGTAGCTTAGTTTCCTAGTTTTAACCCGATTTTATAGTCTAATTGACCTTGGGACTTGGTTTCGTGACTTTGAAACTTTCTGGGATTTTTTAATTTTCAAATTTTAATTTTGAATTTTGTGGGACTACTCAGCCACATGTCCCAAATTTCCGATGCCTGGCTGCCCTGGAACCTCAAAAATTGGTGTCAACACTACTCTGACTCATGTTCGGTGCTAAAGTGAAGTGTTCCGCTTTGCCCACTTTCCCTATATGAATGCAAATGGTGGGGGGAGAAAAGGCCATTTTTTTGTGGGGTATGTCCCAGAGGGGGCCAAGCCTGTCTTTGTTCAGAAGTTTGGGAAAATCCGAAATCGGACAATCCGTGGAACAATCAGATAAAATTAGTTATGGGGGGTGCAGCATGGTGGCTCATTGGTTAGTACTGAGTGCCTTGCGCGCTGAAAGTCCGGAGTTCGAAACCTACCCTTTGAACAACTGCAAGGATTTTGTGTGGTTTTTTCCTCCATGCCTCGGTTCCCCGCACAATCATAAAGACCTGCTGATAAGTTGAATGTGTCAAGGGTAATGTGCTTAATATGGTAATCGTCTTTGGGTCAGGCCTATGTGAATGTAATACAGATAAGTGTAAAAGCCTTACAGAAGATTTTGGCGCTATATAATCCACCATAAAGGCGAGGCCGACACTGCTGCAGGATTCACTTTACTATGAAAAACACTGTGCAAACCAACGAAATTGCACATGAAATCGCATGCGATTCCGTGTGCGGTTTGCGTGCCTTTTGGTGCCGTGCCCTAATAATATTTCAATAAAGCTCCTGGGACCTAATGAAATACATCTTTGGGTCCTAAGAGCTCAGTTCAGTTTCTCTATAAGAAAGACCAGTTGTTCTTAGATTTTTCCAGATGCCTTTGTTGTCTGGTGGTGTGTCTTTGGATGGGAAAAAGTCTAAGTAATTAAAAATTTTAAAAGTTAGTCGATGTCACAGCCTTGTAACTATAGACCAACATCTTCCCTGGAGCTTTGAAACATCTTCATAAATTACATACAAAGGTAATACATATTATAGCATAGGAAGAGCACCTGCACGCTTACAGTTTAGATGAAATGGGTGTGAGACATAAGGCGAGCATTAATCTGGTAGGGCTGTAATAATTGGCAGTGGAGTTTGATTATCGGGCTTGGAGCCCTGTTAGGTGGAGTGGAGGGGTAATGCAAATAGAAAACCGTGACTTCATTAACCGCATTATTGAGACTACTCACAATTAATGCAGTTAATTAATTTGGCTAGAAGAGCAAAGGAATGTTTCTATTTCTCTTCTTCAAACGTTTTATTCTTCCAAGTGTTTGGACTGTATCCCTCCTACGTTTTTTCGAGCTAAAAGGACCGTTAAATTCAGTACAGATGTCAGGAATCTAGGAGAAGTTGCTATTACCTAGCCTAAGGGGGATTCTTAAGGGTAGGTCCACCCAAACTCTAGAATCTTCTATAATATAATTCCCCCCCTCCCAACCCCAACTGCATGGTCTGTTTCTAAAAAAAAAAAAAAAAAAAAAAGGGATAGAGACTTACTTACAAGCCTGTGATCCCGCGGCCCCGCCTCCAATGCAACTTCTGGGAGCAGAGTTGAATTGGGGGGCTTGGCCCAGCACGTCTGTGAATTGGCTGAGAGCATCCATGAAAACGTGGCTGACGGGGGCTATTGAAACCCTGAGGAATCCCGGGCTGGTAAGTAAGCTTTCTACAAACTACTACAAACTATGGGGTTCCAGTGTGGAGGGGGAGACTCATTACAGAAAAAGTAAATTTCCTCTACACTAAACCTACAGAACACAAAGGAGAAACCTGAATAGAGGGAGGTGGGGGAGAATCGTTCATCACACGCATGTTTGTATACCGGGGGTCCCAGAGGCGAAAGAAGGGCAAAACCTTTTTACATGAAACAGCCCTACTCTTTACTTTGGCCTGGACTTGGAATGCACTGGCAGAGGAACCATTTGGAGCGAGTAAGTAAGGATTTTTTTAGCATTATACAGTGAGGGCCATTATGGGCCTAAAGGGCTTATGTGCAAAAAACCATTCGCTTTCAAAGGGTTTAAATTCATGGTACTCTGTTGCTGCCGGGTAATTTCTATTCTCTGTCAAGTGAATTTTGTTTAACCATGGTGTCGATCTCTGTGCGCACTGCCCCCCTTCCCCCTCCCCTCGTTACCTCCCTCCTCCATTCTCAACTCCGGCTAAACCGACAGCGTATCATGTGCATTAGAGTAAGAGGAGTTCAACATCTTGTGAAAAACACACACACATTGTTCTGGGTCGGGAGGAAGGACCACACTGGTTCCGAAACTTTACCATTACAATGAATTCTTTTTCACGATTAAGACGGTTGCCTAGCGTGTCTTACTCCTTTGAAAACACACAAGAACCCACGCATAGTGGCCAATAGAAAGCACGCTGTCCCTTGGAGACACGGAAGAAGAAGGAGAACAGTACAGTTTTTTACATCTCTCACTTGTGATCCTATCATCAATCAGTGAGCGATTAAGAAGGGGAGTCCAGTGCCAGGTCCTTATATCTACCAGTCAGCTCCCTATCTCCCCTCCTAATGCTCTGTATCTCTATGTTTATTACAAAGAGGCAGGGACGGGTGTCACGTCACAGGGATTTGATTGACATCCCAGTAGGAGTAGAGGAATGCAATCACTATTCTTCTAACTGGTGTATCTCGGACAGAGAGGGGGATCTGAAAAAAGATAAGACACTCTGGGGGTTGGGGGGGAATTATAGGAACCCTATGGAAAGAAATAAAAAAAAAGTTCATTTTCCCACTATAGATGCCCTTTAAAATTTGACATTGGGTCAAGGTTTAAATGGTCAAGTATGCGGAAAACGGGGTTTTATGTTCATAAACATAAATAAGCACTACTTAGGCCACCCCCACCCAGACCCACTCACATACCCACTGGCCTACCCTTTCCAGTTCCTGGCAGAGTCCATACGCAAAGGGTAACTGTAGTTTAAAAACAATTTTGATCTATCATTTATTAATGTTTTATGGTCAATACTGTAAAAAATCAAACACA
This sequence comes from Hymenochirus boettgeri, assembly GCA_019447015.1. Lineage (NCBI taxonomy): Eukaryota > Metazoa > Chordata > Amphibia > Anura > Pipidae > Hymenochirus > Hymenochirus boettgeri. The sequence goes on along the minus strand of CM033470.1, from coordinate 258,676,451 downwards.
CCCACTTGACACAGTAACACCACTACTAGTCCAAAAAAAAAACACATTTTGATCAATCACGAAGGTTAGTTTTTACTGCATATACCCAAACGCATACCCCCCCAACCTGACACGGGGTCCCCACAACTACTCACCTCCCTTCGCATTCCCTGGCAATCCATACGTAAAGGTAACTCATAGTCGAAAAACTAATTTTGATCACTGCATGAAAAAATTTTTTGGGGTATCTAATTTATTTTAATGTAGTGTTGAGTTACATTACATTGACTTCAGCAAAATGTTATCAGAGGCTGAGCAAATTGTTCCTGAAAATTTAAGATTTTACATCCATAGGAAAGAGAAGTTAGTGTCACAATTTAGGCTGTAATAATAAGCTTTCACATATCTACTGTTGTTTTGCATTTTTGTCCAGGATGCAGGATGTTCTTATTTTGCAAGTCCATAGGGGCACATTTAAATAAGCAACAAGTGTTTTTCATTTGCAGATCAAGAACCACCCACCTCCCATTAAATAGAAATTGCAACTAGGGAATGTTCACAATGGGACCTCAAATAAGCATATATAGGTACACTAGCAAAAGTGTGCCCGTTGGTGCACAGTGGGATATGTGGGTGTATGTTAGCTATATGTGGAGTTCAAATGATATAAAAACGGTTTATACACACTACTATAAAATTTAGAGATTTGTACCAAACAAAAAAAAAGGGCAAGATGTGAAAACAACAAAAAAAAAAAAAAGGAAGGGAGAAAATACTATGAAATCCTGGTTCTATTAGTCTCCTCCCCTAAATGAATATTGTTGATCTATTTTTGTAACATTGTATAGAGTGTTATAGTTTCAGTAGAAACACCACAGTGAATACAACGTGGTTTTTCAGAAGCTTAAATCAATCTTCCCCCCTTAAATTTCCAACCATAACACGGATCCAATAGGAGATTCCATTGGTGGTTCATCTATAATTACAGTTTCAGTCTGTCTTGTCAATAACTGTGCCCTCCCCATTAACTCACAGCTGTCACCAGGATTCTTTAGACAGTGATCGACTATTGTCCATGGGTTTTAGCGAGGTGAGTCACGATTCGTAAATTGGAGGTCCCTATAAAGAACCCATACGTAGGGGGTCGCTGTCATGTTTCAATCTTATTACATGTTACATTTCAGGACACAGGTTCATGGCTTCTATGGGGTCCTATTGCTTAAATAATGTAATAAACCATTAACAACGCACTTCATTGTCTGCCGAGACAGTGGCCATGAAAAAGTTGTTCCTTTCAGTCCCCGCTACTCCTATAGATCTCCCTTCCTGTCCAGCAAACCGCAGCTCTCGGTTACGGATCACGTGAGGAGGAGGGCATTGGATGGTGCAGAAGTTTATCTTTGCTCGTGCGCAGAAGCGCGCGAGCCGCAAGCAGAGAAGGAGGGAAGGTATGAAGGATGCGTTGGAACTGGACTCGACTTTGGAGTCGATCACTTAGGCGAACGACGGGGTAACGCTGTAGTAGCGTGAAAGAGGTAAGGTTAGAGCATGGCGGCGAGGGATGGGGAAGGGATAAGGAGGGAGTGATATCCACAGGCGCTTATGGGGGTGAGACCAGGAAGGGCGGAGGAGCAGCGGGGAGGAGGAATGACACGGAGAACAGGGTGCTGGGGATAGGTAATATACTGAAACTGCAGGAAAGCGTGTGACCGAGGCGGTCACCACATGATGGAGGTGGTCGGGGAGGATAGCGCCATGAGGGGACGAACTCGCAACTTCCCCTACTCACTCGAAATGTTTTAGATTCGCTACCGTGTCCCCTAATCCATTACGCACCATTGGAACAACACTACAAGGCATTCATAACTATTCCCTTTGTCAAGCTTCCTTGCTTCCCTGTCCAACAACTTCCTGGGGTTGGCTCCCACACCATTTGCGATATCCCTTCGCCAAACCAGCGTGGGGGACTACTGGTACTTTTTTATTTCATTTTTGCTTATTTCTCATCTTTTAGTCACTTTACATTATTGTTAATATTATATAACTTTTTTAGTGCGTTAAACACATAACTGTCCCTTGACTATTACTTTCTACCCCCCAAACAACTATTACCGCTCCTCCGAAAACCCAATTTATTCCATGAAATTATAAATTTAGTTATATAAGTATAAGGGATTCCGCTCCAACCCAAAACTACATTTCAGAAAGTGGCAGATATGTTGGGCAATCTGTATTAGCATCAAAATGATGCTCTAGACTTTTACTCTTAAAGGTTCTTTTTTACATATTGTAGAGGATGCGCTAGGGGGGAATAACATTCAGTCATGGGCTGTGATTGTCACATTTACACCCATGACTGAAAGGTGGCACTGAAGAACAGGAAGCGAGGGGGTACAATAATTCGAGGCAGCTGTCAGGTTAGGACTTACATCTCTTCCATTTCTAGATATGGCAGTTTTGGGTAAGATTTACCTTACAATGTTTTTTATTTGAGGGGGTGAACCTGCCCTTTAAGATTACATCTTCGGATCATTTTGGTAAGATTTTTGGTTAACACACATCCCAAGCATGCAAATATGAATTTCAAGGAGGTATACCCCACTGCAGCCCAACTATATAAGAACTAATTTTCTTGAGTACCTCTATCGTACCATTAAAAACCAAATCAGTATGACGTCTTCAGCCTCTCTATGTGCACTTATCATTACTATTCTTTAGTGTCAATACATTTTTATTGGATTTTCATTTATATCAGGTCAAATATATTGCATATTTGTTACATACACATATATTGCATTTGTTTATTAACAGTCAATAAACAAAATAAAGTTTTTAAATGAAAATATTTTAAATAAATTAAACATTGAAACAAAATGAAAATAATAAAAACGAAAGAGTTGGACATGCACTGCGTTACTTCTTTGTTCCTATTTTTTATAGAATATATGGGGTTTTTGGTCTTTTGTGGTTTGGACCTTTTTCATCAGTTCGAAAGGGTAAGGTTTTAGTTATGGATATAATTCACCTCCGCCTTCCAAGGCGGTGCCTGGGTCTGTGATAAATAAATTAGATGCAATCTTGGAGCACGTGGAAAATTAATTTTATATATTGTTAATTCTGCTTTAATCTTTGTAATTCTAATGATGTTTTCTTCATTGGTTCAGAGTGTTATTTGTGTTGGCCAGATAATATATTGTACTAGTTTATGTGCTTTCTAGTAGTCTGGTACTATTCATGTTCCAGTACGGGCTTACCGAGTGGGGAATGTTCCAATTTGTCTTAGAGATATCTTAGATATCATTTTTTCCACTGGTCCCAAAATTCCCCACGCAAATTTTTGGACCAATCTACATTCCTTCACCATATATGAAAAGTTCTCCAGTCTAGTTACAATTTCTAAAACAGACATTGGGGTTTATGTCTGGAAAACTCTTTGCTAATGAACGCAGGGGTAACTTGTAGTGTTTGTACATACCCCTTTAGGGATGTTTCCATTAATGCTCGGGACGTTTAAGGCTCCCTCTATTTAGATTTTTATACGTTGTAACTTCATGCTCTGATGTAATTTCTTACTTCCAGCATCAGCCTCCCACGCGAGCTGGAAATTTATATTTATCTTCTGCTTGTCATCGTATTGCCGTGATAGATGAATGATGAATACATATTCGCTGGTGGTGGGTTTGTATGAGACAGAAGTTTTGTGAGGCTGGTTTAGTTCCTCTTTTATATTCTGTTAATGTATGCCTGTATTTGTATCATATTGGAAGTGGGGGGTCTAGGAGGTACTGCAAATTTACGTCTTTTAGTTCGGTTAATATCTAATTCACTGACCGTTATTGTGAAAATGTTTTGCATTTTATAGATGCCTGTGTCGTCCACCATGTGTTGCCTTTTATCAGCGTGGTATGCTGCCTAAAGGCTGGTCTAGTGTTGATTGTGGAATTGCATGATGGTTTTGAGGTCCAGTTGTATTTATTTTGGTTCTATGGCAATAGTTTTCAGTGTAGTTTGTGTACGAGGGCTAATCGTGGGTGTTAATTTTAGGTGATGAGTGGGGTATCTGCATGCTATTGAATCTAGTGTTAAGGGTTTGGCTAGGTCGGATTCCTATTCCGACCGTCATGGGATATCTTATTGCTTTGTGGTGCCATATGACTAAGTGTGTCAGCTGGGCATGCTAAATAATATTTGTACAGGTGGGGACCCCCATGCTTCCTGTGATTTCGTTTGGCATTTATAAATTGTTTTACTATTCTAGGTGTGTTATTTGTCAATTAATTTTATCAATTTGGTTTTGTATAGGGTTTATGCTATGCTTTTGTTAATCTTATAGGTAGGCCATGGGGGGGAATTGGTTACAGTAGGCGGGCTGTAATCCATTAATAAAAATCCGATTTATTTTGGCAAGTATGGGGGGATGTTGTGTTGGTAGTACGGTGACTTTGTTATGTTGGTGTTCTCTGGCCGCCCAAATATTCAGTCCCTCATCTTTCCATTTCAGATTAAAATTGAGGGGTTATTCTTTTTTTGGTAGTGTAGTAAAGTTTATTCCCATTTCTGTTTTATCTTGGTGATTGTTGTAGTCCCGTGGTGTTGATTGAAATTGTTTGTAAGAGACTGACAACATTTAGGAGTGCTATGAATGGGGGAGCCAGAGTTACGCTATGTCTACCAGCGAAACGGGATGCAAGATTTTATATTCTTATCTGCAATTGTGTGATTGTTGATGGGGTTATTGTGCATATGGCTTGTGCTATTGGTTGCCATGCTCTAGAACGAATAACAATGGTGAAGGGGGCACCCTTGCCTAGTGCCTCCTGTCAGGAAAGTGTGCAGTGCCTTGGCAGAATGGGTTAACTATTGGTACTGGTCTTTCAAAGGGACCAATAAAAATGGCCATTTCCACCCTGGAAACAGTCCTATTTTATATTCGATTAGTGAAGCATGAGAACCAGAGTCTGTTTCCAGACACATGGTGGGGCCGGACACCGTGTATCGTGGAATGTCTCTCTTCAAGCTTGGGGTCTGGTGGGTACCTCAAGAGTCATGTTTAAGACCACCATACATGTAAATAAATTGTATTTCGGTAATTGGAAGAATGTAAGACCGGAAAACAATATAATATTTGTGAATGGAAGGAAGGGCCCCTTCAATAACTCGCCAAGGGAGTTATTAAGTAGTTGGGAAATCGGTACACAAGGTCATGTTTGTATTGGAGAAATTGAATAATTACTAGGAGAGGTAATATGTGGTCAATATCCGCAATACAATGTCCATTATATGGAATCTGCCTACTGAGGGGGCATGAATTTTTTGGCTATTGTAATCGGACATTCCTAGACACGTCCCATCTCATGAGGAGTAGGGTTGTATTATATTAGAATATTGTAGCCGCCTATAAGTGTGTTAATACGGAGGGGACATGTCTAAAACCATGTGTGAGTGGACCCGAGTTCTCTCCTGCCCCGGGATACAGGACTTCTTTCTAGTAGTAGGGCTATGTGAATATTTTTATCCTTTTTATTTTATATAATGTTGTACTAATTGGTGTGTACATTTATTATATACAGGACCATTTTATTTATTTGTGTATTATATGCCTGTCACAGCCTTTGGAATATTAATCTAAAAATTTAATAGTTTTGGTCTTGATGCTCTTAAAGAACCCAGTGTAGCCTATGATAAGTTTTATATGTGGGTTGAATGAAATGTTTTGCAGTGTAAATGTAATTAAGTCTGTGACTGCTGTGTGAAAGGACCTGATGCTAATTAACCAGTTAGTTGCTGGAGTGAAGTGGGTACTGCCAGGACAGGGGTGTGCAGTAGTCAGGAGAGTCAAGAGTTGTTTTGGGGGTCTTTAAGGCATAACTTAAAGTGGTGCAGCGAGTAGGACCGATTGTTGGTCAGATCAGCAGTGCCCAGCGATAACTGGCGTCGTGACGCCCTTTCTTCTATATTATTGTTTGGAGTCTTGTAGATGGGATTCAGTAAGGCCTTTGGTTAATTGTTAGTAGGTTTAGATTATAATTAGAAAGTTTGTGGGAATGGAATGCCACAGTTGTTTCTTTTGTGATGCCAGTCTGACTATCTATGAAGACGTTTTCTATATCTAGGGCGTTATTATGGAGCTGTGTGTGTGTTTTTTGTATTTAAATAGGTTTATTATGTTTGACCTCCCTAAATTGTCTGATGCCTCTTACCTTGGAGCAGCTACTTGATTGTTGTGTATTAATGTGAAATGGGTTCCGATTGCTCTTGTAGCTATGTATTTTGGTTAGAATTTTAATATCTGGTTAATTGGGATATGGGTCTATAATTTTGGGTCTGTAGTTGCCTTACCTGGGGTTTGGTAGTAATAGTAATGTGTGCGGTGTGTCATTTTCTGGGGCATAGTTCTCCTTTCAAAAAACATTAAACATGTTGTTCAGGTGGGGTTGTTAATTGGGTTTCGATTTTTTAGTTATATTTCCGGAAAACTCCATCTGGACCTGGCTGCTTTTAGGTGCACCAGGTCCAGAGATAGGCAGAGATCACATTTAGTCTCCATGTGTTCTTTCAGTGGTTGGTTGTCCCGTTGTAATTTTAATATGAACAATTTTATGGTCTGACCCCGCACGGTGTCCATTGTGGCCTTAGATTGATGGGTAGAATGTTGTAGGCATAAGAGTGGTTGAGTCTTGCATAACAGTCCGTGGTGAGATAGAATAGTACTGATAGTCCTTACATTTAGATTTTTTCCCCCTCCAAACTCTGGGTCTATAGGGTTATGTTACTCCATTGTGGATGATTGTACTTTGGTAGGGGGTTTGTTTATTGTCGTTAGTGTGTTTTAGATCTGCCCCAATTTCAGTCTAGAGGAAAGTTCAAGTCTCCGCTACATATAACGTAGTTGTGGGTATTTATCGAGCCATTTGTGCGATTATTGGTAGAATGTATTTGTGATGTGTGTTTGGTTGTGTATATATTATAATGTGTATGGATAGTTTGTTTGATGTGCAAGTGGACCTATTAAGTATCGCTGTTCCTTAGCTAGGTCTGTTGTTATAATATTGTACATTAGTGTTATGGAATAATATGATACCCAACATTTTGGAGGGGTCACTTTGCCAAGATGTGAGTGTGTTTGTTTATGACATATAATTGTGGCGTGGAGTTTTGTGGAAAAGTGTGTGGTTCTTGTAACAGATGATATTTGGTTTGTATCTGCCCATATGTGTTTGAATGCTGTGGTTCTTTTGATGTGTTGACCCTCTGACCATTTTTGATATACAGTGTGAGTGTTGTTGTGGTTTTTCATTACGAGTTTTTGTTGCCGTGCACTGCTTACAATTTGTTTGTGGTTTCTGGTTTCTTCTTCTCCAGAGGATTGTGTCTAGTTGGCTGGAAAGTGAGTGGGGGCTTTCCCTACGGTTCAAGCGAGTTCATGTCTGTGGCATATAAATAAAATCAAGAAAAAACGTGAACATAAAACATAATTATGAACTTAATGATTTGAAAATATTAACCTGGTAAATAAAATTAAAGTTTGGACTCTGATTTGGTGAGCTTCGTCTTCCCTCATTTCCATGTGGACCAGAGGAGGCTTTAGTGTGGGGGTCCATAAGTTATGCCCCAGACACTGGTTGTATGAGTATTTCGCATAAAGAATTAACTGGTTTTTGGGGATGATAATGATGTTAGTAGTTTGTATAACCTTGTTACTAAACTCGTCTTGATAGGAATGAGCGTGAGTGATAAAGAGAATGGGGGGGGGAAATTCTTGATATGAACTGACAGAGGTAGAATTAAGGTAGAAAGGTAGAATAAACCGATTATCTGATGCCTTTTCTCATTTATACCTTTACCTTTAGGATAGAATAGAGTAACAAGGTGTATTGGAATAGGAAGTATCAGTCTTGAAAAGTGAGAAGACAATATAGCATCTTGTTTATATCTCGTATACATGCACAAGGTATTGAGACACAAAGTCCTAACAGAAATTCTAGCATTCTTTAATATATAAAATCAAAATACACCTGTCACATGGTATAGTTGCCCTAACACATGCATGCAGTACATAATTAGAAGCGTTTTTTAAAATATTCAGGGGTTTGGGGTAACACTTACTCTCAAAACCCTTAAAGGTCGGGTGTGAAAACGCCGAACCGGTCTTGTTTCATTAATTAGGCTCTTTTCATTCCTTATTAGGTCATTGTTCTCCCTAGGGGTGCTTTAGACCGTGGCCAGGCCCACCGCTGCTACTTTTTCATGCAACCCGGCTGAAAAAACATTCTGGGGAGAACACTGTAGGTATAATGTGTATTCGCAAACGTACTATTAATTGAAATGAAAAAAATCACAGTGGGCTTACCACTTGGAAACCATGACTCGGTGCAGCCGTGCCCGGAGCCTTGTTGTTATGGATCTCAAGTAGACCAGTATAGCTGAGTCATGATAACAAATTTAGGACTGCGCACACGGAACCGGGCCACCTGTTATCTGTTGAAAGGTGGCCAGTTCGGTTGTGGCGCCAGTCCCTAAATTTCTTATATTCTCAGTAATATTGATCTTTTGTATATAATGCTGTACCTATAGTTCTGGCCAAAGGTCAGTTATACTTATTTAGTATGAACATCTGGCATTTTGGTCGTAGTATGAAAGTTTGGCTTTTTTCGTCCAGAAATCATGTACATTTTCCAATCTTTTGTGGGCTTTGTAATGGGGGAGGGAGTCCGTTATATTGAATCACGTGCTGCATGAAGGACATTTTCATTCTACTACATTTTGTAGTTCCTTCTATTGTCTAGATTTCTGTACCATTTTGCAATAGTATATAATAAACATGATCAATTAAAGTGTATCTTACACATATAAACACCCTGTAGGTCTTTGTATTGTTTTGGTAACACATTTTAACCTTATTGACCTTTAGGGATAACATTGAGAGAGATCGAGAGGAGGGGAAAAAAAGGGTGGGGGGGGTTTTAGGGTAAAAGATCTTGAAGTATTGAGGAAAAAAGACTATAATATTACATCCTGTACTATCTTATTGGTTAATTACTGTTTTGGTATCATGATATTGGCCCAGATTCTATGTTGCTCAAGTACTGATAACATCACTCTATTACACCTAGCTATTATAAACATCTATCTATCGCATATTAGCCCTTTATTATTTGAGTTTTCTCTTTCTATCTTAATCTTGTACTTTTTGTATCCTTAAGGGATAGCAGTAGTGAGGAGAAGGTAGTTGAGAAGGTAGGGTAGCAAATTTGATTAGTTCGATTAACTTTGTGGGACCATTCCGGTCTACTTTGGACCTTTAAATATTTAATTGGGTATACTTCCTTTAGTTGCTCATAACTTGCTTATTCCTGATTGGTCTATAATTGCTCTATTGCATATATATTTCCGGGTGAAAGCATAACCTTATAGAATCCTTACCAATATTTCAACATTTTAACCTTCTAAAACATTTAAAAACATTCTAACCAATAATGCCTATTGTTTTTTTTTAAGGTTAGTCCTTTGAACTGGGTGGTTTGTGCCCTTTGCGGAGACAAATGTTCTGTTTTGGGCTAGGTTAGTGTCCTAATTAACCTTCAGGTCAGGCTTTGTGCTATAGTAGGTGTCCCTTTTGTGTGCCATTGTAATGGCTTCAGCGGGTAACAGTTTATTTTCTCATTTTGATTAAATTTTGTCTACAGTTTGTACAGAGTGTACTTATCCATTGTGTAGGGACTCACTGCTCCTCCGTGTCCTTCGTGCCTGTGTGGAGGGACGGTGTGTCTGGCGCCCACAATCACGCTTCTCTTCCGATGCTTTGCAGGGGTTGGCGGGGTGTGCCATATCCTTTGCAGGGTTTTCGTGCTGATCCCTGTTCAGCAAGAACTTTGGGTGACATTGTTTTATCCCAGTTTTGATAGCAATTGGTTCACATCTTAAAAGGGGTTCCACTGTGGGTTCTGTTGTTGACTACAAACTGTAATTTAAGGGAAACCCAATCTGTACCTTTTGTTCAGGTCTTGTAATATTTTGTGAATTGGTTCGGAGCAATCTCCGTTTGTTTAGAGTTTATTGCGCGATGTCCGCAGATATTTGGTATTTGGCTCCATTATATCCAAAGAGGTTTTTTTCCTGGACTCATGGAGCAGTTTCTCTCTTTCGTGGTACAATAGTGCAGATTCACTACAATATCTTCTGGTAGGGTGTCTACCGTGGTCTGGCCAAGGCCCTGTGAGCCCAGTCAAACTCCAAACGCTCCTCCGAGTGCCCTGAAGATGCTTAGTGTGTTACCTCGGGGCGTCAGCCTGCGATTCCAGTATCCCCCTTATTCGCATGTTACATCTTCGGGATATATTTTCAAGGTCCTCGATTTGCACAGCAGCCTGTGTGGTTGTAGATTGTACACTGTTCCATGTTTGTTTGGGTGGCTTCTACTGCATCCACCATTTCATCATATTTATTTTCTATGTCCATGAGCCTTTGCCCGATTTCTTAGATGTCTGACCTGATATAGTAAGGGCTTTCTCTAGTTCCCTCCTTTTAGACCTGTCCCATATCTGTGATAAAGTCTTTGCAGTTATTCCTGGCTTTTGGGTTGCACTGATGGTTCCTCTGTGTCAGAGCTGCCTAGGCCCGCTTCAGCCTCGTGGCTTCTGGTTTCTTGCGGTTTATGCTGGAAGGCTTGGAGTGCTTTAACTGCGCTTCCTCTCTTATTGTGTCTGTTCGGCATCCTTGGGGTATCTTTGCTGATCTTTTTTTTTCGCCAGAAATGATCTTTTATATCGGACTATTTGCTTAAGTTCCCAGTTCTGAGTGAGGAGCTCTTTTACATTGCGGCCACTTTGTTGAGCTGCTCATAAGCGCCCCATTACTATTCTTTAATTTTTGTACACCACGTGTTGTTTGCAGGCCGATCCATATCGGTCAACGATTGTTTAGTGTATGGGCACTCGGTTGGCCTCTCTTGATGATCCGCTGAACGGCAGACGGGTAGGCCCTGCTATCACACCTGTGTATTAACCGTTAAGGATGAGTTCTGCTATCTCCCCTGAACTTCTCAGGAGAAGCAGAGTGAGGACCAAATAACCATTTCTCTCCTTGAATTTTAGGGGGAGGATGGTGTCTTGCTCCTGCTTCTGTAAACATGAGTCATATCCTTCTTAAATCTTGACCCTTCTGTTTTCCTGGATAGGTTTGATACATATTTACAGCCCTATATCTGGCTTGATCAAATTACCGAGTCATAACCCCTCTACAAATCTGATAGGCCAAAGCATATTTTGAAAATCCTATTGAAACAAATCCTCCTTAGCTGTATAAACTGAACAAAATGTCCATTAAAGTGACAGAAATAATATTAAATTGTATTGTTAGTGATACCGGTATATACTCAATTATAAACCGAGGTTTTCAGGCTGTAAATCACCCTAAAAACAGACCGCTCGTTTTATATCGGGTCAGTCCACCACTGTAGTTAATGCGGCTGGGGGTTCAACTCACTGACGGCGCCGAGAAGTGACGTCAATACAGGCAGCAAGCGTGACTGAATGATGTCTGATATTTTACCACAACTCACAGTCCTTCTGGATGAGCAGTGCTGCTGTACGTGGGAGAGGAGGTAAGTTTGAAGACTACAGAACAGTTCTCAGCCCATCCTACTGATTTACTGCTGGACATTTCAGGGGCTTTTGGAGACATATTGAAGGATGTGTGGAATGCAGAATGCATTTTAGTTAGCACGTATACTGCACACTCTGTCCTCTGGGGGTAGGGGGAGTCTGGGGGTCCCGCCAAACTGCAACACTGACACCAGCACTGTTAAATTAACTTCCTGTTACCTGAAGTGTCAGGGGCTGGCTTGTATGCACAGTGCATCGATTCCAGACTTGAGCGTTCTATCTATCTTCATCTGTCAGTCAGTTTTTATCTATCTATCTGTCTATCTATTCATTTACTCTCTATCTATCATCTATCTAACTATAATCAGTCTATCTATTCATTTACTATCTATCAATCAATCAATCATCAAAGGCAGTAGTGTTCATATTTTCTACCCTCTGTTTTACTCAAGTCAATCACTTTTACTAGCTTTTTTAGTTAAAATAGGCACCGGGTCGGTTTATACTTGAAGATATACGGGTAAGTTTTCCTGTTAACAACCGACTTTGTTGGCTCACTGTAAATTTTCATTATTTTAATATATTGTATTAATAATAATCCTTATAAACTAATATAATGTGACTACTGTCGTTTTGGTAGTGCGCAGGGGTTCTATTTTGGGATATCATCATTATTTTCACTTCCCCAAAAAGTTTATATTATGTGCACTACTCATGAAAGTAAACGTAGGGCTAGGCCACATGAGGAAGTTTTAACATGCAATCCGATTGCGTGTTAAAAGCGCACACTAGTGTGGACCAATTTTGGTTGGCCACACTAGGTGAGCTGCATCCCCTTAATCAGAATGCATGCAAGCCTCATTTTGTAGTGCAATCGCAGTGTGCTCCTCCGTTTGCGCATACTGTGCAATTGCATGGTAACGTGTAACACTGCAATTGCACAGAGTGCGTTCACTTTTCCAGAGTGCTTGTGTCCCTGTAGAGTGGCCTCACCTAAGTTTAATGCGAATAATCCCAACAAATTGGCCAATTAATTACAAATTAACAAAACACAGAAAGAAATTGTCATATTTCAGTTTTATTGAAGAACGGGAAGCTTGTCTTACCGGTTAATTGAACGCCAAAAGAGCAGGAGAGAAATGACTGGAGACAGATGAGAAAAGCATGCGCATCCATTGCCAAATCTGTGGGGACCTGACAGAGGAAGCGGCAGGGAGTGCGATCGTGGGTAAAAATTGCTGGTTACTACTCACCATCTCCTTGTTGTTTAATTGTTGAACGAGAGGTAAGACATAGCTTCTTTAGGTCAGGTAAACGCAAGTTTTTTATGGTTCTACTCTGCCCCCATACGCCATATTGGTAAAAGCATTAATTATTACTGCAAATTGTTTCACAAATCTTAACATAGCCTTTACTACATAGGTTACGCCTTGCTATTTCCACACAGTACATCGGTTCTGCACTATGTTTAGCCCACAAATGGCCGATATTGCATCAGCCCGTAAGTCCTTTGTGCATTTAAAATAAAGTTCCCCCAGCAATAAAACAATAATAAGATCACATTGCATTTACTATTAAGCCCAGAAGCTCCATGGAAGGAGGAGCTTTTTAAACAGACCCAGACAATTAAGATCATCTATGAGTAGTTCCTAACTCCACCAGACATTGGCAACTTTTTAGCTTTCCCAGAAGGAATACCTCTAGAAGAGATTACACAATTGGTGTATGTCTTTCGATCATTAAATCATTAATCAAGCCTCACAACTTTTGGAATAGTATCACAAAGTACATTTCCAAGGGAGTAGGAAAGCATATTTCTAACTTCCTGGTTGAGGAGTGTAGGCTGTCACCTCCTCTATGCAAGGCTGATAATCTTTCCCAATGTTAGAGATAGGAAGATAGTCATTTTAGAGCAGACCTGGGCAAGTAAGATCCATTGTTGCCCCCCACCCACTAGACCTGTATCCAAAAAAAAAAAAAATTATTATTGTGGATTTATATAGCGCAACATCTTCCATAGCACTTTACAATTACATGTATACATTCACAGTCAGGCCCTGCCCCGAAAGCTTAAAATCTAAGCACATATATGACATACAACCTATCAGTATGTCTTTATGATTGTGGGGGGAAACCGGAGTGCCCGAGGAAACCCACGCAAGCACAGGCAGAACTACAACTCCTTGCAGATGTGTCCAAGGGGTGGAATTGAACTCAGGACCTCAGCGTGCTGCAAGGCATCAGTGCTAACCACTGAGCCACCGTGCTGCCCTAAATCTTTCTAAAATAAAAAATACTAATTGATTGTCGCCATGCTGAATAATTAAGTATTTTTATAAACTTCTTTTTTTATTATAAAAGCCTTAGACTACTTGTAAGTTCAAGATGATGTAGCAACCTAAAAAAAACATTGGCAGAGCACAATAGTTCTCTATCCAGATGTTCTATTACCAAGACAGGCCATTGATTATTCTTCCCTGCTTACTTGCGGCAATATATAAGATTTGTTACTTACTTTGCTTTTATGTCCTCTCCGTTTTTGATATGGTTGTTTGGGAAATTTGACCTTTCTTAAACATGGAGGTTTGTGTTTTTCTTCCCCAACATCCCAGTATCACACAGTGTGGTCACTGATCATTGTGTTCTTACACATCCTCAGTCCTAAATACTGCGGAACATATTACGCTTGGTACAGTTGGTCACCCCTCTAGTAGCCTCTAGCCAATGCTTTTTCAGGAGCAGATTATGCAAGGGACCATGGTGACTGAGGTCAGGGTGTGGACAGGCACTGTGCATACACACACTTATTTCTATTTCTTCAGAGGGATACATTTACTCATAATCCTATTTACTGTAGTGAGATTACCGGTATACAGTTTTATTGTGTTTTTAGAGGGGATTTTTCAGATTCTGAGGTGTAAAAATTTTGGGTTTAGTTTTCCTTTAACTGAAGTAAAAGCTAAATTTAATTGGTTTGCTGCAATTAACAGCACATTGAAACTTTTGTACCTCCTCGTACTTAGCTAACGTTTGTCTGCAAATCCTTCTAGATACCGATTGGTAGGTTCATATGATTGGAAAACACTTATAACAAGGCAATTAGTGGGGATGCCCTGCTTGTATTAAATCTGCTTGCATAAATTATCACTTAGCTTTGATGCATGCTTTTATTATACGTGTCCTTTGTGGCTTTTTCATTGTTGATTTCGTGGATAATAGAACCAAGCCCTAAAAACTGTGCAGTACAATACAAATAAACACATTATTAGAAAACACACTTACCGCAAATTCCAAGTGGCCCCCAGGAGTTGTACATTCCGACCCCAGGGGATCCTTTTCCTTTGTCGCCCTTCCCAGAGACACAGATCTGGGCTGAAGGGGCTGGTAACTACCACCATCCCTACACCAGGTCTTATAGGAACAGGGTCTGAGACATAGTAATAAAGCCATAGACAGGCAGCAGAGATCTTCCCTTTCCCTCTCCTTCCTTCTCATAGGCTTCATAGTGGCAGCAATAAGACATCAGCAGAATGAGGAAAAAAACAAAAAATATATATTGTTAATGGGAAATGGCAGCTAAATATAAAATTGATATACACTTTTTTTTTTTAAAGGTCAACTCTATTTTCTTCTGTCTGGAATCTACCCTTTGGAAAAAAGCATTTGTGTGCACTGCATGTATTTCCATTGGTTGGCCCTGGGCCAGAAGAGGGTGGTGCAACAATACTAGAGTTGTCCTATAAGATCTCTCTATTTGGCTGAATTATTGCTGATCGTTTTTTTAATTAGAGTGAGGAGAGTGCAACAATTCTAGAGCTTATGGAGGTGAGTGAGTGAAAGAAACTAACATTATGTGAGCCTGTACCTCCCTTCACTTTCCTTCTCCAAAGAAAGCTCGAGGATATCTCTCACTCTACTCTAGACACCCTTAGACACCACCTCAACCACAAAGCTCTGTACTGTGCATGTGCGCAGACATTCACTAAAAAGTAATGACAGGTGCTTTTCTTGTAAGTATTTACTGGACAATATAACTTTATTTTTGAAACTGCAATATATTCAAAATAGCAAGACAGTAAAAGTATATGACTACTATATAAGTATATACACAGGAATCATATATGACAACTTTTCCTCCGATATCATTCTGACAAATACAACATGGCTACAACAAAGATACATACCTGAAAGAAATCTACTTACAACAAGTACTCTCTGAGGTGAGAATGGTGACTGCAGAAATGGAATGGGAAACGATGCCCTTTACATATATTCTTCCTGGTTTCTGCAACTTTATTTATAACTTTATGTAAATTACAACTGTTATATTAGAATGATCGTAGATGGCAGTAGTAACATTCATAATGTGCTATTATAATGTTCTATAATGTTTCTCAAATTGGTGTTCTTAATTGTGAACTTTTGTGAATTTACAACATGTATAAAGTATGCATTGCACTTATATCTGCCTTCAATGTTATTCAAAAGAAAATCATATTATAAGGTGCTCAAACTCCACTATTGCTAATGTAATTATAGAATTGTGCTTACTTTTCATAAGTTTGGGTCCAGGTTCTCATGCCCAGAACCCATTGCTTCATACCCAAGATACAGTGTTCCAAAAATGATGCTTATAGCTTACCCCTGGACCAAGTGGACCGGGGTGCAGAGGCCCCGACGACAAGGAAAAAAAAAGAAATGCAGGCTCGCATTCACCTGGTCGTGGCTCGGTGACAACTTGGCCTTTGTGTACGAACCTTTGAAGAATGAGGGGTTTACTGGTTACCATCTAATGAGTTCACCACAGAGTTAAAGGAGACATGTCCATCCCCATGACGATATGGTATAGGTGTGATGATCATCCCAAGAGAGTAGGCTCATACACACCTGACGATTTTCACCAGACCCCCCGAGCCCACGACACCCTGAGATGAATGGCCGAAACGGCCGATGTCGCACATGTGTATGCGTTCGGTCGGGGGTCGTTTGGCGAACCACCAGGCGGATCTGTGACTTAGACAGCAGCATGTGGAGGTTGCTCATTAATACTCACAGATTGTACTTGGAAATTTAGCAATCTCAGTACACCTGTGAGCCCTCAGCGCTGGCAGTACCTCCACCAAAATCTTTCAGTCACTAGCTGCAGCCTTCCAAACATCCCGTATCTGAGCTCTGCAGTGATTAATAATTGAGTTTGGCCCTTTTGTGGAAAAAGTGGCATGCAACATTAGTCTAGACCTGTGTCACAATGAAATATAGAGTTCTGCTTTGGGGTGGGTTTTATTGCACACTCAAGCCATTTTAGTTGTGGGTTGTGGGTTTGCAGTTGTGCAGGTAAGGTCTTATTCACTCCCATCCTGTAAATGAAAAAGGGGGAATTTCAGAAGCTTGTGGGTAAAGGTTGCCATTCGACCTTATGCAGTTTGGTTCAGGTGCAGAGCTGGCCAGTAGTGCAGGTTGTGTGCTGGTTGTGTGAGTCTGAGGGTCTTAAAGAACTGTCAAAAACACATTTTGTTGTAAAAATTTAAAGGGCATGTCCCCCCCCAAAATTCTTTTATGTCTGGGACATTTAAAAACTGTTATATGTAACTGTAGATCTGTAGGCCTAACATCAGTGGTGGAAGGTGCTGGAAACCGTGTTACGGATTATTATTATTAAAAATAGATGTGCCAGAAAAATGTACTTTGTTTTTATAGAAAAATATTGTATGCCGTATTAGTCCAATATATAGATGTACAAAACAAGAGTACTGTATACTTTTTCTATGGACTAAGGGCTAGGCCACACTGAAACGCAAACCAAACGCATAGCATGCATTTCATGTCGTTGTTGCGTTTGCGATTGCGATTTCTTCATAGTATAGGAAAACGCATCGATTGCGATTAAAAAATCAATCGCAATCGCACCGAAAACGGCGTTTTTTGCGTTCCGCGTTTTTCAATAATTTTGGACAATCGCAAGCGAATCGCAATCGCAAACGCAAAAAACCGCAGCAGTGTGCCTAGCCCTAACAGTTTATTTAGTTGACAACTTTTGAGGACTAAACCCTCTTCATCAGGTCAGAGCATTACTGATTTTTAACAAAGGTTTAACAAAGTAAAAAGCCAGTTCCAAAAGATAATAAGATAAGCAAAACAACAAGGGGGAGACAGAAAAAAAAGAGAAAAGGTGCCAAGGAAGTGTAAGGGCAATAAATGAGAGAGAGAGAACAGAATAGTGAAGTGGTCAAGAAAGCATGGGGGGAAGAGAAGGCGAGAAAAAACAAACAAAAAAAAACAGTAGGGCTAGGCCACACTGAAACGCAACGTAAACAGCAAACGCAATAGCATGCGATTTCATGTGCGATTTTCGTTGCGTTTGCGGGATTTCTTCAATAAGTATAGGAAAACGCATGCATTGCGATTAAAAATGCAGAACGCAAACCCAATCGCCACCGAAAAACGCGCGTTTTTTTGCGTTGCCGGCGTTTTCAATAATTTTGGAAATCGCAAACGTCAAAAAAAAAAACGCGCTGTGGCCTAGCCCTAAGGCTGGGGACACATAAGGGACTTTTTGTCCCGACCAAGTGCTCGCTTCCACTGTAGATGAAGCAGGGAGGGGGGCCCATCATAGTTTTTGCTGGGGACCCCCTGATTCCTATTTAAGCATCTGCATCAAGCTCATCTATGAGGTAATTATTGTGGTCTCGGTTTGGGGAAGTACATGCCATTAAAATGAGCCCATAAATCCAACATGCTGTACGGCAGGTCTGTATTGTAGCCTGCTGCTAGTGTTTCAGTGTAGCCACGCCAGTGTATTGAATACATTGCAAAAGAATTGGGTTAGATACAACGGAGATTCACCATAGACCGTGACCTTGCACCTACATTGTTTTCGCCCTACAAACCTCTAGCCCTCTTACTCCCTCTAGTGGCCGCTTCTGACACTTTCCGTTCTGTGGTGCTGCTAACGGCGCATGTGTCGTTAGCTCAAAGTCGAGGTGTGTCTTTGAGACACAACATGGCGACCTCCATAATTGTAACCGGTTGTCAGCGGGACTGAGGAGGCCGAGCCCCCCTGGCAGCTCTTGGTTCCAGCCGCTCAGGTATGGGATTACTATGGGGACTGAAGAAGGAGTGTTGGGTGGTTGTTGGTGCGTTATGGTTTGTTCAGGGTGTTGGGAGGACAGGGGGACAGTTCGCTGTCAGCTTATCCCAGATAGTAAAGGCCTCGGGCTGTCCGGACGGTCATGTGTAGCGCACACATGGGTAGCGTCTCAGAAAAAATGACTCGTTGGGGGCCGAGCATTTCTGTACATATAAAACCCTTGCTTTAACCCAGGGATGTCAGACTGGTGCCCTGCAGCTTTTTCTAACACAAATACATGTATTCCTGACTGAGTGCTGGGAGTTGTAGTTTTCAAACATCTGGAGGCCACCCATTTGACATCCCTTATTTGATCATTCCAACCAGGCTGTGTTTACATGCGTACAGAAAGGGCTGTGTTTACATACGTACAGAACAGGGCTGTGTTTACATGCATACAGAACAGGGCTGTCACTACATTTGCATAGAACAGTGCAGTGTGTACATGTGTACTACACATGTTCAGAATGGGGCTGACTACACGTGTGCACAATCTGGCTGTGACTACACGTGCTCAGAATGGGGCTGTGACTACACGCGCTCAGAATGGGGCTGTGACTACACGTGCTCAGAATGGGGCTGTGACTACACGCACTCAGAATGGGGCTATGACTCACGCGCTCAGAATGGGCTGTGACTACACGCGCTCAGAATGGGGCTGACTACACCGCTCAGAATGGGGCTGTGACTACACGCGCTCAGAATGGGGCTGTGACTACACGCGCTCAGAATGGGGCTGTGACTACACGCGCTCAGAATGGGGCTGTGACTACACGCGCTCAGAATGGGGCTGTGACTACACGCGCTCAAATGGTGCGGACTACCGTAGTACTATAGGTGTACAGTATGGGGCTGCGGCTACGGGCGTACAGTATGGGGCTACGGGCGTACAGTATGGGGCTACGGGCATACAGTATGGGCTCTACTACACACTTACAGAGTAGAGCTGTGTAGTTGGGCAGGGCTTGTTAAGTCCTTCCCACTGACAATGTTATCTAGCCCCGTTATTTAGTCATGGCAGGTGCAGGGGAGAAGGGGCCTTACTGTAAGAGGAGGGAGCTTGGTGCCTTTTTTCTGACATCCAGGATTACATTTTTTAACTTGGCAGTAACCAGATCTGCCTGACCTTTTTTCCTGTAGTTGTTAGTTGTTTGTCAACCATAGCGATTGGGAAACTGTTTCCCAAATGATTTCTTCAAACTCTTGTAGTTTTACTCATTGGCATTTCAACTATTTTGGTTTAATTCTTTAGACAATATGCTTTACTAGCTAATAGGTGTTTATAGTTATATCACATTTCACCTGATCGTGGTAGCATAAAAGCACCTTTTCTTTTGATGTTGGTAGTCTTACTAGAAGCAATAAAGCCTTTTCTAACCTGTTGTTGGCCTGCTAATGTAACTTTTTTAATGTTAAAAATAATTTTATATTTTATGTACTTCTGCAGTATTTGAGAAATTAAGTGCAATGAGATCCTGCATACAGACTTTTAAAGAGCAGTGAGATCTGCTGTAGCCAGGTGACAGAACAGGCTGTGTTTACATGTTGTATGAATAGGACTGTGACTATACGTGTTCAGAATGGGGCTGTGACAATGCGTGTTCAGAATGGGGCTGTGACTACAGGCACACAGAATAGAGCTGTGAATACAGGCGTACAGTATAGGGCTGTGACTACCACCTGCAATAGGGATGTGTAGTTGGCAGAGAGCTTGTTAAGTCATTTCCCACTGAAAATGTTTCTGGCCCCGTTATTAGGTCATGGCAGGTGTGGAATAGAAGGGGCCTTACTGTAAGAGGAGGGAACTGGGTGCCCTTCTGACATCCGGGATTACATTTTTTAACTTGGCAGTAACCGATCTCCTGGCCTTTTTTTGCCTGTATTTGTCGTTGTTTGTCACCCACATTGATTGAGAAACATTTCCCAATATATTTCGCAAACCCTTGTAGTTTTACTCATGTGCCTATTTTTGTTTAATGCTTTAGACATATGCTTTACTAGTCTAATAGGTGTGTAGTTATAGTTATATCACATTTCACTTGATCCTAGTAGCATAAAAGCACTAAGGTAGTCCTAACCAGAAGCAATGAAACCTTTTTCTAGCCTGCGAATTTAACTTTTTATGTTAAAATAATTGTATATACATTTCTGACAAAAGTCTTGTCGTCTGTGTATTTTGCAGTAACTCCTGCTATTAACCTGGTTTTTAATTGAACAATTGGTGTTAGAAATAGCTCATATGAAAAACTAAAGCCCTCCCAAATATATTAAATGTACTGGTAAATATAGTTTCACTGAAAAAGATTTCATTTAATCAAGACAAAAGGTCAAAATGTTGCATACAAAGTGCCTATAGAGAAAATGATCTACTTTACAGCCACCAAAAAATGTCAGCAAATTAATAGTGGTGCTGTGAGATGCAAATTTAATATTTTGTATGACTTCCATAGCTTGAAGACAGCATCCATGCGGTTTGCAGATTCATACAATTTATTGATGAAATCATCAGGAATAGCCAAGAAACAGTCTTGCATGCCGCCCAATATTCTTTGGCTTCATCTTCCATCCTTTAAGCAGGCTGTGGGATTGGCAAATGCACACAGTTTTTCAATTGTCTTTTGTTTAGTGCTGGCTTATGGGCACTGATTCGACACTGGAGGCCATTTCGAGACAGAATCCGACAAACTGTTCTGGTTGACACAGGGATTTCAGGTGACCCGGTCTCCTGGAGCTCTGCTACAGTTGAAAATGAGCTTGCCTGGATTTTTGAGCCAACAAACGGTCCTCTCAGTCTGCCTGCCCTGGGCTTGTCAAAAACTTCTCCAGTCTCTTCAGATATTTTCTTTATCCTCTGAACTTGACGCTGAGAGACATTGAAGGTGTGCGCCACATCAGCAGTGGATTGGTCTTCAGCCTCTGGATAATCAAACTTAAGTCTCGGGTATAGTATAGTATAGTATATTATTGAGGTTGAATAAAGACATACGTCCATCCAGTCCAACCCATCAAGCAATATCCTCATTTCCTGCCTAACTGTTGATCCAGAGAAGGCAAAAAAACCACACCAAATTTATGAAGGGAAAAAATTCCTTCCTGACTCCAAGTGGCAATCGGAAATTTCCCTGGATTAACTCTACTTTATGTATCATACCAGTAACTTGCAACATTCCTTGTTTGCAGAAACTTAGGCAAACATGCCTAAGATTCAGGGTGAATCTTAGGCATGTTTGCAGAGGTCTATTTGCAGCTGATGTGAAGGTCAGTGTACTGGGTTTCTTTTTATACACACCTGACACCTAATTGATCCATTATTAGTTACAGGTGAAGCCCATATGACAAGGCGACAACACTTATGTCTTAGCAAAAATTGACTTAATGGGCTTTACCAAGCTGTGAATATTAGAATACTTTTTGTTTCGTTTTGCATTGAAACATTATTACAAAAGCTGTTTGGGGTAAAATTATCATTTCTTGAAACAAATCTGCATTAGAATTATTCTTAAGCTCACTTCCGGTCTATTTGTACACAAGCGACAAGACTTTTGTCAGAAACTATATTTATTGTACTTCTGCACTATTTAAAAAATTAAGTGCAATGAGATCCTGCATACAGACTTTTTAAAGACGTGAGATCTGCTGTAGCCAGGTGACAGAACAGCTGTGTTTACATGTATAGATAGGACTGTGACTATACGTGTTCAGAATGGGGCTGTGACTACAGGCGTATAGTATAGGGCTGTGACTACAGGTGTAACAAAATAGGGCTGTGACTACAGGCGTACAGAATGGGGCTGTTACTACACACGTACACGATTATAGCTGTGTTGTTGGCAGGGGGCTTGTTAAGTCCTTTCCCACTGACAATATATCTGGCCCCATTATTTAGGTCATGAGGCATGTGCAGGGGGAGAGGGCCTTACTGTGAGAGGAGGGAGCTGGGTGCCCTTGTTCTGCACATCCGGATTACATTTTTTAACTTGGCTGTAACTAGATCTGCCTGACCTTTTTTTGCCTGTAGTTGTCAGTTGTCACCCACAGTGATTGAGAAACCGTTTCCCAAATGATTTCTGCAAACTCTTGTAGTTTTACATGTATAGTAGTTATACATGTATAGTTTTACATATTTCTAAACACAAATACATGTATTCCTGACTGAGTGCTGGGAGTTGTAGTTTTCAAACACTGGAGGGCCACCCATTTGACATCCCTTATTTGATCATTCCAACCAGGGTGTGTTTACATGCGTACAGAACAGGGCTGTGTTTACATACGTACAGAACAGGGCTGTGTTACATGCATACAGAACAGGCTGTCACTACATTTGCATAGACAGTGCAGTGTGTACATGTGTACTACACATGTTCAGAATGGGGCTGCTACACGTGTGCACAATCTGGCTGTGACTACACGTGCTCAGAATGGGGCTGTGACTACACGCGCTCAGAATGGGGCTGTGACACACGTGCTCAGAATGGGGCTGTGACTACCACGCACTCAGAATGGGCTATGACTACACGCGCTCAGAATGGGCTGTGACTCACGCGCTCAGAATGGGGCTGTGACTACACGCGCTCAGAATGGGGCGTGACTACACACGCGCTCAGAATGGGGCGTTGCTACACGCGCTCAGAATGGGGCTGTGACTACACGCGCTCAGAAGGGGCTGTGACTACACGCGCTCAAATGGGCTTGACTCACCGCTCAAATGGGGCTGTGACTACACCCGTTCATTGTGACTATAGGTGTACAGTATGGGGCTTGCGGGCTACGGGCGTACAGTATGGGGCTACGGGCGAGTAGCAGCCCCATACTGTACGCCCGTAGCCGCAGCTCCATACTGTACGCCCGTAGCCCCATACTGTACGCCCGTAGCCGCAGCCCCATACTGTACACCTATAGTCACAATGAACGGGTGTAGTCACAGCCCCATTCTGAGCGCGTGTAGTCACAGCCCCATTCTGAGCGCGTGGTAGTCAACAGCCCCATTCTGAGCGTCGTGTAGTCACAGCCCCATTCTGATGCGCGTGTAGTCACAGCCGCCTTCTGAGCGCGTGTAGTCACACCATTTGGACTTGAGTCACACCCTTTGACCGATCCAGCCATTGTGGTGAGACACTGTACCTGCACTTATCAATGTAGTGACCGCCCTGTTCTGTAATCATGTAAACCCAGCCCCTGTTCTGTACGCTTAACCACAGCCCTTGTTGGAATGATCACAATAAGGAGATGTCAAATGGGTGTCCCTCCAGATGTTAAAACTACAACTCCCAGCACTCGTCAGGAATACATGTATTTGCGGTTTTAGAAAAAGCTGCAGGGCCACCAGTCTGACATCCCTGGGTTAAAGCCATGGGTTTTTATATGTACAGAACTGCTCGTCCCCCAATGAGTCATTTTTTGCTTGAGACGCTACCCCTTGTGTGCGCTACACTGACCGTCCGGACAGCCCGAGGCTTTACTATCTGGGATAGCTGACAGCGACTGTCCCCCTGTCCTCCCAACACCCTGAACAAACCATAACGCACCAACACCACCCAACCATTCCTTCTAGTCCCCATAGTAATCCAATACCTGAGCGGCTGAACCAAGAGCTGCCAGGGGGGCTCGGCTCCTCAGTCCCTCTGACAACCGGTTACACATTATGGAGGTCGCCATGTTGTGTCTCAAAGACACACCTCGACTTTGAGCTAACGACACATGCGCATTAGCAGCACCATAGAACGGAAAGTGTCAGAAGCGGCCACTAAGGAGTAAGAGGGCTAGAGGTTTGTATGGGCGAAAACAATGTAAGGTGCAAGGTCACGGTCTATGGTGAATCTCCGTTGTATCTAACCCAATTCTTTTGTCAATGTATTCAACCACTGCTGTGGCTACACTGAAACACTAGCAGCAGGCTTACAATACAGACCTGCCTGTACAGCATGTTGGATTTATGGGCTCATTTTAATGGCATGTACTATACTTCCCCCAAACCGAGACCACAGTACTTACCTCATAGATGAAGCTTGCAGATGCTTAAATAGGAATCAGTGGGTCCCCAGCAAACTATGATGGGCCCCCCTCCCCTGCTTCATCTACGTGGAAGCGAGCACTTGGTCGGGACAAAAGTCCTTCACGTGTCCCCAGCCTTAGGGCTAGGCCACACTGCTGCGTTTTTTTTTTGCGTTTGTGCTTGCGTTTGCAATTGCGATTGCGCTTGCGATTTCCAAATTATTGAAACGCGGCAACGGCAAAAAACGCGCGTTTTTCGGTGCGATTGGGTTGCTTTTGCGTTCTGCATTTTTAAATCGCAATCGCATGCGTTTTCCTATACTTATTGAAGAATCAATCGCAAACGCAACGAAAATCGCACATGACATCGCATGCTATTGCTTTTTGCGTTTGCGTTTCAGTGTGGCCTAGCCCTTACTGTTTTTTTTTTTGTTTGTTTTTTTTCCGTCGCCTTCTCTTCCCCCCATGCTTTCTTGACCACTTCACTATTCTTTCTCTCTCCTCTCATTTTTTATTGCCCTCTAACCACTTTCCTTGGCACCTTTTCGCTTTTTTTTTCTGTCTCCCCCTTGTTTTTTGCTTATCTTATTTCTTTTGGAACTGGCTTTGTACTTTGGTTAAACCTTTGTTAAAACAGTAATGCTCTGACCTGATGAAGAGGGTTTAGTCCTTGAAAGCTTGTGCAACTGAAATAAACTGTTAGTCCATAGAAAAAGTATCACAGTCGACTCTTGTTTGGTGTGACAGTCTATATATTGGACTAATACGGCATACAATATTTTTCTATAAAAACAAAGACATTTTTCTGGCACAATCTATTTTTAATAAATAGATAATCCCGTAACAAGGTTTCCAGTCACCTTCCCCACCACTGATGTTAGGCTCTACAGATCTACAGTTACCAGTATAACAGTTTTTAAAATGTCCCAGACATAAAATGTAATTTTGGGGGTGGACATGCCCTTTAAATTTTTAACAACAAATGTGTTTTTGACAGTTTCTTTTAAGACCCTCAGACTCACAACACACACAACCTGCACAACTGGCCAGCTCTGCACCTGAACCAAACTGCATAAGGTCAAGAATGGCAACCTTTTACCCACAAGCTCTTCTGAAATTCCTCCCCTTTTTCTCTTTACAGAATGGGAGTGACATCAGACCTTACCTTGCACAACTGCAACCCACAACCCATCCACTAAAATGGCTTGAGTGTTGCATAAAACCCAACCCCCAAAGCAGAACTCTAATATTCATTTGTTAGACACAGGTCTAGATAATGTTTGCATGCCAATTTTTTCCACAAAAGGGCCAAACTCAATTATTAATCACTGCAGAGCTCAGATACGGGATGTTTGGAAGGCTGCAGACTAGTGACCTGAAAGATTTTTGGTGGAGGTACTGCCAGCCGCTGAGGGCTCACAGGTGTACTGAGATTGCTAAATTTCCAAGTACAATCTGTGATTATTAATGAGCAACCTCTACATGCTGCTGTCTAAGTCCAGATCCGCCTGGTGGTTCGCCAAACGACCCCCGACCCGAACGCACACCGTTGGACTATCGGCCGTTTCGGCCGATTCATCTCAGGTGTTCGTTGGCTCGGGGGGTCTGGTGAAAATCGTCAGGTGTTGTATGAGCCTTTACTCTCTTGGGATGATCACACCTGTACCATATCGTCATGGGGATGGACATGTCTTTTAACCTGTGTTGTGAACTCATTAGATGTTAACCATAAACCCCTCATTCCTTCAAAGGTTCGTACACTGGCCAAGTTGTCACCGAGCCACGACCAGGTGAATGCGAGCCTGCATTTTTCTTTTTTTTTCCTTGTCGCTCGGGGCCTCTGCACCCGGTCCACTTGTATCCAGGGGTAAGCTATAAGCATCTTTTTGGAACACTGTATCTTGTGTATGAAGCAATGGGTTCTGGCATGAGAACCTGGACCACACTCTGAAAGTAGACACATTGATTTCTATATTACATTAGCAATAGTGGAGTTTGAGCCTTACTATATGATTTTCTTTTGAATTACATTTGAAGGCAGATATATGTGCACTGCATACTTTATATACCTGTTGTAAATTTCCACAAAAGTTCACAATTAAACCACATTTGAGAAACACTTATAGACATTAAATAGCACATTATGAATGTTACTTACTCTGCCTGCATCTACTGATCATTCTTAATATAACAGTTGTAATTTACATAAAGTTTAATAAAGTTGCAGAACCAGGAAGAATATATGTAAAGGGGATCGTTTTTCCCATTCATTCTGCAGTCCACCATTCTCACCTCAGAGAGTACTTGTTTTTAAGTAGATTTCTTTCAGGTAATGTATCTTGTTGTAGCCATGTTTGTATTTGTCAGAATATATGGAGAACAGTTGTCTATATGATTCCTGTGGTATATACTTATATATGTAGTCTATATACTTTTAACTGTCTTGCTATTTTGAATTATTGCAGTTTTCAAAAAGTAAAGTTTATAATTGTCCAGTAAATATTACAAGAAAAGCACCTGTCATTACTTTTTAGCTGAATGTCTAGCTGCACTGCACAGTACAGAGCTTTGGTGGTTGAGGTGGTGTGTAGGGTGTCTAGAGTAGAGTTGATAGATATCCTCGAGCTTTTCTTTGGAGAAGGAAAGTGAAGGGAGAGTTACAGGCTCACATAATGTTAGTTTTCTTCACTCACTCTCCTCCAATAAGCTCTAGAATTGTTGCACCTCTCCTCACTCTAATTAAAAAACGATCAGCAATAATTCAGCCAAATAGAGAGATCATTATAACGGAAACTCATATCAACTTACCGAGAGTTTCTTTTCCTGGCCATCCCTCTGGGCAGCAAAGACTCATGGGTATATTCCTGTCGACCATCAGAAGAAACAACTCCAAGCTTAAAGGCCCCTCTCCTCTAGCTTGTTTGTAGTGGTTTCAAAGCTTTAAAGAAAAAACACAAAAAAACGGGAAGGGTTGCTGCCCAGAGGGATGGCCAGGAAAAGAAACTCGGTAAGTTGATATGAGTTTCCGTTTTCCTGGCCATAAGACTCATGGGTAAATACCCAAGCAATAGTCATGGGAGGGAAAAATAACAGTATCTATCAAAAATAAATTACTAGGCTTTAGTCATAGCTTTCAATACTTTATGACCAAATTCCGCCTGATTAGCTTTTTTAATGCTAATCTATAATGTCTAATGAACGTGTTAGGAGTCGCCCAATTGGCTGCCCTACAAATTGCTTCAGCGGATACTCCGGCTTCTGCTGCCCAAGTGGTCGCAATACCTCTGGTTGAATGTGCACGAATCCCTTGAGATGTCAATTTTTGGGCTACATAAGATTTCTGTATAGCCCTAATTATCCATCTTCTTAAAGTTACGATAGATGCAGCCTCCCCTTTACTCTTTCCTTCTGGGATGAGAAATAATCTCTCGGACCTTCTGAAAGATAAAGTTCTATGAAGATAAATCTTTAAACAATTAGAAACATCAAGCCTTTTTAACTCTTGCTCCTCTGACTCTGCTACTGTTGGAAGGATAATGGGTTGATTTAAATGAAAGCTTGATATCACTTTAGGTAAAACATTCTTTCACAGAGATAGAGTTACTGACTTAGGATGAAATTAAGATTCTCCCTCTTTGGAGGATAGTTGCTTGCAATTCACAAACTCTTCTTCCCGTAGTCAATGCTATTAATAGTAAATTTTAGGACATATTCATTAGTGAAACTTCCCCTCTAATGGCTCAAGGGTGGTAAGGTTAACGCCTTTAACACAAGTGGAAGATCCCATTGTGGAGAAACGGACTTCCTCGGAGGATTTATCTTAAAACCCCTTGAAGGAATTTTTTAATTAAATTTTCTGAGGCTAAGGCCCTTCCTGAGACAGCGGATATTGCTGAAATTTGCAGCTTTAATTTATTAAATGCTAATCCTCTTTCCAGACCTGACTGAAGGAATTCCAATATTTGAGGAACCGATGCTTTCATAGGATCCACTTCCACGAGAGGAAGCCCAGGAAGAATAGATACTACTCCAAATTCCATCGTATCTTGAGATAGTAGATCTTCTTTTGGCACTTAGTAATGTAGACACCTACTCCAGAAGAGCATCCTAATTCGATAAATCTTCCCACTCCAATCTCCATGCTGCTAGACTTAATCCTGCTGGGTCTGTATGTCAGGAATTCGCCCTTGGGATAGGAGATCTTTCCACCGAGGAAGGGATATGGCCCATCCACCAAGAGTCTCCTGAGTACGGTACCATGGGACGTCTCGTCCAGTTGGGCAGTACTGGCAATTACACTCCACTCGGGACTCTAAAATCTTTTTGATGACTCTGAAAATTAATGTATTGGGGGAAACACAAAACAAACCTCCCCTGCCATTCTGGCTCAGAGCATCTGTTGCTAAGGCTTTCCTGTGAGGATACCTAGAAAGAACGTTGGAATTTGTTGTTGTATTTAAGCCATCAAATCGATCTGTGGAAGACCCCACTTGGTCCACCAGATCCTGAAATATACGGGAATGGAGAGACCATTCCCCTTGATCTATCCCCTTGCGAGATAGAGAGTCGGCTAGAAGATTCTCCTTCCCTGGAATATATTGGGCTGTAATGAACAATAGATTTCCCTGTGCGAATTCCATTATGTTTTTCAATTCGGCCATCATCCCTATACTCCTTGTCCCTCCCTGCTTCCTTATATAGACTGCCGCTGCTTGATTGTCCGTCCGTACACAAATTGAGGCACCTCTGATTATGGGAAGAAAAGCTTGGAGAGCTTGGAAAATTCCTCTCAATTCTAGTATGCCTGAAGGGAGGAATGATACATCCTCTTCCCATCTTCCCTGGGCTGTATACTGGAGAATATGCACTCCCCAGCCTTTGGCTGAGGCATCTGTATATAGCTCTATCAATCTCGGTTCTAGAAGGGGAGTTCCTTGTCTCAGGTTGCTGGATCTCGTCCACCATGTTACATAGGATTTGAGAGGGGGAGTTAAGGAGATCTTTTGGAACCAATCTTGCTTCAGATTGTCCCAATTGTCTAAGAAAAACATCTGGATCGGTCTCATCCGCCAGGCCGCCCATTTGACTAACCCTATAGTTGAGGAAACAGTTCCTAAAAATCTCATAAATTCTTTTGCTGATATGGATGTAAGATCTAGCATCTCCTCTGCCTGACGTACAATGGTCTGAATTATTTTCTGAGGTAAGTAAACCAGGTCTAATGTTGTATTTTATAGTTGCTCCCAGATAGATAATGGTTTGAGAAGGCACTAGCTGGCTCTTTTTGAAATTTATTATCCATCCGAACTTCTGAAGGAAAATTAGAACTTGATCTCTGTTGATGATCAATTGTTCTTTGGATCTTGCGACTATTAAGAGATCGTCTAGGTAGGCGTAGATCTCTATACCTTTTTCTCTTAGCTTTGCAATAAGTACAACTAAGATCTTTGAAAAGGTTCTGGGTGAGGTTGATAGACCGAAAGGAAGGCAGCAGAACTGAAAGTGGTGTCCCTCCATAGTAAATCTTAGGAATTTCTGATGTTCCCTTGCTATAGGGACATGAAGGTAGGCATCCTTTAGGTCTATTGTACATAGCCAATCGCCTGGAGTTATAGCCGAACGAACTCTCTGCAGGGTCTCCATTGTGAATCTGGTAACCTTGATGAACCGATTTAGGCGTCTTAAATCTAGGATTGGACGTAAGTCCCCTGTTGCTTTCGTTACTAGGAAAAGTTGGAATAAAACCCTTTTGGTGTTGTGAAGTGAACTCTATAATTGCCTGTTTTCTTAAAAGTCCTGAATGTAAATTCTTAGGGCCTGAGCTTTTCTTTCTCCATTCAGCTTGAAGAGAAATAATAATTCATTTGTTGGCCTCGACTTGAATTCCAGTCGATACCCTCTGCTTATAGCTGTCACACACCAGGCATCTTGATTATTGTCTGCCATATTTCCTGAAATTCCTGAACCTGGCACCTACAGGAGGAATATGGACGTAGCCCCATCATAAAGCTTTGATGATTTAGGAGATCTTGGTGGAGAGGTCTTTGGGAACGAAAAGACTGACTTCCCTCCCTTCCAATTAGTTGTTCTGGAATATTCTTTCCCAGGACGGTAAGATTTTGCCCTTCTCTTCTTTTAAATTACCCGATGATCTCTCTTTTGACTTTTCTTCGTTCTCGAAACCTCTTATTACCTTGGGGCAGAAAACCTACCTTCCCCCTCCTTGGTCTTTGAGATAATGTCATCGAGATCTTTACCGAAGATCTCTCTCCTTCAAAGGGCAAATTAACAAAGTGTTTTTGGAAGGTGTCTGCGAACCATTTCTGAGCCATAGGGCTCTTCTAGAATACAGACAACGCCATTTTCTCTAGCAGAAAGCTTAACCAAATTCGCAGAGGATCTAAGACAAAATTAGTTGCTAGACAAAAAAAAAAATTTTGATAGGGATCTAGAAATGGAATCTCTGGATGACCCATTCTTGAGTGCTTCTTCTAGTTTATCTGTCCAGACAGAAAGGCACTTGGAAACAGAGACCATAGCCGCTGCAGCCTTAACACCAGCTCCTGCTATAGAATAGACCTTTTTTAGATCTGTCTCCATACGTCTATCCATTGGATGTCGCAGGGCTGAGGCATCATCAATTGATAATGCTGTCCGTTTTGATAATCGTGCCACAGGGGCATCCACTATAGGTGGCTTCTGCCAGGCCGAAACCTTTTCCTGTGGAAATGGGTACAACTTCTCAAATTTACCTTCTACAGGAACTCTCCTAGAAAGCTTTTGCCATTCCCCCGTTATTAAATCATCAATTTCATTATGAAGGGGAAAAAAATATTTTTTCTTTTTTTGAAAAAGAGTAGAAGTTGATGGTTGCTGAACTTCTTCAATTTTTAGCGCATGTCTAACATGCTTAATTAAAGATGGTACTTGTCTTAAATCGAAACCTGACTCCTCGGATTCATCTTCAGAAGAAGAAGCAGACAGTGAAGAGTCTACTGGAGCAGACTGGGGTTGCTCAGAAAGGGTTACTGGAGCCGAAGGCTGATTCTGTTTAAAACCCTGGGCCACAGCCTGGGTAATCCACCCCAAAATATCAGCTGGTTGAACACCAGAACTCCCTGCGAATTCTTTAGTTTGAAAAGTTTCCTGGACAAATTGTTGGTCAGGTTGAGTAACTTCCCCTTTAAAGAATTCCTGAATACACTCCCAACAGAATTTCTTGTCCTTATAAGCAGGATTTCTACATGTCTCACAGGTAGGAATATCTTGTTCATCTGAAGATGAGATTCTCATCTCTTCTTAGAACTTCCAGATGAGCTCTTCTGACTGGAACAGAAGAAAATAAGCTTATAAGTACAAGCTCACAATTTACCAACAAATAACTCCTCAGAAAGAAAAAAGGCTTGGAGTACTCACCACCTTCCTTGGGACTTAGATCCCCCGGCAGCCGGCTCCATAGTGCAGGCAGGAAGAAAAAATCATAGCCCTAGGCAGAATCCAGCGTGCAGGATGCCAGATATATCTTGTCGGCGCTGAAAAATGACGTCAGACGCCGTACGCGGTGACGTCATTACACACACCGAACCAGGAAGCCAAGGAGCCGCGACTACCAGGAGAGGAGCGTGTGGTTAATCCCGCTTTAGACTTGCGCTCGCATCACATCAGCAGGGACAATCGGCCAAAGGAGGAGACTAAGGCCCGGCAAAAAAGGTGAGATAGCGCTTGGCACACACCAGAATACGCTTCTTTAGTGAACAGAAGAAACAGATACAACACAAGCTAAGGAGGAGGGGCCTTTTAAGCTTGGAGTCTGTTTCTTCTGATTGGTGGACAGGAATATACCCATGAGTCTTTGCTGCCCAGGGATGGCCAGGAAAGGACAACTCTAGTATTGTTGCACCACCCTCTCTGGCCCCAGGCCTACCAATGGAAATACATCAGCGCAACCAAATGCTTTTTTCCAAAGGGTAAGATTCCAGACCGAAAAAATAGAGTTGACCTTTAAAAAAAAAAAAAAATAAGTGTAGATCATTTTATATTTAGCTGCAGTTCCCATTAACAATATATATTTTTTGTTTTTTCTTCTCCTCCATGCTTGCTGTGTCTTATTGCTGCCACTATGAAGCCTATGAGAAGGAAGAAGAGTGGAAAGGGAAGATCTCTGCTGCCTGTTCATACTGGCTTTATTACTATGTCTCAACCCCTGTTCCTATAAGACCTGGTGTAGGGATTGGAGTGGTAGTTACCAGCCCATTTCACCCAGGCTGTGGTTCTCTTGGAAGGCGCAAGGAAAAGGATCTCCTGGGTTCGGAATGTACCAACTTCCTGGGGGCCACTTGGAATTTGGGTAAGTGTGTTTTCTAATAATTGTGTTTATTTGTATTGTACTGCATAGCTTTTTTAGGGCTTGTGTTCTATTATCATGAAATCAACAATGAAAGCCAAGACACGTATTAATAAGCATGCATCAAAGCTAAGTGATATATTATGCAAGCAGATGTAATACAAGCAGGGGATCCCCACTAATTGCCTTGTTTATAAGTGTTTTTCCATCATATGAACCTACCAATCGTGTATCTAGAAGGGATTTGCAGACAAACGTTAGCTTAAGTACTGAGAGGTATAAAAAAAAGTTTTCATGTGCTGTTAATTGCAGCAACCAATTAATTTTGCTTTTTACTTCAGTTAAAGGAAACTAAACCCAACATTTTTACATCCTCAGAATCTGAAAATATCCCCTCTAAAAACACCAATAGGACTTAAACAAGCCTCTGCCAACACACAGCTCTACTCTGTAAGTGTGTAGTAGCAGCCCCATACTGTACGCCCGTAGCCGCAGCTCCATACTGTACCCCGTAGCCCCATATGTACGCCCGTAGCCCAGCCCCATACTGTACACCTATAGTCCATATGAACGGGTGTAGTCACAACCCCATTCTAGCGCGTGTAGTCACAGCCCCATTCTTACGCGTGTAGTCAACCCCCCCATTCCTAGACGCGTTGTAGTCACAGCCACAGCCCCATTCTGACGCGTGTAGTCACAGCCCCATTCTGAGCGCGTGTAGTCACAGCCCCATTCTGAGCGCGTGTAGTACACATGTACACACTGCACTGTTCTATGCAAATGTAGTAACAGCCCTGTTCTGTATGCATGTAAACACAGCCCTGTTCTGTACGCATGTAACACAGCCCTGGTTGAATGATCAAATAAGGGAGTCAAATGGGTTGGCCCTCCAGATGTTTGAAAACTACAACTCCCAGCACTCGTCAGGATTACATGTATTTGTGGTTTTAGAAAAAGCTGCAGGGCCACCAGTCTGACCTCCCTGGGTTAAAGCCATGGTTTTATATGTACAGAACTGCTCTGTCCCCCAACGAGTCATTTTTTCTGAGACGCTACCCCATTGTGTGCGCTACACTGACCGTCCGGATAGCCCGAGGCCTTTACTATCTGGGATAAGCTGGCCTTTACTATCTGGGATAAGCTGTCTGTGATTCCTGTCTGTAAGTGCCATCCTGCAAATTGAACCCTGTACATGTAAGTGCCATCCTGCAAATTGAACCCTGTACATTACGGTACCGGTACTTAAGCGCGCGGCTGCCAAAATGGTTAAGTACCGTTCCGTAATGTACAAGTTTCAATTTGCAGGATGGCACTTACATTACATGGTTCAATTTGCGGATGGCACTTACATACAGGAATCCCCGGACACTGGAGAGCTGTATGCACTTACAGACGGAATCCCGGACACTGGAGAGCTCTGGATGCACTTACAGACAGGAATCCCGGACACTGGAGAGCTGGGATGCACCCTGGATAGGCTGGATGCACACTGGAGAGAAGTCCCTTTGAATTAGGTGGGAGGGTGAGGGTGTAATGTTTGGAAACTACAACTCCCAGCTAATAAACATGATGGGAGTTGTATTTCCAAACACTTGGAGTGCCAAGGTATCTGAGAATTTAATTTTGTCAATTTCTTATTTCTACCCTCGTTTATACTCCAGTCAATCACTTTTATTAGTTTTTTCAGGTACAATTGGGTACCTCGGTTTATACTCAGGTCGGTTTATATTCGAGTATATACGGTAATCTCACTACAGTAAATAGGATTATAGTAAATGTATCCCTCTGAAGAAATAAGTGTGTGTATGCACAGTCCTGTCCACACCCCTGACCTCAGTCACATGGTCCCTTGCATAATCTGTCCGAAAAAGCATGGGCTAGAGGGTCCAATGACAGCGTAATATGTTCCTGCAGTATCTTAGGACTGAGGATGTGTAAAGAACACAATGATCAGTGACCACACTGTGTGATACTGGATGTTGGGGAGAAAACACAAACCTCATGTTAGAAAGGTAAATTTCCCAACAACCATATCAAAACGAAGGACACATGTACTAAGAATGCATAAAGCAAGTAACAAATCTTATCTATTGCCGCAAGTAAGCAGGAAGAATAATCATGGCCTGTCTGTAATAGACCATCTGGATAGAGAACTATTGGCTCTGCAATGTTTTTTTTAGGTTGCTACATCATCCTTTGAACTTACAAGTAGTCTAAGGCTTTTATAATAAAAATAAAGTTTATAAAA
The DNA here is from genome assembly GCA_019447015.1 of Hymenochirus boettgeri. Lineage (NCBI taxonomy): Eukaryota > Metazoa > Chordata > Amphibia > Anura > Pipidae > Hymenochirus > Hymenochirus boettgeri. Next base: position 258,641,160 of record CM033470.1, on the reverse strand, counting down.
ATACTAATTTATTCAGCCTGAGACAATCATTAGTATTTTTTATTTAGAAAGATTTAGGGCAGCACGGTGGCTCAGTGGTTGCACTGATGCCTTGCAGCGCGAGGTCCTGAGTTCAATTCCACCCTTGGACACATCTGCAAGGAGTTTGTATGTTCTGCCTGTGCTTGCGTGGGTTTCCTCTGGGCACTCCGGTTTCCCCACAATCATAAAGACATACTGATAGGTTGTATGTGTCATATATGTCTTAGATTTTAACTTTTCGGGGCAGGGCCCTGATTGAATGTATACAGTAATTGTAAAGTGCTATGGAAGATGTTGGCGCTATATAAATCCACAATAATAATAATTTTTTTTTTTTTTGGATACAGGTCTAGTGGTGTGGGGGCAACCAATGGATCTTACTTTGCCCAGGTCTGCTCTAACATGACTATCTTTCTATCTCTAACATTTGGGAAAGATTATCAGCCTTGCATAGAGGAAGTGACAGCCTACCACTCTCAACCAGGAAGTTAGAAATATGCTTTCCTACTCCCTTGGAATGTACTTTGTGATACTATTCCAAAAGTTGTGAGGCTTGATTAAGATTTAATGATCGAATACTCACCAATTGTGTAATCTCTTCTAGAGGTATTCCTTCTGGGAAAGCTAAAGAATTTGCCAATGCTCTGGTGGAGTTAGGAACTACTCATAGATGTATCTTATGTCTGGGGTCTGTTTTAAAAAGCTCCTTCCTTCCATTGAGCTTCTGGGCTAATAGTAAATGCAATGTGATCTTATTATTGTGTTTATTGCTGGGGAACTTTATTTTAAATGCACTAAAGACTTACGGGCTGATGCAATATCGGCCATTTGTGGGCTAAAATAGTGCAGAACCCGATGTACTGTGTGGAAATAGCAAGGCGTAACCTATGTAGTAAAGGCTATGTTAAGATTTGTGAAACAATTTTGCAGTAATATTAATGCTTTTACCAATATGGCGTATGGGGCAGATGGAACCATAAAACTTGCGTCTACCTGACCTAAAGAAGCTATGTCTTACCCTCTCGTTCAACAATTAAAAAACAAGGAGAGTGGTGAGTAACCAGCATTTTTACCCACGATCGCACTCCTCTGCCGCTTCCTCTGTCAGGTCCCCACAGATCTTGGCAATGGATGCGCATGCTTTTCTCTCCTGTCTCCTGTCATTTCTCTCCTGTCTCTTGGCGTTCAATTAACAGGTAAGACATAGCTCCCTTCTTCAATAAAACTGAAATATGACAATTTCTTTCTGTGTTTTGAATTTGTAATTAATTGGCAATTTTGTGGATTATTGCATTAACACTTAGGCTGAGGCCCCTCTACAGGGCACACAAGCACTCTGGAAAAGTGAACGCACTCTGTGCAATTGCATGGTTACACGTTACCATCAATTGCACAGTATTGCCGCAAACGGAGCACATGCGATTGCACTACAAAATGAGGCTTGCATGCATTCTGATTAAGGGGATGCAGCTCACCTAGTGTGGCCACAACAATTGGTCCACACTAGTGTGCGCTTTTAACACGCAATCGGATTGCATTTTAAAACTTCCTCATGTGCCTAGCCCTACGTTTACTTTCATGATAGTGCCATAATATAAACTTTTTGGGGGAAAATAATGATATATCCAAAATAGAACCCCTTGCGCACTACAAACGACAGTAGTCACATTATATTAGTTATAAGATTATTATTAATACAATATTTAAATAATGAAAATTTACAGTAGCCAACAAAGTACGGTTTGACAGAACTTACCCGTAATATTCAAGTATAAACCGAGGTGCCTATTTTTAACTAAAAAAGCTAGTAAAAGTGATTGACTTGAGTAAAACAGAGGGTAGAAAATATGAACACTACTGCCTTCTGATTGATTGATTGATGATAGATAGTAAATGAATAGATAGACTGATATAGTTAGATAGATAGAGATAGAGAGTAAATGAATAGATAGACAGATAGATAAGATAAACTGACTGACAGATAGATAGATAGAACGCATCAAGTCTGTAATCGATGCACTGTGCATTACAGCCAGCCCTGACACTTCAGGTAACAGGAAGTTAATTTAACAGTGCTGGTATCAGTGTGCAGTTTTGCGGACCCCCAGACTCCCCCTACCCCCAGAGACAGAGTGTGCAGTATAGTGCTAACTAAAAGCATTCTCGCATTCCACACATTCCTTCAATATGTCTCCAAAAGCCCCTGAAATGTCCAGCAGTAAATCATAGGCTGGGCTGAAACTGTTCCTGTATCTTCAAACTTCCCCTCTCTCCCACTACAGCAGCACTGCCTCATCCAGAAGGGACTGTGAGTTGTGGTAAATATACAGACATCAATCAGTCACTCGCTGCTGCCTGTATTGACGTCACTTCTCGCGCCCGTCATGAGTTGAACCCCCAGCCGCATTACTACAGTAAGTGACTGACCCTAGTAAAACCGAGGTCATGTTTTTAGGCTGATTTTACAGCCTGAAAACCTCGGTTTAATTGAGTATATACGGTATCACTAACAATACAATTTACTATTATTTCCTGTCACTTTAATGTACATTTTGTTAGTTTAAACAGCTAAGGAGGATTTGTTTCAATAGGTTTTCAAAATGATGCTTTGGCCCTATAGATTTGTAGAAGGGGTTATGACTGTAATTTGATCAAGGCAGCATATAGGCTGTAAATATGTATCATACTCTATCCAGGAAAACAGATGTCAAGATTTAAGAGCAGGAGCAGACACCCATCCTCCCCCTAAAATTCAGAGAGAAATGGTTAGTTGAGTCTCTCACTCTGCTTCTCCTGAGAAGTTCAGGGGATAGCAGAAACTCATCCTTAAACGGTTAATACACAGGTGTGATAGCAGGGCCTACCCTCTGCCGTTCAGCGGATCATCAAGGAGGCCCAACCGAGTGCCCATACACTAAACAATCGTTGACCGATATGGATCGCCCTGCAATAACACGTGTGTACAAACTTAAGAATAGTAATGGGGCGCTTATGAGCAGCTCAAAGATGGCCGCAATGTAAAGAGCTCCTCACCTCAGAACTGGGAACTAACAAATAGTCCGATAAAAAGATCATTTCTGGCGAAAAAAAAAGATCAGCCAAAGATACCCCAAGGATGCCGAACGACACAATAAGAGAGGAAGCGCAGTTAAAGCACTTGGGGCCTTGTGACACAACCCGTTCATTGTGACTATAGGTGTACAGTATGGGCTGCGGCTACGGGCGTACAGTATGGGGCTACGGGCGTACAGTATGGAGCTGCGGCTACGGGCGTACAGTATGGGGCTGCTACTACACACTTACAGAGTAGAGCTGTGTAGTTGGCAGAGGGCTTGTTAAGTCCTTTCCCACTGACATGTTATCTAGCCCCGTTATTTAAGTCATGGCAGGTGCAGGGGAGAAGGGGCCTTACTGTAAGAGGAGGGAGCTTGGTGCCTTTTTTCTGACATCCGATTACATTTTTTAACTTGGCGTAACCAGATCTGCCTGACCTTTTTTCCTGTAGTTGTTAGTTGTTTGTCAACCATAGCGATTGGGAAACTGTTTCCCAAATGATTTCTTCAAACTCTTGTAGTTTTACTCATTGGCATTTCAACTATTTTGGTTTAAGTCTTTAGACAATATGCTTTACTAGTCTAATAGGTGTGTTTATAGTTATATCACATTTCACCTGATCGTGGTAGCATAAAAGCACCTTTTCTTGTGATGTTGGTAGTCCTTACTAGAAGCATAAAGCCTTTTTCTAACCTGTTGTTGGCCTGCTAATGTAACTTTTTTAATGTTAAAAATAATTTTATATATTTATTGTACTTCTGCAGTATTTGAGAAATTAAGTGCAATGAGATCCTGCATACAGACTTTTTAAAGAGCAGTGAGATCTGCTGTAGCCAGGTGACAGAACAGGGCTGTGTTTACATGTGTATAGAATAGGACTGTGACTATACTGTTCAGAATGGGGCTGTGACAATGCGTGTTCAGAATGGGGCTGTGACTACAGGCACACAGAATAGAGCTGTGAATACAGGCGTACAGTATAGGGCTGTGACTACACACATGCAGAATAGGATGTGTAGTTGGCAGAGAGCTTTTTAAGTCATTTCCCACTGAAATGTTATCTGGCCCCGTTATTAGTCATGGCAGGTGTGGAATAGAAGGGCCTTACTGTAAGAGGAGGGAACTGGGTGCCCTTCTGACCCGGGATTACTTTTTTAACTTGGCAGTAACCAGATCGGCCTGGCCTTTTTTTGCCTGTATTTGTCGGTTGTTTGTCACCCACAGTGATTGAGAAACTATTTCCCAAATGATTTCTGCAAACCCTTGTAGTTTTACTCATTGGCCTATTTTTGTTTAATGCTTTAGACAATATGCTTTACTAGTCTAATAGGTGTGTAGTTATAGTTATATCACATTTCACTTGATCCTAGTAGCATAAAAGCACTAAGGTGTCCTAACCAGAAGCAATGAAACCTTTTTCTAGCCTGCGAATGTAACTTTTTTATGTTAAAATAATTGTATATACAGTTTCTGACAAAAGTCTTGTCGTCTGTGTATTTTGCAGTAACTCCTGCTATTCCCTGTTTTTTTAATTGAACAATTGGTGTTGAAATAGCTCATATGAAAACTAAAGCCCTCCCAAATAATATTAAATGTACTGGTAAATAATAGTTTCACTGAAAAAATTTCATTTAATCAAGACAAAAAGGTCAAAATGTTGCATGACAAAGTGCCTAGAGAAAATGATCTACTTTACAGCCAATCCAAAATGTCAGCAAATTAAATAGTGGTGCTGTGGAATGCAAATTTAATATTTTGTATGACTTCCATGAGCTTGAAGGACAGCATCCTGCGGTTTGGCAAGGATTCATACAATTTATTGATGAAATCATCAGGAATAGCCAAAAAACAGTCTTGCATGCCGCCCAATATTCTTTGGCTTCATCTTCCATCCTTTAACAGGCTGTGGGACTTGGCAAATGCCCCAACAGTTTTTCAATTGTCTTTGTTTAGTGCTGGCTTATGGGCACTGATTCGACCATGGAGGCCATTCGAGACAGAATCCGACAAACTGTTCTGGTTGACACCAGGGATTTCAGGTGACCCGTCTCCTGGAGCTCTGCTACAGTTAAAATGAGCTTGCCTTGGATTTTTGAGCCAACAAACGGTCCTCTCAGTCTGCCTGACCTGGGCTTGTCAAAAACTTCTCCAGTCTCTTCAGATATTTTCTTTATCCTCTGAACTTGACGCTGAGAGACATTGAAGGTGTGCGCCACATCACAGTGGATTTGGTCTTCAGCCTCTTGATAATCAAACTTAAGTCTCAGGGTATAGTATAGTATAGTAAGTATTTGAGGTTGATAAAAGACACGTCCATCCAGTCCAACCCATCAGCATATCCTCATTTCCTGCCTAACTGTTGATCCGAGGAAGGCAAAAAAACCACACCAAATTTATGAAGGGGAAAAAATTCCTCCTGACTCCAAGTGGCAATCGGAAATTTCCCGGGATTAACTCTACTTTATGTATCAATACCAGTAACTTGCAACATTCCTTGTTTGCAGAAACTTAGGCAAACATGCCTAAGATCTCGGGTGATCTTAGGCATGTTTGCAGAGGTCTATTTGCAGCTGTGTGAAGGTCTAGTGTACTGGGTTTTTCTTTTTATACACACCCGACACCTAATTGATCCATTATTAGTTACAGGTGAACCCATATGACAAGGACAACACTTATGTCTTAGCAAAAATTGACTTAATGGGCTTTACCAAGCTGTGATATTAGAATACTTTTTGTTTCGTTTTGCATTGAAACATTATTACAAAAGCTGTTTGGGGTAAAATGAATCATTTCTTGAAACAAAATCTGCATTAGAATTATTCTTAAGCTGCACTTCCGGTCTATTTGTACACAAGCGACAAGACTTTTGTCAGAAACTATATTTATTGTACTTCTGCCACTATTTAAAAAATTAAGTGCAATGAGATCCTGCATACAGACTTTTTAAAGAGCAGTGAGATCTGCTGTAGCCAGGTGACAGAACAGGGCTGTGTTTACATGTGTATAGAATAGGACTTGACTATACGTGTTCAGAATGGGGCTGTGACTACAGGCGTATAGATATAGGCTGTGACTACAGTGTGTACAAAATAGGGCTGTGACTACAGGCGTACAGAATGGGGCTTTTACTACACACGTCAGATTATAGCTGTGTTGTTGGCAGGGGGCTTGTTAAGTCCTTTCCCACTGACAATTATCTGGCCCCATTATTTAGGTCATGGCAGGTGCAGGGGAGAAGGGGCCTTACTGTGAGAGGAGGGAGCTGGGTGCCCTTGTTCTGACATCCAGGATTACATTTTTTAACTTGGCTGTAACTAGATCTGCTTGACCTTTTTTTGCCTGTAGTTGTCAGTTGTCACCCACAGTGATTGAAAACCGTTTCCCAAATGATTCTTCTGCAAACTCTTGTAGTTTTACATATTGGAATTTCAACTGTTTTGGTTAAATGCTTTAGTCATATGCTTACTAGGTAGTCTAAAAGGTGTGTGTATATTTATCACATTTCACCTGATCCTAGTAGCATAAAACACTTTTTATTGTGATGAGGTAGTCCTAACCAGAGGCCAATGAAACCTTTTTCTAGCCTGCTAATGTAACTTTTTATGTTAAAATAATTGTATATTTATTGTACTTCTGCAGTATTTGAAAAACTAAGTGCACTTAGATCCTGCATGCATGCAGTAATATCTGCTGTAACCAAGATGAGCAGGTGTTAAATCTTTAAAATGTGGTTAAGCTTATAGTTTGTATAAAAAAATTAATAAAGCATTTCCTAGAAATTACATTTAATCATCAGGAAAAGCATAAAATAAACATTTTTTTCATGAAATATGGATACAATGCCTACAAAAACTATCTGCTTTGCAAAAAGCAGACAGAATGAGTGAAAGTGTATACAGCTCTAACTCTTTGAGGATAGAGGCTACTACCTATTTTCCTGTTGTTGCTATGGAAAGCTCAGTCTAGGTGTTATTATTTTTGTCAACCGAATGAAAGACAACTTAAGGGACACTATTTTTATTTTAAGCTACATACACACATCGCATTTGTCGGATGAGGCCTGAGTGGGGACAAACCCATGACATGTGGGACGGTTCAGGCTTTAGTTGCTTGTGTGTATGCATTCTCAGCTGTCATTCATTGTTCCTGGCGCCTCGCCAGACTGATAATGTCGCCCGAGCAAAGCATACCACGTTGAAATTTTTAGGCAAGACGAATGTTTGGAACGTGTGGGCACCATGCTTGGGCATCTTTGTCCACCAAATCGAGGTATATAACGGACCTTAAGGGGTTAAAAAGACACTGAGGACAAATGAACTGTCTGGCTTGTGAAGATTTTAACCATACTCAGTGTTCTCCCTAGGGTCTTTATCCAGGCGTCCCACATGGCTACTTTTCATGCCTCCCAGCTGGAAAAAGAATTCCTGAGGACACTTGTGATTTAATAAAAATTTCGATGTAGGTTTAATGGGTGTGCCAATAGTCAGTAAAAACTCCCGCCTAAACTGCCCAGTCCACCCTCTTTTTTTTTTACACTTGTGGAGTATTTTAGCACATTTATCTAGTTTTTCAAGGCCGCAAAAGAGTGGCCGCAGCAAACCTGCAACACACTGTAAGCAGGTCACGTGCTTGTGCTGCCATGTTACATTTGGGTTACCTTCAGATGTTCTAAACTACAATTCCCTGCTTTCTGCAACCAAGGAATGCTGGGAGTTGTAGTTTTAAACGTCTAGTGGGACAAAAGTTAGAAATCCTGACCTATATAAGAGCAAGGCGGTATTTGTTTCAAAGTATGTTATACTGCATGAGTTTAAAGGGTGTGTCAAACCTTAAAATTATTAATAAAAAAAAAAATTTAATAGTAAAATAATTTAAAGTGAATAGTGCACATTCAATTTCCCCACCATACCATATTCCCCATCCCGCCCAACCCCGGCTACTTTTATGCCACCCGGCTGGAAAAAAGTTCTGGGAGATCACTGCATTTTGAAAATTTGTCCAGATTAACTATTGTTGCATGTTACATATGTGTTTTTGTTTTCTATGCGAACATTTCAGCTGCTTTATATAAGAAACAAGCCTTTAAGTACCGTAAATTGTTTCACACACAAAGCAGAAAATAATCTTTTGATTTTGTGGATCTACTACAGTAATAATGTGATTAAAAAAATTAAACTTTGTTTTAGTCTTTAAAACTGAAGTGCTTCAAGACAGAACCTAGTATGTTTCAAATTAAAATAGCAGTGCTGAGTTGTTTTTTAATGCATTTAATAAGTTGCATTAATGGCATCTGATTAAAAACTTGCCGGCACCACAAGTACCGTTTATACTCGAGTATAAGCCAATACTCTTTTTACCTGAAAAAATAGGAAAAACCTGATGACCCGAGTACCGCCCGTCACGCCGAGTAGTGACGTCAGCGGCAAATCCACAGTGCTAACTATGCGTGCGCAGCCAGATCCAGAGTAAGGATTACCAATGCCGGTGAGGATTCAGAGTCTGAGCAAATACATTGATGTGAGGTGTATGGGGTAGGACTGCAACTGGGGGCTCTCCACTGCAGGCTTTTTAACCGTACAGTAGAATTTTGAGCTTTTAAACTCACTAGCAGAATTCCCATATAGATGTTTGAAAACTACAAACTCCCAGCAACAAACGTATGCTGGGATTGTAGTTTCCAAACATTTGTATGGAATTTGCTGTCCATTAATTAAGAGCACTTAGTCTCAAAAAGGCAATCTTCTGCAATAGATCCATAAATATACACCATCCTCCTTCTGATTCTTTATTGTTTTGAGGCTTAGTTGCCCTTTAAATGGACAAGCAGATTTACATACAGATGTTTGGAAACTACAACTCCCAGCATGCTTTATTTGCTGGGAGTTGAGTTTTCAAACCTGTTTGGGAATTCTGCTGTCCATTAACAGGGCAACTTAAGCCTCAAAACAATACTGAATCAGAGCGTAGTGTCATCATTTTCACCTTGGCTTTAGCTCGGTTCAATCATTTTTTTTTCCTATTTTTCAGGTAAAAATAGGTACCATCGGCTTATCCTCGGGTCGGCTTATACTCGAGTATATATGGTCAGTGGTGCCGGCAAGTTTTTAATCAGCTGCCATTAATGCAAACTTATTAATATGTATTAAACCAACTCAGCACTTGCTGAGTGATGGCGGTAAGGACTTGACTCGGTATAAGCCGAGGCAAGGTTTTTAGGTTATTTTAAAACCTAAAACCCCTCGGCTTATATTCGAGTATATACTGTAGATGCAGTTTCATCTCTCTGGCCTCCTGCATTCTGTCCTGTCTGCACATGTGCATACTCTGGTTTGGAACAGAGAGATGAAGCGAGTTCAGGTGGCAGCAATTTGTCATACCTGATTGCTTAGTAAGAGTTCTCAATTTTATCTCCCCTAGAATTATAAGATTTACATTTAATTTGTAAAATGGAATTACTATTGTGGATTTTATAGCGCCAATATCTTCCTAGCCTTTACAATTATGTGTATTCATTCACATTAGGCAAAATGGGTAAAGTTACTGTTTTAAAAAAATGACAGAATGTAAAATAAAAACTGTTCCTTCAATGTCCTTGCAAAGAAACACATTAAATATTCCATTCCTTTAGGTACTTGGTGGAATTTTCTGGACTCTTTGATGCTATGCGTACAAGTACGCAAACAGCGGAATTTGTCTCCTTGCATGATTATTTGAGCATGGACCTGTTGAAAAAATGCTGGTGTTGCTATTCCAAAAGGCTTTGTTGCAAAATCACCAGGAGGCCTATATGGTAGCTAAAGAATAGGTATATAAGTTCATAATGAAGTGATATTTGCTTTAAAATCACTCTCATTCCTTGAACTATTGGCTATGAAACAGTTAACAGTAATTTGCCTGTTGTCCTTAAACTTTTACAAGTGGGTTATAATGTAAACGTACTAATCTGCTCCTAACCAAAATAAAAGTTACCATTTGTTTTTCTTTACAAATGTGAGCATAAACCAAATACATTTCCCAAACTCTCTGATCCTGTGCTAATTGTTGTATCTTTCACAACATTGCTTTAGGGTTAGACCCCAGTGTTGGCGCATCCTACCACATCAAAATTGTTAGTGCGCAGTCGTTATGCCAAGTAACAACGCATGCGATTCGCAACAAATGGTGATCCATTCATTGTCAAATCACAGACCAGCGCAGCACAGATAATGGGCATGGGACATCTAATTGGCGGTGTCCATGCGAAGTGCAAAGCTAATGTGATCCAATAAATGGATTACATTGGCAAATTTTCCGTATACTATGGTGCCTAGCCCATATTGTTGTGCATTAACCTTGTTTTGATTTAAATAAGAAATCGGGTATAAGAAGTCGTCTTTTTGATGACTGGTAATGCACCTCTTAGGGCACATTTAAAGGGTATCTCATCCCCAAAATCTAAACATTTCTGTAATGTTGGTGACCCCCTCAAATTTAACTGCCCTGTTAAAAACTATAAAAAGTGCACAAACACGACTTAACCCACCTTTGTCCATTGGCCTCTATGTGGATTCGCTGAAAGTCAGCCAATCAAGACGCGACTTATGGCTATGAGAGAGACAAGGGAACGAGGTCGTAAGTCTGTTTCTGTCACTTTATAATATTATAAACCTGGCTTATTTTTTTTTTAACTGAAGAAAACATTTTTGTTTTGCACTTTCTGGTTCTTTTTTTTTTGGAGTTGGCTGTACGAACAGGTATTGTTTGAGCTTGAAAAACGTAATTATTTTTCAGTGGATACTTAATTTTTTTAAACACTAAACATATGTATTCCCCTTCCCTAATAGTATCTAAGGTGAGACCTAACCACTAGGTCTACACCCAAAACAAGAATTTAAGCGCATCTAGAGTGGGATTTTTTTTTCTTTCTATATGTTTTAACCTCCCCCCCCCCAAACCCCGAGTACCTTATTTTCTTCAGTTTCATCCCTGTCCCGAGATATGAGTTAAAATAAGTCTAAGATTCAATACACCGCTCCTGCTTGAGCCTGTCAATCAAATCCCCTAACAGCATGCTAGTTAGTGTGTAGGTTTACACCAAGTTTTTAACGCAGGCCTCCAGTGACTTCCTTCATGCTCACTAAATGCTTGGCAAATACTAAGTTAAAAACAGAAGTAAAAGGAAAGAGATGAAGCACTTTCACCAATTTATGCCTGTCAAAGGGAGTTATTGGGTTGCAGTGATAAGGCAGGACATTGATCTCTCCTAAATCACCACTCCTTATGTAGCAAGTATAAGTTTTTTTTCAATACCTGTTTCTTGCACAATTTATATAAGCATATTACAGTATACGATCTTTTCCATAAAAGGTTTCAAAGGATCTTGTTGTCAAAGCACAAGTATATTCGCTGAGGTCGAGGCAAAGGTACCTTTGAAATTGGACTGAAAGAGGAGTGAAGATTGTTTATTCGTAAGTTGCAATAAGTTTTATTTCTAAGTTAAAGACAATTTTAACTGTAGGTGGAGTTATGCCCTGTATTCACACAAGATTTCTGTCTGCTGGGAGCAGCGATGAACAGTTTTTAGGGCAACAATTATACATATGTGGGGGGCCGCGCCAGCTTTGTTTGTTCACAACAATGCCAACAAAGCTGACAAACAAGTACGATTGTTGACCAAAGTGAAGGTCTTTGAACGTTCAAAATAAAAGTGTATAGTAAAGAGCAAACCTAAACTCAGGCAACCCCACAGGTATTACTATAACAAACGTGTCATTTATTGGTGCACACAACATGTTTTTGATTTAATTTCCTCTAAATACTCTGATCCCCCCCTCCCCAGAAATCATAAAGATATACTGAGAATGTTGCATGTGAATGGATAAATAAATTGTAACAGCTACTGCTAAATATGTTGGCTATAGAACAAATAATTGAAAAACCATATACAATGCAAAATGAAACACCATATAGCAATATTTAAATCGATTAAGCTCAGACTTTGGTTACAGCAAACACAGCAAAAATGTAGGCAGTGTGGGGCCTATGCTTGTGATCCTTAATTTTATGATTTTTGCAAATTGTAAGCTCTTACCAAATTTGATTTTAATCATGTACATTCATTTGTCTTTTAAATGACGTTTACATTTTAACACTGATAAGCTGAGGTAGTTTTTTTTTATTTCAGCCTGAGAACCAAAGACTATCCTCCTCGATGATTGGAAAGAAGCTGTTTACAAAACAGACTGGAGAAAAGGGCAGAATATGCAATCACGTATTTATCTGTGAGCGAAGGTATCCCAGAGAGAATACTATTTTGCTATTATGCCATGAAAGGGTCATTTCATGTAAAGTTTTGTATGAAATATTTTTTTTTTAATACATTAATAATAACACAATTAGTGAAATACATTTTACAATATGCCTGGTAATAATGAAGCTTAATAGGATTTTATCTCTTAATATCTATCAAAAAAGTTAAAAAGTGACACACAAGTTCGATTTTTCTCAGTCCAAACCACGCTGATATTTCCGTATGAATCTGGTTTGGCCGAAAAATCTGTGGTGGTTTGTTGTCGCCGATGACTGTCACCCCTTGTGGACATGTGGGTTAATCACTGCCGATTGTGCAGTCACGGCTACCTTCGACAGACCGTGATTTATCCCGGCCCAGCCAAAGACTTCAAATCTACAATATTCTGTCTGTCATTTTTTTAAAGATTACTCTACTCTTCAGTCCCCGAGTGTTCTCTCCCTATGTAATGCATAGAGAACAATCAGGACGTGCACATTTCCCTCAGCATACTTTAAGTACAGGGAGACTATCGCAAACAGTGATCGTGAGGCTGGCGGTGAAAGCTCTACTCACTTTAAACATAAGGGACGATTCTGTTTGCTCCTTGGACGGAATCAGCCCTTTATTGTTAAGCGTGTACCCCCTTATATATAGGTGCTGTAAAAGTCCAGAACCCACTCTCCTTTTTATCATGGATTCTGGGGGAGGGCTGATGGCCCAAGGCTTAATGAGCTTGTGGGTTGTGTGTTTTTTGAATACTATCGCTGGGTTTTTTTCGAAACTGTGGCTCAGATGTGCTTATAATGTTAATGCTGTGTTCGATGAAAGGTTTCATAAAACAGTGCATCAAAGTTTATTTCATATAGGCTGTGCAATTGCATATATATGCACGTACAGACCCATGTCTACCAAGTGATTACAATGGGCATTTAAGCGTTAGATCTGACCATGAAGCAAAGGAATAGTTGCCTGGTCTGAAGATCGTGTTTTTACATTTTGTGGATGACTAGATAGCAATATCTGGGAAAGACATGGCACTATGATACACTATGGGAAAAAGACAAGGCAATGGAGCAGTGGGAAATTGTGTGGAATGATTCACATGGATTTTACTTTGTATTTGTACCACCTACCTAAAGTGTGGCTATTTCAGCAGGATCATTGCAAAAATGTGTTTAGAATGGTTGAGGAATGATATGGCCAACAAATTCTCTAGTCTAGATCTCCATCCAGTCAAGCAGCTAGTGCGGCTTAATGCCAAATACCATAATTTCTTGTGACTTTTTTAAAAACAAAAAACTGCTTGTTTTTAATGATGTAAATCAGGCTTGCCCAACTTGCAGCCCTTCATATTATTCTTGGCAGCCCCGAGGTGGAGCCAAGCAATCGGCCTAGTGTCTGCTCAGGGTGCCATTAATTGTTACCCCTCATGTCCCTGCTTGGGTATCCCGTTCTAGAGATCTTTAGCCATCACATTTAATGCATTTCAGCTTCTTACTATTCCATTTATATTGATACTGTCCATTCTATAGATACAATTGAATCATCTGTCAAGGTATAGAACAAAATATAGCATTTCTTGGGTGTCATTAGTGGCAGCACAAAGTACTGCTGAATAATTTTAACAACCAAATAAATATCTATTTTGATTAGAGTAATACAGTGGATAGTTAAAGACTACACGCTTGCAAATGGCAGGAAAAGTTTCGAACTTTTTCTTTTTTATATACTAAAATTGCTTTGTTTTTGACTATTGTATAGATGGCAATTTTGCAAAGTTTATATATAAGTTCTATTAGCAAAAGTGTGCCGTTGTGGTGCATAGTGAATTTGTGGGTGTGTGTTGTTTTGCTATGTGTAGATACGTGGAATATAAATCTTTACACAGGGATATTTTAAACTGTTCTACTCAAAAAGTCATCAGCATCTAGGGAACCAATAGGATACCTGCAGGTCTGAGAATAGACCCGGCAATCCTGCCACAGTGTGGTGGATTCAAACTAAACAGCACTATTGGTTAGCCTAAGACCCTAAACTGGATCCAGATAAACATATGTTTTCATACTAATTTGTATTCACCACAGCGTGTTCCACATTGATAGCTGCTTTGTTAGGACTTGGAGCACAAGATACTGATTAGCCTTCTAGGTTAAGGTGAGTGGGGTTAATGGAGCTAAAAGCTCCCTACAGAGTTATAAAATGAAATGAGCTTTCTTTTAACCTCCAGCCTCTAAGAGAATATACCACATAACAACATATTTCTCACTCCCCGCTTTCCTAGAGAAATGGGCATTGGACATGCAAGTATCTATTATAGCCTGTAGATAATGCATGTGTCCAGATGCATACAGCCTAATGTACTGGACTGCCTAGGGTCTTTTAAGCTGGGTGGCGCACCTGCTACTTTTTCATGCCACCCAGCGGAAAAATGTCTTTAGAGAACACTTGTGATTAATAAGAATTTAGATGTAGGTTTAGTGGGTGTGCCAATAGGTCAGTAAAAACTCCCAGCAAACTGCCCAAACCCCAAAGACCCCTTTTTTAACACTTGCGAGGATTATTTATTATTATTATTATTATTTATATTATTATTTTTTGCAAGATCCCAATGCCGCAAAGGGTGGCACAGCAAAACTGCAACGCACTCTGTATGCGGGTCCACATGTGCTTGTGCTGCCATTTTACATTTGGGTTACCTTCAGATGTTATAAAACTCAATTCCCTGCATTCTGCAACAAGGAGTGCTGAAGTTGTAGTTTTTCAAACATCTAGTGGGAAAAAAGGTAGACTACCTGACCTATATAATGAGCATGATGCAAGGCCGTATTGTTCAATGTAGTTATACTGCATGAGTTTAAAGTGCAAACCTTAAAAACTATTTGAAAATATTTAATAATATTACTAGTTAAGAATAGTGCACATTCAATATCCCCGCCCCACCCGGCTACTTTTTTCATGCCACCCGCTGAAAAAAATTCTGGGGAGAAACACTGCTAATGGTATAGTGCACGGATGTTTAATTTGGCAGTAAGTTTCTTCTTTATACAAAAAGGACCCCTTCTCGTCAACGAGAGGGGTTGCACGGATGTGCCTGCTTCTGCAAGCTTTTTGATCTGCTTTTTCCCGCTTTTTTGCCTCCACAGCTAACGTTCTACCCTACATGCTGTTCTGTACTCATGGACACTATTGTCTTTTATTTTCAGGGTCTTGGGTATGCCAGGTTGATCTATTTATAGGTGTGATATTTTATTATGTTTATATTATAATGATAAAGTATGTTTTTATACATGATTCTGTCTGGAAGATTTGATGTACACCATTTATATTTATGTATGTCCACCTCATTTGGAGGACTTTTTTTCCTTTATTCTGTCAGTTTGAGTTCCTCCAGATTTTTTCTGGAGTTTAAAATGAGTTTTCTGAGGCTCCCAGGAATTTTCCTGTCTGCCTATGGCTCCTTTTTGTATATTTAGTTCCAGACCCTAGCACCAGCAGCATTTTTCATGCCTGACAGTATAGGGTAATATGCTAATACGATATATTTTATATCAAGTTTCTTCTTTAATGTCCATTGGCTAATGATGTATAACGATGCAATACAGCTAATGATAAAGCATTGAACTTTCATATGTTTCAAAACTACAACCCCAGCATTCCCATCGCACAGAATGCTGTACTACTAGTTTTCATACATCTTGGACTAAAGCCATTTTTCTGATTTACTGACATTTAAAACCATGCAAGTGATCCATCTGCCCTTCCCTTTAAAATTTTCACTTATGCAGTAGTCATGAACCATACCATCTAAACTTGCCCTGCCTTTCTCGTTCCACTTACCTGCCAGCAAGTATCCAGAGGTCTAACTGGAATAAGCTGCAGGTCTGAGAGAAGACCCAGAAATCCTGCCACACATACAGTTTAATAAACTAAACACGAACCATTGGGCAATCTGAACCCTGACCCTTACCACATCAATTTCCGGTTTACAGTTGCTATGGTGTTAGACTTAGGAGCACAGATACTAATTATTCTTTATAGGTTAAAGGGCATGTCCACCCCAAAACTATAATTTCCCCCCACTACTGTCCCACTCGTGCATACAAATCCTTACATCCCAGCTCCAAATGGTTCTCCTTTAATGTCCCCACAAGTCCAAAAACTGTCCACCAGAAGCCTAGTGCAGTCACTCCATATGGACTCTGCCTCCTGTCTCTCCCTCCGGAGATTTTTGCCTTGTCAGTAAAGCCCTCTCCCATCCGTTTTCATCTCCCTGCCCCTAGTGTAATTTCCTTTTCATATATTGTAGGGCCTTCTCCCCCAGCCCCAACCGCATTGTTATTATTTACAGAAAGTCCCCTGACTCTGCTTACCTTCCCTCTCTCCGGCGTTCCTAACTAATGCAGCCGCGTCCATTTCCTCCGCCCCTTGCTTGCAGTTTCATGCAACAGAGGCCGTGCAGTACGGCAAGGAAAGCGAAAGGTAAGTAAAGGGGGACTTTCTGAAAAATAATAATAATGCGGTTGGGGCTAGGTGAGGAAGCCTTTACAACTATTTTTTTTTTTAAAAGGGTGTGGACAATGCGTTTAAGGTGAGGAGTAATAAAGGACAATATAGCCTTCTTATAACAGAAGGGTACCTTATCCTTTATATATTTTATAAGGTATTGCCCTAATAACTAACTATATAACCATATTTCTCCCTCCCAGCTTTCCTAAAGAAATAGGTGGAACTATTGGCAACGTATCATCCTGTCATATCCATCTTTTTCCCTCCCATCACTCGCCTATTGACCCTCAGACTGTCACATGTTTTACAAAGCACATCATCGTGATGTTTATACTGACATTACCGACTTTACTTATAGTAATCTCCACATGGAACCCCTTAGTATTCACCAGGTTGTGGAGGTGGTTTTGACCTCCATTTTACCTATAACCATTTAAAAATGAGTCTCAGCAGCTCTGTAAGTAAGTTTATATATTTTATATAGTTGTATTTTTTGTCTTACCTAATACAATCTGTGCTATACTTTATATACATATATTTCTGTCATTTAAATGAATAATAGTGAGATAGTACAACAAACCATATACAAAACTTCCTAATATAGTAAATATCATATACACCCCCCACCCTCATATATAAGTAATCACAAATCCTGAAAACTCATCCAATCTCCTATGAAGATATAATATATTTATATAACTAAGGATTTTGAAAAAATAGATTTTGAGTGAGGACAAACGACACACTTATGAAATCACTTATTTGTAATGCTGTACAAATATTCCCATTGTGTCTTATGTACAGATGCTCTAAGTTTATACTCTGCTAAGCTGATCAAACACCTTTTGTGCTATCCTAAAAAATGTTTTTGCCTGATGACGAGATAATTAGAGGGCATGTCCACCCCCAAAACTATAAATTACCATTAATAACCAACATTGTAACTGTTGACAGAGAGTCCTACCTTGTCTCCTATTCAGGAAATCTGTTCTTAGTAGAGGATGTCTTCAGTGCTTGTAAAAAACGACACTAGAGGCTTAGATAGCCTTTTTAATAATCTCTCCCCCTCCTAAGCCTCCCGGAGAATTTAAGATCCTGCGCAGAAAGCGCACCCTCGCCGCACCCGAAGCTCCGCTCCCCCCTCCTTTTCCGGATACCGCGTCCCCCTCATAGAAAAAAAAAATCAACGAGAGTTTGAGGCTGTCATGCTGGCCGCGATGACCAAAAATCAAGCGGACAGGAATAATATCATGCACCAATGGCAGTAAGAGATCCGCTGTCAACCCTTCCACCAGATCAGGAACGATTGTTAACCATGTGGTACGGACCAGCCATACGCTCCTGCAAACACTGATCCTACATCAACACACTAGTTTGATTTCGGCGTGAAATAGTACCTCTAAGGTGACGTATCCATGTGGCTGAGCTAAACATTGCAGTCCCGAGTGCCGTGCCCGGTAGAATCGCGAGATTATCACTCGGCAAAGCGTGATTGAGTCATGTGATTGATGTCTGTTGGCGTTAGAGACGGTCCTTAGGATGCCAAGAGTTTACACAAGTAAAAAAACTTTTTATACAAAAGCTTTTTGACAACGAGCATGGCTTTCCAACACTAGAATATAGACGCCACATTACTAGACACCGTTGAAAAATAAAGCATTTTGGGGGGACATAAACCTTTAGAATAGTTTTCCTGGTGCAATAAGATTAGACCACTGGAGATGTCATTGAAACTCACAATGAATCTTTGTTCCAATACAATAAGCTTAAAAGTTTAGAAAGTGGTAGATTATTTGCAACATTTATGGAAGCAAACCCTGTAGCCATAAATTGTAGAAAAAAACCACGTAATTCATCTTTAGCTAAGTAATAGACATATATCTTAGTAAAATAAATGAGACAATAATTTGTCCTGTTGGAACATTGCTTCTACGACAGAACACTACCTGCAAACTAGGCTGACTTGCCTGACATTAATCTTGGTACAGATACCTGTCAGATTGTCGGACAATTCATCTAACATTTTTTACTGAGGTGTTGCTAGGTTAATCTCCATTATAATAATTATTCTAGATATATTATTAGAGTCAAGTTATATATAGTTTTGTAATCTAGTGTTTATGTACAGAATAACTGCCATAATAGAAAAAATACTTAAGGGTAATTAATCCATGCTGTACAATATTGTTATATCCCCATCCGTCACCTCGATGCAATAGAATGAGAATAACACTGGAAACAAGTATTTAATATACTTTTAGACAAAAAAAATGATATAAGGTGAGTGAAAAAAACTAATACAAATGCTCTTTAAAGTAGCAACCCACTCATAAGAACATCTTTTAGCAAAGATGGTCCTCTTTAAGGGTATCCCACTGAAAATACAATTAGCACTACCATCATAGCAGTGTAAATAAAGTTCTCACACTTCCGAGAATCTACACAGCCACCTCAGTGGCAACTCGACGAAGAGTCTAAAGCTTCTGATGGCCTTCACATCAGGCATCCTATCCTCCTCCTTTTCGTGCCCGCCTGGCTTCATAACCTCCCTCGCTCCAGCCGTGCACTCGGTCGCACATGCGCACCATTCTTCTTTCTTTCCGTAGTCGGATAATTTGCCCCCGCTCCATCTTCCGTCAGCTAAGTGTAACTTAAAGCATTACGTTCCAATGGCTGCAACTCCAATCCGGTGCTTGTTTGCACGCGGCAGAAATGGGTGGAAAAAAACAGAGCGAAGTTTGGAAATATACGGAACAAGAGGAGCAGGGCCCCCGCCTGTTCAAATACTAATAAATAAGCTGGGGCACCACTGCTTCCTGAATACCACAGAGGACCAACTCTAGGGGACCTTTAGGGCACAGTGGCCGGTAATGTGGGGTTCATCTCATGCCAGGACTCCCAGCTACCTAAACATCATAAAACTGCTCTATGTAAAAGTCATAGGTGAGGGCAGCTCCTGTATTGACGCGACACTCAAGGTATATTGGTCCCGGACCCACAGTGTGTCACGTGGAACATATAGGGCAGCAGGACCTTGACCTGTCCCTGGTCTGGGTTGGATAGACAGGTCATTTCAGCACAATACTTCTGCCCAAGATTAGTTGCAGAAGAAATGCGGGAGTGCGTGCCACAAGCTGCATGTGATGGGGGTGAGAGACACAATATGGGTTCAGAGTGAGCGGGAAGACTGGAGTGCCACAACTGCAATGTGATGTGGGTGAGAGACACCAGAATGGTTCAAAGGGGATGCTGGGAGTGGAGTGCCACAAGCATGGGAGGGTCAGGTGGTTGGCATAAATCATGAAATGCCATGTGATTGGATGCCCATGTGATTTGACAGCCTGCCAGACAGACGGAGACAACACCCCACAGGAATGAGCAGAACTGCCCCCAGCTCCCGAGGAACAGAGTAGGATTTTTGGGCAAGAAAAAGGTAGGGGAGTAAGGTTTCGGGGGAAGGTGTACGTGCATATAATTAAACAAAAAAAGTTTTTATCATCAGTGAAGAAAAAAAAAAGAAAAGATAACCCTTAAAATATGTTGATATGTCATAGTTTTGTCCTATGATCCATAGAGCAGCATTTGAGAACTGTACTCGACCTGTACTAAGCCTGGGCATGCTCAGATAGTGTAGACGGATAACATTGTCATTGACTTGTGTCAAATGTCAAATCCATAACTGACACGTTGGCTACCTGGAAGAACCATGGAATGCAAGAACGGGAACAGGACATATGTGCAGATTTCAGGTTAGACTTATATTTTCAGATTTTAAACTATTAGTCGTTTAGGGTTTGGGGGGTGATTTACCTGTATCAGATTTTTCATTTGGGGCTTGGACTTTGCCCTTAAGTTATGACAACAGGCTGCTCGCAACGCCAGCAGCAAGGTGAAAAGTGGATGTCGTTAACTTCCTATTTCTTTGCATGTCCTTTGTAATTGATAACTCCTGTGTTTGGATCATAATCAAATACATGTCCTGTTATAAAACTCTGACGATATCTAATTCTATATTGTTAATACAGGTAAATGTCAGACTTTTTTTTTTAAATTTTTACCTTTGTATTGTTTTTGTTCAGGGCCCCTGTTGCAATTGGAATTCCCCACGGAGGTGTAAAATATTGGAAGATGTTGCTGCTGAAAACCCAGAGTGCTCTTATAATAGGAACCCATTGATATGTGTTGAAGGAATTAAGAAGAACAAACTGTCAGGGTATAATAATGTTGTGTTATTTGTGAGTCCTTCTACGCTGCGTTTTAAGTAGACTATTTTGGCATTGTTTATCGTAGGTAATTCCTGGGGACGGGGGAATTATTTAGGTATGTAGGTGGGTCAACAGCTTTAAATTGTCCCCATTTTCTGCATCATTTGCTTAGTACAAGCCCACTAATAAGACCTTTTTACCTCTATAAAATCAGTATAGTAATGCTGCACATATAAAAAAACTTATCAATGAAGACATTATTTACATTAATTACTAGTAGGAACAGATATAGTAAGTCTTAGAAGTTGAATGTAGACATAATGTCATATAGTCAACCTACTCGGCCCACACCAGTGTCCTGCCTATTTTGTTGGAATGCAAAAAAACCCACAAAAAAACATATGAAGGGAAACATTCCTTCTTGACTCCAAATGGCAGTTGGAAATATCCCCGTTCAACTCCAACTTTATTATTATTATCAATACTAGTTATCATGCAACATGTTTTATTTTTAGAACTCACCCGCTTTCTTTTGAAACTATCCAATGAACATGCCATCATCACGTCCGTTGTAAGACATTCCATATTTACTGTTCTCACAGGACAAAACCCTTTCTGACCTTGAAGACTAAACTTCCAGTCCTTAAGGGATTCAACACTGTCTCTTTGTCATTTCTGCTGTTGAAGCATGCACCAGAAGTTATTGTATGGCCCGTTAATGATTTATACACATGTCATATCCCCATGCAGCACTTTTCTCTAGTGTCATACATTGTAACTTATCTAATCTGTCTTCATATTCACACTCCCTCAGTTGCCACTTTTCTAATTTAAGTTGCCCTTCTCTGAACCCCTTGCATTTCCAAGATTCCATTTTGTACACAGGATTCCAGAAATTTCCAAATAAGGCCTTACTAGTTGCTTTGTAAAGAGGGAGATATATT
The DNA here is from genome assembly GCA_019447015.1 of Hymenochirus boettgeri. Classification (NCBI taxonomy): domain Eukaryota; kingdom Metazoa; phylum Chordata; class Amphibia; order Anura; family Pipidae; genus Hymenochirus; species Hymenochirus boettgeri. The sequence goes on along the minus strand of CM033470.1, from coordinate 258,619,159 downwards.
TTACTCCCTTGAATCCATACCCCTCTTTACACAACGCAATACTCTTGCTGGCTCTAGCTGTTTGCTATCTTCTGCTACATTTAAGTTTGTTAGCCACCAAATATCCAAGATCCTATTCCAAAAGAGATTTACCTTACACACAGAGACATTTAATAATATATACCGCACGAGCGATTCGTTAAGTCCCAAATGTATTACTATTACATTTATACACGATCACCATAGTATTAATCCGTCATGCTGCCACTACCCCCGTAGTGGCTAATATTACCACTAAATCCCAATCACCTGCAACAATTTGCACATCATTCTGTATCTTTTAATGGTCACAAAGTGTTTTGTGTCATCCCGCAACACAGAAATCCACCTGACAAATACATCTCCAAATCATGCAATAAATGACCTTTAAATAATGGCCCCAACCAAAACCCTCTGGTCAACCCGCCACTTAGAACTTAAGTCCACATTTCTGAAAAGAACCATTAACACTACGCTCTCTCTCTACTCTCTGTTCCGATCCATCAACCAATTTTCTATCCATGTACAAATGTGTCCACCCAAGCCCAACAGACCTTAGTTTATACATCCATGGGGACGTATCACTGTTTTAGCAAAATCCAGTTATACTGATTCATAAAAGCCAAGCAAGTTTTTTGATTACTTAATACTATTTTATAAGGTCATCCTTTAAATGTACTCTATGAATAATGTCACCGTTTGAAACTTTTCCAGTATCCTCCCCACATTAAACAAAGCCTTGTTCTGCTCCTCTGACTAAAAGATTTTAAATGCATTCTCTTTTCTTTTCTTTTCCCTCTTTACAATAGAAACACACCACATGGGTGAGGGCCTTTTTTTTAAACATTTAATTTCTGAGGTTTATATATTATTGTAATATTGGTTAAAACCCCTTTAATAGAGTCCATTTTTTTTTAGTACCTTACCTGAGAATTTATCATCCCAGTTTTTTATCTGCTGCAGAGCTATTTCATCCAGGGAAATGTGGCTTTCCTGAATTAAGTCTTTGTTATGACCCAGCACCTGTTTTCTTTTTGATCACATACAGTAATGACAATATTTATGGTCATTATTCCCTAATCTTCCAGCACCCTCATATCTTTAATACACTCTCAGGTATTCAATAAAGTTATTATCGTTTAAAAATGTGCTAACTTTGCCTCAACCAATCAGGTCCTATTTACATTTTGAACGCTAACATCTGATTGGTGGGGCAAAATTAGCACCATTTAAACTATAAGACTTTTATTGAATAACCCCCTCTGGTCATTAATATTTCCATATCCAATAGAGCAACCTTTTCTAGTAGGAACTTTATCCACTTGAGAGAGAAAATGTTCATCGAAGCAATTAAAGGGTAACTGTGGTTCTCCAAAACAAGTTAGTTTCAATGAAAGACCCAAGTTTCCTACCTTTAAAACGAGCCTTAACCCCTCTCTACTTGCTCCACAACCAAGATATCCAGAAATGACTGACCAGAAAGTTAATGGGTGGGGCTGACTTTGTGCCCTTTCTGAAGGCTTCTCCTGCACAGTGCCGCCGGCAAGCACAGCTCAGAACTCCCTCAGTTGCGAGGGAGATAGGAAGTCCCTCCTCCTCTCTGCGCTGTGTGAAGTCCTGAAGAAGGTAAGGGAATCTACTCTGCCTGAAAAGGCTGATTCCACAGAGTTTTCTGTAGGGGGGTGGGGGTGTCTGAGTAACCCACGGCAACCCACGAGTGGGGCAGGCCACGCATCCGTGGGTGGACGGCCACAACACCTGTGGGTGGGCGGGGCCACACTGGGCTTGTAAAATTAATGGTCCATGGGGGGCCTGCAACTAGAGGACCATGGGGTTCTGCAAAGGCGATTAGGAGACACAGGACCGATGACTGACGTTTCCAGAGCAGGAAGTGCATGGTAACCTGGTGATGCTGGCTGCCATATCACACACAAAAATGTAACTATCTCAAAACTATGCAAAATAACAATTGAAATAAATTGCAAAAATTCTAGGGGAGTAATTCCTATCCATTTACCTCAAGTCAAACAATTTTTGGACAGTTCCACAGTTTCCCTTAAGGAACTATCACTGTTGCTGTGTTTGGCATTCCACTACTCAAATCAATGTCAGAGTACTTAAAGTTCCCAATAATATGAACGTGCCCAAATGTGCAAACATTTCTATCTGCGTCTGAAGCTGACTTACTTCCAACACCCTTGTAGCATTTGGTGACTTGTAACAGTCACCATAAAATTTGACCCCCCCTTCCTGTTGCCTATTCTAACTACCCATGTTACTTTTGCTTTAACATAAATCGACAGTTTACATATTCTTTTAAATTTGGCTTCAATTCTTGTTTACTAAATACATACCCCTTCCCCGTTCCTTTTGCGCTATCATTCTAACAAGATCATCCTTCTAATTTACAGCCCATCATGAAATGAATTTAAAAAACCATGTTTCTGTTTACCATTATATCATATTTTTCCAGTCAAAGCCACTATATATCCAATTCCTTCATTTTTCAGCCATGCTTCTTGTAAACTACATTTTAGATAATGAATCCTGTATTTTTATATACACACTGTTCGCTACCCGTGAGATTGACAGTACCACCTCCTCTCACCGAGTTGAAAATCTCTTTCAACCCTCTAGCCGTCTTTTCCCCCAAATGGCTGCACACCATCAAATGAGGTGCACTCACCCCGACCTAAAGCCCAAGCCCTTCCTCCTTACACACTACCTCTTAGCCACTCATTAATACTCATAAGCGCCCCGCTGTCTTCTGAAAATAGTACCTGGTGGTCTTGCATTACAGGGGAACTGTGGTCTCCAGAGTGTCCCAACAGCACCTGTGACGGGTGGGGCTGGCACCTTTATGGGCGGGGCCAGGCCACCTGTGAGTGGGTGGTCCACATGGGGCTGTAAGGGATGGGTTAAGGGGGCCTGCACCCTGAGGGACCATGGGGTCCATGAGTGGGAAGGACTGAAAGGGGGGTATACACAGGCAGATTGACTGACAGGTTTTTCCGAGCAGGAAGTGCAGGGGACGCTGGTGATGATGCTGCCATATCACACACAAATGTAAATATCTCAAAACTATTAAAATACACATGAAATAAATTTGCAAAAATACTCAGGAGAGCAATTCCTATCATTTACCTAAAGTCCATTTTGGACCACATTCCCTTTAACTTGGCCCCTAGCTTCTCGTTTGGGCAGTTTAGTTTCTTGTTAGTTTAGTGCTCTAATCTATTGAATTAGAATGATCCTGCTTGGGAAGGTTTTGGTTTGATAATATTTTCATATTAAGGGAATACTATAATCGCCTATTTACTTACCAATTTCCTTCTTATCGCACTACACTCCTGCGATCTGTGCGTTTACCAAAAATTACAATCCCTATTGTGAGGTTCAAATCTTGCCTTTTTTTAATAATGCATGTGTTTAAAACTTCATATAAATGCATCCGTGTAACAGCCCTAATGCGGGGTACCGCCATAAATAATTTCTGCCGACTCACCATTTCAGTGTCCGGTTGGGAGAAACCGTTTCCCAAATGATTTCTGCAAACTCTTGTAGTTTTACATGTATAGTAGTTATACATGTATAGTTTTACATATTTCTAAACCACAAATACATGTATTCCTGACTGAGTGCTGGGAGTTGTAGTTTTCAAACATCTGGAGGGCCACCCATTTGACATCCCTTATTTGATCATTCCAACCAGGGCTGTGTTTACATGCGTACAGAACAGGGCTGTGTTTACATACGTACAGAACAGGGCTGTGTTTACATGCATACAGAACAGGGCTGTCATTATGGCGGCGATGTCGAGATATGTGGTAGTTGGCTCCATAGTATCCAAAGAGGGGTTTTTTCCGGACTCATGGAAGCAGTTTCTCTTCGTGGTACAATAGTGCAGATTTCACTTACAATATCTCTTGTTAGGGTGTCTAACGTTGGTTCTGGGCAAGGCCCGGTTGAGACCCAGTCAAACTCAAACGCTCCTCGAGTAGCCTGAAGATGAAGATGCTTAGTGTTACCTCAGTGGCGTCAGCATGCGATTCCAGTTATTCCCCTATTCGCATGGTACATCTTCGGGATATATTTTTCAAAGGTCTCGATTTGCAACAGCGGCCTCGGTTGGTGTAGATTGTACACGTCCATGTTTGTTTGGCGTGGCTTCTACTGCATCCCACCATTCACATATTTTTTTCTATGTCCATGAGCCTTTGCCCGATTTTAGGATGTCTGACCTGATAGGAGTAAGGGCTTTCTCTAGTCTCCTTTAGACCTGTACATAATCTGGGAGAAAGTCTTTTGCAGTTATTCCTGGCTGTGGGTTGCACTGATGGTTCCTCTGTGTCAGAGCTGCTAGGCCCGGCTTCAGCCTCGTGGCTTCTTGGTTTCTTGCGGTTTATGCTGGAAGGTGGAGGGCTTAACGCGCTTCCTTCTCTTATTGTGTCATGTCGGCACCTTGGGGTATCTTGGCTGATCCGGTTTTCGACAGAATGATCTTTTACGGACTATTGCTTAAGTTCCCAGTTCTGAGGTGAGGAGCTCTTTACAGTGCGGCCATCTTTGAGCTGCTCATAGCGCCCCATACATTCTTAAGTTGTACACACGTGTTATTGCAGGGCCGAGCCATATCGGTCAACGATTGTTTAGTGTATGGGAACTCGTTGGCCTCCTTTGATGGCATCGCTGAACGGCAGAACGGGTAGGCCCTGCTATACACCTGTTGGATTAAACCGTTAAAGGATGAGTTCTGTGACTCACCCTGAAAACTTCGAGGAGAAGAGAGTGAGAGGATCAAATAAACCATTCTCTCCTTGAATTTTAGGGGAGGCATGGGTGTCTGCTCCTGCCTTTCTGGAAAACATGGAGTCATATCCTCTTAAATCTTGCACCTTCTTTTCCCGGGATTAGGAGTATGAACATATTTACAGCTTATATGCTGCTTGACAAATTACAGTCATAACCCCTTTCTACAAATCTATAGGGCCAACAGCATTAATTTTGAAAATCCTATTGAACAAATCCTCCTAGCTGTATAAACTGACAAAATGACATTAAAGTGACAGGAAATATATGTAAAATGTATGTTTGATACCGTATATGACTCAATTATAAACCGAGGTTTTCAGGCGTAAAATCAGCCTAAAAACATGACCTCGGTTTTACTCGGGTCAGTCACTCATGTAGTAATGCGGAGGGGGGGTCAACTCACTGACGGCGCCGAGATGCAAAGATTGACGTCAATACAGGGCAGCAAGCGAGTGACTGAATTGATGTCTATATTACCACAACTCACAGTCCCTTCGGAGTGATGAGGCGTGCTGCCTGTTTACGTGGGAGAGAGGAGAGAGGGAAGTTGGAAGACACAGGAACAGTTCTAAAGCCCAGCCTACGATTATGCTGACCATTTCGGGGCCTTTTGAGACATATTGACGGAAGTGTGGAATGCGAGAATGCATTTTAAGTTTAGCAAACTATACGGCACACTCTGTCTTCTGGTGGTATAGGGTAGGGGGAGTGGTAGGGTAGGTAGGGGAAGTCTGGGGTCCGCCCCCAAAAACGGCACATGACACCCAGCACTGTTAAATTAACTTCCTGTTAACCTGAATGGTCAGGGAGGCTGTAGATGCACAGTGCAAGATTAACAGGGACTTGATGCTGTTCTATTCTATCTATCTGTCAGTCAGTATATTATCTATCTGTCATCTATTCATTACTCTCTAATCTATAATCTATCTCTAACATATACAGTCTATCGATTGCATTTACTATCTTCAATCAACAATCAATCAGAAGGCCAGTAGTGTTTCATATTTTCTACCCTCTTGTTTACTGCAAGTCCATCACTTTTACTAGCTTTTTAGTTTAAAAATAGGCACCTCGCGTTATACTTGAATATATAGGGTAAGTTTCCTGTACAAAACCGATACTTTGTTGTCTCTACTGTAAATTTTTCATTATTTTAATAAATTGTATGAATAATACTCTTATAACTAATAATTAATGTGATACTGTAGTTTTGTAGTGAAAGGGGTCTTTTTGGATATATCATATTTTCCCCAAAAAGTTTATATATGTGCACTATCATGAAAGTAACCGTAGGCAGGCCACATGAGGAAGTTTTAAAAAATGCCAATCCGAATTGGCGTGTTAAAAGCGCACCAACTAGTGTGGACAATTGTTGTGGCCCACAGGTGAGCTGCATCCCCTTAATTCAGATTGCAGCAGCCTCATTTTGTAGTGCCAATCGCATGTTGCTCCGTTTGCGCAATACTGTGCAATTGCATGGTAACGTGTAACCATTGCAAGTGCACAGATGCGTTCACTTTTCCAGAGTGCTTGTGTGCCCTGTAGAGTGGCCTCAGCCTAAGTTTAAAGGCAAATAATCCACAACATTGCCAATAAGTACAAATTACAAACACAGAAAAGAAAATTGTCATATTTCAGTTTTATTGAAGAACGGGAGCTATGTATTACTGGTAATTGAACGCCAAAGGACAGGAGAGAAATGACATGGAGACAGGAGGAGAAAAGCATGGCATCCATTGCCAAGATCTGTGGGGACATACGAGAGGAAGCGGCAGGAGGAGTGGCGATCGGGTGAGTAAAATGCTGGTTACTCACCACTTTCCTTGTTGTTTAATTGTTGAACGAGAGCGTAAGGACATAGCGTCTTTAGGTCAGGTAAGACGCAAGTTTTTATGGTTCACATCTGCCCCATACGCCCTATTGGTAATAAAAGCATTAATATTACTGCAAAAATTGCATCGACACAAACTTAACATAGCCTTTTACGTACATAGAGCGATACGCCTTGCTATTTCCACACAGTACATCGGGTTTCTGCACTATTTTAGCCCACACTGCCGGAGATTGCATCAGCCCGTAAGTCTTAGATGCATATTTAAAAGAAAGTGACCCAGCAATAAAGCAACACGTAATAGATAACATTGCATTTTACTATTAGCCAGAAGCTCCAATGCGAAGGAAGGAGCTTTTAAAACAGACCCCAGACATTAAGATACATCTATGAGTAGTTCCTAACTCCACCAGAGCAGTTGGCAACTTCTTAGCTTTCAAGAAGGAATACCTCTAGAAGAGATACAAAACATTGTGTAGTCGTTCGATCATTATTAAATCATGAATCAAAGCTCACAAACTTTTGGAATAGTATCACAAAGTACATTTCCAAAGGGAGTTAGGAAAGCATATTCTAATTTCATGGTTGAGAGTGGTAGGTCGTCACCTCCTCTATGCAAGCTGATAATCTTTCCCAAGTGTTTAGATATAGGCAAAGAAGTCATGTTAGAGCAGACCTGAGGCAAAGTAAGATCCAGTGGTGCCCCCCACCCACCGAGACCTGTATCAAAAAAAAAAAAGAAAAAGTATTTTTGGGGATTGGAGTATTTAGCGCTAACAGTCCATTAGCACTTTACAATACATGGATACCGTCAAATCCAGGCCCTGCCCGAAAAGCTTAAAATCTAGCACATATATGACATACAACCTATCAGTATGTCTTTATGATTGTTGGGGAAACCTGATAGTGCCAGAGGAAAACCCACGCAAGCACAGGCAGAAAACATACAAAATCCTTGCAGATGTGTCCAAAGGGTGGGATGAACTCAGGACCTCAGCGCTGCAAGGCATCGTCTAACCACCGAGCCACAGTGCTGGCCCCCTAAATTCTTATAAAATAAAAAATACTAATTGCATTGTTCATGTGAAGTAAATTAGTATTTTTATAAACTTTATTTTTTATTATAAAAGCCTTAGATACTTGTAAGTTCAAAGGATGATGGATGTACAAAACTAAAAAAAAACATTGGCAGAGCACAATAGTGTCTCTATCCAGATGTTCAGTACCAGACCGGCCATTGATATCTTCCATGCTACTTTGCCCGGGAAATTAATAGTATAAGTTTGTTACTTTTGCTTTTTATGTCTCCTCGTTTTGATATGGTGGTTGGGAAATTACCTTTCTAACATGAGGTTTGCGGTTTCATCCCCCAACATCCCAGTATCACCAGTGTGTCACTGATCATTGTGTTCTTTACACATCCTCAGTCATAAGGTATGCAGGACATATTCGCTTGGTACAGTTGGTCACACCCTCTAGTAGCCCTTAGCAATGCTTTTTCAGGACAGATTATGCAAGTGGGAACATGTGATGAGGTCAGGGGTGGGACAGGCACTGTGCATGACCAACTTATTTCTTCAGAGGGATACATTTACTATAATCCTATTTACTGTAGGAGAATTACCCGGTTATACAGTTTATTGGTGTTTTTAGAGGGGGTGGGGGATATTTTCAGATTCTGACTGGTGTGTAAAAATGCGGTTTAGTTTTCCTTTAATGAAGTAAAAAGCTAATTGAAATTGGTTTGCTGCAAAATTAAACAGCACATGAAAACTTTTGTACCTCTCAGTAATAAGCTAACGTTGTCTGCAAATCCCTTCTAGATACACGATTGGTTGGTAGGTTCATATGATTGCGAAAACCACTTATAAACAAGGGCAATTGTGGGGATGCCCTGCTTGTATTAAATATGCGGCATAAATTATCCTTAGCTTTGATGCATGCTTTATTAATACGTGTCTTTGGCTTTTCATTGTGATTTCGTTCGATAATACAGGAACACAAGCCTAAAAAAGCGTGGCCAGGTACAATACAAATAAAACACAATGATTAGAAAACAACTTGACCCTTACCCCAAATTCCACAGTGGCCCCCGGAAGTGGGACATTTCCGCCCCCAGGAGATTCCGTTTCCTTGGACGCTTCCCAAGAGAAAACAGTCTGGGCTGTGGGAAAGGGGCTGGGAATACCACTCCAATCCCTAACACAGGGTCTTATAGGAACCAAGGGGTCTGAGACAGACATAGTAATAAAGCCAGTATGAACAGGGGGCAGCAGAGATCTGCCATTTCTCCTCTCCTCCTTCTCAAGGCTTCATAGTCGGCAGGCAATAAGACACAGCAAGAAAGACGGAGGAAAGACAAACAAAAAATTATAGATTGTTAAATGGGAACGGGCAGCTAAATATAAAATTGATATACACTTTTTTTTTTTAAAGGTCAACTCTATTTTCTTCTGTCTGGATCTACCCTTTGGGAAAAAAGCATTTGTTGCACGGCACAGTATTTCCATTGGTTAGGCCCTGGGCCAGAAGAGGGTGTTGCAAACAATACTAGAGTTGTCCTATATGATTCTTCTATTTGGCCTGAATTATTGGCTGATCGTTTTTTTAATTAGAGTGATGAGTGAGGAGAGCGAGGCAACCAATTCTAGAGCTTATTGGAGGTGAGTGAGTGAAAGAAAACTAACATTATGTGAGCCGGTACTCTCCCTTCCCTGTTCCTCCCAAAGAAAAGACTCGAGGAGTATCTATCACTCTACTCAGGACCACCCTTAGACCACACCTCAACCAGAAAGCTCTGTACGTGGCCGTGAGCTGACATTCAGCTAAAAAGTAATTGACAGTGCTTTCTTGCTAAATATTTACTGGGACATTAGAACTTTATTTTGGAAAATGCCAATAATTAAAATAGCAAGACAGTTAAAAGTATATAGGACATATCATATAAGTATATAACACAGAGGAATAATATATGACAACTGTCCTCCGATATATTCTGACAAATGACAACATGGACTACAACAAGATACATTACTGAAAGAAATATACTACAAAACAATACTCTTGAGGGTGAGAATGGTGGGACGTGAAGAATGCAATGGGAAAACGATGGCCCTTTACATATATTTTCCTGGTTCTGCAAACTGTATTGAAACGTTATGTAAATTACAACTGTTAGTATTAGAATGATCAGCAGTAGATGGCAGTAAAAGTACCTTTAGAATGTGCTATTATATGTTTCATAAGTGTTTCTCAAAATGGTGTCTTAATTGTGAACTTTTCGTGGAAATTTACACAGCTATAAAAAGTTGCGTGCACATTATTATCTTGCCTTCAAAGTTAATTCAAAGAAAATCATATAGTAGTGCAAAAAATCCACGATTGCATGTACTTATAGAATTGTGCTTACTTTTCATAGATGTGGTCCAGGTTCTCATGCCAAGAACCCATTGCTTCATACACAAGATACAGTGTTCCAAAAACATGATGTTATAGATACACATTGATACAAGTGGACCGGGTGCCAGAGGCCCCGGCGCGACCGGAAAAAAAAGAAGGAAAAAAAAAGATAAATGGCAGGCTCGCATTCACCTGGTCGTTGGATCGGTGACAAACTTGGCTCGTGTGTACGAACCTTTGAAGAATGAGGGGTTTGAGGGGTTTTACTGGTTAACATCTAATGAGGTAAAAACAGAGGTTAAAGGAGGACAGGTCCATCCCATGACGATATGGTTTGTGATGTAGTTATTTGTGTTCGGGATCATGCCCAAGAGAGTAAAGCTCATACACACCTGACGATTTCACCAGGACCCACCGAGCCCAACGAAACACCTGAGATGAATGGCCGAACGGCGATGTCCCAAATGTGTATGCGTATCGGGTCGGGGGTTCGTTTGGCGAACCCACCAGGAGATTGTGACTTAGACAGCAGCATGTGGAGGTTTGTGATCCATTAATAATCACAGATGTACTTGGGAAATTAGCAATCTCAGACACCGTGAGCCCCTCAGCGCTGCAGTAGTGGTCCTCCACCAAAAATCTTCTTTAAGTCACGAGACCAGCCTTCCCAAACACCCGTATCTGAGCTCTGCAGTGATTAATAATTGAGTTTGGCCTTTTGTGGGGAAAAATGGCATGCAAAACATTAGTCTAGACTGTGTCACAATGAATATTAGAGTTCAGCTTTGGGTGGGGTTTTGATAGCAACACTCAAGCCATTTTAGTTGGGGTGTGGGTGCAGTTGTGCAGGTAAGGTCTGATGTCACTCCCATTCTGTAAATAGAAAAAGGGGAGGGGAAATTTCAGAAGAGCTGTGGGTAAAAGGTTCCATTCTGACCTTAGGCAGTTTGGGTTCAGGTGCAGAGCTGGCCAGTTAGTGCAGGTTGTGTGTTGCTGGTTGTGAGCTGAGGGTCTATTCTAAAAGAACTGTCAAAAACACATTTTGTTGTAAAAATTATAAAGGGCCATGTCCACCCCCAAAAATTACACATTTTATGTCTGGGAGATTTTTAAAAACTGTTATATTGTAACTGTTAGATCTTAGGGCCTAACATCAGTGGGTGGGGAAGGTGCTGGAACTTGTTACGGGATTATATATTTATTTAAAAATAGATGGGTGCCCAGAAAAAAATTGTACTTTGTTTTTTTTTATAGAAAAAGATTGTAATGCGTATTAGTCCAATATATAGTGTACAAAACAAGGAGTACGGTTATACTTTTCTATGGACTAAGGGCTAGGGCCCACACTGAAACGCAAACGCAAACGCAATAGCATGCGATGTTCATGTTCGGATTTTTGTTGCGTTTGCGATTTGCGATTTCTTCAATAAGTAAGGAAAAACGCAGCGATTGGATTTTAAAAAATCAGAATGCAATCGCCTAATAGCACCAAAAAAAACCGCGCGGTTTTTTTGCGTTTCGCGTTTCAATAATTTGGAAAAATCGCAAGCGCAATCGCAATCGCAAACGCAAAAAAAAACGACAGCAGTGTGGCCTAGCACTAAACAGTTTATTTGTTGAACAACTTTTGAGGACTAAACCCTCTTCTCAGGTCCAGGAGCATACTGATTAACAAAGGTTTCAACAAAGGAAAAGCCAGTTCCAAAAGATAAATAAGATAAGCAAAACAACAAGGGGAGAAGAAAAAAAAGAGGAAAAGGTGCAAGGGGAAAGTGTTTTAGAGGGCCATTAAAATGAGAGGATGAGAGAACAGAATAGTGAGGGTCAAGAGAAAAGCATGGGGGGAAGGAAGGCGAGAAAAAAACAACAAAAAAAAGACAGTAAGGGCTAGGCCCACGGAAACGCTAACGCAAAACGCTTAATAGCATGCGTATGTCATGTGCGATTTTTGTTTCGTGTTGCCGGTGTGTGCGAGAGTTCTTCAAATAAGTATAGGAAAAGCATGCGATTGCGATTTTTAAATGCAGAACGCAAAAACCCAATCGCCACCGAAAAAAACGCGCAGTTTTTTTTGCCGTGCCGCGTTTTCACTAATTTTGAGAAAATCGCAAACGCAAAAAAAAAAAAGCACGCAGTGTGGCCTAGCCCTAAGGTGGGGACACATGAAGGACTTTTTGTCGCCGAACCCAAGTGCTCGCTTCCAATGTAAGAATGAAGCAGGGAGGGGGCCATCCTAGTTTTGCTGGGCGGGGACCCCAATGATCCTATTTAAGCATCTGCAAGCTTCATCTATGAGGTAAGTATTGGGGTCTAGGTTGGGGGGAGTACATGCCATTAAAAATGAGCCCCAATAAATCCAACATGCTGTACAGGCAGGTCTGTATGTAAGCCTGCTTGCTTAGTGTGTCAGTGTAGCACGCAGTGTATTGATACATTGCAAAAGAATTGGGTTAGATACAAACGGAGAAGAAAATTCCCATGAACGTGACCTTGCACGACATTGTTTTCGCCCCTACAAAACTCTAGCCCTCTTACCCCTCTAGTGGCCGCTTCTGACACTTTCGTTCTGGTGGTGCTGTACTCGCATGTGTCGTTAGCTCAAAGTCGAGGTGTGTCTTTGAGACAACATGGCCGACCCCCTCCATAAGTGTAACCGGTGTGTCGCGGGACTGAGGGGAGCCGAGCCCCCTGGCAGCTCTGGTTCAGCCGCTTAGGTATTGGATTACTATGGGGACTAGAAGGAAGATGGCTTGTGGGGTGTGGGCGGTTATGGTTTGTTCAGGGGTGTTGGGAGGACAGGGGGACAGTTCGCTGTCAGCTCTATCCCAGATAGTAAAGGCCTCGGGCTGTCCGGACGGTCAGTGTAGCGCACACAATGGGGGGGGGGTAGAGTCTCAGAAAAAATGACTCGTTGGGGGTTCCCAGCAAGTTTCGCAATTTGTAAACTTGTGGTTTACCCAGTGAAATGTTTACAGATGATGCCTTTAGCTTTTTCTAAGACCACAAATACAGTATTCTGACTGAGTGCTGGGAGTGTAGTTTTCAAACATATGGAGGCCACCCATTTGACATCCCTTATTTTGATCTTCCAACCGGGCTGTGTTTACATGCGTACAGAACAGGGCTGGTTTATACTACAGAACAGGGCTGTGTTGAATGCATACAGAACCAGGGCTGTCACTACATTTGCATAGAACAGTGCAGTGTGTACAGTGTACTACACATGTTCAGAATGGGGCTGACTACACGTGTGCACAATCTGGCTGTACTCACGTGATCAGAATGGGGTGGACTTACAACGCGCTCAATGGGCTGTGACTACACGTGCTCAGAATGGGGGGCTATGACTACACGCACTCAGAATGGGGCTATGACTACACGCGCTCAGAATGGTGGGCTCAGTGACTACACACGCGCTCAGAATGGGGCTGTGACTACACGCGCTCAGAATGGGGCTGTGACTACAGCGCTCAGAATGGGGCTGTGACTACACCGCTCTCAGAATGGGGCTGTGACTACACGCGCTCAGAATGGGCTGTGACTACACGCGCGATCAGAAAGGGGCGTGTGATACACGCGCCAGAATGGGGCTGTGGACTACACCGTTCATGTGATAGAGCGTACAGTATGGGGCTGGGCTACGGGCGTACAGTATGGGGCTACGGCGTACGTATGGAGCTGGGCTACGGGCGTACAGTATGGGGCTGCTACTACACATTACAGAGTAGAGCTGTTGTAGTTGCAGAGGGCTTGTTAAGTCCTTTCCCACTGACAATGTTATCTAGCCCCGTATAGTACTGGCAGGTTGCAGGGGAGAAGGGGCCTTACTGTAAGAGGAGGAGCTTGGTGCCTTTTTCTGACATCAGGATTACATTTTTTAACTTGGCAGTAACCAGATCTGCCTGACCTTTTTTCCTGTATTGTTAGTTGTTTGTCAACCATAGCGATTGGAAACTGTTTCCAAATGATTTCTTCAAACTCTTGTGTTTTACTCATTGGCATTTCAACTATTTTGGGTTTAAGTCTTTAGACAATAGCTTACTAGTCTAATAGGTGGTTTATAGTTATATCACATTCACCTGATCGTGGTAGCATAAAAGCACCTTTTCTTGTGATGTTGGTAGTCCTTACTAGAAGCAATAAAGCCTTTTCTAACCGTTGTTGGCCTGCTATGTAATTTTTTAATGTAAAAATAATTTTATATATTTATGTACTTCGCAGTATTTGGAAGATTAAGTGCAATGAGATCCTGCATACAGACTTTTTAAGAGCAGTGAGATCTGCTGTAGCCAGGTGACAGAACAGGCTGTGGTTTACAGTTGTATAGAATAGGACTGTGAATATAGTGTTCAGAATGGGCTTGTGACAATGGTGTTCAGAAGGGGCTGTGACTAAGGCACACAGAATAGAGATGTGAATACAGGCGTACAGTAACGGGCTGTGACTACACACATGCAGAATAGGTATGTGTAGTTGGCAGAGAGCTTGTTAAGTCATTTCCCACTGAAATTGTTATCTGGCCCGTATTTAGGTCATGGCAGGTGTGGAATAGAAGGGCCTTACTGTAGAGGAGGGACTGGGTGCCCTTCTGACATCCGGGATTACATTTTTTAACTTGGCAGTAACCAGATCTGCCTGGCCTTTTTTTGCCTGTATTTGTCGTGTTTTGTCACCCACAGTGATTGAGAAACTATTCAATGATTTTCTGGCAACCCTTGTAGTTTTACTCATTGGCCTATTTTTGTTTAATGCTTTAGACAATATGACTTTACTAGTCTAATATGTTTGTAGTTTAGTTATATCACATTTCACTTGATCCTAGTAGCATAAAAGCACTAAGGTAGTCCTACCAAAGCAATGAAACCTTTTTCTAGCCTGCGAATGTAACTTTTTATGTTAAAATAATTGTATATACAGTTTCGACAAAAGTCTTGTCGTCTGTGTATTTTGCAGTACTCCTGCTATTAACCTGGTTTTTAATTGAACAATGTGTGTGTTAGAAATAGCTCATATGAAAAAACTAAGCCCTCCAAATAATATTAAATGTACTGGTAAATAATAGTTCACTGAAAAAAGATTTCATTATCAAGACAAAAAGGTCAAAATGTTGCATGACAAAAGTGCCTATAGAGAAAATGATCTACTTTACAGCAATTCCAAAAAAGTCGAGCAAATTAATAGTGGTGCTGTGAGATGCAAATTTAATATTTTGTATGCTTCATAGCTTGAAGGACCATCCATGCGGTTGGCAAGGATTCATACAATTTATTGATGAAATCATCAGGAATAGCCAAGAACACAGTCTTGCATGCCGCCCAATATTCTTTGGCTTCATTTCCATCCTTAAGCAGGCTGTGGGACTGGCAATGCCACACAGTTTTTTCAATTGTCTTTGTTTGTGCTGGCTTATGGGCACTGATTCGACCATGAGGCCATTCGAGCAGAATCCGACAAACTGTTTGGTTGACACAGTGGATTTTCAGGTGACCCTGTTTCCTGGGCTCTGCTACAGTTGAAAATGAGCTTGCCTTGGATTTTTGAGCCAACAACGGTCCTCTCAGTCTGCCTGGACCTGGGCTTGTCAAAAACTTCCCAGTCTCTTCAGATATTTTCTTTATCCTCTGAACTTGACGCTTGAGAGACATTGAAGGTGTGCGCACATCAGCAGTGGATTTGGTCTTCAGCCTCTTGATAATCAAACTTAAGTCTCAGGGTATAGTATAGTATAGTAATAGTATTTGAGGTTGAATAAAGACATACTCCATCCAGTCCAAACATCAAGCAATATCCCATTTCCTGCCTAACTGTTGATCCAGAGGAAGGCAAAAAAACCACACCAAATTCTGAAGGGGAAAAATTCCTTCTGAACTCCAAGTGGCAATCGGAAATTCCGGGATTAAATCTACTTTTATGTATCAATACCAGTAACTTGCAACATTCCTTGTTTGCAGAAACTTAGGCAAACATGCCTAAGATTCAGGGTGAATCTTAGGCATGTTTGCAGAGGTCTATTTGCAGCTGATGTGAAGGTCTAGTGTACTGGGGTTCTTTTATACACACCTGACACCTAATTGATCCATTATTAGTTACAGTGAAGCCCATATGACAAGGCGACAACACTTATGTCTTAGCAAACAAATTGACTTAATGGGCTTTACCAAGCTGTGAATATTAGAATACTTTTTGTTTCGTTTTGCATTGAAACATTATTACAAAAGCTGTTTGGGGTAAAATGAATCATTCTGTGAAACAAATCTGCATTAGAATATATTCTTAAGCTGCACTTCCGGTCTATTTGTACACAAGCGACAAGACTTTTGTCAGAAACTATATTTATTGTACTTCTCACTATTTAAAAAATTAAGTGCAATGAGATCCTGCATACAGACTTTTTAAAGAGCATGAGATCTGCTGTGCCAGGTGACAGCAAAGGGCGTGTTTTACATGTGTATAGAATAGGACTGTGACTAACGTGTAGAATGGGCTGTGACTACAGGCGTATATAAGGCTGTGGACTACAGGTGTACAAATGTGCTGTGACTACAGGTACAGAATGGGGCTGTTACTACACACGTACAATTATGCTGTGGTTGTTTGCAGGGGGCTTGTTAAGTCCTTTCCCACTGACATATATCTGGCCCCATTATTTAGGTCATGGCAGGTGCCAGGGGAGAGAGGCCTACTGTGAGAGGAGGGAGCTGGGTGCCCTTGTTCTACATCCAGGATACATTTTTCACTTGGCTGTAACTAGATCTGCCTGACCTTTTTTTGCCTGTAGTGGTCAGTTGTCACCCACAGTGATTGAGAAACCGTTTCCCAATGATTTCTGCAAACTCTTGTAGGGGTTTTTTAATGTTATAGTAGGGGGGGGTTATACATGTATAGTTTTAACATATTTCGTAAACCAGTTCAAACGACATGTATTCCTGACTGAGTGCTGGGAGTTGTAGTTTTCAAACATCTGGAGGGCCACCCATTGACATCCCTTATTTGATCATTCCAAAGGGCTGTGTTTAATGCGTACAGAACAGGGCGTGTTTACATACGTACAGAACAGGCTGTGTTTACATGCATCGAACAGGGCTGTCACTACATTGCATAGAACAGTGCAGTGTGTACATGGTACTACACATGTTCAGAATGGGGCTGACTACACGTGTGACAATCTGGCTGACTACACGTGCTCAGAATGGGGCTGTGACTACACGCGCTCAGAATGGGCTGTGACTACACGTGCTCAGAATGGGGCTGTGACTACACCACTCAGAATGGGGCTATGACTACACGCGCTCAGAATGGGCTGTGACACAGCGCTCAGAATGGGGCGTGGACTACACGCGTCAGAATGGGGCTGTGACTACACGCGCTCAGAATGGGGCTGTGACTACACGCGCTCAGAATGGGGCTGTGACTACACGCGCTCAGAATGGGGCTGTGACTACACGCGCTCAGAATGGGGCTGGACTACACGCGTCAGAATGGGGCTGTGACTACACCCGTCATGTGACTATAGGTGTACAGTATGGGGCTGCGGCTACGGGCGTACAGTATGGGGCTACGGCCGTACAGTATGGAGCTGCGGCTACGGGCGTACAGTATGGGGCTGCTAATACACACTTACAGAGTAGAGCTGTGTAGTTGGCAGAGGGCTTGTTAAGTCCTTTCCACTGAAAATATCTAGCCCCGTTATTTAAGTCATGGGGTGCAGGGGAGAAGGGGCCTTACTGTAAGAGGAGGGAGCTTGGTGCCTTTTTTCTGACACCAGGATACATTTTTTAACTTGGCAGTAACCAGATCTGCCTGACCTTTTTTCTGTAGTTTGTAGTTGTTTGTCAACCATAGCGATGGGAAACTGTTTCCCAAATGATTTCTTCAAACTCTGTAGGTTTACTCATGGCATTTCACTATTTTGGTTTAAGTCTTAGACAATATGCTTTACTAGTCTAATAGGTGTGTTTATAGTTATACACATTTCACCTGATCGTGGTAGCAAAAAAGCACCTTTTCTTGTGATGTTGGTAGTCCTTACTAGAAGCAATAAGCCTTTTTCTAACCTGTTGTTGGCCTGCTAATGTAACTTTTTTAATGTTAAAAATAATTTTATATATTTATTGTACTTCTGCAGTATTTGAGAAATTAAGTGCAATGAGATCCTGCATACAGACTTTTAAAGAGCAGTGAGATCTGCTGTAGCCAGGTGACAGAACAGGGCTGTGGTTTACATGTGTATAGAATAGGACTGTGATATACGTGTTCAGAATGGGGCTGTGACAATGCGTGTTCAGAATGGGGCTGTGACTACAGGCACACAGAATAGAGCTGTGAATACAGCGTACAGTATAGGGCTGTGACTACACATGCAGAATAGGGATGGTGAGTTGGCAGAGAGCTTGTTAAGTCATTTCCCAACTGAAAATGTATCTGGCCCCGTTATTAGGTCATGGCAGGTGTGGAATAGAAGGGGCCTTACTGTAAGAGGAGGGAACTGGGTGCCCTTCTGACATCGGGATTACATTTTTTAACTTGGCAGTAACCAGATCTGCCTGGCCTTTTTTTGCCTCTGATTTGTCGGTTGTTTGTCACCACAGTGATTGAGAAACTATTTCCCAAATGATTTCTGCAAACCCTTGTAGTTTTACTCATTGCCTATTTTTGTTTAATGCTTTAGACAATATGCTTTACTAGTCTAATAGGTGTGTAGTTATAGTTATATCACATTTCACTTGATCCTAGTAGCATAAAAGCACTAAGGTAGTCCTAACCAGAAGCAATGAAACTTTTTCTAGCCTGCGAAATGAACTTTTTTATGTTAAAATAATTGTATATAACAGTTTCTGACAAAAGTCTTGTCGTTGTGTATTTTGCAGTAACTCCTGCTATTAACCTGGTTTTTAATTGAACAATTGGTGTTAGAAATAGCTCATATGAAAAACTAAAGCCCTCCCAAATAATATTAAATGTACTGGTAAATAATAGTTTCACTGAAAAAAGATTCATTAATCAAGCAAAAAGGTCAAAATGTTGCATGACAAAAAGTGCCTATGAGAGAAAATGATCTACTTTACAGCCAATCCAAAAATGTCAGCAAATTAAATAGTGTGCTGTGAGATGCAAATTTAATTATTGTATGACTTCCATGAGCTTGAAGGACAGCATCCATGCGGTTTGGCAAGGATTCATACAATTTATTGATGAAATCATCAGGAATAGCCAAGAAAACAGTCTTGCATGCCGCCCAATATTCTTTGGCTTCATCTTCCATCCTTTAAGCAGGCTGTGGGACTTGGCAAATGCCACAAGTTTTTCAATTGTCTTTGTTTAGTTGGCTTATGGGCACTGATTCGACCATGGAGGCCATTTCGAGACAGAATCCGACAAACTGTTCTGGTTGACACAGGGATTTCAGGGGACCCCGGTCTCCTGGAGTCTGCTACAGTTGAAAATGAGCTTGCCTTGATTTTGAGCCAACAACGGTCCTCTCAGTCTGCTGACCTGGGCTTGTCAAAAACTTCTCCAGTCTCTTCAGATATTTTTCTTATCCTCTGAACTTGACGCTGAGAGACATTGAGGTGTGCGCCACATCAGCAGTGGATTTGGTCTTCAGCCTCTGATAATCAAACTTAAGTCTCAGGGTATAGTATATAGTATAGTATAGTATTTGAGGTTGAATAAAGACAACGTCCATCCAGTCCAACCATCAAGCAATATCCTCATTTCCTTCAACTGTTGATCCAGAGGAAGGCAAAAAAACCACACCAAATTATGAAGGGGAAAAAATTCCTTCCTGACTCCAAGTGGCAATCGGAAATTTCCCGGGATTAACTCTACTTTATGTATCAATACCAGTAACTTGCAACATTCCTTGTTGCAGAAACTTAGGCAAACATGCCTAAGATTCAGGGTGAATCTTAGGCATGTTTGCAGAGGTCTATTTGCAGCTGATGTGAAGGTCTAGTGTATGGGGTTCTTTTAACACACCTGACACCTAATTGATCCATTATTAGTTACAGGTGAAGCCCATATGACAGGCGACAACACTTATGTTTAGCAAAAATTGACTAATGGGCTTTACCAAGCCGTGAATATTAGAATACTTTTGTTTCGTTTGCATTGAAACATATTACAAAAGCTGTTTGGGGTAAAATGAATATTTCTTGAAACAAAATCGCATTAGAATTATTCTTAAGCTGCACTTCCGGTCTATTTGTACACAAGCGACAAGACTTTTGTCAGAAATATTTATTGACTTTGCACTATTTAAAAAATTAAGTGCAATGAGATCCTGCATACAGACTTTTAAGAGCCGTGGATCTGCTGTAGCCAGGTGACAGAACAGGCTGTGTTTACATGTGTATAGAATAGGACTGTGACTATACGTGTTAGAATGGGGCTGTGACTACAGGCGTATTATCGTATAGGGCTGTGACTACAGGGTACAAAATAGGGCTGTGACTACAGGCGTACAGAATGGGGTGTGTACTACACACGTACAGATTATAGCTGTGTTGTGGAGGGGGCTTGTTAAGTCCTTTCCCACTGACAA
This sequence comes from Hymenochirus boettgeri, assembly GCA_019447015.1. Lineage (NCBI taxonomy): Eukaryota > Metazoa > Chordata > Amphibia > Anura > Pipidae > Hymenochirus > Hymenochirus boettgeri. The sequence continues at coordinate 258,598,556 of CM033470.1, read as the reverse complement.
TATTATCTGGCCCATTATTTAGGTCATGGAGGTGCAGGGGAGAAGGGGCCTTACGTGAGAGGAGGGGGCTGGGTGCCCTTGTTCTGACATCCAGGATTACATTTTAACTTGGCTGTAACTAATTGCCTGACCTTTTTTTGCCTGTAGTTGTCAGTGTCACCCACAGTGATTGAGAAACCGTTTCCCAAATGATTTCTGCAAACTCTTGTAGTTTACATATTGGAATTTCAACTGTTTGGTTAAATGCTTTTAGTCAAAATGCTACTAGGTAGTCTAAAAGGTGTGTGTTATAGTTATATCACATTTCACCTGATCCTAGTAGCATAAAAGCACTTTTTATTGTGATGCAGGTAGTCCTAACCAGAGGCAATGAAACCTTTTTCTAGCCTGCTAATGTAACATTTTTATGTTAAAATAATTGTATATATTTATTGTACTTCTGCAGTATTTGAAAAACTAAGTGCACTTAGATCCTGCATGCATGCAGTAATATCTGCTGTAACCAGATGAGCAGGTGTTAAATCTTTAAAATGTGGTTAAGCTTATAGTTTGTATGAAAAAAATTAATAAAGCATTTCCTAGAAATTACATTTTAATCATCAGGAAAAGCAATAAAACATTTTTTCATGAAATATGTGATACAAATGCCTACAAAAACATCTGCATTTGCAAAAAGCAGACAGAATGAGTGAAAGTGTATACAAGCTCTAACTCTTTGAGGATAGAGGCTACCTACTATTTTCCTGTTGTTGCTATGGAAAGCTCAGTCTAGGTGTATTATTTTTGTGCAAACGAATGAAAGACAACTTAAAGGACAACTATTTTTATTTTAAGCTACATACACACATCCGATTTGTCGGATGAGGCCTGAGTGGGGGACAAACCCATGACATGTGGGAACGGTTCAGGCTTTAGTTGCTTGTGTGTATGCATTCGCTCAGCTGTCATTCATTGTTCTGCCTCGCCAGACTGATAAATGTCGCCCGAGCAAAAGCATACACAGTTGAAATTTTTAGGCAAGACGAATGTTTGGAACGTGTGTGGCACATGCTTGGGCATCTTTGTCCACCAAATCGGAGGTATATACGGACCTTAAGGGGTTAAAAAGACACTGAGGACAAATGAATGTCTGGCTTGTTGAAGATTTTCAACCATACTCAGTGTTCTCCCTAGGGTCTTTTATCCAGGCGTCCCACATGGCTACTTTTTCATGCCTCCCAGCTGGAAAAAGAATTCCTGAGGACACTTGTGATTTAATAAAGAATTTCGATGTAGGTTTAATGGGTGTGCCAATAGGTCAGTAAAAACTCCCGCCTAAACTGCCCAGTCCACACCTCTTTTTTTTTACACTTGTGAGATTATTTTAGCACATGTTATCTAGCTTTTCCAAGGCCGCAAAAGGGTGGCACAGCAAACCTGCAACACACTGTATGCAGGTCACGTGCTTGTGCTGCCATGTTACATTTGGGTTACCTTCAGATGTTCTAAAACTACAATTCCCTGCTTTCTGCAACCAAGGAATGCTGGGAGTTGTAGTTTTTAAACGTCTAGTGGGACAAAAGTTAGAAATCCCTGACCTATATAATGAGCAAGGCGGTATTTGTTTCAAAGTAGTTATACTGCATGAGTTTAAAGGGTGTGTCAAACCTTAAAAGTAATTAATAAAAAAAAAAAAATTAATTAGTAAAAATAATTTAAAGTGAAAATAGTGCACATTCAATTTCCCCACCACCATATTTCCCCATCCCGCCCCACCCGGCTACTTTTTTATGCCACCCGGCTGGAAAAAAGTTCTGGGGAGATCACTGCATTTTGAAAATTTGTCCAGATTTAACTATTTGTTGCATGTTACATATGATGTTTTGTTTCTATGCGAACATTTCAGCTGCTTTAATATAAGAAAGCAAGCCTTGTAAAGTACCGTAAATTGTATTCACACAAAGCAGAAAATAATCTTTTGATTTTGTGGATCTACTACAGTAATAATGTGATTAAAAAAATTAAACAATTTTGTTTTAGTCTGTAAAACTGAAGTGCTTCAAGACAGAAACCTAGTATGTTTCAAATTAAATAATGCAGTGCTGAGTTGTTTTTAATGCATATTAATAAGTTTGCATTAATGGCATCTGATTAAAAACTTGCCGGCACCACAAGTACCGTTTATACTCGAGTATAAGCCAAGATACCTATTTTTACCTGAAAAAATAGGAAAACCTGATTGACCCGAGTACCGCCCGTCACGCCGAGTAGTGACGTCAGCGGGCAAATCCACAGTGCTAACTATGCATGCGGCAGCCAGATTCAGAGTAAGGATTACCAGATGCCGGTAAGGATTCAGAGTCTGAGCAAATACATTGATGTGAGGTGATTGGGGTAAGGACTGCAACTGGGGGGGCTCTCCACTGCAGGCTTTTAACCTAACAGTAGAATTTTGAGCTTTTAACCTACTAGCAGAATTCCCATATAGATGTTTGGAAACTACAACTCCCAGCAACAAAAGTATGCTGGGAGTTGTAGTTTCCAAACATTTGTATGGGAATTTTGCTGTCCATTTAAAGAGCAACTTAAGTCTCAAAAAGGCAATCTTCTGCAATAGATACCATAAATAGATACCATCCTCCTTCTGATTCTTTATTGTTTTGAGGCTTAAGTTGCCCTTTAAATGGACAGCAGAATTTACATACAGATGTTTGGAAACTACAACTCCCAGCATGCTTTATTTGCTGGGAGTTGTAGTTTTCAAACATCTGTATGGGAATTCTGCTGTCCATTTAAAGGGCAACTTAAGCCTCAAAACAATACTGAATCAGAAGGCAGTAGTGGTCATAATTTTCACCTTCGGCTTATACTCGGGTCAATCGTGTTTTCCTATTTTTCAGGTAAAAATAGGTACCTCGGCTTATACTCGGGTCGGCTTATACTCGAGTATATATGGTACTAGTGGTGCCGGCAAGTTTTTAATCAGCTGCCATTAATGCAAACTTATTAATATGTATTAAAAACAACTCAGCACTGCTGAGTGATGGCGGTAAGGACTTGACTCGGGTATAAGCCGAGGCAAGGTTTTTAGGTTTATTTTAAAACCTAAAAACCTCGGCTTATATTCGAGTATATACGGTAGATGCAGTTTCATCTCTCTGCCTCCTGCATTCTGTCCTGTCTGCACATGTGCATATCTGGTTGGAACAGAGAGATGAAGCGAGTTATGGTGGCAGCAAATTTTCATACCTGATTGCTTAGTAAGAGTTCTCAATTTTATCTCCCCTAGAATTATAAGATTTACAATTTAATTTGTTAAAATGGGAATTACTATTGTGGATTTATATAGCGCCAATATCTTCCATAGCTCTTTACAATTATGTGTATTCATTCACATTAGGCAAAATGGGTAAAGTTACTGTTTAAAAAAATGACAGAATGTAAAATAAAAACTGTTCCTTCAATGTCCTTGCAAAGAAACACATTAAATATTCCATTCCTTTAGGTACTTGGTGGAATTTCTGGACTCTTTGGATGCTATGGCGTACAAGTACAGCAACAGCGGAATTTGTCTCTTCATGAGTATTTGAGCATGGACCTGTTGAAAAATGCTGGTGTTGCTATTCCAAAAGGCTTTGTTGCAAAATCACCAGAGGAGGCCTATATGGTAGCTAAAGAAATAGGTATAAGTCATAATGAGTGATATATTGCTTTAAAATCACTCTCATTCCTTGAACATATTGGCTATGAAACAGTTAACAGTATTTGCCTGTTGTCTTAAACTTTTACAAGTGGTTATGATGTAAACGTACTAAATCTGCTCCTAACACAAAATAAAGTTAACATTTGTTTATTCTTTACAAATTGAGCATAAACCAAATACAATTTCCCAAAACTCTCTGATCCTGTGCTAATTGTTGTATATTTACACAACATTGCTTTAGGGTTAGACCCCAGTGTTGGCGCATCCTACCACATCAAAATTGTTAGTGCGCATGCGTTATGCCAAGTAACAACGCATGCGATGCGCACAACAAATGGTGATCGCATTCATTGTCAAATCACAGACCAGCGCAGCACAGATAATGGGGCATGGGACATCTAATTGCGGTGTCCATGCGAAGTGCAAAGCTAATGTGATCCAATAAATGGATTACATTGGGCAAATTTTCCGTATACTGGTGCCTAGCCCATATTGTTGCATTAACCTTGTTTTGATTTAAATAAGGAAATCGGGTATAAGAAGTCGTCTTTTTGAATGACTGGTAATGCACAGTCTTAGGCGACATTTAAAGGGTATCATCAGCCCAAAATCTAAACATTTCTGTAATGTTGGTGACGCCCCTCCAAATTTAACTGCCCTGTTAAAAACTTAAAAAAGTGCACAAAAACAGACTTACCCACCTTTGTTCCATTGGCCTCTATGTGTGATTCGCTGAAAGTCAGCCAATCACAGACGCGACTTATGGCTATTGAGAGAGACAAGGGAACGAAGGTCGGTAAGTCTGTTTCTGTGCACTTTATAATATTATAAACCTGGCTTATTTTTTTTAACTGAAGAAAACATTTTTGTTTTGCACTTTCTGGTTCTTTTTTTTGGAGTGGCTGTAGAACAGGTATTGTTGAGCTTGAAAAAGTAATTATTTTTCAGTGGATACTTAATTTTTTTAAAAACTAAAAAATATGTATTCCCCTTCCCTAATAGTATCTAAGGTGAGGACCTAAACCACTAGGTCTACACCCAAAACAGAAATTTAAAGGGCATCTATAGTGGGATTTTTTTTTCTTTCTATATGTTTTATACCTCCCCCCAACCCCCAGAGTACCTTTATTTTCTTCAGTTTCATCCTCTGTCCCGAGATATGAGTTAAAATAAGTCTAAGATTTCAATACACCGCTCCTGCTTGAGCTGTCAATCAAATCCCCTAACAGCATGCTAGTGTAGTGTGTAGGTTTACACAAGTTTTACTGCAGGCCTCCCAATGACTCCTTCATGCTCACTAAAATGCTTGGCAAATACTAAGTTAAAAACAGAAGTAAAAGGAAAGAGAATGAAGCAGCTTTCACCAATTTATTGCCTGTCAAAGGGAGTTTGGGTTGCAGTGATAAGGCAGGACTTGATCTCTCCTAAATCACCACTCCTTATGTAGCAAGTATAAGTTTTTTTTCAATACCTTGTTTCTTGCACAATGTTTATATAAAGCATATTACAGTATAGATCTTTTCCATAAAAAGGTTCAAAGGATCTTGTTGTCAAAGCACAAGTATTAGCTGGAGGTCGAGGCAAAGGTACCTTTGAAAGTGGACTGAAAGGAGGAGTGAAGATTGTTTATTCGTAAGTTGCAATAAGTTTACTTTCTAAGTTAAAGACAGTTTTTAACTGTAGGTTGGAGTTATGCCCTGTATTCACACAAGATTTCTGTCTGCTGGGAGCAGCCGATGAACATGTTTTAGGCAACAATTATACATATGTGGGGGGCCGCGCCAGCTTTGTTTGTTCACAAACAATGCCAACAGAAGCTGACAAACAAGTACGATTGTTGACCAAAGTGGAAGGTCTTTGAACGTTCAAAATAAAAGTGTATAGTAAAGAGCAACCTAAAACTCAGGCAACCCCACAGGTATTACTATAAACAAACGTGCATTTATTGTGCACACAACATGTTTTTGATTTTAATTTCCTCTAAATACTCTGATCCCCCCCCTCCCCAGAAATCATAAAGATATACTGAGAAGTTGCATGTGAATGGATAAAATAATTGTAAAGCACTGCTAAATATGTTGGCTATAGAAAAAATAATTGAAAAAACCATATACAATGCAAAATGAAACCACCATATAGCAATAATTTAAAAAATCGAGTAAGCTCAGACTTTGGTTTACAGCAAAACACAGCAAAAATGTAGCAGTGTGGCCTATGCTTGTGATCCTTAATTTTATGATTATTTGCAAATTGTAAGCTCTTACCAAATTTGATTTTTAATCATGTACATTCATTTGTCTTTTAATGACGTTTACATTTTACACTGATAAGCTAGGTTAGTTTTTCTTTTATTTCAGTCCTGAAGAAGCCAAAGACATATCCTCTCAGATGATTGGAAAGAAGCTGTTTACAAAACAGACTGGAGAAAAGGGCAGAATATGCAATCACGTATTTATCTGTGAGCGAAGGTATCCCAGAAGAGAATACTATTTTGCTATTGCCATGGAAAGGTCATTTCATGTAAGTTTTGTATTAGAAATATTTTTTTTTTAATACATTAATAATAAAAACAATATAGTGAAATACATTTTACTAATATGCCTGGTAATAATGAAAGCTTAATAAGGATTTTATCCTTAAATATCTATCAGAAAAAGTTAAAGTGACACACAAGTCGATTTTTCAGCCAAACCAACTGATATTTCCGTATGAATCTGGTTGGGCCGAAAAATCTGTGGTGGCTTTGTTGTCGCCGATGACTGTCACCCATTGTGGACATGTGGGTTAATCACTGCCGATTGTGCAGTCACGGCTACCTTCGACAGACCGTGATTTATCCCGGCCCAGCCAAAGACTTCAAATCTACAATATTCTGTCTGTCATTTTTTTAAAGATTACTCTACTCAGTCCCGAGTGTTCTCCCTATGTAATGCATAGAGAACAATCAGGACTGCACATTTCCCTCAGCATACTTTAAGTACAGGGAGACTATCGCAAACAAGTGATCGTGAGGCTGGCGGTGAAAGCGCTACTCACTTTAACAATTAAGGGACGATTCTGTTGCATCCATTGGACGGAATCAGCCCTTTATTGTTAAAGCGTGTACCCACCCTTATATATAGGTGCTGTAAAAGTCCAGAACCCCACTCCTTTTTATCATAGGGATTCTGGGGGAGGGGCTGATGGCCAAGGCTTAATGAAGCTTGTGGGTTGTATTTTTTGAATACTATCGCTGGGTTTTTCGAAACTGTGGCTCAGATTGCTTATAATGTTAATGCTGGTTCAGATAGAAAGGTTTCATAAAACAGTGCATCAAAGTTTATTGCATATAGGCTGTGCAATTGCATATGATATTGCACGTACAGACCCATGTCTACCAAGTGATTACAATGGGCATTTAAGCGTTAGATCTGGACCATGAAGCAAAGGAATAAGGTTGCCTGGTCTGAAGAATCGTGTTTTACATTTTGTGGATGACTAGATAGCACATATCTGGGAAAGACATGGCACTATGATACACTATGGGAAAAAGACAAGGCAATGGAAGCAGTGGGAAATTGTGTTGGAAATGATTCACATGGATTTTACTTTGATATGTACCACCTACCTAAAGTGTGGCCTATTTCAGCAGGATACATTGCAAAAATTGTTTAAGAATGGTTTGAGGAATGATATGGCCAACAAATTCTCTAGTCTAGATCTCCATCCAGTCAAGCAGCTAGTGGCTGCTTAATGCCAAATACCATAATTTCTTGTGACTTTTTTAAAAACAAAAACTGCTTGTTTTAATGATGTAAATCAGGCTTGCCCAACTTGCAGCCCTTCATATGTATTCTGGCAGCCCGAGGTGGAGCCAAGCAATCGGCCTAGTGTCTGCTCAGGGTGCCATTATTGTTAGCCCTCATGTCCCTGCTTGGGTACCCCAGGTCTAGAGATCTTTAGCCATCACATTTATGCATTTCAGCTTGTTTACTATTCCATTTATATTGATACTGTCCATTCTATAGATACATTGAATCATCTGTCAAGGTATAGTAACAAAATATAGCATGTCTTGGGTGTCATTAGTGGCAGCAAAGTACTGCTGAATAATTTTAACCAAATAAATATCTATTTTGATTAGAGTAATACAGTGGATAGTTAAAGACTACACGCTAATGCAAATGGCAGGAAAAGTTTCGAGACTTTTTCTTTTTTATTATACTAAATTGCTTTGTTTTTGACTATTGTATAGATGGCAATTTTGCAAAGTTTAATATATATCAATATTAGCAAAAGTGTGCCAGTTGGTGCATAGTGGAATTTGTGTGTGTGTGTTTTGCTATGTGTAGATACAGTGGATATAAAATCTTTACACAGGGATATTTTAAACTGTTACTCAAAAAGTCATCAGCATCTAGGGGAACCAAATAGGATAAACCTGCAGGTCTGAGAATAGACCCAGGCAATCCTGCCACAGTGTGTGATTCAAACTAAACAGCACTATTGGTTAGCCTAAGACCCTAAACTGGATCCAGATAAACATATGTTCATACTAATTTGTATTCACCACAGCAGTTTCCACATTGATAGCTGCTTATGTTAGGACTTGGGAGCACAAGATACTGATTAGCCTTCTAGGTTAAGGTGAGGTGGGGTTAATGGAGCTAAAAGCTCCCTACAGAGTTATAAAATGAAATAGAGCTTTCTTTTAACCTCACAGCCTCTAAGAGAAATATACACATAAACACATATTTCTCACCCCCAGCTTTCCTAGAGAAATGGGCATTGGACATGCAAAGTATCTAATTTATAGCCTGTAGATAATGCATGTGTCCAGATGCAATACAGCCTAATGTATCTGGACTGCCTAGGGTCTTTTAGCTGGGTGGCGCACCTGGCTACTTTTTCATGCCACCCAGCTGGAAAAAATGTCTTGAGAGAACACTTGTGATTTAATAAAGAATTTAGATGTAGGTTTAGTGGGTGTGCCAATAGGTCAGTAAAAACTCCCAGCAAAACTGCCCAACCAAAAGACCCCTTTTTTACACTTGCGAGATTATTTATTATTATTATATATTATTATATATTATTATTTTTTGCAAGATCCCCAATGCCGCAAAAGGGTGGCACAGCAAACCTGCAACGCACTCTGTATGCGGGTCACATGTGCTTGTGCTGCCATTTTACATTTGGGTTACCTTCAGATGTTATAAAACTACAATTCCCTGCATTCTGCAACCAAGGAGTGCTGAGAGTTGTAGTTTTCAAACATCTAGTGGGAAAAAAGGTAGACATACCTGACCTATATAATGAGCATGATGCAAGGCCGTATTTGTTTCAATGTAGTTATACTGCATGAGTTTAAAGTGCAAACCTTAAAACTATTTGAAAATATTTAATAATAATTAACTAGTAAGAATAGTGCACATTCAATATCCCCGCCCCACCCGGCTACTTTTTCATGCCACCCAGCTGAAAAAAAATTCTGGGGAGAACACTGCTAATGGTATAGTGCACGGATGTTTAATTTGGCAGTAAGTTTCTTCTTTATACAAAAAGGACCCCTTCTCGTCAACGAGGAGGGGTTGCACGGATGTGCCTGCTTCTGCAAGCTTTGATCTGCTTTTTCCGCTTTTTTGCCTCCACAGCTAACGTTCTACCCTACATGCTGTTCTGTACTCGTGGACACTATTGTCCGTTTATTTTCAGGGTCTTGGGGATGCCCAGGTTGATCTATTTATATGGTGTGATATTTTATTAGGTTTTAATATTATATGAATAAAGTATGTTTTTATACATGATTCTGTCTGGAAGATTTGATGTACACCATTTATATATTATGTATGTCCACCTCATTTGGAGGACTTTATTTCCCTTTATTATGTCAGTTTGAGTTCCTCCAGATTTTTCTGGAGTTTAATGAGTTTTCTGAGGCTCCCAGGAATTTTCCTGTCTGCCTAGTGCTCCTTTTTGTATATTTAGTTCCAGACCCATAGCACCAGCATGCATTTTCATGCGTGACAGTATAGGGTAATATGCTAATACGATATATTTGATATCAAGTTTCTTCTTTATGTCCATTGGCTAATGAATGTATACAGATGCAATACAGCCTAATGATAAAAGCATTGAACTTTCATATGTTGCAAAACTACAACTCCCAGCATTCCCATCTGCACAGAATGCTGTACTACTAGTTTTCATACATCTTGGACTAAAGCCATTTTTCTGATTTACTGACATTTAAAACCATGCAAGTGATCCATCTGCCCTTCCCTTTAAAATTTTCACTTTAGGCAGTAGTCATGAACCATACCATACTAAACTTGCCCTGCCTTTCCTGTTCCACTTACCTGCCAGCAAGTATCCAGAGGGGTCTAACTGGAATAAAGCTGCAGGTCTGAGAGAAGACCCAGGAAATCCTGCCACAATATACAGTTTAAACTAAACAGCACCATTGGGCAATCTGAGACCCTGACCCTTACCACATCAAGTTCCAGGTTTACAGTTGCTATGGTGTTAGGACTTTGGAGCACAGGATACTAATTAGCTTTATAGGTTAAAGGGCATGTCCACCCCCAAAACTATAATTTCCCCCACTACTGGTCCCACTCTGTAGTGCATACAAATCCTTACATCCCAGCTCCAAATGGTTCTCCTGTAATGTCCCCACAAAGTCCAAAAAACTGTCCACCAGAAGCCTAGTGCAGTCACTCCATATAGGACTCTGCCTCCTGTCTCTCCTCCGGGAGAATTTTGCCTTGTGCAGTAAAGCCCTCTCCCATCCGTTTTCATCTCCCTGCCCCTAGTGTAATTCCCTTTTCATATATTGTAGGGCCTTCTCCCCCAGCCCCAACCGCATTGTTATTATTTACAGAAAGTCCCCTGAACTCTGCTTACCTTCCCTCTCTCCGGCGTTCTGAACTAATGGCAGCCGCGTCCATTCCGGCCCCTTGCTTGCAGTTTCATGCAAGCAGAGGGCCGTGCAGTACGGCAGAGGAAAGCGAAAAGGTAAGTAAAGGGGGGACTTTCTGAAAATAATAATAATAATGCGGTTGGGGCTAGGTGAGGAAGCCTTACAACATATGATTTTTTTTTAAAAGGGGTGGACATGCCGTTTAAGGTGAGGAGTATAAAATGAAATAGAGCCTTCTTATAACAGAAGGTACCTTATCCTTTATATTGTTATAATGGTATTGCCCTAATAATCTAACATATAAACACATATTTCTCCCTCCCAGCTTTCCTAAAGAAATAGGTGGGAACTTGCAAAGTATCATCCTTCATATCCTTTTTCCCACATACACATCCCTATTGACTAAGACTGTCACATGTTTTACAAAGCACATCATTGGATGTTATACTGACATTACCACTTACTTATAGTATCCACATGGAGACCCCTTAGTAGTCACCGGGTTGTGGAGGTGGTTTTGACCTCCCATTTTGACTATACCATATTAAAATAGGAGTCTCAGCTCTGTAAGTAAGTTTATATATTTTATATAAGTTGTATATTTTGTCTTGTACCTAATACAAGTCAGTGCTATACTTTATATACATATATTTATGGTCATTTAAATGATAATAGTGAGATAGTACACACAAACATATACAACTTTCCTATATGTAATATCATATACCCCCCACCTCATTGGTAACTCCTGAAAACTCAATCCAATCTCCTATGAAGATATAAATATATTTATATAAACTAAAGGATTATAAAATAGATTTTGAGTGAGGACAAAGCCTTATGAAATAGCTTTTTGTATGCTGTACAAATATTCCCATTTTTCTTATGTACAGTAGCTCTAAAGTTTATACTCTGCTAAGCTGATCAAACACCTTATTGTGAATCTTAAAAATGTTTTTGCCTGAGGAAAGAGATAATTAAGAATAGTTTCTGGTGCAATAAGATTAGACCACTGGAGAGCATTGAACTCACAATGATCTGTGTTCCAATACAAATAAGGCTTAAAAGTTAGAAAAGGGTAGATTTTTGCAACATTTATGGAAGCAACTGTAGGCCATTTGTGAAAAACCGTAATTAATCTTTAGCTAAGTATAGACATATATACTTAGCTAAAATAAATAGACAAATAATTGTCTTTGGAACAATTGCTTCTTACAGACAGACTGCGCTGCAATGGCTGACTTGACTGATCAGTTAATCTTGGTACAAGATACTCTTCAGATTGTCGGACAATTCATCTAACATTTTTACTAGTGTTGCTAGTTAAGCTCCATTATAATAATTATTCTAAGATATATTATTAAGAGCAAGTATATATATATTTTTGTAATCTAGTGTTTATGTACAGATATTAACTGGCACATAAATAGAAAAAACTTAAGGGTAGATTAATCCAGCTGTACATATTTGTTATATCCCAATCCAGCACCTCAGATGCTAGGAATGAGAAGTAACACTGGAAAAAGTATTTAAATATACGGTTTACAAAAAAAAATGAATATAAGGTGAGTGAAAAAAAGCTAATACATGCTCTTTAAAGTACAACTCCACCCTCATAAGAACATCTTTTAGAAAGAATGGCCTCTTTAAAGGGTATCTCCACTGAAAAATACAATATAGCCTCCAATAGCAGTGTAAATAAAGTTCTACACATATCCAGAATTACAGCCACCTCAGTGCACTACAGACGAAGATCTAAAGCTTCTGATGCCTGTACACAATACAGGCATCCTATCCTCCTCCTTTTCGTGCCCGCCTGCTTCATAACCTCCCGACGCGCGTGCACTCGTTCGCACATGCGCACATTCTTTCTTCCGTAGTCGGGATAACTTGCCCCCGCTCCATCTTCCGTCAGCCAATGTGAACTTAAGCATTACGTTCCCATGGCTGCAACTCCAATGCCTGTGCTTGTTTGCACGCAGGCAGAAATGGTGTGGACAGAGCGAAGTTTGGAAATAGCGGGACAAGAGGAGAGGCGCCGTTCTCTATATAGACATGGGACACTGCGTCCTGAATACACAGGCCAAACTCGAGGGGGACACTTGAGGGCACAGTGGCCGGGTATGTGGGGTTCAGCCATGCCAGGACTCCCAGCTCCTACTCATCTGCTCTCTGGTAGTGGTGAGGGCAGCTCCTGTATTGACGCGACACTCAGGTAAGTGTCCCAGGACCACAGTGTGTCACGTGGAACATAATGGGCAGCAGGACCTTACCTGTGCCTGGTCTGGGGTTGGGATAGAAAGTCATTTCAAGCCACAATACTTCATAGCCACAAGATGAGTTGCAGAGAGAATGCTGGGAGTGCAGTGCCACAAGCTGCAATGTGATGGGGGTGAGAGACACAAGATGGGTTCAGAGTGGATGCTGGGAGTGGAGTGCCACAAGCTGCAATGTGATGGGGGTGAGAGACACAAGATGGGTTCAGAGGGGATGCTGGGAGTGGAGTGCCACAAGCTACAATGGGAGGGTTCAGGTGGGTGTGGCAGAAATCATGAATATGCATGTGATGATGCACATTGATTGACAGCCTGCACAGCACAGGAGGAGACACACCCCCCCAGGAATGAGCAGAACTTCCCCAGGCTCCTGCAGAGGAACAGAGGAGATTTTGGGCAGAAAAAAGGTAGGAGGAGGGTTGGGGGAAGGTGTACTTTCATATAATTAAAAAAAAAAAGTTTTTTTCATCAGTGGAGATACCCTTTAAAATAATGTTGATATGTCATAGTTTGTCCTATGAATCCATAGGAGCAATTTAGAAACCTGTACTGAGCCTGTACTAAGCCTGGGCATGCTCAGAAGTGGTAGACGGGATTAACATTGTCATTGACTGTGATGTCAACTGTCAAATCCATAACTGACAGTTGCTAACTGGAAGAACCAGGAAGCAGAAACGGGAAACAGGACATTGTGCAGGATTTCAGGTTAGACTTATATATTTCAGATTTTAAACTATTATCGTTTAGGGTTTTGGGGGGTGATTTACCTGTATCTAAGTTTTCATTTTGGGGCTGGACTTGCCCTTTAAGTTAAGTACAGACAGGCTGCTCCGCAACAGCCAAGCAGCAATGTTAAAAGTGGATGTTCTTTAGACTTCCTATTTCTTTGATGTCTTTGTATGATAACTCCTGTGTTTGGATCAATATAAATACATTGTCCTGTTATAAAACTCTGACCGATATCTAAATTATGATTGTTAATAGGTAAATGTCTACTTTTTTTTTTAAATTTTACCTTTTGTATTGGTTTTGTTCAGGGCCCTGTGCTAATTGGAAGTTCCCAAGGAGGTGTAAATATTGAAGATGTTGCTGCTGAAAACCCAGATGCTATTATAAAGGAACCCATTGATATTGTTGAAGGAATTAAGAAAGAACAAACTGTCAGGGTATAATATTTGTGTTATTTGGAGTCCTTCTTAGCTGCTTGTTAAGTAGATATTTTTGGCATTGTTTATCAGTAGGTAAATTCCCTGGGACGGGGGGAATTATTTAGGTATGTAGTGGGTCAACAGCTTTTAAAATTGTCCCCATTTCTGCATCATTTGCTTAGTAACAAGCCACACTAAATAAGGACATTATTTATCCTCTTATAAAATCAGTAATAGTAATGCTGCACATATAAAAAAACTTATCAATGAAGACATTATTACATTATTACTAAGAGGATACAGTATAGTAGTATTAGAAGTTGAATGTAGACATATGTCCATATAGTTCAACCTACTCGGCAACACCCATGTTTCCTGCCTAATTTTTGGAATGCAAAAAAAACCCAACAAAAAAACAGTATGAAGGGGAAAAATTCCTTCTTGACTCCAAATGGCAGTTGGAAATATCCCCGGATCAACTCCAACTTTATTATTATTATTATCAATACTAGTATCATGCAACATTTTTTATTTTTAGAAACTCACCCAGCTTTCTTTTGAAACTATCCAATGAACTTGCCATCATCACGTCCGTTGTAAGACGATTCCATAGTTTTACTGTTCTCACAGTGAAAAACCCTTTCTGAACTTGAAGACTAAACTTTCCCAGCCTTAAGGGATGTACACATGTCCTTTGTCATTTTCTGCTGTTGAACAATGCACCAGAGTTTATTGTATGGCCCGTTAATGTATTTATACACAGTGGTCATATCCCCATGCAAGCACCTTTTCTCTAGTGTGCATAATTGTAACTTATCTAATCTGTCTTCATATTCAAGCTCCCTCAGTTGCCTTATTAATTTAGTTGCCCTTCTCTGAACCCCTTGCATTTCCAAGATGTCCATTTTGTACACAGGATTCCAAAAATATTCCAAATAAGGCCTTACTAGTGCTTTGTAAAGAGGGAGAATAATATTTTACTCCCTTGAATCCATACCCCTCTTTACACAAGACAATATCTTGCTGGCTCTAGCTGTTGCTATCTTGCTACATTTAAGTTTGTTATCCACCAAAGATTCCAAGATCCTATTCCAAAAGAGATTTACTTAACACAGAGACATTTATAATATAAACCGCACGAGGATTGTTAAGTCCAAAATGTATTACTTTACATTTATCACCATTAAATCTCATCTGCCACTTAGCACCCCGTAGTGCTAATTTATCTAAATCCACCTGCAACAATTGCACATCATTTGTATCTTTTAATGGTCAACAAAGTTTTGTGTCATCCGCAAACACAGAAATCCACCTGACAATACATACTTCCAAATCATCAATAAATACATTAAATAGAAGTGGCCCCAACACAAAACCCTCTGGCACCCCACTTAGAACTTAAGTCCACATTTACGAAAAGAAACATTAACAACTACTCTCTGTATCCGATCCATCAACCAATTTTCTATCCATGTACAAATGTGCCACCCAAGCCCAACAGACCTTAGTTTATACATCCATGGGGGACTGTATCAAATGTTTTAGCAAAATCCAGGTATACTGGATTCATAAAAGCCAAGCAAGTTTTTTTGATTACTTAAGTACTATTTTATAAGGTCAGTCCTTGAAATGTACTCTATAATATGTTCCCGTTTGAAACTTTCCAGTATCTTCCCCACATTAAACTAAAGGCCTGTTCTGCTCCCTCTGACTTAAAAGATTTTAAATGGCATTCTCTTTCTTTTCTTTTCCCTCTTTACATCAGAAACAAACCACATGGGTGAGGACCCTTTTTTTTAAACATTTATTTCTGAGGTTTATATATTTATATGTAATATTGGTTAAAACCCCTTTGAATAGAGTCCATTTTTGTTAGGTACCTGTACCTGAGAATTTATCATCCCAGTTTATATGCTGCAGAGCTATTTTCATCCAGGGAAATGTTGCTTTCCTGAAATTAAGTCTTTGTTACCCAGCACACTGTTCCTTTTGATAACATACATTAAATGACAATATTTTATGGTCATTATTCCCTAATCTTCCAGCAACCCTCATATCTGTAATACACTCTCAGGGTTATTCAATAAAAGTTCTTATCGTTTAAAATGGTGCTAACTTTGCCTCAACCAATCAGGTCCTATTTATCATTTGAAAGCTAACATCTGATTGGTTGGGGCAAAATTAGCACCATTTTAAACTATAAGAACTTTTATTGAATAACCCCCTCTGTGTCATTAGATATTGCCAGATCCAATAGAGCACCTTTTCTAGTAGGAACTTTATCCACTTGAGAGAGAAAATGTTCATGAAGCAAATTAAAGGGGAACTGTGGTCTCCAAACAAGTTAAGTTTAAATGAAAGACCAGTTTCCTACCTTTAAAACGAGCCATTAACCACCTCTCTACTTGCTCCACAACCCAAGATATACAGAAATGACTGACCAGAAAGTTAATGGGTGGGAGGCTGACTTGTGACATTTCTGAGGCTTCTCCTGCACAGTGCCGCCGGCAAGCACAGCCTCAGACTCCCTCAGTGTGCGAGGGAGATAGGAAGTCCCTCCTCCTCTCTGCTGTGTGAAGTCCTGACAGAGAAGGTAAGGGAATCTACTCTGCCTGAAAAGGCTGATTCCACAGAGTTTTCTGTAGGGGGTGGGGGTGTCTGAGTAACCCACGGCACCCACGAGTGGGCAGGGCCACGGCATCCGTGGGTGGACGGGGCCACAACACCTGTGGGTGGGCGGGGCCACACGGGGCTGTAAAATAATGGGCCATGGGGGGCCTGCAACTAGAGGGACCATGGGGTCTGCAAAGGCGATGAGGAGACACAGGACAGATTGACTGACAGTTTCAGAGCAGGAAGTGCAGGGGACCTGGTGATGCTGCTGCCATATCACACACAAAAATGTAAATATCTTCAAAACTATGCAAAATAAACAATGGAAATAAATTGCAAAAATTCTCAGGGGAGTAATTCCTATCAATTTACCTCAAGTCATTTTTGGACAGTTCCACAGTTCCCCTTTAAGGAACTCATCACCTGTTGCTGTGTTGGCAGTTCCACTACTCAAATCAATGTCAGAGTAATTAAAGTTCCCAATAATATGAACGTTGCCCAAATGTGCAAACATTTCTATCTGCGTATGAAGCTGACTTACTTCCACCCTTGCTAGCATTTGGTGACTTGTAACAGTCACCAATAAAAATTTGACCCCCCCTTCCTGTTGCCTAATTCTACCCATATTACTTTTGCTTTAACATCAAAATCGACAGTTAAATATTCTTTTAAATTTGGCTTCAATTCTTGTTTAACATAAATACATACCCCTTCCCCTTTCCTTTTTGCGCTATCATGTCTAAACAAGGTATATCCTTCTAAATTTACAGCCCAGTCATGAAAATAATTTAACCATGTTTCTGCTTTACCATTATATCATTTTTTTTCGTTAAAGGCCTTTTTTTCCAATTCTTCATTTTTTCAGCCATGCTTCTTTGTAAACATACATTTTAGATAATGATCCTGTAATTTATATACGCACTTTATGCTACCCCAGTGAGATTGACAGTACCTCCTCTCAACCGAGTTGAAAATCTCTTTCAACTCTCTAGCCGTCTTTTCCCCCAAAATGGCTGCACCACCATCAATGAGGTGCAACTCACCCCTACTAAAAGCCCAAGCCCTTCCTCCTTACACCTACCTCTTAGCCACTCATTAATACTCATAAGCTCCCGCTGTCTTCCTGAAAATAGTACCCTGGTGGTCCTTGCATTTAAAGGGGAACTGTGGTCTCCAGAGTGGCCCACAGCACCTGTGAGCGGGTGGGGCTTAGGCACCCGTGAGTGGGCGGGGCTCAGGCACCTGTGAGTGGGTGGGGCCACATGGGGCTGTAAGGGAATGGGTTAAGGGGGGCCTGCAACTGGAGGGACCATGGGGTCCATGAGTGGGAAGGACTGCAAAGGGGAGGAGACACAGGGCAGATTGACTGACAGGTTTCAGAGCAGGAAGTGCAGGGGACCTGGTGATGATGCTGCCATATCACACACAAATGTAAATATCTTCAAAACTATGTAAAATAAACAATGAAAATAAATTGCAAAAATACTCAGGAGAGCAATTCCTATCAATTTACCTAAAGTCATTTTTGGACCACAGTTCCCCTTTAACTTGGCCCCTAGCTCTCGTTTGGGCAGTTTAGTTTCTGTGTTAGTTTAGTGCTCTAATCCTATTGAATTAGAAATGATCTGCTTGGGAAGGTTTTGGTTTGATAATATTTCATATTAAGGGAGATACTATAATCGCCCTATTTACTTACCAATTTCCTTGCTTATCGCACTAAACTACTGCGAGCTGTGCGTTACCAAAAATTACATCCCTATGGTGATGTTCAAATCCTTGCCTTTTTTTATAATGCATGTGTTATAAAAACTCATATAAATGCATCTAGTGTGAACAAGCCCTAATGCTGGGTACACGCCATACAATAATTCGGCCCGACCAACATTTCAGTGTCGGTTGGGGTGAATTATTGTATGTTTTCCTCTCTCGGTTGTGACTGACCGTTGGTTCCTCTAAATCAGACGAACACGCGATTAGATGTGTGAGAAAACCACGGCAAACTGTCCTTCCGACCAGTGGGAAGTGCTGAACGGCCGGTCATGAGGCAGCATCGCAATGTGTACCCAGCTTAAGGCTTCTTTTAAGAGATCCAATATTTAATGGTTTAGTTTGTTTTAAAACAGAAGAATACTAAACTGATGTTTTAATAATGTTGGGGTCTAGTGCTAATGGCAGTCCCTCCTTTTCCTAAGCCTCTTTTAGTTTCTAGAGAAGGAGAAGAAAGTAGTGGTCTGTGACGGAACAGTTGTGAAGTTAATGGCACAGTGCTGCTTCACTGTGGCATTTCCAAGAAAAAGTTTTCTCAGAAAATTGACTGAATTTATAAATACATAAAAAAAAGTTTCATCCCACTTTATATATAATTACATTACAGTATGAGTTTGAATTTATAAATTGTATTCTTACTTTGTTCTAGCTTGCTGAGAAAATGGGCTTTCCAGCAAATATCGTAGATGAAGCAGCCAACTGTATGATCAATATATATAATCTATTTATGAAATATGATGCTACTATGGTGGAAATTAACCCAATGGTGGAGGATTCATCAGGAATTGGTAAGATTTAATTAATTAGTTATTACATTGTTTAAAATCAGTGCTGGAACATTGTACAGAATAAATATAAGGGTTGGCATTAAAGACTCGTAATGAGTTGCTCTTTTTATCGCTTTTTTTGAGAGGAAATTTATTAACAAGAACTCACAGAATCCTAATATATCCCATACCACATGTATCAACACCATGTATAAAAAATACAGTTTACAAACAGTTGCAATGTCTGGGTGTCCCCAGACCTAATCGTCCCATACATAAAAGCACAGGAAAGAGGGACTGTCACATGGTTTCAGAGCAGGAAGTGCAGGGGATCTGGTGATGATGCTACCATATCACACATAAAAATGTTAATATCATCAAAACAATATAAAAAAGTAATTAAAGTAAATTGTGTGTAAGCAATTCCTGTCAATATACTTAAAGTGATTTTAAACCACAGTTACCCTTTTAAGGGGACAGTAATGTGGACAATAATATTATGATATTCTCGGTGTTCTCTCCAGAATTTTTTTCAGTCAGGTGGCACAATTTGGTGGTGGGGAAAATAGAATGTGCCCAATACAGCCTGTTTCATATTTTAATGGAAATACTGACAATTTTGCATCTTGATCATTAAATAGGTCAGGGATGTTTAACTTTCATCCCACTAGATGTTTGAAAACTATACCATCTGAAGGACAGCAGGTTGGGCATCCTAGATATAGGTGTTTAATTACAAAAAGCAAATACCTTCACACTCCCAGAAAATAAAGTTTAAGTATCGGACTTTCTGTTAATTAAAGGGGAACTGTTGTCCAAAAATGACTGTAGGTAAATTGATAGGAATTGCTCTCCTGAGAATTTTTGCAATTTATTTTCATTGTTTATTTTGCATGGTTTTGAAGATGTTTACATTTTTGTTTTTGATATGGCAGCAGCATCACCAGGTCCCCTGCACTTCCTGCTTCCTGCTCTGAAACCATGTCAGTGGATGACAGTCAATCTGCCCTGTGTCTCCTCCTCCCATTGCAGTCCCCCCTCCTCTTGCAGGCCCCCCTGGTCCTTCCAACTTGTGGACCTCATGGCCCCTCCATTTGCAGGGCCATGGGGTCCACAAGAGGTGGTTGATGGCTCATTTTAAAGGTAGGAAACTACTCAATTTGTGTGGAGACACAGTTCCCCTTTAAAGGGACACTAAACAAATTTTATGTACTTACTCAAGTACATGAAATCTGTATCTATTAAAGGGTATGTCCACCCTAAAATTAATTTTTTAATATAAGATTCCCCCTGCCAGCCCAGCCCCAACCGCTATATTTATATGTTTAGAAAGCTCCCCAAACTCTACTTACCTCCCCTCTTTTCTCCGCCGCAATCCCGGCCCTCTGCTTGCGAGAAAATGCAATCAGAGGGGCGGGACCGGCAGTCGCGGCTGTTATTGGCTGAGCGGCAGCCAATCACGGATGCGGCTGCCGGCAGCTCATTTCGGCGGAGGAAAGAGGAGAGGTAAGTAAAGTTTGGGGAGCTTTCTAAACATATAAATATAGCGGTTGGGGCTGGGCTGGCAGGGGCAATACTATATATTAAGGGATTTATGCTAGGGGGAGGGAATCCTGAGAGGGAGGGAGAGGGAGGGGGAGAAGGGCTGCAGTACGCATGCCAAACTTCTCCCGGAGGCCAGGTAGGAGGCAGAGTCCTATATGGACTCTGCTATCCTCCTGGTGGGCAGTTTTTGGGACTTTGGGGGGGGGACTACAGGAGAACCATATGGAGCTGGGATGTGAGGTAAGGATTAAACTACACTACATGATGGGGCCAGTAGTTGGGGGGATTATAGTTTTGGGGGTGGACATTCCCTTTAATTACTTGGAGGTGATGGTGATGCCCGGGTAACAGTGCATAACAGTGCACCAATACAAAATACAGACTGCCATACTCCCTACAATTGTGGGTGAATCCCACAATTGTTTAATTAAAAGTGTCTACATATTTACATATTCACATACCCACCCCCACTAAACCCCCCCCCCCCACACACACACACACAACTGTGTATGTAAAAATATTTGGTAATGGGGTCATATAATGTCCCATATATTACAGAGGGTGCAAATAATTTGGTGTTGTGTAACTATAACAAGATACCAGTTAGGTGATACAAACACAAGTTTAAATAACTAGCTCCAGGGTTCCAATCTGCAGTAAGCTAACCAATGCTTCTATAATAAAACAGGGGTGTTTCATAAACAATTGTATAGACTTCTGATTTCGAAGATGGAGCGTAGAAGGTTTACTTCAGTAGGGTTTTTTTTTTTTGCTTCCAATGTCTTGTAATCAGACATCTGATTGCAACTTGAATATGGGTGCAAAGTTTACTTGAGGTTCTGTTTAGTCCTCCAAATGGTAGCCCCAAAATCCAATGTATAGGTTCCATGGGTGGGTCATAGAAGAACATGGAGTAGATTAGTTTAGCTGCTTGTAACCAAATCTCCTTAATATGCGGGCAGTCCCACATAATATGTATGAGGGTACCCTTTTTACCACACCACCTCCAACATCTGTTTGTGGAGGATATGTTGTTGTTTTTAAACTGGGAACGAATTGCTATTTTTTACATTTATTTGAAACATTTAATTTGAGGTTTTGTAAAACCCTTTGATCTAGATAGGAATTATTTACTGTAATTAATCCAATAATATTGAGAGGATAAGGCAAGGGTTGTAAATTCCATCCAAAATTTTAAGACTCTTCCTTTAATGAAACCTCCAACATCATTGCCAGAGTGTAATATTTTAATTTGCTTTGCCCCCAATCTTGATAATGAGAAATGGGACAAAGTTGTTTAATCCTGCGGTTTCTCCTGCAGCAAATAATTACTTAATTAAATTTAATATCCTGGATCAAACTTATTTGATGCCCAGGCATATGAAGAAGTATTCATCCTAACTAGGCTTGAAGCCCATAAAAATACTTAAATTCCTACACTTTTTCATTTAAAATCTTAGGCACTGACAATATCTTCCCATTGACTTTTGGAAGCATTCAGTGTTTAGCTTAATGTGTTCTATGTTTTCAAACACTTGGTTTGTCAGCCATAGAAAATGGCTTATTATTGTGAAAATTAAGCGAACAGTTATGGTACACCTCAATAAGATCACAATGGTCACCCTACAATGTTTATTTTTTGCAGTAATGTGTATGGATGCAAAGATAAATTTTGATACAAATGCAGCTTATCGTCAAAAAGACATCTTTGCTCTTCGAGATTGGTCTCAAGAAGATGAAAGAGATAGACAAGCAGCAAAATCAGATCTCAATTACATAGGTCTTGATGGTAACATTGGATGTCTTGGTAAGTAAATGTGCATGTTGGTGATCAATGCTATTTGCTCTCAACTTGTATGTGTTTTTTGGCTTATATTCTTATTTTAAAGGATAAGTGTGGTTTTAAGAAAAAATGTGGGAGTCTTTATGTCTATTACCCTCCCATACCCTACCTGCAGTGGTTAAAGGTTGCTGTGCTTGTTCTATGCTGAACTTCCTTTGTTTGGTTCACAAGCTGAATTAGGCAAGTGTGATTTAAAGAGGGAGATCATTTAAAGGAGACTAAAAGCAGAAATAAGAACTTTGTGGGTAAGATAACAGTCTAGCAAGCGCTATTGCTGCATTATACACCCCAAAATTAATATTGGTAGAGATACTCACCTTTTCATTCCTGCAGTCTAGTGCATGTTTTTTTGGAAGTGACATCACCGAAAGTGCAGCTTCTTCTCAGACACTGGTAATGCCAGCAACTGACAAAAGAGGAAGCTGATCTGTGTATATCCAGGATAGATAGCGGACCGTTAGCCAGAAGAGTAAAACACACATCACATATGGAAGGAACAAATATAAGTAACTTTAAAAATATTAACTTTTGGGGAGTTAAAAGCAGCAATTCTAAAATAATGACTAGTATTATTATATATAGTTCTGGTTGATCCAGGGATCCTTTCCAATTGCCATTTGTTAGTGGCTATAATGGTTGGACTAGATGGGTACATGTGTTTATTCAACTTCCATTACTAAATGACATACTAAAAGTACTAAAAATGAAACCATTTCTTTCTCACCTCTAAAAAAAAAATTTAACTGTAAAAATAATTTTTAGAATATTTCAGGTTTCTGGAAATATGTGAAATACTTCTGCTTTTTAGCATTGCTTCTTGCTGTGGGTCCTGGGCCCAAAGCCTCTTCTGCATATGCTAACTATGTTCCTTTGTGTGTTTTTATGTGCTTATGTATTGCTGGACTGTTTTCACTAACAGAGCTATAGGCAGGGAATTCAATTTTATAGAAGATGTATGCATGCCCCTTTAATAATTGCACTTGTTAGAGATGCATTGCACTGATCTGTACTAAAATCAGTCTCACTTTAACCTTCCACCTGCAGCTCTGCACCCTGTGGATTTTATTAGTGTACAAGCAGGAAAAATACTGAGATGCACACCACTTAATCACAATAAGCAGAAACCTTTTCCTCCTAGTGCTTTAGCTCACAGTCCCCAGGTAGAGAACTGACTAAGGTAGAACTTTATAAGTCGCTGGCAAATTGCTACAGACTGTGCCTAGGCGCAAATTGAATATTTATTTTAATGTACAATTTTAAAGGAGACTCTTGAAAGGTATATCATCCATTTCATTATTTTCCGCTTGTAGCTGTGCTCGTTATTTCCATACCCTCCAACATTCACCTTTAGTTAGGTAACTGATGCAAAATTCTTTGCACAAGGCTGTGCTAAGGTCAGGTTCACTTGATTATCCTCCCCCTGCAGCTCTGCTATTTGTTCTTTCAATAAGTGTATGGTGGAGTAACAGACTTAGTAGCTGGTTGGTTGGAGTAATTAACACAGGATTGGAGGCCAGGAAACCAAAAGGCAGGGGAGCAGGAGGGCAAATAATAATAATAAAAAGATAGGAGCAGGAAAAAGTGATACAGGAACTGTAGGGCAGAATAGAAAACTACTGGAGAAGAAGGGCAGGGAAAAAGTGAAAAAGGAGCTGGAGGGCAGTAAACAATGAGACCGAAGCAGGAGGGAAAGAATAAAATAACGAATAACCCATAGGGAAAAAAATACATTAGCAGGAGGGAAAGGAAAAATGACACAGGAGCTGGAGAGCATAAAAAATTAACATGGCAGGAAAAATGTAGCACAGGAGCTAGATGGAATGTGAAAAATTAAAGTTATTTCAAAAGCAGGTACCAGAACACAAAGAAATATTTGATACAGATGGCGCAGAGAGATAGAGAGCTTCACACTGCAACACTTTCTACACAAAAATTGTATTAGTGCTACTAGGAATGCACAAATCAGTGGATGAAGCTCTGTGGCACCTCAGTGTTCTCCCTAGAGTCTTTTAGCCGGGCGGCCCACCCGGCTACTTTTTCATGCCACCCGGCTGGAAAAAAATTCTGGAGAGAATTTTAAAAGAATTTAGAAGTAGGTTTAATAGGTGTGCCAATAGGTCAGTAAAAACTCCCGCCAAAACTGCTCAGTCCAGACCCCTTTTTTTACACCTGCAAGAATATTTTAGCACGTTAACTAGCTTTTCCAAGATCTCCAAGGCCCCAAAAGGGTATCACATGTGCTTGTGCTGCTATGTTACATGGGTTACCTGCAGATGTTGTCGAACTACAACTCCCTGCATTCTACAACCATGGAATGCTGGGAGTTATAGTTTTCAAACATCTAGTGGGACAAAAGTTAGACATCCCTGACCTATATAATGAGCATGATGCAGTGCACATTTTCCCTTACCACCAAATTTCCCTGTCCTACCCCACCCGGCTACTTTTTCATGCCACCCGGCTACTTTTTCATGCCACCCGGCAGGGAAAAAATTCTGGGGAGAACACTGCACCTCCAAGCATGTGCTGCCATTTGAATACTCTTGAATAAATGTATGCATGCATCACAGGGTTTAGTTGGTGGGGTCGAGATTACATATGAGCATAGCATATTTAATAACGCAGAAAATGGTAAATTCAGGCTTTAGGGAACAACCCGAAATGTGAGCTTGTAAAGCGAAAGGATGGGCACATAGTTGAGTCTTCCATACTGACAAGGTTGCTGTGGCAAGTACATTTTGTTTTTCTTCTTCTGGTTTCATTCTTCTTTAAAGGACAACTAAAGCCACAGAACAACATTGAACCAGAAGGCAGAACACCTCTCATTTTTATACGGGCGCTGGTAAATTTACCTAAATAACATATGGTTTGTGCTTTACTTCACAGCATTCTAGTGTCAATGACCATTATGTTCTGCACATGCTCAGTCCTTAGCTATGGCAGTAACTTGTTACAGTTGGTCACAACCATTAATAATCTGTAGCCAATCCTTTTACAGGACAGATAAAGCAAGGAAGCATGTGATCGAGGTCAGGAGGTGTGGTCTGACACTGCACATGCACACAGTTACTTCATCCAGTTCTTAACAGGCTTACATTTACTTTAATACAATTTACTGAAATGTTTATTGCTTATTGGTGTTTTTAGGGGGGCTGTTTTCAGATTCTTAAATATAAAAAGGTCTAGTTTTCCTTTAAGGTAAAAGTGTGAAAAAAGTAAAATAATTTACCCCCTGTTGCATGTGCTTCACATGATTAATACTTGTTTTGTGGGACATGCAGTCTTATCATCAGAAGCTACATGGTGACTAGGCCTGAGACACAATTAATTAAAAATGTTCTCATATTCGTGTAGTGATCTGAATCCAATTAAATTTTCAACTTATTGCTTCTGCACCTGCAATCTAGTAGGTTGGCTTCAAGAACACTTCAGAGGGAAACACCTATATAGACTGGCACAATGACACTTGTATCTGTGGCTTCTACTTCAGTTACGACGTTGTACAATAATCCATTCTTGTTCCTATGATCATACGATATCATGATATCGTACCACTGAAGATTGGATTGTGTATAGGCCCCACCTATCACGGTTGATTGATTCTACAAGATCACCTTCAGTCAATCTGATTGTCAATCGGTTTGAAGCAATTTTGATGAACTTAATAACTAAGCACATGAATAAGTAATCTTAATTTGTGCCAGGTTATTGCTCTTCCTGGAGATCATAAAATGGAAGTAAGGTATAGGAGACAACTGTGCAAAGGATGAAACAGTGTTAAAAGGTGCCCAGCTGTATTTTTTTTATTTATTACAGTTAATGGTGCTGGCTTGGCCATGGCAACTATGGATATAATAAAGCTTCATGGAGGAACACCGGCAAACTTCTTAGATGTTGGCGGTGGTGCAACAGTTCACCAAGTAACAGAAGCATTTAGACTCATTACTTCTGATAAAAAGGTACAGAAAATCTCTATTGGTCAGCATACCATGGGAGAAGAGCTACCCAATGAGCTTTTCCACTTGATTTAGTTGTTCTGCAAAGTGGAGACACTCTGCAATGTGCCTGTTGTCCTACGCAATCTAAAATGCGTTGACCACGTGACCCAGAAATATTAAATTCACATTATTTATTAATATGAGATTTAATTAGATGTATACAATGGAAACTGTTTAATAGACATCATATACATTTTTTTTTTTAATACAGGTTCTTGCTATACTAGTGAATATATTTGGTGGTATTATGAGATGTGATGTAATTGCTCAAGGTATCATTATGGCTGTAAAGGACTTGGAATTAAGGATACCTATTGTTGTCCGTTTGCAAGGTAATTCTTTGTGTAATGTGTTACGGTAACCTGATTGTAAACTTGCTTCTCTTAAAGGGTATCTCCACTGCTTAAAACTTTTTCTGCTATTTAGTTTTATTGAAGACACCGCTCCTTTACCTCCCGTTCTTCAATAAAACTAATTTAAGAAGTGGAGATACCCTTTAACCCTTTCACTGCCAGGAGATTTTCATTTTTTTTTGCGTTAACTGCCAGAAGAATTTTCAGGATTTTGCCCTCAATCGCTTTAGACTAATTTTACAGTAGGAAACCTTGCAGTAAATCAGGAATATTATACATTGTTTTTTTTCAGCACAAAGTCTACTTTAACATGGTAACAGAATTTTGTAACTTTTCTGGAAATTTTACTGGAATTATTGGTAAAATATGTAAAAAAAATTGAAAATTGCAAATTTTCATGGATTTTTCCATTTTTACTGATAGTTATCTTAAGGTTACACACAAATTCTTACTGTTTCTAAAAGCTCGATACTCCCGAGTACAACATACCAGATATATGTAGGTACCCCACTTTTCCTGTACAGGAGACCCCCTCAAACTAAAACTGCACCTTCAGAATATTACACCAAATTAAAATGTATAACCACTACTGACAGTAACATAGAATATCTTCCAAATTAACAAAATATCCCCACAAGTGAGATATTTTTAGAAACTACACACCGCAGGATTTTATGAGTGAGGTTAGTTTCGATCAAAATGCAGATACCCGACACAGCTCTTCGTCCAATTGTAAGTTATTTTCTCACATTTTCCTTTTTTCCTCAACTGTAAAATCAGAGACAAAATCAAATGCGAATTTCAGCTAAAAGCTGTGGAGGAAAGTTCAAACGCATCTCAAATATGAAAGCCTAACCCCTCCCGAATAAAACGGTATGCCACATTCATGGGTGTTACCCAGAGACATGGCTACCATACCCAGAGAAACCAACGTGACCAGTGCCAAATGTCGTAGCAGCAAAAAAAAATTAGCCAGTTTTGTATTTGAACGTCTGCAGTTTTTCCACAAAACACCCCCCCAACTCAGAAATACCCCCCACACACTATATATTCTGAAATCTACACACCTTCAGCTATGTAACCTGTAGTTGTTCATTCATACCATCAATGGTGTGGGGCAGTTCTTCGTAGAAGTTTGCATTTCCGCTTTTCAAAAAATTAACAAAAAACAACTTCAAAGGTAGAAACATGCCAAACCCTATGGAATGTAAAAAAAAGTTACCAAATATCAATCTCCCAAATGTCCTGAATCAAACGGTATGCCATATGTGTGGTTACACACGGACGTGGAAGCGAAAAGCCACAAAGTGAGACAATGCACGATGGCTCAGAAACGCAAAATATTTAGCCAACTCAGATTTGGAACGTCTCAGTTTTTTCAACAAAACACCCCCTAACTTAGAAATAACCCCCACAAACTATATTTCCTGAAATCTACACACCTTCAGATAGTAACACTGTGTTTGTTCATTCATCACATCAATGGTGGGCGCAATTCTTCGTAGAAGTTCGCATTTGTCTGAAAAATGAACAAAAAAACAATTCAAAAGGTAGAATCATGCCAAAACCTCATGGAATGTAAAAAAAAGTTACTAATATCAATTCCCAAAGTCCTGAACAAACGGTATGCCATATGTGTGGTTACACACGTGGACGTGGAAGCGAAAAGCCACAAAGTGAGACAATGCACGATGGCTCAGAAACAGCAAATATTAGCCAATTCGAATTTGGACAGTCTGCAGTTTTTCACAAAAACCCCCATAACTTAGAAATAACCCCCACAAACTATATATTCTGAAATCTACACACCTTAGCTATGAACACTGTAGTTTGTTCATTCTTACCATCAATGGCGTGGGCCAATTCTTCGAGACGTTCGCATTTGTCTGAAAAATGAAAAAAACAACTTCAAAGGTAGGAATCATGCCAAAACCTCATGAATCTAAAAAAAAGTTACTAAATATTAATCTTCAAATGTCCTGAATCAAACGGTATGCCATATGTGTGGTTACACACGGGACGTGGAAGCGAAAAGCCACAAAGTGAGACATGCACGATGGCTCAGAAACAGCGAAAATATTTAGCCAATTCCGAATTTGGACAGTCCAGTTTTTTCCACAAAACACCCCCGTAACTTAGAAATAACCCCCACAAACTATATATTCCTGAAATCTACACACCTTCAGCTAGTAACACTGTAGTTTGTTCATTCATACCCATCAATGGCGTGGGCGCAATTCTTCGTAGAAGTTCGCATTTGTTGAAAAATGAACAAAAAACAACTTCAAAAGGTAGGAATCCGCCAAAACCTCATGGAATCTAAAAAAAAGTTACTAAATATTAATCTCCCAAATGTCCTGAATCAAACGGTATGCCATAGTGTGGTTACACCGCGGCGTGGAGCGAAAAGCCAAAGAGGACAATGCACGATGGTCCGAAACAGCGAAAATATTTAGCCAATTCCGATAGGACAGTCTGCAGTTTTTTCCACAAAAACACCCCCGTAACTAGAAAAACCCCCACAAACTATATATTCCTGAAATCTACACACCCTCAGCTATGTAACACTGTAGTTTGTTCATTCATACCATCAATGGCGTGGGCCAATTTTCGTAGAGTTCGCATTTGTCTGAAAAAATGCAAAAAACACACTTCAAAAGGTAGGAAATCATGCCAAAACCTCATGGAATCTAAAAAAAAGTTACTAAATATAATCTTCCAAAAGTCCTGAATCAAACGGTATGCCATATGTGTGGTTACACGAGGACGTGGGAGCGAAAAGCCACAAAGTGAGACAATGCACGATGGCTCAGAAACAGCGAAAATATTTAGCCAATCCGAATTTGGACAGTCTCAGTTTTTCCACAAAACACCCCCGTAACTTAGAAATAACCCCACAAACTAATATTCCTGAAATCTACAACACTTCAGCTATGTAACACTGTAGTTGTTCATTCATACCATCAATGGCGTGGGGCAATTCTTCGTAGAAGTTCGCATTTGTCTGAAAAATGAACAAAAAAACAACTTCAAAAGGTAGGAATCATGCCAAAACCTCATGGAATCAAAAAAAGTTACTAAATATTAATCTCCAATGTCTGAATAAACGGTATGCCATATGTGTGGTTACACACGCGGACGTGGAAGCGAAAAGCACAAAAGTGAGACAATGCACGATGGCTCAGAAACAGCGAATATTTAGCCAATTCGAATTGGACAGTCTGCAGTTTTTTCCACAAAACACCCCGATACTTAGAAATAACCCCACAAACTATATATCCTGAAATCTACACACCCTCAGCTATGTAACACTGTAGTTTGTTCATTATACCATCAATGCGTGGGCGCAATTCTTGTAGCGTGCATTTGTCTGAAAAAATGACAACAAAACAACTTTAAAAGGTAGGAATCATGCCAAAACTCATGGAATCTAAAAAAAAGTTAATACATATTAATCTTCCAAATGTCCTGAATCATTTATTTATTTATAACCTACCCCCTTAACCCTTTCACTGCCAGGAGATTTTCATTTTTTTTTGCGTTAACTGCCAGAAGAATTTTCAGGATTTTGCCCTCAATCGCTTTAGACTAATTTTACAGTAGGAAACCTTGCAGTAAATCAGGAATATTATACATTGTTTTTTTCAGCACAAAGTCTACTTTAACATGGTAACAGAATTTTGTAACTTTTCTGGAAATTTTACTGGAATTATGGGTAAAATATGAAAAAAAAATGAAAAATTTGCAAATTTTCATGGATTTTTCCCATTTTTACTGATAGTTATCTTAAGGTTACGCACAAAATTCTTACTGTTTCTAAAAGCTCAGATACTCCCGAGTACAACAATACCAGATATATGTAGGTACCCCACTTTTCCTGTACAGGAGACCCCCTCAAACTAAAACTGCACCTTCAACAATATTACACCAAATTAAAATGTATAACCACTACTGACAGTTAACATAGAATATCTTCCAAATTAACTAAAATATCCCCACAAGTGAGATATTTTTAGAAACTACACACCCGCAGGATTTTATGAGTGAGGTTAGTTTCGATCAAAATGCAGATACCTGGACACAGCTCTTCGTCCAATTGTAAGTTATTTTCTCACATTTTCCTTTTTTTCCTCAACTGTAAAATCAGAGACAAAATCAAATGCGAATTTCAGCTAAAAGCTGTGGAGGAAAGTTCAAACGCATCTCAAATATGAAAGCCTAACCCCTCCCGAATAAAACGGTATGCCACATTCATGGGTGTACCCAGAGACATGGCTACCAACTAACCCAGAGCGTATAGAAAAGGTACTGCACACCCTGGGCACTAGCATGTGCCTCTAATTAGTTTCCTGGTGGTGCTGGTCACTGGAACGTTCTGCCACGTCCTAGGTAAGATCAGTATAGAGAATGATGACCGCACACATCCAATAACCCAGAGCGTGACCAGTGCCAAATGTCAGTAGCAGCAAAAAAAAATTAGCCAGTTTTGTATTTGAACAGTCTGCAGTTTTTCCACAAAACACCCCCCCCAACTCAGAAATACCCCCCACAAACTATATATTTCTGAAATCTACACACCTTCAGCTATGTAACGCTGTAGTTCGTTCATTCATACCATCAATGGTGTGGGCGCAATTCTCTGTAGGGGGGGGGGGGACGTTCGCATTTGTCTGAAAAAAAACAAAAAACAACTTCAATAGGTAGGAATCATGCCAAAACCTCATGGATCTAAAAAAAAGTTACTAATATTAATCTTCCAAATGTCCTGAATCAAACGGTATGCCATATGTGTGGTTACACACGGACGTGGAAGCGAAAAGCCACAAAGTGAGACAATGCATGATGGCTCAGAAACGCGAAAATTTAGCCCTCCGATTTGGACAGTCTACAGTTTTTTCCACAAAACACCACCCCGTAACTTAGAAATAACCCCCACAAACTATATATTCCTGAAATTTACACACCTTCAGCTATGTAACACTGTAGCTTGTTCATTCATACCATCAATGGTGTGGGCGCAGTTCTTCTAGAAGTTCGCATTTGTCTGAAAAATGAACAAAAACAACTTCAAAGGTAGAAATCATGCCAAACACCTCATGGAATGTAAAAAAAAGTTACTAAATCAATCTCCCAAATGTCCTGAATCAAACGGTATGCCATATGTGTGTTTACACACGTGGACGTGAAGCCAAAAGCCAACAAAGTGAACAATGCACGATGGCTCAGAACAGCAAAAATATTCAGCCAAATCTGAATTTGACAGTCTGCAATTTTTCCCCACAAAACAAACCCCACAAACATATATTTCTCAAATCCCCAACCTTTATCTACGAAATTCTGTATTTTGTTCATTCGTACCATCAATGGTTGGGCGCAGTTCTTCGTAGAAGTTCACAGTTTTAGCAGATTTTCTAAAAATTTGGAAAAAACACTCTCAAAGGTAGAAATCATGCCCAAACCTAATAATTTAAAAAAAAGTTACCAAATATCAATCTCTCCCAATGTCCTGAATCAACGGTATGCCATATTGTGGTTACACACCCGGATGTGGAAGCGAAAAGCCCCAAAGTGAGACAATGCACGATGGCTCAAAACGGCAAAAATTTAGCCAACTCCGAATTTGGACAGTCTTCAGTTTTTTCAACAAACACCCCCCGTAACTTGGAAATAACCCCCACAAACTAATATTCCTGAAATCTACACACCTTCAGCTATGTAACACTGTACTTTTGTTCATTCATACCATCAATGTGTGGGCGCAGTTCTTCTAGAAGTTCGCATTTGTCTGAAAAAGAACAAAAAACAAAACACTTCAAAGGTAGAATCATGCCAAAACTCCATGGAATGTAAAAAAGTTACTAAATACAATCTCCCAAATGTCCTGAATCAAACGGTTGCCATATGTGTGGTTACACACGTGGACGTGGAAGCAAAGCCACAAAGTGAACAATGCACGATGGCTCAGAAACAGCAAAATATTCAGCCAATCTGAATTTGAACAGTCTGCAATTTTTCCCCACAAACACCCCCCACAAACCAATATTTCTCAAATCTACACACCTTTATCTACAGAATTCTGTCTGTTGTTTCATTCGATACCATCAATGGTGTGGGCGCAGTTCTTCGTAGAAGTTCACAGTTTAGCAGATTTCTAAAAATTGAAAAAAACAATCTCAAAGGTAGAAATCATGCCAAAATCCCATAATGTAAAAAAAAGTTACCAAATATCAATCTCCCAAATTCCTGAATCAAACGGTAGGCCATATTGTGGTTCACACCCGGACGTGGAAGCGAAAAGCCACAAAGTGAGACAATGCACGATGGCTCAGAAATGGCAAAAATATTTAGCCAACTCCGAATTTGGACAGTCTTCAGTTTTTCAACAAAACACCCCCGTAACTTAGAAATAACCCCCACAAACTAATATTCCTGAATCTACACCCCTTCAGCTATGAACACTGTAGTTTGTTCATTCATACCATCATGGCGTGGCGCAATTCTTCGTAGAAGTTCGCATTTGTCTGAAAATGAACAAAAACAATTTCAAAAGGTGGAATCATGCCAAAACCTCATGGAATCTAAAAAAAAGTTACTAAATATAATCTCCCAATGTCCTGAATCAAACGGTATGCCATGTGTGGTTACACACGCGGACTGGAAGCGAAAAGCCACAAAGTGAACAATGCACGATGGCTCAGAAACAGCGAAATATTTAGCCAATTCCGAATTCGGACAGTCTGCAGTTTTTTCCACAACAACCCCCGTAACTTAGAAATAACCCCCCAAAACTATATATTCCTGAAATCTACACACTTCAGCTATGTAACACTGTAGTTTGTTCATTCATACCATCAATGGCGTGGGCGCAATTCTTCGTAGAATTTCGCATTTGTCTGAAAAATGACAAAAAACAACTTCAGAAGGTAGAAATCATGCCAAAACCTCATGGAATCTAAAAAAAAGTTACTAAATATCAATCTCCAAATGTCCTGAATCAAACGGTATGCCATATGTGTGGTTACACACGCGGACTGGGCGAAAAGCCACAAAGTGAGACAATGCACGATGGCCAGAAACAGCGAAAATATTTACCAATTCCGAATTCGGACAGTCTACAGTTTTTTCCACAAAACACCCCCGTAACTTAGAAATAACCCCCACAAACTATATATTCCTAAATCTACACACCTTCAGCTATGTAACACTGTAGTTTTGTTCATTCATACCATCAATGGCGTGGGCGCAATTCTTCGTAGAATTTCCATTTGTCTGAAAATGAACAAAAAACCTTCAACGGTAGAATCATGCCAAAACCTCATGGAATCTAAAAAAAAGTTACTAAATATCAATCCCCAAATGTCCTGAATCAAACGTATGCCATATGTGTGTTGTTACACACGCGGACGTGGAGCGAAAAGCCACAAAGTGAGACAATGCACGATGGCTCAAAACGCGAAATTAGCCAACTCCGAATTTGGACAGTCTACAGTTTTTTCCACAAACACCCCCGTAACTTAGAAATAACCCCCAAACTATATATTCCTGAATTTACACACCTTCAGCTATGTAACACTGTAGCTTGTTCATTCATACCATCAATGGTGTGGCGCAGTTCTTATAGAAGTTCGCATTTGTCTGAAAAATGAACAAAAAACAACTTCAAAAGGTAGAAATCATGCCAAAACCTCATGGAATGTAAAAAAAGTTACTAAATATCAATCTCCCAAATGTCCTGAATCAAACGGTATGCCATATGTGTGGTTACACACGTGGACGTGGAGCCAAAAGCCACAAGTGAAACAATGGCACGATGGCTCAGAACACAAAAATATTCAGCCAAATCTATTTGAACAGTCTGCAATTTTTCCCCACAAAACAACCCCCACAACCTATATTTCTCAAATCCACACACCTTTATCTACGAAATTCTGTAGTTTGTTCATTCGTACCATCAATGGTGTGGGCGCAGTTCTTCGTAGAAGTTCACATTTTTAGCAGATTTCTAAAAAATTTGGAAAAAAACACACTCAAAGGTAGAAAATCATGCCAAAATCCCAGTAATGTAAAAAAAAGTTACCAAATATCAATCTCCCAAATGTCCTGAATCAAACGGTATGCCCTATGTATGGTTACACACGCAAACGTGGAATCAACTAGCCACAAGTGAGCCAATGAACAATGGCCCATTACAGCAACTTTCTGATTTGTCAGACTAACAACCCCCTCTATATGAAAATACCCCACCAAAACTATATATTCTTGAATTTACACATCTCAGCTACACAATGGTGTGTTTCTTTTATGCATACCACAATGGTATGAGCGCAGTTTCATGTAAAATTTTGCTTTTTTACCAGATTTTCAGGAAAAATTTATAAAAATACAATTGAAGTTAAAATCATGGCAAATTTCCAGGTCATGTAAAAAAACTTGTCAATTATCAACTTCCAAATGCCCTGAATCAAACGGTTGCCATATGCGTGGAGTACACAGGGACATGGCCACCAACTAGCTCAATGAGACACATCACAGTGTAATTACAAGAAAGAATGAAAGTGCTCTGTAATTTGAACAGCCTAAACTTTTCTAAGGAAACAGTCCCGAACATGGAAATTCTCCCCACAAACTATATATTTTTGGAATCTACACACCTTCAGCTACGTTACGATGCCATGCTTTCATACTACATGAAGAATTCCAGACCCACTGATCCAAAGAAATCCGTTTTTACAGTTTTTGTGAAAAATAAAATAGATGATTCAAGGGTTGAAATCCTACCTAAACCCTTTTGACAGCAAAAAACCCACTAAATCTCAATCTCCCACAATCCTGCATCACGGTTATGCTATATGTGTGTGCACACAGAGACGTGGGCCACCAACTAGCTCAAATTGGACGCATGCACAAGTCCATTACAAGAAAAATCAAAGTGTTCTGTATTTGAACAGCCTAATCAACTTGGAAATACCCCCACAAACTATATATTTTTGAACTACACACCTTCAGCTACGATGGTATCACTTTCATTATACATGAAGAATTCCAGGCGCTGTTATCCTAGAACTCCGTGCTTTTAGGAGATTTTGTAAAAATAAAATAGAGGACTCAATGGTTAAATCCTACCTAAACCCACTCGGCAAGTAAAAAAACCACTAAACGGCAGTCCTCCACATGTCCTGAATCAAACGGTATGCCATAAGGGTGGGTGCAAACAGAGACGGGGCCACCAACTAGCTCAATGGATCCATGCGCAATTGCAATTATAAGAAAAAATTAAAAAACGCCACAACCCACCCCCCACCCACCCCCCTCTATCCCCACTCCCCTTTTAGTGGAAAACCAGTTAGTACGGAGAGTCACACAAGTTTTTGCACACTTTACTGATCCTAAAAAAATCAATACGGTCTTTTTTGGTACCTCCCAAAATTTCCTACTAAAATAGGCTTGTTTCCCTTGAAATCCAACAAATAAATGATCCGCGTTTACTTTACGATATCACCGGGGACATTGGAAGCTTGGAGAAGACAAAGTTTTTGCTAATTTTTAGTTTTAGGGTAAAAAAAAAAAAGGTGTGTGTATCACTTTAGATTTTTTTTGTGTGCATTTCCCCTTTTTTTGGGGGATCATTCCCAAAGATGATCATCAAATCATCTTAGGGAATGATACCGAACTTGGAATACGCATAAATGCCCGTTTTCCAATTCGAATCCGATCGGAAAAATCACTTCCCGGAAATCATTTTCCAGAAGTGATTTTTCAATCATTGGCAAAGATCAATAATTGGTGATCAGAAGTGATCACCAAATTTTGATCTCGTCGCCATTTTTTTTCTAAGTCTTCGCTATAGCAAAGACTTGAAAAAATCCTATTTGTGAATGGAACTTTGAGTTCCATTCACAAAATGTATAGTAAAGCTGGCGCTTGACAGCTTGTGCTATACATATTCACATGATCTAAAAAGAGATTGTGCTGCATACCTCCACTAGACCACCAGGGCAGCATCTACCTCTCTAGGGAAGACCCCGGTGAAGCAGGAAGCAGAGTGATGTCACCGGGGTCTCCCTTTCCGGAATGAAGATTTCCTCCTCTCCTTCTCCACGTGGGACCGGCTGCCGGGCTGCAGGTAGGGATATCTCCCGATCCCCCCCCTCGGATTTGGACGAAACCGAGGGGGGATCGAGGGGGCTAGGGGGGCAGTTGAATGCTGCCCCCCGATCGCCCCTAGCAGGGGGAAGAAAAAATTTGGGAGGGGGGAAGCCACAGATCGTATATTCACGATCTGTGGCAGTTTGAGTATTCACTGCACAGATCGTGAATATACGATCTGTGGCAGGGAAAGGGTTAAGCCACTGTGTTGATAATTATACAAACATCATATACGTAAGAAGCAATCAACCTGTATAGGATTTGGGAAAGAATTATAACATCTTGTTGGCTGGTCACAAGCTGCTAAAAGCTCATCAACAGAGTATTTTTTCTGAATTTGGGTCAAAAAGATTTTTGTTATCCATAAAACATCTATTTATTCCAGAGGCCAGTGTCTAAGGATCATTCTTTCCATACATTACAATCCCAGATGTATTCCTTGCTTAGGAAAGAATATTGTTCACTTTTTATTGTGGAAAGCATTTTATATATCATAGAAAGCCATGAGATGCATTTAAATAATGATTTATAATAACATTGGACAGTAAGATTTTGTGGTCTCGAAGTGCGTTATCCAGCAGCCTGATTGATAGACTGATTTTGTAGTAAATAGACACCTTCTGACCAGTTCTCCCCTGCCCATCTCTGCATGGCATTCAGTAGAAAAGCAAACACATGCTCAGACATGTTTTCCTTACCTGACACTGACAGAAGCAACTATGCCTATTGGATTATCAGTGAGAAGGTGAAATTTGAGCTTTAAACTGCAGCTTGTATTTATATAACAAAGAGCCCTACTACATGATTGACTGTACTTGGAGATGTAACATTAAGCTTGGGGCTTCAATTAGTATTAAATATTTTTGCTGTTTACTTAAAAAAGAATATGGTGTACAAACAGTAACTGACTGCTCTCTGGCTCCTCCCTCAGTCAGTGTCACAGACTTTACTTCCATTCTCTGACACTGGCAATCATATGTTAATAAAGGGGAGGTCATAGTGGGGGAGGAGACAGAGATCTGTTGGTTACAGCAGGAATTGCAGTTAGTAGCTACATGAGTATAGTTTTCCTTTAAGTATTCGTAACATGTACATGCAGATTCTTGAATATATGGTAAATGTATCCAATACCTAGTTATAATATATACTAGATAATAATGTTAGCTTAAAATTATATCCAGTATAGCTATAAAAACAAGTGTACAATAGTAATCACTAGTCATGTATTCATTGTCAATCATTCATCACGACTGATTACATGATTAATGCAATTTAATGTATTTTGTGGTAATGAAATGTCCATGTAGATTAGTATAATTGATGAAAATCTTTGTAGTAGAGGGTGGTTGAGCCAATTTAAACCTGACTTGGAATTGCTTTTTTGGAAATAAATTTGAAGGAAGAACAAAAACAGTCATGTTTCTTTATTTCTTCTAAATTTCTAAATGTTGTATTTAGTCCTTATTAAGGGTTTCCTTCTTGCAGGAACAAGAGTTGACGATGCCAAGGCACTTATTACAGCTAGTGGTCTAAAAATTCTTGCATGTGATGATCTGGATGAAGCCGCCAAGATGGTAAATGCCTTTTAAAGTTTTGTAAAGAGATCTGGTACTGCAGTTAAAAGCTTTATATTTCAGGCCCATAAAAGCACCAATCCTGATCGTACAATATCAGGATCCAATAGCAAAACAGGAAACATTTCTATTGGATCAATACCGATCGTGCGATTGGAATTGGTATGGACCCCATAATACATCTTAACAGTCTTCTGGATTTAGATTCCTCAGCAGTTAATATAAAACATCAGGACAGAGCATTTAACAGGGTCTTTAAAATTCTATATCAGGAAACATAAATACCTCTTTCAATAAGAACATATATCCATTTGCATTTGAGGCACTAAAGTTTTACTCATTTGTAACTGTTCCTAGTTATGGAAGTGCTGTAAATCTTAAAGGATTATGTGGTGTAAATTACCTAATTGCTAAAAATTATCTTTTAATTAAATCCCCTGTTACTACTTAATAAAGTTCAAAACAAGGTTTAAAACATTATTTAGAAGGATTAAATGAAAGACCTTTAGACATCTCACCAGGTTCCGTTACTCAGCTACACCTGAAATTACACTGAATTATAAAGGCAGACTGCTATGAAGTAAGGCTCTTGTGTTTGAAATGATTGTCTTTTTGTGAAAGGAATTGCCCCCTTTATACTGTTTTGTTGTTTTTTTTGCCTTCCTCTTGATAAACTGTTAGGCAGAAAATGTGGGTTTTGCTTAGTAGGTTGGACTAGATGGCCATATGTCTTTATTCAACCCTTAAAATTACTATACTTAATGTTCAAACCACCATGACCATCTCTTTCTGAGGAGTCTGCTACAATATTGTGTTACCCAGTGCAGAGCTGGCTCAGTATTGGTAGCAGGTAGGTGTAAGCACATCTGCATGAACAGGAACACAGTGAAGACTTAAGAATGACCTTCAGGAAGACAGTAAAGAAGCTACTTCTTTCTAAGAAAAACATGAATGAGAGACTGAAATTTGGCAAGAAGTAAAAGGATTGGACAGCAGAATACTGGTGCAAAGAGTGTAGCATCCTGAGACAGTCCATGTGTAGGCATTGCTTGTTATTCAAGGGAGTGGCCATGCAAACATTTCTGCCCAAGAATGCTGCCATCGATTAAGAATGGTATCAAAACATAATTGATGTGATCTGTTCAGCATGACAGAGTACCATGTTACAAAGCAAAACTGATAATGAAGTGGCTCAGAAATCATAACATTAAAACTTTAAACCCTTGGATGAGAAACTCAAGCAAATTAAAAAGGTTCAACTATAGGCTTATCACAGGATAAAAGATATGAATATTGTGTTTCAGTACACCATTACTGAAAGAAATATTTAAGTCACATGATACTGATGTTCAGATATTGTGATTAAATGTAGGAGCATAGGCAATTTCATATGTAAAAAAAAAACATTGAATTGAACATTTTTATTATCTCCACAGGTTGTAAAACTTTCTGAAATCGTAACTTTGGCCAAGCAAGCTCAAGTTGATGTTAAATTTCAGTTGCCCATCTAATGCTGCTGGATGGCTTTGATGACCTGGACCTATGTTAGTTTTTTCCTTCTTCCTTTTTAGGTTTTAATTAAATGCTCAATTACTTTGAAATGGTTGGTGTTGAAACTTGATACTTTGAAAAATCATTGTCACATTACTTTTATATATATATTTATATGTTGTCAGTATTTTTCCAATCTACATAACCATTTTGCCACATCCCAAAGCTGTGAAATCAAACTTGATTGTAAAACAACCTTTTATCTGTTCACTTATCTTTCTTGCCTTGTCATCTTCCCGTTGGTGGTGTTACAAGTTTTCAAGAGCTAAAAGTGCAAGAATCATAACTTTCAGTAGTGCTGTATATAATGTACATTTGAAAAAGTCTAAGATGTAATTCCGTTTGGTAAGGGTAAGTTATCAAATGGTTCACACGGATTATATAAGACTATAAGAGCACTTAAAGGTCTTTGACCTACCTAATGGCTAGAACATATCTCTAACGGCCCGCTTAAAGTGGTGCTTTTTTTCTGTATAGTTAGATCTTACTATGCAAAGCTTACTTAAAAGGAAAATTAAAGCTAAAATATAAATAAGCGTAAATGGATTCTGTAATTCATAACTTAAAGATAGCTGTATTGATTGTCTCTTAGATCAGCAGGATTTTGTAGAAAGCGATGCTTTTACTGATAGTGCTCTGGACACTTACCTAGTGGCACATGGTCAGTTACTTCCTTCCTCTTAGCCCCTCCCAGAACTGTAAAGTAACTATTGGTTGACCTTCATGTGACCTCTATGTAATCAAGACTAAAGCTGGGATACACACATTAACGATTAAGCCCCGATATCGTCGGATCCGACGGTATCGGCTAAATCGTTACGTGTGTACGTTCGTTTCCCGAACGAGCGCGCGGCCGCCAAACGATCGGGTCGGCCAAACGCTCTGTTGGGAAAGGCCGAAAATTTCCATCGCCGCGCTAGACTCCCTATAGAGGAGTCAGCGCGGCCGATGGAAACACACAGTCCCGAGCGTTCTCACATAGGAGAACCTCGGGACGTGTGTGTATGCAGATCTTTGAAAGATGGCAACAGGATCTTGCAGATCTTGTCTGTCATCTTTCAGAAATCTGTACTCTTTGTGTGTACCTAGCTTTAGCAGCTCGAAAACCAATTTTAATTCTCCTTCAACAAAACATATTTCCTATTGTAAGAATTTAGGTAAATAGAAAGATCTTTGTCATATAAATATGTTTTTCGGTTTTGATTCTAATCACACAAAATAGCTAATAATTTAAACAATTTTTATGGAAACATTTTCACATTTTGTTTGCAGTTATGTATGCATGTTTCGGCTAATATGACCACTACATATAATATAGATAAGTGTGAGTATAGAATGGTCACCTCTTGTTCTCTCCAATGTATACAATTTAAAATATAGGATATGATCTTAAAATATTAACTTTTGTTTGGGGAAATTAATTTGGTCAGTGTCTGCTTTGCATATGATCCCTAAAGTTCTCAAAACATAAGGATCTGTTTTTTCATATTCATGCCTACACAAATGTAATTGAAAAGTTCACACCCCCACACAAACTTTGGTATTCCGAATATTCTCACACACACACAAACCCCCTCAAACCAATTTTCACAAAAATTAGCATTCTCCCTTACGCTGCTAAAGCCATATATATATCACTCTGAACTCCTCTAGTCCCTTCCTGCTCTTTTCTGACTCCTTTATGGCTTTGTTAGCTTGCACAGCTGTAAAGCAGGTGAGCAATGCAGTTGTTGTAAGTCATTGGCTATAATGTCACCGTCATAGCCTTGACAGATGTCTGCAACATGGAAGTGCAATAGAGCCTTTCGAGGGACTGGATGAGTTCAGTGTAAGGGGGAGGAGTGAATACTCAGAATACAACAGTTTGCTGTTTTTCTTAAACAAAAACAATACACAATGGCAACAAAACAACTGAGTTTTAAAAAGGTTCTCACTGTAGAAGAAAGTTGTAATATTTAATATCATCACATGTTACATTTTGTTACTCTTACTTAGATGAGTATTAAATAAAATTGAAACTTAAAATTTGTTAATTTCCTAAAATTCTTGTTAACGAAAATTAGTTTTTATAAGAAGTGAACAAGTATTAAGTATTAATGCATTTCTTGGATTAACATGGCCACAAAGCTAAAGCTAGGTACACTCACTAGTGATATAGCCCCTGATACCGTGGGATCCAATGTTATCAAGGCTTTATTGGCAGTTTGTGTAGCGGCTTTCCCGAACGAACACGTGGCCTCTGAATGTTCGGGTAGTTTCCCTATAGGGGAGGCAGTCGAGGAAAACACACAGTCCCAAAAGTTCTCCCTATCCTGTCTGTCATCTTTCAAAAATCTTTCCTGTGTGTACCTAAGTTAGTGGCTGTACGAAAAAAAATACTGAACAAGTATGGTCTGTTTGGTTGCAAGGAAAATGCCTCATCTTTCTTAAAACAGCACAACAACGTGGCCTTGGTATGCAAAATTGAATCTGAACATAAAAAGGGAACCTATTGAAGAATGTCCAAAGTGTTGCTTAAATGCACAGCACCATTCAATTCCAATAGTCACTTGGAATAGTCATCACGAAAATGCACACAGCAGAAATGTTTATGATAATAAGGCACTTAATTGACAGCTGCAATGTAAGATGTTTCCAAAAATATCTAAAGAAATAGGGGCAGATTTACAAATAAATGGTACAGGGTGGTATTACCTGGGTTCTCCTTGTAAGGTATAGGTAAGGAGTCCTTCATTAAGATCCAGAGACGTCCATAAAAGATGCATATAAGAAGAGGCAGGGCCGGAAAAATATCTCTACTCGAGTATAAGCCAAGGTTTTTATTTTTCAAAATGAACCTGAATAGCTAACCTCTGCTTATATTCGAGGCACAGCAGTTACCAGGACAATTTGCTGCACACTGCCCCTTTAAGGCAGCT
The DNA here is from genome assembly GCA_019447015.1 of Hymenochirus boettgeri. NCBI lineage: Eukaryota > Metazoa > Chordata > Amphibia > Anura > Pipidae > Hymenochirus > Hymenochirus boettgeri. Next base: position 258,555,477 of record CM033470.1, on the reverse strand, counting down.
AGGGGCAATGGGGGGGCAGCATTCAAGTGCCCGCCTAGCCCCCTGATCCCCCATCAGTTTCATCATAAATCTGTGACCGGTAGGAATCGTTGGCTAAGCTGATTGGAGATCGCATTAAGGGAGATCCCGGTAACATCACTGGATTTCCTCTCAGCACCGGGGTCTTCCCTTAGGCATCCCCCGTGTTAGTGGTCTAGGGTACTGCACTGTGATCTCTATTCAGATCGCAGTGCAGTACAGGCTATAATAAGCTGTCAGTGTATGACAGCTTACTATAGTATTTGTGAATGGAGCTCAGGAGTTCATTTCACTGAAAGGATTAATATTATCTTTTTCTAAATTAATTAATGCCTCTCTTTCAAACTTGGTTAAGTTATCCTTAACTACGTGATTTTGTATAGCACTTTTAGAAATAGCCTTTTCCACCATATTAAAGGGTTTGAATGTACTTATGACTTCCCTCCTTCCTTATACAATATTTCTGTTCATATTTTTTCCCCCCAAACATGTATTAAGGTTTTTCACTTTGCTACTTAGCAAAGAATTGGTAGTTAAAAAAATGGAGGCAGAGATCAATTTTAGGTGATCATTTCTAATTATTGATGTTTGCCAATGAATGAAAAATCACTTCCTGGAAAATTCGTTCTGGGAAGTGTTTTTTTCCGAACGGATTTTGACTTGGAAAACGTCATTTATGCCCAATCCAAGTTGGTTATCATTCCCTAAGATGATCTGATGATTATCTTTGGGAGTGATAAAAAAAACAAAGTGAAATGCACATACAAAAAATCTTTAGTGATGCACACCCCTTTTTTTCATACACTAAAGCTATACTGTATGTGGTCATGGGGGCAATAGAGGTCATAACTTCTACCCTCAACTTATACTTGACTATATACGGTATGTATAAAACTACAAGTTTATTCCAAATTTGTTAAAAACGCCATGTTAAAAGCACAGAGGGGGACAAATTGATACTTCCCGACGTGTTTCGTGTATGAATACTATCCGCACTTGATCAGAGGAAATGGTCACAAACAGGACCACCCTTTTTATAGTTAAAGCTTAAGGCTGAGGCCACAATACAACGCACAAAATCGCGAGCGTGTGCGATTTCTGTGCGTTCGCGCACATAGTTTTGCGTTTGCGCGTGCATTTTCGCTATTTACAAAGAAAACGCATGCGATTGCGTGAAAAAAATAGTTGAACGCAAAATGGGAACGGACACGCAATCGCATGCACAACGGAAATCACGTGAATTTCCGAGTTTCTGCGATTTACGGTTTAATGAAAATCGCGAGCGAAAATGCGCCCGCAAACATGTGAAAAACGCGCTAGTGTGGACCAGCCCTAAAGATGTTCAGCCACATACCCTTATGATTCTCCTTAATTAGTGAAATATAAAGTTCTGATCCGGCTCCCTACTTTCTGGAACATGCAAGCAGGGGCCGGACCGGCAGCCGCATCTGTGATTGGCTGCCTGTCAGCCAATCACAGACACGGCTGCTGTCAATGGAGAGTGCCGCAGGAACGAAGGTTTGTTCAGAAGTAGAGTTCAGAACTTTTTTTTTTAGAAATTTGAAAATGTGGTTGGGGGTGGGCAGGGGAGCCCTACACTACAGAAAAGTGTTTTTATTGTAGGTGATGGCCAGCCAGGGAGGGATCTGTCACTGTCCTCTCACAGGACAGGGAGGAGGCAGGAACCTTTTACACAAGAAGACCGCTCGTACTCTTCAGTTTCCTGGACTTTGGACAAGCACTGTTGGAGAACTATAAGATAAGTTTATCAGGTAAAGTCAGTTACCTCCTTTTCCCTGTTCAAACCTTGGGGGTTTTATCCTGACTTCTAGAATCCACCACATCTCTCAAGGTGCTAAACGTAATTCTCGGTCACTATCCCTGGGACTCAAATTAACATGTTCAATCCCAATAATGTTCTACCAGCGTATTGGTGTCCGCATCTACAAATAAACGGTAGTCTCAATTAATGGGCAATTCAAAAAAAAAACATCTTTTCAGTATAGATGCCCTTTATGGTTAGGCTCACTTGATTGCACATAAAAATGTTCTGTGTTTCTACCATCCGATTGTGTCTGCTTGTTTCGGTTTTACATGTGCTTGCAGTTTGCGGGGGATTATGGGTGAAATGAAAATCTCATGTCATGTTAATTGAGTACACTTGTGTCTGCTTTTCTCTGCGCTTCCGTAGACTTGTATTATGTGTGATTGCATGCGTTAAAAAAAATGCAATAGATTGCAAAGCACATAGAGGGGCCTACTTCCCATGATTAACATTTTACATAAAATGTCATGCGGATAACAAAGAGGAAACGTCGCAAAACAAGGCAAAAATGCGTGGGGCCTCGCTTTAAAGCAGCTCATTAGAGCTTTTATTATTACTTGTCTGTTCCCCAGTTTCAAAAGTCTTACATTTTCTATCCCCACTCTAAAATCCTACAGTAAGGAGAATTGGGAGGTAGGGAGAATTAATTCTACCTCTTCGTCCCTGGTACTTTTCATTTTTAAAATGCAGTTTTTAAAAAAGGTTACACGTGTATTTTTGAGCCAAGAATGCCATTTGAAAATAAGACAATAAAAGACATTACAGTTGAAAAAATGTTTGCACCAGAGGCATAAAACAACAGTAGAGTATAGATATATGTAGTAGAGTATAATAAGCTTAATAGCACCTTCCAGTACTTTGCCAAAGTAACATTTACTTATTGTTATCTATATAGATAGCATCTTTTGAGTTATGTTACTAAATCAATGAATGATCTAATGAATTTTTAAAAATAATTATCACTAATTAGTCTATTCTCACACGAAAGGCCTTACATGAAAGTTCTTTGAACCATCCTCTGGCGGCTGCCGAGAGCAAAATGCTACAAGTACTGTTTTGTTAGCGGCAAACTTCTTGAATTGTTCATAAGTAGCCTCTTAGATATTGGTTCTTCTCTGTAACTGCTTCCTAAATGGCTGCATGCCGAACAGATGAATATAGGCTAAATGCCCTGTAATGGTCTTTTCACTTAATATGACTGTGCTTCAAATCTAGGCCAAAATTTTCTTTCATTTTGCCATTTAACACCTTACCCTCTTAGTTACGCCTTAATATTTATTCACAAAATCTTTGAATCTTATATTCTTCTATTTTCCCTCTGTCTTTTTTGCCAAAAAAAACACTACCAATCAGCCCTAATCCCAGTATGTTAATCTTATTTTATGCTATTTTAGAAAGACATAGCTGACCTGGAACTGTCTGTGTGCAGTAGTTTGGTATGCAACGCTGATTTGCCTTGAGCCTTATAATTATTCTGTGCTCCATTAACTTAAAAAAAAAAGTTCACTCTTGACCTTAAATCTTAAACTTGATTGACCACTTGGAAAGTGATTAATTTTACTGCACATGATTGCATGAATTATTCATGCTTTCGCTCCATTTACTCTGGCCGTATTGATTGCTATCCATCTATACCCCCAATAATAACTTTACAGTCTGACTTATTTTACTATGCCTCCCATGTATATTTGGAAAGACTATTAACTACAGCATGAGAAATTTAAGCACAGTATTGTTTGCAGTAATACATTTTTTTTAAAATTGTGTTTGCTGCTAGTACTATTCCTATAATTAGAATATTGTTAACACATCTACATATTAGTTTGTCATTTTTGTAAAGTGTTACCATATTATATTCTCAAGGAGATTCAATAAAAGTTCTTATTATTAAAAATGGGGCTAATTTTGCCCCAACCAATCAGATAATATTTAACATTTGAAAGCTAACATCTGATTGGTTGGGGCAAATTTAGCACAAACTTTTATTGAATAACCCTGATCTGTACTTTACCCTATATTTTATTTGACTACAGAGGTTACGGACCATGTTTCGCTAAAGCAACCTCTGTGGGTCTTTGGCCCAAAAAAGTTGTTTTTGTATTCATTTATTTTTAATAATACAGCATCATAAATGGGTAAGAATCGACGTGTCACCATATTTCACACTGACCTCCATTGGTCTCTGTTTACATAGTAATGGCATGCAGTTAGCAGACTGTGCTGCTTCACAAAACACATTTCTTCTTTGATTAGTTTTATATAACCCATCACCTTCTCCACCCTTCCTTAAAGGGACAGTTCAGTGGAAATTATCAATATTTGTTTAATTATTAGTTTGTGTAATGCATACTTGGTTATTCTACATATTCTCTCCCATTTTGAAAAAGCAGTTGATGCCATACCCTTTGCTGTTCCCTGTTGTTGACATTAGTGAGCTGCCATTTCAGGTTCTAATGGTCCTTCTTCTACCCAGGATGCACCACAATCTTGGAATGTTCCTAACAGTTATATTTACTGATTGGCTGTTGGATGGGTCAAAGATGCTCAGATCTCTACTGAGCAACTGAATCATCAATCGCTGGGTCAAGGGCAAGACCATAAAGGTCTCTACTAGGGGTCCTGCAAACAGGAAGTCAGTATTTCAGTTACATTTATTCATACACAGACACAATGCTGAATTGGCAGGTTAAGGTCATTCGGATAAAAAATACTGCTCTTTTTTCTGAAAAGTACATGTATTTCCACTGAACTTCCCCTTTAATGCATAAGCTGGTACTCCATGTGTAAAAATGTTCTGGTGTGTCTTACTATTCAACTGTCCATTTAGTTTAGGTAACATATAAAGTAACTTATACTTCACTTTCTGCAGCATAGAGCCCTTTTTGTAATAGTTAAGAAGTCTATCATTATCCATAAAAAAACAGATGTTATTGTATATACTTTTACATAATGTGCTATTTTGAATCCCATTTAAATCCATTATGTACCCCATGGGGGTAAATATGCTTTTTAAAGAGATTTATGCAAGTGATTTGCATGCGATTTACTTGGTTATCGGGGAATAAGCTGCAATTTCTCTAAATTTGTCATGTTCTTCCCTATATAACCAAAGACCCTTCTTCTGTCTTACTAGTCTTTCTGTTAAAAACATCTCTATCATTTTGTCTTTTAATGTGGCTCAGTTAAATATTGTCACTAAGGCTGAGGCCCCACTACAACGCACTAAATTGTGCATTGTGCCGCGTTTTAATATTATGTAAACGCATGCGTTTACGTAAAAAAATGGTGCATGCATGCACTAACGCGTGGGCATGGGAAATCGCGTGAATTTTTGCATTCCCGTGATTTCTATGTTAGCGAAAATCGTGGGAGTGCAATTGTGAGCGAAAACGTGCTAGTGTGGCCTAGCCCTAAACTAGAAGCTTAATGGAAAACTTAACATTAAGGGGCATTTCAAAACCTAGGAGAGGGCAATACGATAATGAGCACATCAAACAATTATGTTGACTGCATGCTATGTTCAATTACATTCATTTTTATAAAATCAAATATATTGCACAAAATCTACCACTCAAAATAGCCTTTATTAGTCCTTAACTGAACAGTTAAGGCAAAATCGTCAGAAATAACTTTGATAAACATTTCTTATCACTGATTCCTTCACACTAAAGATTTTTGTTTAAAAAAAAAATTTAAAAAAAGAATGTTTGAATTGACAACGTATTACAATTTTCATTTGAATTTAAAGGTCTAAAAAATGTAATGCAATGCACTTTTTAGCTTGTTACAGACATCATAAACAGAAAATCAGCAGTTAGTCTGGCAGCACTAATAATGTACAAGGTATAACTGCATGAGTCACACAGCTGAGATGATACATAATCCGATTAGAAAATGACATACTTGTGCTCCTGACAAAAGGTTAGCCAATGATTTACAGAAACCTTCAAAGCAAAATTCCTTCCTGAAAGTAATCATCACGTTTTGTGACCTTCAGAAGTACTCTGGCAATCACTTTCAACTCTGATGTTGAGGTAAGACAGAAAGGTGGGAATGCTATGTGTAACTGCTTGAAAAAGCACATCATCAGAATCCAGCAAAAATTTGTAAAGATTAACAATAAAGTATCCTTAAAGGGGAAGTTCAGTGCAAATGCATGTACTTTTCAGAAAAAAGAGCAGTATTTTTACCCCAATGACCTTAATCTGCCAATTCAGCATTTTGTCTGTGTATAAATAAATGCAATCGAAATACTGACTTCCTGTTTGCAGGACCCCTAGTAGAGATTGTTATGGTCTTTCCCTTGACCCAGCACCTGGGTTGATTCAGTTGCTCAGTAGAGATCTGAGCATCTTTGACTCATCCAACTGCCAATCAGTATAAATAACTGTTAGGAACATTCCAAGGATGTGGTGCATCCTGGGAAGAAGAAGGACCGTTAGAACCTGAAATGTCAGCTCACTAATGTCAACAGAAGGGAACAGCAAAAGGTATGAAATCAACTGATTTTTCAAAATGGGAGAGAATATGTAGAATAACTAAGAAGGCATTACACAAACTAACAATTTAACAAATATTGATAATTTCCACGGAACTGTCCCTTTAAAGGTTTCCATCTTCCTGCAACCCTAAACATTGGTGTCATTTTGCCAAAATGAAGAGTTTTTGCATCCTGAAGCCCTACTCTTTTCCCATTTTTTAAATATATTTTGCTAGAAATTTGTTGTTTAATGCATTTCTGATGATGCAACGATTTGCCAATACAAGCTGCATTATAAAAATGCTTTCTACAATGTGTTTTATTTTTATATGAACCTACAATCCAACTTTAGGAAATAAATCTATAATAAAAAGTTCCCCGAAGTTGGTCTTAAAACCGATTTCTATGGGAATCTTTTATTTGACTACAGATAACACAATTAGACTTTATATTTAAAAAGTTTATACATTTTCTGAAAGGAAACAGGGTGGACTGTGAGAGCTAATATGTATACGTGTTAAACTCCAGTTCACATTTGAAATTTTGTGTCAGGTGCAAAAAAGTTTAGAGATGGCCATGACAATCTCAAATATCCCAAGATCAACTCCAACTTTATCAATACCATTAACATTCAAGGTTCTTTATTTTTAGAAACTACCCTTTAAAATGATCCAATAAATAGATTTAAAGCAATGGATGTTTGTATACTTAAGAACATAATAAGTTAAATTCTGCATATTTTCAAAATGGAATAATAATGAAAATACCATTACTTAAATGTATTTCTAAAAAAGAGAATTATATAATGAATATTGATTTTCTTCCATAATATATGTTGATATAGTATAAACTGATAGGCAACCAAGCTGTTTACTCGGGTTGCTGGTATGTTTATTTACATTCTATAACTTGTATACCACTAACAGAAGCACTGGTGACCTGTCCTGTGATGTCACTGTACAGAAGACACAACTTTCCACTTTTGGATAAATCTAAATTTCCACGATTGGTTAAATATCTTTTGCACGACCCCCCAACCAAAAGATACACCCACGACGAATTGCTGGTTTGGCCGTCACGACAGATTGACGAACAATGTCCAAGCAAATGCATATTTACATACCATTATCGACTAAAATGCCCTTTTGTTGCGCGAGTGCACACGCACAGGACGTGTGTATGCTTTAGATGTGTAAAAGTTCAAAGCTGCTTTTAGAGCACTATGTATCAAATATATACTTCTAACTTGGTAAAATTTCCCTTTATAATGTTTTGCCTTTGTTAACCCACTGTAAACGTTTTTATAACATGCCTATGGAACTAATTTTTAGGAACCTGTTACCTTTTGCAGAGTGGCATTTCCACCACTTCAGTCAATGGCAGGGTAATTAAAATTCCCCATGATTAGTGACTCCGAACTTTGCATATGAAGCAGTATCTCTTCCTTCTTACTTGCATTTACTAATTTGTAACAGATACCTACAATCAATTTACCTTACCTCTTCCTATTATGATCAGCCTTTTCTGTACTATGTGCAGTAGTGAGGGAGTGATTGGAGACGTCCTGTGTTGCAGGAGAACAACATCCACTCTGTTAAGTGATCTGGCAGGACAGATAAATTAACAATGTATGCCAACAAGTTTACAATCTAATATGTCTTTATGCACATTTTTAAAGTAGACTACTGAATATTTTCTAGCTATCATGGAGCAGTTTTGCCCCTAGGAGGCAGTGTCTCTCTTTCAACTGCTTGAATAATTGCACAAGCAGGAGATGAATCCTGCATTCTATATAATACCCGGCACAATATCATCACATTGTTTTTTCTTGATATTTTATGATTGCCAAGCTGGATAAATCAATTGTATTCTCTGTTGGGCTGTAGATTAAATGAAAACAATGCTTGAGCAGACAGAATAAAACCGTTTAAGACAAATCTTCCTAATATGTCTATTACAAAACATTTGAAGGAGCTGCTTTATGTCTCCCATACAGCTATACCATTTCTTTTTCTAAGCGATTAGCTTTTGTGCAATTGTACTGTGGAGCAAGGGAAGCAATGGGGAGCTTAGAAACCACCCAACTTGTTAAATGCAGTTACAGTTATGATTATGTGACTATTTGATTGTTTATTTGTGTAAAATTTCGGAAAACTGCACAACCTTTAATGAAGAACCATTATATCTGTTGTATTCAGTTAGATCAACTGGACTTGAAGTTTAGTTCTTGAAGACGTTTCGCTAGTCATCTGACTGCTTTCTCAATTCAGAATGACTTGTACAAGAAAGTGGCAATTATGTACCCTGGAAAATCCAATTAGCATATCACAGCCAGGTGTTAGAAACCTCCTGAATCAAGGCGTGATTGCATTGTGGTTAAGAGATGTTATAGAAATGCCCAGGGTAAGGTGCCAAAACGGCTTTGTACATGGCAGACAGTCAGTTTTGAACCCCCCACCTCTATTCAGGCTTGTTTTCTTTATTTTCACATAAAGGCCTCCTTAACACCTCTCTTGAACCAGTCAGTTTCCTTTGCCAATATGTTAACATTACAATCTTCACCCTTTTTTCCTTAAGATGCAGGTACACGGCTGAGTCCTGACCCGAGGAATTGGCTCTTCTGTGCTGGGCCATACATTCATGCAGTTGCTGTTTGGTCTCCCCCACATACAAATCAGAGCATTCTTCACTGCACTGCGTATATGATGTCGCTTTTCTTGTGTTTCGGTATTGGGTCTTAGTTATAATTAATAGGATATTTACTATGTTTTTTTTTTTTTACATTACTATAATATGCATATGAACATAACACTTACTCATCCTTTTTATTTTTACATTAATAACATTCTATGCTATGCCTTGGGTTTAATGTATCAAAGTAGTACTTATGCTACCCACTTAGTGTAACAATGTATGTTGGAATAATTAGTATACCAGAGACCTTTAGGACTCTATATATCCCTTTAAAGATAATAACGCTTACTTGCTCAAGCCCCAAGCCTGTCGCTGATACACATAAACTTCTGGACACGAATAAAAAGCAATGTAGATTAGGTATACTGGAACTCACCGCTCCTTGTCGGTGGCTTGGGTGCCGCCTGCCCCGAACCCCTCGCTAGGTTCCACACTGGAAAGCAATTAAAAAAAAGGACTCCGCGCACTCCAATACAGATATAGCCACACAGGTCTGTTAAACTTCAAGTACAAACGTTTTATTGTGCTCACTGACTCCTCCATGTACAGATCACGCCTGACGCGTTTCGGATCTCCTGCGGTCCTTACTAATAGGCACAAACAGTCCGCCATGGTTACTTCCTATTAAGGGGGTGTGACGGGGAAGGTTCCGCCCTGAAGTCTGACAAGGTACGTAGCCCCGCCCATCATCACCCTCCTCAGCCAGAATGCTATACAAAGAGTGTCACGCTACATAGCAATGAAAGAAACATACAGGGTTATTCAATAAAAGTTCTTATTGTTAAAAATGGTGCTAATTTTGCCCCAACCAATGAGATCTTAGATTTCAAATGTTAAATAATATTTGATTGGTTGTGGGCAAAATTAGCACCATTTTTAACAATAAGAACTGTTATTGAATCTCCCTGTATGTATCAAGAGACATGATATAAAACCCAAACAAAAATAAGAAAAAGAAAAAAGAGAAACAATGTACATGCTTCATTAAAAACAAGAATAAAGATTGTAACCATGAAGGTATAATGATATAATTGTAAAAAATCGACCTCTTATCTTATACAAAGTTAGATAGCTGGAACAGAGTACTCTAGCACTATGGCCACTGATATATAAATAGATATTAGAGGGCAATTATACTTAAAACATCTCCTATTTAATGTACCCAGGATGAGGTACTACCCCAGGGCTGCATTTTTTCTGCTGGAATACATACCAAATGTTATGACCGCCAGTCTATTTTGGCCCCTCCCTTAGTCTCAAACCTAGCCAATGGGAAGACACGTTGCTTTTTAATAAACTGCTGCATGCAACTAGATGTTAAAGGTTTATACAATTAAAGTTTATGCAAGTTTGCCTGTGCTATAAATTTGCAGAAGCCAATCAGTTTTTAGCTTTTTAATGGTCTACTGTAGTTCAATCCGATTGGTTGCTGCACTTTATTAGCATAGGCAAACTTTTCACCTCTTATTGCATAAGCTCAGACTTGCTTTATTTAAAGAGCATGTCCACCCTAAAATTCATTTTTTTGTATGCCATTCCCCATGGGCTCCCAGCCCCAACCGCATTATTTATTTTTTTATAAAGACCCCCAAACTCTACTTACCTCCCCTCTTTCCTCCGACGCGCTCCCGGCCCTCTGCTTGCGAGGAAATGCAAGCAGAGGGACGGGACCGGCAGCCGCGTCTGTGATTGGCTGAGCGGCAGCCAATCACGGACGCGGCTGCCGGCAGCTCACTTCCGCGTAGGAAAGCGGAGAGGTAAGTAAAAGTTTTGGGGAGCTTTATAAAAATAAAATGATGCGGTTGGGGCTGGGGGACATGGGGGATTACTACTTTATAAAGGGGATTTATGCTAGTGTGAGGGATAGCAACGGGAGGGAGAGGAGGGGGGAAAAGGGTTGCAGTACGCATGGCAATGATCTCCGGAGGCCAGGTAGCAGCAGTGTCCTATATGGACCTGCTAGCCTCCTGGTGGTCAGTTTTTGGGACTTTGGGGGGGACTACAGGAGAACCCTATGGAGCTGGGATGTGAGGTAAGGATTAAACTACACTACATGGTGGGCCAGTAGTTGGGGGGATTATAGTTTTGGGGGTGGACATGCCCTTTAAGGCTGAAGCAGTTGGATATTTAGCATATTTCCCATTCTCCAGGTTGCCAGAGAACCTGTATTTGCAGACTAGATTTTGACCTCTTTTGAAATATCAGGAATGAAGCAAACCTTAGATACTTTGTTAGCTTAATCATTTGTATTGCAGCCACTTCTATTTAATCTGTTTATTAATGATTTGGAAGTGGGAATTGTAAGCAAGTTCTCTGTGTTTGCAGATGACATAAAAATAGCAGACCATTTAAAGCTACAGATGATGTGGAATCATTGCAGGTGGATGTAGAAAGATTGTCACATTGGGCTGCTAAGTGGCAGATGAGATTCAATGTTGATAAATGTAAGGTGATGTATTTTGGACTGAAAAATTCTTGCGCTACTTATACTTAAATGGCTCTGTGTTAAGTAAATCCCTGTTAAAGGGATCTTGGAGTTTTGGTGTATAACAATAAACAAACTTAAATGTTGCAAGCAATGCCAGGCAGCAACAATAGAGCCAGCAAGGTATTTTCTTGTTAAAGAGGGGTATGGATTCAAGGGAGAAAATTATATTCTCCCTCTTTATAAAGCACTAGTAAGGCCTCATTTGGAATATGCAGTGCAGTTTTGGAGTCCTGTGTATTTAAAGAACATATTGGAGATAGAAAGGGTTTAGAGAAGGGCATCCAAATTAATAAATGGACTGAGGGAGCTTGAATATGAAGACAGATTGGAAATGTTACAATTATGTACACTAGAGAAAAGGTGCGCGTGGGGATATGATCACTGTATAAATACATTAATGGGCCAGGAAATACACTATCTGGGGAATTGTTCACCTATAGAACACACAGACCCCCTAGACTGGAAGAAGAGAAGTTTAGTCTTCAAGTTCAGAAGGGGTTTTGTAAAAATAAAGAATGTTCATGTTACTGGTATTGATACATAAATTGGAGTTGATCCAGGATATTTGGCACACTTGGTGTCAGGAGAGGATTTTTGTTCCCCTTTATACTGTTTTTTTTGGGTGGTGGGTAGGGTTTACCTTCCTCTGGATCAACAGTTAGGCAGTAAATGTGGGTATTGCTGAGTAGGTTGGACTTGATAGACATATATCTTTAATAATAACCTCAAATATTATACTATACAATGCTACTCTCTGGGTTGACCAGCTCCTCTGTTGCTTAGGGCGGAGGATATGTGCATGCAGTGTAGGATGCAGCGGAACCAGACCATTCTGGTTTTAGCTAGAAAATCTTCTACACATGTATTTGCTAGAGATGTACTGTATGCACTTGGTCTTTTTTTGAGATTCTAAGTGGCCGTAGATGAGGAGCATAGCGCTCTCTTTCTCTCTCTCTCTCTCTCTCTATATATATATATATATGTATACTGTATATAGCTATGCAGACCCTCTTGCTTCAAGTGTTTTTAATTTGTTGTCTCAGATTTTTTATTGACCTTGCAGCCCTAGGTTACTACTCAGTATACATAACCGTTTTATAATAGATATTAATAATCGGTGTGCTGTACCTTTTATCGTGTTTTCAGTTATCTACCAGTCCCTGGCTCACAACTTTATCAGTATACATGAAAAAGTAGGAGTGCAAATATCTAAGATAATGCTGTTACTATAGATACTTAGTTCAACATAGGGTCATTCAAATCAAAAACTTAAATAGCTACCTGTCATGTGTAGAGAAGCAGGAGCAGATGTGGAAAAGCCATGGAGCATTTATAGTAGGGTGCAGAGGGCATTAGACAGGGACATAAGGTGGGACAGCTGGAAACGCAGAAGGATGTAAAGAGTAACAAGACAAGATGCATCAAAGCTGAAAATTCTGAAATATAGAAAAAGGATGTGAGAAATAACATTACACGTGCCTGTAAGGGGGAAAGAGATTTTTTGTGCAGTTTTATATTAAAGGTCCAGCCCTCAAATGAAAAAAACATATAGCTATATCACCCCACAAAAACCTAAACTGCAATAGTTAGAAATCGGAAATATATACTGTAAGACTTCCCTGTGCACAATATTCTGTTGCCCCTCTTTCTTCTTATGGTTCTTCCAGTTACTGTAACAAGTGTCAGTCATGGATATGATAATGGGCAGCCAATGACTGAATGCTAATCCCCTAGCTGTCTCCTCTGAGCATGCTCAAGCTCATAACCAGCTCACTAAATTGCTGATGGGAGTATACAAATATAGCCATTAACACACTACTACTTCATTTTCACAAAGCATCCAGGAGCATAGCAGCCATAAGCTAATGATTCCAGAGGAGGAGGTAGGATATTTCAACTTATTTATTCTTTATTCTAAAAGATGTAATAATAATGGTGGAGTTGTCCTTTAAATGTGATTGAACAAACAAAACGGTTGTCTTCCATACTCCTCTATCAAGGTGTGAATTTACTGCTGGGTGCCGTATCCAATGCCAATGGCATCCATATACAGGTAAGTAAAATCCATAGCACACCCCAGTCTTAAGAAATCCAGTGTTTATTGTAACATGTGGCATTTCGGTGTCTGTGTAACACTATCTTCAGACACCGAAACGTCATGTGTTACATTAAACACTGCATTTCTTAATGGACTGGAGTGTGCTTTGCATTTTAACCTTTGAAGGGGAAGTTCAGTGTAAATACATATGCTTTTAAGAAAAAAGAGCAGTATTTTCCCATCCTAATGACCTTAATCTGCCAATTCAGCATTGTCTGTGTATAAATAAATGCAACCGAAATATTGACTTTCTGTTTGCAGGACCCCTAGTAGAGACCGTTATGGTCTTGCCTTGACCACAGCCCTGGGTTGATTCAGGAGAGATCTGAGCATGTTTGACCCATCCAACAGCCAATTAGTAGAAATTACGTTAGGAACATTCCAAGGAAGTGGTGCATCTGGGAAGAAGAAGGACCATTACAACCTGAAATGTCAGCTCACTAATGTCAACAGCAGAGAACAGCAAAGCCTATGAAACACTGATTTTTCAAAATGGGAGAGTATATGTAGAATAACTAAGAAGGCATTACACAACTAACAATTTAACAAATATTGATAATTTCCATGGAACTGTCCCTTTAAATATGATCAACACATTCACCACTCTCTATATTTGCTCTCTCCTTTCACTTTACTTTCTCTCTTTATCTCCTCTTTCTTTTCTCCTATTTTCTCTCTCTTTTTGCACTTTCCTTTTCTTTGCCTTCATTCTCTTCTCTATCTCCTTCATTCATTTCATTAGTTCAAATCCTAATAAGCTTTAAGGGTTTAAAGGGCAACTCCACCCTCATAAGAACATCTTTTAGAAAGAATGGCCTCTTTAAAATATGCTGATATATCATAGTTTGTCATATGAATTCATTACTGTATGCCTTCTATGCTTCTGGATGCCTCATGGAAACTGAGCCATGCTCAGAAGAGGCAGACAGGGGATTAACATTCAGTCATTGGCTGTGATGTCAACTGTCAAATCCATAACTGACAGTTACTAACTGGAAGAACCAGGAAGCAGAAACAGGGGAAACAGGACATTGTGCATGATTTCAGGTTAGACTTATATATTTCACATTTCAAACTAAATTACCGTTTCGGATTTTGGGGGGGGTGATTTACCTGTATGTAAGTTTTCATTTTGGGGCTGGACTTGCCCTTTAAGTCCAAGGATATAATAATGTTAAGGAGGGTATAAAAATACAGTTGGTAAGCAGTCTATGGGAAGTTCATTTATGCTTGTTCTTCTCAGTTTATGAAATGCTGATTGATGTCTCTCTTCATTCTCTTATCCAACTCTCTCTCTCTCTTTACTCTCTTCTCTCACTCCTCTCTCTACTTTTTCAGTCTCCTCTCTTTTTTGTCTCTTCTCTTACATATTGTAACTGTTCGTTACTTTTAGCTCTGCATGCTACACATTGCCATAATAGATTAACCGTATCATAATATTTAGCAGGCACATAGCTACAGTTACTAAGGGTCATGAACATAAATGAGATAAACAGAGCCAGGACACTAATTTCTTACAGATTAATGTTACTCTTTGATGTTTATCTATGTACTGAAAAAACGAAAACACTAAAATAAAAACCATGATTTTCTCAGTAAGTAGGAGATGAGCGACATTTTAGCCTTCCCATTTTTTCCATTGTCTATATGTTCAACTGTTTTCTATCTGTTTTATACATGTAGACCTCTAGAGGGCAGTATAGGGAATCTCATGTTTGTTTTATTCAGTTAAGCCACTGCAGTACCCAGTGAAGTCATGTGTTGTCTGTATTCTTGGGGTTTATTCCTAATTTATGTTTGTTTATATTCATGTGTTTGTATCTCACATGAAACAGATTAAGTAGACTGCACTAACAAATAGCTTTGCACCATCTACTTTTGTGCCTATCAACCTCCTTTTGGAGGTTGATAGGACTAACAGTTTACTAACAGTTTACTCTTATTTTTTTACTATCTATATGTTGGACTAATATGGCACAACAATCATTTTCTGTCCCCGTAAGTGGCTGCAAAATAAATTATTAAAGGTTAATCACCCCCCAAACCCAAAAACTTAGAAAGACTAACCTGTTGAGCAGTGGAATGTTCTTTTCCCCCTTCCCTCTTCCCCTCAAAAGGTTTCAGCCTATTTTCTAAGCTTTCTGATCTCATTATAAGCTTGCACATGCTCAGAGGAAGCAGCTAGGGGAATATCATTTAGTCAGTAGCATTTAGTGATTGGCTTTGATGTCAGCTGTCATATCCATGATTGAAGAAAATGAGGGATACCAGAATATTGTTTATCATTTCAAGTCTTATATCCATTGCAGGTTTGGGGTTGATTCCATCAATTTTTCATTTGAGCGGTGAACTTTACCAATGATGCCTGACCGATTGCATGCACACGTCTATTGGCCAAAAGAGCCACATGTCGGGTCTTGTGCACACAATCTAAAAATGTGGGCATATTCATTGATTTGTTGCTTTAATTTCTGCTGTAAACCTGAACCATTTATTGATGACCTGTTCTTTGTTTTAATGGAGCCTGGATGTTCTCATCAAAAAACAACTTACAGTACATCACGTTGTTCTATTTAATGTATTACACTGTGTAACTGAATCAAACAGACAATGAGAAAAGAAGCACTTAGAGAGTTTTTATTATTGGCCTTTTAATAGTATTTGTTGTTTCACTAAAATCTTGCCTCGGGCAAGACCATTAACACTTAATACCATATCCAATCGGATGGATTTACCCAGAGCTGCAGCGCAGGTTCCTGGAGATAAAATGGCGCTAACTGATTCAATATCGGCAGCACAGTTATTGCTAAAGTCACCTGTGCAACAGGCACATGGAATTTAATATCCGTTTTGCGCTACTTTTAGCGTGACTTTTTCGTGCCAGCTTATTGATGGCATTAAAGTCACATGTGGGATTTTCGCAAAACAGATATTAAATCCTTTGCAGGAGATTAACCTGGAACGATAGTCGCTCTGGGTAAATCTCAATGTATCAAATCCTGCCACTTCCCAGTAATTCCTTTCAGAAATAATGACTGTAATGCAGAATAAAATGTAGATATCTGCCTATCTTTCTTCACTCATTTATGATACGTGCCATTTGAAAAACAAAAAAGAATAAATTACAGCCTCAATATTTAATCTGTTTTCTACATGTGTTTGCTTTAACAGGAAAAAATCTATAGAAATCCAGCTGAAGTGCGGGAAGCAGATTAATAGGGTGTCCTAATTTGGCTATTTAGCCAATAAATTACTGTATTTTAATTGGCTGGGGCTAAAGACTCCTCCCCCACCGCTAGAGCTTCTAAGCTCAGTTTCATTGGTGGCTTTATTTTAAATGCACAACAAACTGAGAATGCTAGCAGGGAGAGACAGAACTCACAGATTTATGTTAAATGGCTGGGGTTTAAGCTGAGTACACACTCTGTGATTTCTTTATTCTGACCAACCGATCCCCACGAGTGGTCAGCCAGAACAAAGCACTGTTGGTAGTCGCGGCTGACAGTTCGCTGCAGCTGAGAGTACAGCCCATAGAGGGCCGCGCGAACGACTCTGTTTTTCCAGTGCGTCCCATTGCCCCTTTGCCCGAAATATTAAATGGTGAGTACCCAGCCTTAAATAGCTTCTAGCTAACACACCAGAGCCTCTATGTCAATAGTACGTGCAACACAGTCTTATTACTCATGGACAATGCTGGGGATTTGATTTAAATGCACTACAGACATAGAATTCTAATAATTAGAGTAGGACTTATTAGGGGGCCTTGATGTAGAATTGACGTAGCATACAAGCTTACATTTTTTGTCCAAAGTGTGGTACTTACACCTCATTGTTGCTTAAATTATACTTAAAGGGCATGTCCACCCTTTCAAAAAACTTTTTACAGATAGTAGGGCTTCCCCCTCCCCCGATCTTTACTTACCTCTTTCCTCCTCCGCATTGTCCCGGCCCTCTGCTTGCATGGAACTGCAAGCAGGGGATGGGACCGGCAGCTGCGTCTGTGATTGGCTAAGAGGCAGCCAATCACGGACGCAGCTGCCCGGCTGTTCAGAACACCGGGGGAAAGAGGTAAGGTAAGTAGAGTTCGGGGGAGTCTCTGATAATATTATTATAGCGGTTGGGGCTAGGGTGGGGAAGCACTAACATATGACCAAGGGGTTTCACGCTAGGGGTAGGGAGACCAAAACGGGAGGGAGAGGGGGGGAGGGCTGAACTGCGCATGGCAAAATTCTCCCGGAGGGGAGACAGGAGGCAGAGTCCTATATGGACTCTGCAGTACTCCTGATGGACAGTTTTTTGGACTTATTTCATTACGTACACCTCTTTTATATAACATATAAGACAAAATTAGAATTAGATTCCCTTATTTGCTTGCACTAACATGTACCTGTAAGTAGAACTCCTTTCATAAATATGTAAAATCCACAACCATGTCTCTAAATCTTTAACTTTTCATAAAAAAAATCTACATGCCAGCTGAGATTAACATTAAGTCTTTGTAATTTATTCATATGAAGAAAAACAGAGAAATAAGCCAAAACTGTCAAATGAGATACACAAATTAGAAACATGCATATGGCAAAAAACAAAGTGCAATATCCTCAAGTTATGTGACCTTTAAATTTCGTACTGTTGTATTTTCCTGTTTACAGTCCTATTTATAAATTATATTATATATGATGGCTTTTTACCATCCGTTTCTGATAATCACATGTACAACGTATTTAGTAGAAATCTTAGAATAACATTTTTGACTAATCTATAGGTCTTGCAATACAGTACAGAATGTTTATTCATAAATATGGCTATTATTTATTTTCTGGCAAAGGTAAAGTCTAGCATTGAGATGTAAATGACTGCTATACTGTACACTGTACTCGGCACAACATATATACTTGTTTACTTTTACATTTTATCTAAATATGACTTAACTTGAATAGGTGTTTATAAACATCACCTGTAAATGTATATGGAAGTACATTACAATAATCACTGTAAGTAGGGTTGTGTTAGATCTCAGTCGAACATAGATATAATGCAACAATAAAATGGAAATATATAAAGTAACAATTTAAAATGGATGTAATCTTCTATTCCATGTTGTTGGAAATATATGCACTGCTGGAAGTGGAACACAAAATATAATTCTCTTCTCTTTAACCATTAAAGAAAAAAAAAAACTCTTTTTCTTAAATACAACTTTTCTTTTCCTTTTCATGGGGTATAAATATTTTGTGAATGATGGATTTAATATAGCATTTTCTTCTGTAATAATATTGTTAATATGAATTGCAGTACTTAAAAATATTGAAATATCTTCCCTTTCCTTGCTCTATAAACTCATTCCTAGGGAAATAAAAATTCCAGATTAGATTATCGTGGAAAGAATATATATTGGGATAATAATATGTGGGGTCAGTGCGTATTAGTTATTAAACATCCATAAAAAAAAATTTGTGTCAATAACTACAATAGATATACCAGGCTTTCAGATGGGCAGAGCTTCTATGACGTGTTCTTAGTACCAGTAAACAGAACACCCTGATACTTCCTGTTACATTATCAGAAAGCTCTGTACTATAGCTACACGTGCAACATAAAAACTGCAAGAGTAGGTCAGGGGAGTAATTGCAGGGGCACAGGCCCTTTGCGAGAGTGGATGCCGGGCCCCTGACCAACCCCCCTCCCGAGATCCACAATCAGCTGTTTTTAAACAGCTGACCATGTTTTCTGTTTACTTCATACACACGGTCAGCTATTTAAAAAAAACGTAACCGAACTTCTGGTTCTGTTATGGTCTTTTAAACAGATGATTGCTTGTATAGTTAAAAAATAGCTGATAAAGGAAGTTTCATGCCCTTTTACCTTACAGGCCCTCCATGGTTGCAGGGGTGGCAGGGGCAGTAGTTATGCCACTGAAGAAGGCTTTGTCTCAGTGTTAAATAAATTCACTGTATTAGGTTTTGGTAGACATCCAATACTTCCCTTTGTCTGATCGCTGGCTGCCTCGGGAACGGCGGGTTCAGATTCAATGATGACTCGTCTAATTCAAATCTTCCTATGAGCACTTCTCTTACTGTCTTGGTGCATCTCTTTTAGTTCCTCTTCCCATTTATATTCTCCTCTGACCTTTACCTCCCTGTCCATTATAGAGGTTAGTTTACCTATCTTGCTCATGGTATGATCTTGTTTTGTTTACCTGTTACCGAACTTGCTAAATTATCCTTGATCCTTTGCTGCCTGTCTATACTCCTGCCTGTCCCCGTCTACTCTCTTTCTCTACCCTTGTGTACCTTGCCTGGCTGTTTGATCTCCATGTATGACGTCTGGCTCTGTCTCTGACCTTGCTTCTGTCTACTCCTAGCCTGTACCTTGATTCTACAGATTTCACCTGTCCGCTGTCCTGTAGTCCCATGGTCTGCTACTTGTTTTGTTCCTGACTTCTTGAGTATTCCCAAACTCAGGTTAGATACCTGGCACTCTAAGTCCAGGGGGTAACCGATCCTGGGTAGGCATGACAAGCCTTCTGGCTGGTGGGTGCTTGTCAATTGGTGAAGCGAATAGTGTTAGATCAGGGTATGTGGACTGAAAGAATAATCGGGGATCAAGACCTTTACAGCTGAGAATTCAGAATATGGAATCCAAACTGAATGACTAATTGATATCAATAACTAGAAAGGAGGAACCATTGACTAGATTAGCTCCTCATTATAAGTAAATAAAAAATGCATAAAAAGGAAATTTATTTTTTCTTATAAGGTATCATAGCACTGAGTAGGAGGAATTTAAATTCTGTTAAGATTCTATTTATTGCAATACCCTTTAATTTTTTTACCTACTACATTTTGTGAGTATGAATTCATTTGATGACCCTATGATTTAAGATTAAGACTTGCCATCAAAATTGCAAGTGCCATTTATAGAGGTATGTTTATTTCATTTTTTTTTTTAAAGTGGCAATTTTCTTGTCTAGGCATAACAGAAAAATTAAAAGAAAATAACTTATTTATGGATTATCTTTTCATCTTGCTTAATGTGGTCTTTGAAACGTTCTTATTAATATGCCATATCCTTAAAAAGGAAATGATAGATGCTCTATTAAAAAAAAAAAGTCAAAATATACTCACACTATGGCACATTCAAAAATTCTTGGCATAGCATCAGTGTGGAATCGAATTATTTTCCATCCTAAAAAGTAAATACAAAATAACAGCTGATAAATTTAATAAACATCACCTGTGCCACAAAACGGCTAACAACTTCCTGACAATCCACATTGAATCAAAATGGCAGATGGGTTTGCATATGGATGTTATGTATGGATTGACTGTTTTCCTGTGTACATGCCAAATGTCTAGTAGGACAGCATTCCTGTCAATCAATCCAAAGCATAGATTTTGTATATAATGTGAAATTCATTTTGATTTTTTTTTTTAATTAATTTTGAATTTTAAGCCTAAAAAACATTTTTTCTTTCTAATGTAATATTTACCTAGTAACATATAAGGGACAGTATACATCATCAAAATATATGGCTATGAAAAGAAAAAGAAAGGACATGTCCACCCTTAAAACTAAAAACTGCCTGTGTATCGAGTGCTCACACACAACTGGGATCTGCAGTTTACTCCGATAGATTATGGCAGGTGTTCTGACCTACTAATAATGTTGCCACCATCTCTATCTATACAACAAGCATGTGCAAAGGTGATGTGCAAGGAAAACCAAGGCATGGTTCAGGTGCTCACCCTTGAAGGGGGTGGGCTAGAGACGACCTTTAAATTTGTCAGCTGCAGTTTTGTGCTTTTTCCGTTTGCCACTGAATAATATTAAAATATTTTTCATAGATTCACAAATTTTTAAGCCATCTGGATCCTTAAATGTTGTCAAATTTCTCATAAATTCTGTTGTGTTGGGGATAAATTCGCATAATTCAGTTTGAAACCATCTGTTTTCTTGCCGCATGTCAGAGCTCCTTCCAGTAACAATTCTTGCATTCCAGCAGATTTTTTTTAGTGCATTGCCTTTGCAATAAAAGTTGCTTGTGTAAAGCCAGCCATAAAGTAGCATTATCAGGCTAGTATATTTAATGTCTATGAGCAAGAGGTGGACCTTGTCAGGAAATGTTAACCTTTAAATGTTGGAAAGTAGAAATCAATGTTAAAAACTTGTAATGTAATCCAGTAAATTCCTGAATTCATTGGCAATTCTGTACAACCATTATATTAGCCTGTACCACACTATTACCATATAAGACGTATGTCTGAGAGATTGAATCTGCTCAACCCTTAATTGTTTGGAATGTCTGGCATATACAAATAATACACATGGTCTGTGCTACAGGCCATGTGACCTTGTGCTACTGGCCATGTGACCCTGTGCTACAGACCATGTAACACTGTTTCAGACAATGTGACCCTGTGCCACAGACCATGTAACGCTGTTACAGACCATGTCACCCTGTCACCCCATCCCACCCCCAACTGCCATTTTACTTTTGTAGAACAAGCCCCAGAAATATACTTACAGTCCTTTGTTTCCCCACACTACGAAAAAGGCTTTTATACTGTAGGTCGAATAAAGTAGAACGTTCAGGGAGATTAACAGGGAGATGTAATAAAAGTTCTTATCATTAAAAATGGTGCTAATTTTGCCCCAACCAATTAGATGTTATTTACCATTGAAAGTTAACATCTAATTAGTTGGAGCAAAACAAGCACCATTTTTAATGATAAGAACTTTTATTACATCTCCCTGTTAATCTTTTGCTGGAAGCAGAAGTAAAAAAAATAAAACGGCAGTAAAATAAGCTGACTATTTTATATTGCCCAGTAAGACTGTATGCAATAAACAATCACTGTCTGGAAAATAAACTGAAAGGTAATAAGCAGCTATCAAAGTCTTATCAGATATTTCCACATGTGGAGACATCTGTATAGAAAGCATGTTGTGCATAGAGACAGTGAATACTGGGGTCAAGGGCCTTAGGATTAGGTGCACATGGTCACAAGGCTCTTAAAAGTTTACATGGGCTGTGAGTATTTGTTCAGGGGAGAAAAGCTTTAACAAAAAAAAAATAAATTTAGTTCTCCTTTAAGATAATTGTTTGGACTGTGCACATTGTAAAACAAGATATTTATGTCTGAAACAACTATTCAGAAGTCATTTGTCCTGACAAAACATTGCCATCCAGATCCATACAGATATCTTCAGCTATTTTATATCAGTAATCCCGTTAAGGGAAACCAGATGTTATTTGTTTTAGCATTATACTTGAGGTGGAAAATGATCTTAAGCTTATTTAATTTCTGTTAATAAAAGTATACATTCTACAAAAAAAATATAAAGCTGTTCCTTATATATAAAAAAGGAAAAGAAAACTGAACAGACATTAATATTTAAATCTTTTTCTTTTTTTAAGATCACTTGATTTTTTTTGGAATGAAATAATAAATAAATGGGTTTTGAAATAAATCAGTTTCAAATCTCAAAATATACAGAAATTTTCATTTTTCAACAGTTTGACTGAGATGTATCATATGAACCAGTTTAATTGCATCTAATTTATTTCATAGGAAATAAGTCTGGAAATTCTCGTTATCAGTTAATTAACCTTTATAGCCTTGTCTCTGTAATACTGCGGAAAAAGAAATGATGCTTTTACCAAATCAGTTTCTGAAACAAAAAGATAAACTATACAGAACAGACATTAATATATCATGATACTGATATTCTGATCATAAACAGTCCAATAAAAAAAAAACATTTGTTATTGTTACTAATGGGCCAATAAGGCAGCTTTTGATAAACCTATCCTTACATGTGCTTGCAAAGATTCTCATTCATCCAGGTCATAGTATATTTGTTCTATTCAATTAGATCAACTGTACTTGAAGTTTAGTTCTTGAAGATGTTTCCCTAGTCACCCGACTGGCTGGCTTTCTCAATTCTGAATGACTTGTACAAGAATCTGACCCGAGGAATTGGCTATTCTGTGCTGGGCCATACATTGGTGCAGCTGCTGTTTAATCTCCCCCCATACATATCAGAGCACTCTTCAGTGCACTGCGTATATGATGTCGCTAATTGCTGTCTCAGTGTGTTGTTTGGTTTAAAGCAGACAAGGATACAGGTTTTTTGAAAATTCTTCATAATTTTAAAGTTCAACCAGTTTTTTATCCCACTACCTGCTGAAAACAATGTATCACCTTTCAAAATAATTCAAGATATACCTGTACTGAATATGTAAAATAATACACTACAGCAGACAATCTAGTCACTTTCTCTTTGGCTTCCTTCTTACCCAATAGGTTCTGGTATGTTATGAGTTTCTGTGCTTTAGCAAAGACAATTTCTTTAGTTCTTCGGAATTCTGGTGCTTAGGATAGATTTGTCTGTTAATTTGGCACCCAGGGGAGAGCTGTATCTTTATGAGATTGTTCTTATTGGGTTCCAATATGGGAAATTGTTATACCATATATCATCTCTACCCGTGGGGTGAAAGTGGGAGTGTAATGGGAAGTAAGCAGATGATGATGCCCACACGTTATCCAGGATGTCTGCTAGAGGTAAACCAGTTAAGTACCTTCCATCTAACTAGTGGTTCTAACATACTGTAACGAATCGAGTCCCGTAGGGATGAAGTTCACTGTACCTTTAGGAGGAGGTCTGACAGTAGGCCGGGTAGAGCAACTAGTGGGAGCAGACAGGTCACTTGAGACTATGAGTACTTCCCAATGGAGCCGTTACAATGAAGTAGGATACAATGGCAGGATATAACAGATGAAGCGGGAACAATGACTGGATACAATAGATGAATAGATGAAGCAGGAACAATGGCTGGATACAATAGCTGGACAGATGTGAAACAGGAACAATGGCTGGATACAATAGCTGGACAGAGAAACAGGAACAGGCTGGATACAATAGTGGAAAGATGATGAAACAGGAACAATGGTGGATACAATAGCTGGACCGAGTTGAAACAGGAAAACAATGGTGGATACACATAGCTGGACAGATGATGAAAACAGGAACAATGGCTGGATACAATAGCTGGACAGATGAAACCGGAACAATGGCTGGATACAATAGCTGGATTGATGGTAGCAGGAACAATGGCTGGATACAATAGCTGGGTAGATGGTAACAGGAACAATGGCTGGAGACAATAGCTGGACTTGAACAGGAACAATGGCTGGATACAATGGCTGGGTAGAGGGTAACAGGAACAATGGCTGGATTCAGGGAGGCAGAACAAAGGCAGAGGCTGGAACAAGAGGTAAGGAAGCGCTACTAGGCTGACAACCAGTCAGTCCGGTAGCGAGGACTACGAATAGGCACTCGCTCCCTCTGCGAGTGCCTATTTGAATCTTTGCGCCGATCGGCATCCGGACGTGGTGAAGTCACGACGCCGACGTCCGGCGACGTCACCAGTCCCGGAACGGCGAGAGAGCACGGCAGGTAAGATCCTTACACATACAAAGAAACAATAGGAAATAATGCAGTAGTGGATAGTAAAGAATAGAATACAGACGGCAGTGTCTAGCATGTAGAGAGGCAAAGATAAACACAGGCAAATTTAGGAAAAATAAAGAATAGTAGAGTAATATCTCTGGCTGGCCAAGGCACTCTTTTGGTTTTGGACTGTTTCTTCTTTTTTGGGTCCATGCTCAATGAATGTAATTGGATGGGTTATATCACCACATAAGAACAAGGGAATGAAGCTCAATTCCAGGGAATTCTGGGATTTGTAGTTTTCAAGCATCTAGAGGGCTGCAGATTGGACTTCCCTGGCTAAAGCTGGGTACACACCTGAAAGATCTTGAAAGATGACAGACAGGATCTTCATTTTTCAAACGATCGACCATGGCTGACTCCTCTATAGGGAGTCTACCGCGGCCGACAGAAATTTCCCCTCTTTTCCGAATAATCATTCCGCGGCTGTGCGCTCGTTCGGAAAACAAAGGTACACACAGTAGCGATAAAGCCCTGACAGTATTGGGGCTTAATCGTTACTGTGTGTACCCTGCTTAAGGCAGTGGTGCATTTGGCCCAAGTATTTGTTGTGGTTCTTGCATTATTTAACACGGTTCCATAGCATTGCAGGCTGGCCTTTTAACTACTATTTTGGAAGGCGAGAAAGGTAGGCTATTAAAAACAGAACACAACAGATGAAAAATACTTTATTCTTTTAGAGGGATTATTAAATTCACCACATTCCTGGTTCTAGCACAATACAGAAATCCTTGTGTCTATCTCGGGCTCAATTCACACTCCACTTATGTGTGAAATGAGTTGGGGGTGTTTGGGGTTGTGGTGTAGCTGATCTGTGTAGGTAACAGCTGTGTTGTGTGTTGTTCGGTAACATTTTTGTGTGTCATAAAGAAGCTTGTGCACTGCAAAAATGTCACTCTGACCAGCAATGGCAAAGGGTTTGTCATTCATTTGCCTCTGGCTCCTCCATGTAATTTCATCTATAGCAGCTTCAGGTACATCAATTCAAAACTCAGTTTACATTGGTAGAAAGTATTTTTTTTACGGTAACTAGATAAATTGAAATGCCACATTGTAAAACAAACTGTGTGTTTGCTCCCAGCATCCTAGAGTCCTAGAAAGATTGGGATTGCGTTTTTTTTTTTATTCACATACCGTATATACTCGAGTATAAACCGACCCGAGTATAAACCGAGGTACCCAATTTCAGCTAAAAATCCTAATAAAGTTATTGACCCGAGTATAAACCGAGGCATTCAAGATGTTTGGAAACTACAACTCCCGGCATGCTTTATTAGCTGGGAGTTGTAGTTTCCAAACATCTTGAATGCCACCCTCACTTGGCATTCAAGATGTTTGGAAACTACAACTCCCAGCTAATAAAGCATGCTGGGAGTTGTAGTTCCCAAACATCTTGATGCCCCCCTCCCCCTCAGTTCAGTTTGTACCGTAGGCTCTTCTCCCTGTGGACTCTTCTCCCTGTGGACTCCTGTGGACTCTTCTCCTGTGGACTCTTCTCTTCCTGTGGACTTTCTCCTTGGACTCTTCTCCTGTGGACTCTTCTCCTGTGGACTCTTCTCCTGTGGACGACTCTCTTCCCTGTGGGCTCTTCCTCCATCCAAGGGCTTCCTGGCAGGTACGGTATCGGCATTCCGGCAGCCGCGCGCCCATTCCTGTACCGGCGCGCCGGCTGAGTCACTGCCCGGCGCCGGCTTGGCGCCGGGCAGTGACGTCAGGCCGGCGCCCAGTGCAGAAAAGATCGCGGGCTGCCGGATGCCCAGGTAAGCGGTTGACTCGAGTATAAACCGAGTCCGAGTTTTCAGGCTGATTTTTCAGCCTGAAAAACTCGGTTTATACTCGAGTATATACGTAATTACATACTTAAGGGTTTTATAAACCCGAGGTTTGTTAATGCAACCCGTTATCATTTATTGTATTTTATCAATATATTTCATAATGTTTGATTCACTATTTTCTGCAATAACAGGCTTTTTAATTTATTTCCCAAACAAAAAACTGTTATCATAACCATTTATGTTTCCCCCCTTTAGAACTAGGCCACATTAATGCACTTCATATGCGTTTTGCGTTGCACTTGCGATATCCGATTTGCAATGTCATGAACAATATCACATAAATCACAGGCTGTATGCCCGATTACATGCATTGCGATCTGTTACCTTAGATTGCGATTCCCTAAAAGATGAGATCGCCACACTGCTGAGGCCAAACTGCAACGCACAGGAAAAATTGCGAGCATTATGGCACGCTATTGTGTGCGCTTTTCTTGTGTGTTCGCGTTCGCGTTTTGCGCATGCGGTTTCGCCTTTTCGCGTTATGGAAACGCTGCGTTAACGCACCAAAAATGGGGAACGCATGCGTTACCAAAACGTTCCTGCGATTTCCATTTTAGCGAAAATCGCGGGCGCAATCGCGAAACGCGTTCGCAAACGCACGAAAAATGCGCTAGTGTGGCCTAGCCCTCAGATCAATAAAAGTTAATGAATACACTAATAGAACGGATAATAACGGAAAAGGGCGGATACAACAATCACGTTTACGCTTTTGTATCCAATAACCTCCTGCCATTTCCTGTTGTTTTTTTGAGGGAGTACTGGGTTGATAGAGAAAGGAATGTTGAGCTGAGCTGTCCAATATAACAACCTTGTTTTGCGGAGATTAGAGGTATGTAGTCTAACTAGTATAACTGAAAGTATGGGTTAAATAGTGTTATATTTATGTATTTTTTAAGCTTGCTCCTGTTTTTATTTTGTGTGGTCTCTAGATGCATTAGTTGCACAACTGGCCTTGCAAAGTTATTTTCTTTATCACATGAACATTTTCAAATCTGGTATTTTGACTTTTATTTAAATTCTTTGATTTTGCATATTGACAGTCATTTGTTCATTTTCTATATTTTAATTTGTATTGGTGCTAATTGTGTGGATCAAATTAAAGTTTTGCTTAACTGTAAGTATAAAAAAAACCTATTTAATATAATATTACTTTTTTTTTTAACTGGATATTACCATAGGCTGTCTGGAATTATGGCTAGGGTAAAAAGGTTGTACTGGATGGATGCATGTCTTTAATTAATCTCCAATGCATGTTATGTTTTTCATCAAAACCCTGGACCGGTAGATTTACTCATGCTCACTGCTTACTAGTTTAGGAATCGGAAAAGAATACTAGACTGATCAGGAACCAATATCTCATGTTTCCCCCTTTTTGTAAGTTAGTAACTGTTACGTGACGGGAAGAGATCAATTGCGGTTCTCTGTAAATTACCCCGATACAGGCTCATTTACTGGCATTCACCAACCAAAGGTTACACAGTGGTTACCAGCCATTCGCTATTTACCCAGATCTGCAACCAGTATATTAAATTGCCGGAAGGACAGCAATTGCGACTCTTGGTAAATCCTCCCCATAATGTTTAATTGCTTAAGTAAGTGCCACTCTGTTAGATTTACTCTATGCAGGGTCAGCTCTGTTAACATACAGCATATTTGTCTTGTTTATTGCCTACAACAAACCTGCAAGAAACCAGAGGGGGGAAAAGGAGGATTGTGTGTAGATGGGACTGCCAGCCTGTGTACCTGCATGGAAATGCAGTGGGGGAAGAGTTCCTAAAAGTAAATGTGTGTTTGTGTGTGTGTGGGGGTGTTTAGGGATAAATCTGTTAAAATCCATAATAAAATTGAAGTGGAAAGGGGTGCACAAATCTCAATTCTATAGAAAACATAGTGATATTTCTGAGGTCAGGGATATCTTAAAATGTGGGGGAAGGGGGTAGGTTATAATTGATAATGTCTCCCCTACTGAAAATTAAAGGATATATGAAGTCACCTTGGAGTTCCGTGCCCGGTATAAAAGGCACTCGGCCTGTGGCCTCGTGCTTTTATATGGTCACAGAACACCTCTGTGACTTCTAATATCCTTATAATTTACA
This sequence comes from Hymenochirus boettgeri, assembly GCA_019447015.1. Lineage (NCBI taxonomy): Eukaryota > Metazoa > Chordata > Amphibia > Anura > Pipidae > Hymenochirus > Hymenochirus boettgeri. The sequence continues at coordinate 258,526,426 of CM033470.1, read as the reverse complement.
GTAGGGGGTACATAATCCACTATATAATACACAGTAAGGGCAACAATATTGTTGTAGGTTGTAAAAGTTGTAAAAGTAAATTGGTTACTAGAAAATAAACTTAAGTTGTTTTTAGAATTTAGTTGTCCTTTAAAAGATATAAAGGACAAAACTAATAAACATTAACCATTATAGATTGTCTATAAAGGCCAAAAAAAATCAAACATATCTTGTTAGAGCCTTCGAAATGACATTCATGCTAAAAGAAAAAATTAACACAGATTTAACAAATGTTTTGGGAAAGCTTCAGTCCCACAACATATGCTATGTTTTCTCAGTTTTTATGCTTCATCTGCATAACGGATTAGTAACAACTCATGCGAATGTTACACGTGAAAGCTTACATCTTTTAGCTAATAACAAAATCAAAGGATGCATAACTCTTACTTCTAAAGGTTTAATAAAATTTTCTCTTGATGGAAAATAAGTGAACCAACATAAAGACTGTAACTGACTTGTATGCAATACAACGATGTACAAATTCTAAAGCAGTTTACAGTTTAGTTTCCTTGATCTTCCACTTTCAGTTCATTTACCTCAGACCGTAATGTGATTAGTTTATCTTCAAGATTGTCAACAGAACCTTCCATTGTTAATAAATAGCATTTTTCTTATATTTAGAATTAGCCTAATAGATATATGGTTTCATTTAAATGGTCACTATACTCACTTAAACAATTTTACATGTTCTGAAACTACAATTTGTAGTAAATTAAACTACAAGTAAAATGGTGGTACTCACATTTATCTGTGCTTGCTTTGTCATTAAATTATTAATGTTTAGTGAGTGCCCCTAATTGCCCCTAACTCCCTTACTCACTGCCTTCTTGTAATGTCTGCAACACTTATAAGCTTGCACAGCCTCACCATAGACACTGCTCTTCTTACACATCTCCCTCTCCTTCGAGGGTTAACGAATGTTACTTAAATTTGATAACTATCGAAAAAAAGCAGAGAGTTTGGAAAACTAGACCGTAGTTCAGAAAGTTCAATTAGTTCGAGTTGTCCGAACTAGGAAAGTTTGGATAGGGTACAGGTTCGGTTTTAAGTCCATCTCTGCACACAGGATGCCTCTTAAAATAACTATTCTGTTTTTGCAAATATTGAAGAACAGGAGGCAAAGGAGCTGGGTCTTACCTTACCTTACTGTTCTTCTATTAATCAGGAGCCAGGAACGAAGATAGAAAACATACCCATGAGTGCGATCCACCGCAGAGTTCTATGACAGGTTCGACTATTTTAAGCTAAAACTATACTATAGCGTGCATACTGTATGAGTGGTGTAGGGTGTGGGGTCCCAGGGGAGTGCACATTTGCCAGGGTGGGGTGTAGAAGCAATATAATATTTGGGTATACAAAAATATGGGTATACAAAAATTACAGAAATTTGCTGATGAACAAATGGCCTTATTATGCATAAAACAAGAATTCACTGTGTACTTTGAAGTATTAAAACATATCTGATTGAAGTTGTATGTGGATTTCCCAGATCAGCTGTTTTCCCTGTGCTACATAATTTGACACATTTTGATAAAATTTGTTTTGTTTGCCTACCCTTTGAACTGTGCAAATCCTGCAATTTAATTGAAAACCCTTATTCGGATATAGTACTCGTACCACTGGGAAAGTATGGTAAATGAATTGTACCAAACATTCAAATCCATTAAGTAGAAAAGAAAGAAATCATAAAATGAAACAATTAGAATATTACAATATTTAAACAGCACATTATTTATTCACTTCATTTTATGGATATTACGGTTACCTTCATTAGATGATTAAAGCTCAAATTTTAAACACTTATTCAAGGAAATTGAGATGACAATCTCTCAGTGGAATAACTGAGAAGGTAATTAGATTTCAACTTTATACAACACAATGAAAGTAGATAATATGTGTGGATAATTGTATTGTAATTAGTAATTATCCTGGATGCAGGCCAATGTCCTCAGAAGTGCCTCCGTTATAATATTATCCAAACAGGAACTGATGATCATCTCACTATGCATGTCTTAAGGTGGGTACACACATGCAAATACTTCCTCAAGATCGACTGTTCAAGACTTTCGATCAGTCGGCCAGAAGGAAGGACTGTTGGTCGCAGCAAAAGCAGCCGAATCCGGCAGTAACCACGACCGAGCATGCGATCCCATAGAGGACCACACGGTTTTACAACCTGTCCGATCATGCGTTCGTCCGATTCGTTATCGGTTGGTCTCAGCCACCACAAGGAACCTGACTGACCAACCGAAACACTGAAATAAAGGTCGGTCGGGCCAAATTATTGTATGCATGCTATAGCTGTACAGAGCAGGGAAGCTGTCAAAGATTTCTGTGTGGCCATGGTGGATCGCACAAAAGGTAAGTTTCTCCTTTTCTTCATTCCCAGACCCTGTCCTATTAATTGAAGAACAGGAGAACCTCCCGGGCTTCAATCAATACATTAAAGGAATAGTTCACTTTGAGACTGAACTATTCCTTTAAGATAATGTCATGCTTATTTCTGATAATTCATTATAAGGGAAACATTTTAATTTAATATTCCAATACGGTCATCACACCTTAAATTTATAGGTGCTTATGTAATAAATACAGCCGAACGGCCAGGGTACTCACAATATGCTTTTAGGAGGAAACCCGTGTCTGTAGGTTTGGATACTGGAGCAGATGAGGCTGATGGGAATTGTATGCAGGATACTGAGACACCACCGGAAACTGGATACCAAGGAGAAGGTGCTGCTGGGAGCTGGGATGCAGAAACAGGTAATGTAGTCTCTGGAGCTGACGAGGTAAGTATAGACTCAGGAACAGGCAAGGTAAGTATTGTCTCTGGAACTGGCAAGGTAAGTATTCCTCTGGAACTGGCAAGGTAAGTATTCCTCTGGAACTGGCAAGGTAAGTATTCCTCTGGAATTGGCAAGGTAAGTATTCCTCTGGAATTGGCAAGGTAAGTATTCCTCTGGAACTGGCAAGGTGGTCGCTGGAACCAGTAGAGGTAAGTACCAAAATAGTCCAGGAGGATGCCGGCATTTGAACCCTAGTGCCGAGCGAGGTGACGTCATGCCGTCTCCGTCGTCGTGCACCTAGAAGCGCAGAGCGGTGTGGGACCAGAGCGGCAAGTAAGTTCCTGACAGTACCCCCCTTTACGGGGGGAGCCACCAGACCCAACGGACCAGGTTTGTCTGGAAAACTCTTTTGAAAAGCCTTGACCAGACAAGGTCTCTTTGGCTGTTTCTTCTGGGCCAAAACCAAAAACCAATTTCCAATGAACCAGATACTGAAGAGATCTTCTAAAGAATCTAGAGTTCAATACCTTCTCAATCTCAAATTCTTGTTGACCATCAACAGAAATTGGCGCAGGAGACAGATGAGGCGTGGAATATTGGTTAGTGCATACTGGTTTGATGAGAAAATATGAAACACATTAGGAATCCGCATGTTGGAAGGAAGCTGGAGACGAACAGCCAACGGACCCACCAATTCCAGAATAGGCAAGGGTCCAATGAATTTGGGTCCTAATTTGGAAGAGGGAACACGTAGATTAATATGAGCAGAGGAGAGCCATACTTTATCTCCCACAGAGTAAGATGGAGGTTCCCTATGTCTCCTGTCAGCTGCAGTTTTTTTAACAAGAGCAGATTTCCGATGGCAGCCTCTCGTAGACTGCCAGATTGCTGACATCTGGGCAGCAGAGTCGTTGGCAGCGGGTACTTGTGTGAAAAGAAAATCTTGGGGAAAACATTTTGGATTAGTTCCGAAGACACATAAAAAGGGTGATTTTCCAGAAAAGGCATGAGGTGCATTGTTATGGGCAAACTCGGCCCAAGGCAGAAGATCTGACCAATCATCCTGAGTATAGGAAATGTAACAATGAAGGTATTGTTCAAGAGACTGATTAGTGTGCGTTCAGTAGCCCCATCGGACTGCGGGTGGTAAGCTGAAGAAAATTGTAACTTAATGCCCATGAATTTACATAGAGCTCTCCAAAATTTAGAAACAAATTGAGTACCTCTGTAAGACACTATTTCAGAAGGAAGTCCATGAAGGTGGAAAATTTGCGAAATAAATAGTTGTGCTAACTCCACTGAAGATGGTAGCTTGGGAAGTGGAACGAAATGGGCCATTTTGCTGAAGTGGTCTACCGTGACCCAAATAACAGTATTCTTCTTGGAAGGAGGAAGTTCAACAATAAAGTCCATAGATAAATGGGTAGGGTTTGCTGAAGACCACAAGGTAGAGTTCTAGAAGACTTAGACTGAGCACAGCTGGTACAGGTTTGGATAAAGTCTTTTACATCTCTGCTCATCTTAGGCCACTATAGGCAACAGGAAGGTCAAATGTTTTATTAATACCAGGATGTCCTTGCTTAGAACAATGCATATGTTGAAGGACGGTTTTCCGAAGAGGAACAGGAACGAAGATTTTACCTGAAGGTGTTTCAGGAGGAGCAGAGTTTTGGGCAGCTTAAATTTGGGAACAGAGCTGAGTGTAATAGAGGCTAGGATTTTCGTAGTCAGGATAATGGGGTCCTTTTCTCGGTTAGCAACAAATGATCTGGAAAGGGCGCCTGCTTTTTTGTTTTTGGAGCCTGGTTGGTAGGTGATGATAAAGTTATACTGGGAAAAGAATAAGGACCATCGTGCTTGACGGGGATTTAACCTTTTTAAGATTCTGAATGTATTTGAGGTTCTTATGATCTGTAAGGATGGTAACAGGTAAAGAGGTGCCTTCTAACAAATGACGCCACTCCTTGAGGGCCATTTTGATGGCAAGAAGTTGCCGATTACCGACATCATAGCCCCCGACACGTCCTTGCTCCTTCGCACTGTGTGCGCATACGCGCACAGTGCAAAAGACTGGAGATGTGTCGAAGGGGGCCAGATTTCGGCGCTGGAGCGGGTCCGCGGGTAAGTATCTCCTCCTCTCCTGGAAGATTTAATGAAGAACGGGAGGTAAGAGATAATGCATTTACCTCCTGTTCTTCAGTAAATCATTTAGAAACATACTTACTATTTTGCTGGACATACCCTTTAAAATGTCGTCAAGATATATGACTACTAAAATTCCCAACAGGTCACAGAAAATGTAATTCACAAATTCTTGGAATACTGCTGGGGCGTTACAGAGGCCGAAGGGCATTACAAGATACTCATAGTGACCGTCCCGAGTGTTAAAAGCTGTTTTCCACTCATCACCCTTGCGTATACAGATTAGGATGAAAATCTAGTTTGGTGAATATTTTAGCCCCATTGATCTGATCAAACAGGTCAGAGATGAGAGGAAGTGGATAAGGATTTTTAATAGTGATCTTATTTAGACCCCGGTAGTCGATGCAAGGGCGTAGACCTCTGTCCTTTTTTTCGACAAAAAAGAAACCCTCTCCAGCTGGGGAAGTGGAAGGTTGAATGAATCCCCGAGACAAATGCTCTTTAATGTACTCTTTCATGGCTAGAGTTTCAGAGGGGGACAAAGGGTATGAATGTCCCCAAGAAGGTATTGTACCGGGGAGAAGATCGATGGGGCAATCATAGGATCGGTGAGGTGGTGGTAGTCTCTCAGCTTGTTTTTTACAGAAAACATCAGAAAAGTCCTGATAGCATTCAGGGAGATTTCCCACAGGTTTATTTATACAGTTACATAGTAACATAGTAACATAGTAATTAAGGTTGAATAAAGACATTCGTCCATCAAGTCCAACCTATTCCCTTTTTTTTTTTTTTTTTTTTTAACCCTACCTAACAGTTGATCCAGAGGAAGGCAAAAAACCCCAGCTAAAAAAGGGGGGAAAAAATTCCTTCCTGACTCCAAACGGCAATCGGAAAGTATCCCTGGATCAACCAGATCTATATGCATTAATACCAGTAATTCTCAATATTTTTTAGTTTTAGAAACTTATCCAGGCCTTTTTTAAAGTTATTCAATGAACTTGCCATTACCACCTCTGCTGGAAGACAGTTCCACAGTTTCACCGTTCTCACTGTAAAGAAACCTCTCCTAACTTGAAGATGAAACTTCTTTTCTTCTTCTTTTCCAGTTAGTGCTGGAACAATGAATAGGGGAAGTAGGAAAGCAATTACCAAAACAGAAAGGTCTCCAAGACTTAAGTTCATTATTAGACCAGTCAATAACAGGGTTGTGTAACCGGAGCCACAGAAGTCCAATGATCAGTGTTAAAAGAATCACAAGAAAGGATAAACGTTCTTGATGAAATATGCCAAGACAGAATAGGACTTCAAAAGTAGACTGGGAGATGAATTCTGAGGCCAAAGGTTTATTGTATATTGCCAGGACCCATAGAGGTTTCTGCAGATGAAAAAGGGGAAGGCCAAGTTGGGATGCAAAGGTAGAGTCAATGAAGTTCCCTGCTTCCCCGGAATCAACAAAGGCCTGAGTAGAAAATAATTGAGAATTAAAGCATATAGTGACTGACAGGAAGAGTTTGAATGGTTCACATCCAGTAGGAGACTTGAGATTACCTAGTATGAGCTCCTCCTTAGCATCTAGGTCCTGGAGTTTCCTGACTTCAAAGGACAATTTTTGACAAAGCGCCCTTGTCCGGGACAATAAAGGCAAAGTCCATTACTATGTCTACGAAGTTTTTCTTCGGGGGAAAGATGGGTGCCACCAATCTGCATAGGCTCATCTGCAGAAGGGACTAAGGGTGGAGAGGATCAGACAGGATGGGAGAGGGTTTTAGGCAAGTTGTACCGAGCCATAGATCTCTCTGCCTATCGCTCCCGGAAACGGGTATCAATCTGGATACAGAGGGTGATCAGCTCTTCCAAAAGGACAGGCAATTCTCTAGAAACTAGATCATCCTAAAGGCGGTCTGAAAGTCCCTGCATAAAGGCTGCAGTAAGTGCTTCGTTATTCCAGGACCTCTCCGTGGCAAGAGTACAAAATTCTATGGCATACTGTCCCACTGAACAAGAGCCTTGATGGAGTTGCATCAAGCGGGATGAAGCAGCTAAAGATTTTCCTGGATCGTCAAAATCTTTGCAGAACATGTCCAAGAAGGCTGTAATATAATGACTATGGGATCATCTTTCTCCCATAAGGGAGAGGCCCAAGCCAAGGCGTTACCTTCAAGCAAGGCAATGATATAGCCAATCTTGGCCCGGTCAGAAACAAAATGAGATGGCTGAAGTTCGAATTGAATCCGCCACTGGTTTAAGATTCCTTGGCAGGCTTGGGCATTACTGTCAAGATGGGAAGGTGACGGTATACGGGATTCTCAATGATGCGCAGGGTCGGCATGACCAGACTGCACCGGAACTGGCGTAGGACGGAAGCCAGGGGAAGTCAGGCAGCAAGAGAATACATGCATTGGGCCAACTGCCCTAGATGATGTTGAAATACATCCATGCGTTTAGACAATGCCTGGAGAGTCTTGCCTAAATCTGCCATGGCCTCCTCAGGTGTTTCCATGGTGCGATCGTACTGTAATAAATATGGCCGGCTGGCCGGTCGGAGCACTCACAAGTACGCTTTCAGAAGGAGACCTGCATCTATAGGTTTGAATACTGGAGCAGATGAGGCTGATGGGAATTGTATGCAGGATACTGAGACACCACCGGAAACTGGATACTAAAGAGAAGGTGCTGCTGGGAGCTGGGATGCAGAACAGGTAGGAGGGGCCCCAGAGCCATGAGTGGGACGGGCCACAGGAGGCTGCAAGGGAAAGGCCCAAGGGGCTGCAAGGGGAGGGGCCATGGGGGCCCACGAGGAGGATGAAACATGGAAGAGTGTGACATGGTTTCAGTGTAGGAAGCAGGAAGTGCAGGGGATCTGGTGATGCTGCAACCATATCACACATATAAAATATCTTCAAAACTATGTAAAATCAATAATGAAAGTAAATTGCAAATATCCTCAGGAAAGCAATTCCTGTCAATTTACCTAAAGTTATTTTTGGACCAGTTACCCTTTAAGGTCAAAGTGAAGAGAGTATCACTTGTGCTGAAAACAATGGTTGATATAGATGAACAAATAGTAAATATTTAGCATCAAATTTGTTGTGTCAATTGAGAAAAACATAAATATTATTTAAAAAGTCTAGTGATTGGCAGGAGAATATAAGTATACACGATCAACCAAGATGGGTCGTGTAACTGGACAAATGACCTACATTGCAGAGTCTTGCAGATTCTGGCTGTCATCTTTAAAGGGGAACTGTTGTCTCCAAACTTTAAATGAAAGGTCAGTTTCCTACCTATAAAACGAGGCATCAACCACCTCTCTACGTGCTCCACAGCCCAAGATATAAAGAATTGACTGACCAGAAAGTTAACGGGTGGGGGGCTGACATGTGACATTCCTAAGGCTTCTCCTGCACAGTGCCACCTCAGCATAGCCTCAGACTCCCTCAGTGTGTGAGGGAGACCAGGACGTCCTCATCCTTCCGATCTGCGTGTGTGAAGTTCCTGACAGAGTAAGGTAAGGGAATCTACAGCCCTTCTTCCCACTATGTAAAAAGCAGAGTTCTCACTCTGCTGAAAAGGCTGTTTCCACAGAGTTTTCGGGGGGTAGGGGGGGTGTCAGAGTGGCCCACAGCACCTGTGAGGGGTGGGGCTTAGGCACCCGCAAGTGGGCGGGATTAGGCACCCACGAGTGGACGGGGCTAAGGCACCCGCGAGTGGGGGGACCACATGGGGCTGTAAGGAATGGGCCAAGGGGGGCTGCAACTGGAAGGACCATGGGGTCATGAGGGGGAGGGACCAGGGGGGCTGCAAGGGGGAGAGACAGCAGGCAGATTGACTGACAGGTTTCAGAGCAGGAAGCAGGAAGTGCGGGGGACCTGTGATGCTGCTGCCATATCACACACAAAAATGAAAATATCTTCAAAACTATGCAAAATAAACAAGGAAATATATTGCAAAAACTCTCAGGAGAGCAATGCTATCAATTTACATAAGTCATTTTTGCACCACAGTTCATCTTTAACAGATTGGTACTGTGCGTACCAACCTTTAGTAGTGTAGTAGAAACAGCAAGCAATAATGCAAGTTGTTACCTCTTAATGCTCCTGGTATAAAGTTGTATCTGCTTTTATGTGTGTTTGCTCTTGTGTTTCCTAGGGGATTATATGTAAATAAAGGATTGCCTCTGGGTCAGTATATAATGGCTACAGCCTGTATAGGGATAAGTATTAGCACTTTAACACATGGATTGTTAAATGACTCTAACCCTGAAATTAGGTTTTACAAACTTCATGCACTAGCACTGTACACATGCATTGTTATATGATCTCACCATGTTTTTTGATATTTCAGATCAGATATATATTTTTAACTGTTTTTAAACTTTTTTTGTGTCCCCTTCTATTGTAATAAAGAGATTTTTATATTTTCAAAATGGGGTTAGTGCCCCAGTATTTTTTCTATTAACTATGTAGCACCTCCCACTTCCTTTTGGAGGGTATATTGAGTACCCTATCATATTCACAAATATATTGTCTACTTTCCCTGTTTACACTATAAATAATATGTCATTGCATATCACAAAGTGTGAACGGAGCATAAAAGGCAGCAAAACCACAACAGTGGGGGCCTAGATGAATGTTACCATTACTGTTTAAAATTTGGGGTGGGGGGGGAATTATTGTTAATAATAAAGTTATAATATATGCTACATTCAATTTCAAAATGGCTACTAACAGGATGATAATATTGATGATGTTAATGTTGACTAAGAACAAAACTTGAGTTGAATGTGACTTTTTTAGGATTTACTGTAACAACCTATTATCTGTAATATACAGATATATACAGATATGTAGTATACAGACACAGTTAATGAACAACGACTTGCTGTTTGTTAAAGGGTAAATGTAGTCATATTACAATTACTGAGAAGAGGCAGGTGGATGGCATATGGTGAGTGCCGCTCGCTATTAACTGTTTTGTTACAGGAATAAGAAGAATATTTATTTTTTAACAAATGCTATGGGGGAAAATATGCTTCTGATTTCTAGTATGAATAATTCATAGAGTGCATTCCTCACAGCTTTTACTGGGGCAGAATCAAAATCAACACTAATACATATGCAGACATGTGTCATCATTGGGGGGTAGTACATGGACATAAACCATGCATGCAGTGTTGCTTAATGTATTGCAGAATGACTCATTGCCATCAGCAATCCACCAACTGCTGTTTTCTGAGACATCTTGCATTGTCTCCCACTTGTGGTTTTTCGCTTCCACGTCCGCGTGTGTAACCACACATATGGCATACCGTTTGAATCCGGACATTTGGGAGATTGATATTTAGTAGCTTTTTTTTACATCCATGAGGTTTTGGCATGATTTCTACCTTTGAGTTGGTTTTTGTTCACTTTTTTCAGACAATGCGAACTTCTTTGAAGAACTGCGCCCACACCATTGATGGTATGAATGAACAAACTCAGTGTTACATAGCTGAAGGTGTGTAGATTCGGATATATTTGTGGGGGTTATTTCTAAGTACGGGGGTGTTTGTGGAAAAAAACTGCAGACTGTCAAAATCGGAATTGGCTAAATATTTTCGCTGTTTCTGAGCATGTGCATTGTCTCACTTTGTGGCTTTTTCGCTTCCACTCCGCGTGTGTAACCACACAATGGCATACCGTTGATTCAGGACTTTGGGAGATTGATATTAGTAACTTTTTTTTACATTCCATGAGGTTTTTGGCATGAATTCTACCTTGAAGTTGTTTTTTGTTCATTTTTCAGACAAATGCAACTTCTACGAAGAATTGCATCCCACGCATTGATGGGTATGAATGACAAACTAAGTGGTACATAGCTGAAGGTGTGTAGATTTCAGGATATATAGTTTGTGGGGGTTATTTCTAAGTTACCGGGGTGTTTGTTGAAAAAACTGCAGACTGTCCAAATTCGGAGTTGGCTAAATATTTGCCGTTTCTGAGCCATCGTGCATTGTCCTCACTTTGTGGTTTTCGCTTCCACGTCCGCGTGTGTAACCCACACATATGGCCATACCGTTGATTCAGGACATTTGGGAGATTGATATTTGGTACTTTTTTTTACCTTCCATGGGTTTGGTATATTTCTACCTTTTGAATGTTGTTTGATGTTCATTTTTTTTGAAAATATGGTAAAAGTTGCAAACTTTACGAAGAACTGCGCCCCACACCTTGATGGTATCAATGAACGAATACAGCGTTACATAGCTGATGGTGTGTAGATTCAGGAATATATAGTTGGGGGGTATTTCTGAAGTTGGGGGGGTGGATTTGGAAAAACTGCAGACTGTTCAAATACAAAAATGGCTAGTTTTTTTTTGCTGCTACTGACATTTGGCACTGGTCACGCTCTGGGTTAGTTGGGTAGCCATGTCCTCTGGGTACACCCATGATTTGGCATACCGTTTTATCGGGAGGGGTTGGCTTTGATATTGAGTATGCGTTTGAACTTTCCCTCCACAGTTTTTAGCTGAAATTCGCATTTGATTTTGTCTCTGATTTTACAGTTGTAGGAAAAAAAAGGAAAATGGGAGAAACACCTTACAATTTGGACGAAGAGCTGCGTCCGGGATCTGCATTTGATCAAAAACTTACCTCACTCAAAAATCCTGCGGTGTGTAGTTCTAAAAATATCTACACTGTGTGGGATATTTTAGTTAATTTGGTAGATATTCTATGTTAACTGTCAGTAGTGGTTATACTTTAATTTGGTGTAATATTCTTGGATGGTGCAGTTTTAGTTTGGGGGGTCTCCGTACAGGAAAGTGGAGGTACCTACATATATCTGGTATCGTTGTACTCGGGAGTATCAGAGCTTTTTAGAAACAGTAAGATTTGTGTGTAACCTTAAGATAACTATAATAAAAATGGGAAAAATCCATAAATTTGCAAATTTTTCATTTTTTTTACATATTTACCCATAATTCCAGTAAAATTTCAGAAAAGTTACAAAATACTGTTACCATGTTAAAGTACACTTTGTGCTGAAAAAAACAATGTTAATATTCCTGATTTACTGCAAGGTTTCCTACTGTAAAATTAGTCAAGCGATTGAGGGCAAAATATTAAATTCTTCTGGCAGTTAACCAAAAAAAAATAAATCTCCTGGCAGTTGAAGGGTTACGTTCAAAGTGAAGAGAGTATCACTTGTGCTGAAAACAATGGTTGATATAGATGAACAAATAGTAATATTTAGCATCAAATTTGTTGTGTCAATTGAGAAAAAACAAATATTATTTAAAAAGTCTAGTGATTGGCAGAGAATAAAGTATACACGATCAACCAAGATGGGTCTTGTAACTGGAAATGACCTACATTGCAGAGTCTTGCAGATTCTGGCTGTCATCTTTAAAGGGAACTGTTGTCTCCAAATTTAAATGAAAGGCAGTTTCCTACCTATAAAACGAGCATCAACCACCTCTCTACGTGCTCCACAGCCCAAGATATAAAGAATGACTGACCAAAAGTAACGGGTGGGGGGCTGACATGTGACATTCCTAGGCTTCTCCTGCACAGTGCCACCCAGCACAGCCTCAGACTCCTCATGAGACAGAGTCCTCTCAACACGAGTTCTCACCTCTTTAGAAACAGCTTCGCAATCACTCTGCCTGAAAGGCTGTTTCCACAGAGTTTTCGGGGGTAGGGGGGGTGTCAGAGTGGCCCCCAGCACCTGTGAGGGGTGGGGCTTAGGCACCCGCAAGTGGGCGGGGATTAGGCACCCACGAGTGGACGGGGCTAAGGCACCCGAGAGTGGGGACCACATGGGGCTGTAAGGAATGGGCCAGGGGGGCCTGCAACTGGAAGGACCATGGGGTCCATGATGGGAGGACCAGGGGGGCTGCAAAGGGAGGAGACACAGGGCAGATTGACTGACAGGTTTCAGAGCAGAAGCAGGAAGTGCAGGGACCTGGTGATGCTGCTGCCATATCACACACAAAAATGAAAATATCTTCAAACTATGCAAAATAAACAAAGGAAATATTGCAAAAACTCTCAGGAGAGCAATTCTATCAATTTACCTAAAGTCATTTTTGCACCACAGTTCATCTTTAACAGATTGGTACTGTGCGTACCAACCTTTAGTAGTGTAGTAGAAACAGCAAGCAATAATGCAAGTTGTTACCACTTAATGCTCCTGGTATAAAGTTGTATCGCTTTTATGTGTGTTTGCTCTTGTGTTTCCTAGGGGATTATATGTAAATAAAGGATTGCCTCTGGGTCAGTATAATAAGGCTACAGCCTGTATAGGGGATAAGTATTAGCACTTTAACACATGGATTGTTAAAGACTCTAACCCTGAAATTAGGTTTTACAAACTTCATGCACTAGCACTGTACACATGCATTGTTATATGATCTCACCATGTTTTTTTGATATCAGATCAGATATATATTTTTAAACTGTTTTTAACTTTTTTGTGTCCCCTTCTATTGTAATAAAGAGATTTTATATTTCAAAATGGGGTTAGTGCCCCAGTATTTTTCTATGTAGCACCTCCCACTTCCTTTGGGGGGTATATTGAGTACCCTATCATATTCACAAATATATTGTCTACTTTCCCTGTTTACACTATAAATAATATGTCATTGCATATCACAAAGTGTGAACGGAGCATAAAGGCAGGCAAAACACAACAGTGGGGGCTAGATGAATGTTACCATTACTGTTTAAATTTGGGGTGGGGGGGAATATTGTAATAATAAAGTTAATAATATATGCTACATTCAATTTCAAAATGGCTACTAACAGGATGATAATATTGATGATGTTAATGTTTGACTAAGAACAAAACTTGAGTTGAATGTGACTTTTTTAGATTTACTGTAACAACCTATTTCTGTAATATACAGATATATACAGATATGTGTATACAGACACAGTTATGAACAACGACTTGCTGTTTGTTAAAGGGTAAATGTAGTCATATTACAATTACTGAGAAGAGGGTTGGTGGATTGCTTGATGGCAATGAGTCATTCTGCAATACATTAAGAACACTGCATGCATGGTTTATGTCCATGTACTACCCCCCAATGATGACACATGTCTGCATATGTATTATGTTGATTTTATTCTGCCCCAGTAAAAGCTGTGAGGAATGCACTCTATTGAATTTTCATACTAGAAATCAGAAGCATATTTTCCCCCATAGCATTCTTTGTTAAAAAAATAAATATTCTTCTTTATTCCTGTAACAACCAAGTTAATAGCGAGCGGCACTCACCATATGGCCATCCACCTGGGTGCTTATCTAATAGCCACTAATAAATGGACTTTTTGGTATAAACCCTAGGAGTGCTCCTTCATCTCTCTATTCATATCTTCTTTATTCCGTATATGTTAAGAATTGTTTAGCATTTGCTGTCATTGTTGTAGGCATTTTAAAGTGGAAATACCTTATTGACTTACAGATATATATATTTTTTTTGTTTCTATACAATAGATTTGTAAATTCACAGATTATTTTGAAACAAAATGTTCTGTCTAGCACATTTTCACCTGTAAATTTAACTGCAGAGTCTTGTTTGCCTTGACTCTCTTTATTTTAGTTTTCCCCTGAACTTCACATACCCATGTCTATACCCTTTACATGGCGAGAGCAGGTTCAGGCCTCTCTTTATTTCAATGTAAATTCAAAAGGCCTGTCTTGCAGGTATCCCACCCTCCCACGAATCGCAAGATTCTCCACATTCTGGGGTGGTCTCCGCACTCCTGTGAGACCACGCCAGACTCCCTCACAGAGAGTCTCTAATCTCCTCCCCCGCCACTCCCTCTTTTGGAATGCCTCCGGAATGCCCTAACCTCGCCCCATCCACCCCCTAGGCACTAACTCCACCTCCACCCACCCACTAAATGGCATCAAAATACCTTGCCCCTCACCACACCCTCTTCCCCCACCTTGCCAGAAGCCTCAAATGGCAGGGTGGGATGTCTGTGCCTTGTGGCACCAAACCAGTGTTATTTTGTGGATAATGTACCCCTACTGTATGCTTGTGAAGGTTCTCATTCATCCAGGTCATGGTATATCTGTTGTATTCAATTAGATCAACTGGACTTCAAGTCCAGTGAACTAATTGAATACAATAGATATACCCCTACTGTAATTATAAGGACATAAGGAAGTTACTGAGGATCCATGAAGTGTATTTCTCAAATAGTTAAAGCACACTAGGCTGGAAGATGCTAGGCTCTGGGTAGCATGACGGTAACTGGGTTCCTATTCTCATATGTCTCATCTTAACCCTGCAGTTGACCTTTCTTATTTAATTTATCGGTTTTCAAACATTGATAACGATAGTAAATGTATTATGTCCAAGCACTTTGCAATAAACATGATGAATTTAAGGGAATGCCCACCCCAAAAACCATAATTTAATATGTATTTTGGCCATTATCATAGCTTTAAAAGCCAACCCCATTAATATCTGTTCAGCCAATTTTAAGTTACATACCTTTTTAGAACCTTCTTTTTGCAGACCAGGAGGATCTCACTTTAAATCCAAGCTCCTGACGTCACCATGTCTGTGCATTTTTCTTCTCATGCAGCCTTCATCCTCCCTCTGTGCACCCCCCCTCCCACCATCCGATCCTCATCGCTCCCCCTTCAACGTACCGTAAAATCCTTTTAGTGGAAGGTAGCTGCCTCCTGCCCAGACCTAACCCTATATTATTTTTTAAAAAAATAATCATAACTGTACTTACAGCCCTGTCAGCGCCGCTCCTACCATGAAGCAATCTGAAAAGATTGCTCATGGCGCACGCATCGGTTTTTTTCAAAGCGTCAATCTGGTAAAAAAAAAAAAAAAGTACCCCCTTTTGAGTTGCGCTGCGTGCGCTAGCGCTGTTAATTGCATTTACTTTACTCGGCAGGCTGGCGGAAAATGAAGAGGAAGCGCTGTAGCAGTGGATTTGTCTCCCCGCTATCAGCTGGGACCGGTTGAGCTCCGGACGCGTAAGTGATCTCAGTTATGCGACTAGGACTTAATGGAACAAATCAGCCAATCAGACGCAGGGAAAAAATCCGTCTGATTGGCTAGTCACGTCTCGCGTAACTTACGCTTCAGAGCTCAACCGTCTATCATCAGCCAATCAGCAGGGAGACAAATCCACTGCTACAGCGCTACTTCCTCTTCTGCCCGCAAGCACCAGAAAAGTAAAGGAATTATCGTATCGGTCAGAGCAGTGAGCAAGAATTTACATGAAGGAAGGACTGCACTGTCACCTGTGAGGAAGCCATCATGGGAGCTTCTGTTGCTGCATCTGCAGGTCTGAGTTGTCCGGACCGGATCCCTGACTGACACTGTGAGAGAGTGTGTGTGTGTGTGAGAGAGTGTGTGTAAGAGAGAGAGAGAGAGTGTGACGTGAGTGTGTTTTGTGTGTAAGAGAGAGATTGTGTGTGTGTGTGGTGTGGTAAGAAAGAGAGTGTGGGTGAGTGTGTTGAGTTTGTGTGTATAAGTTGTGTGTGTTGTGTGTTGATTGTATGTGTGTGTGTGGTGTGTGGTGTGAGGAGATGTGTGTGTGTGTGGTGAGTTGTGGTGTGGAGAGTGTGTGGTGTGTTTGTGGTGGGTGTTTGTGTGGAGGGTGGTGTGTGTGTGTGTGAAAGAGAGTGAGGGGGTGCGTGTGTGTGAGTATGTGTGTGTTTAGTGTGTGTGGTTTTTGTGTGCGTGTTTGCAGTGTGTGTGTGTGCAGTACTGTGGTGTGTTGAGGTTGTGGTGAGTGTGTGTGTGAGGCTGCACTGAGTGCTGCATGTGGAGCAAAAGAAGGACGGGGCACTTTTGGAAGTTTGCCATTTCCTACTAAGGCCGGTGCTGACCAGAGATTCCAGACAGCAAGATGTTAGCCCCTTGCACCATGCCTGCAGGCAGGAGAGCTGAGCACAAGCTTGTGGAACTTCTGCTTGCGCTGAGTGGTTGTAATGCTGCAGACTATAATGGTGTCCTGCCACTAAGCTTGTGTCCTGCAAAGTGCTGAGTTTTACAAGGAAAGACCCCAACTCACTGTGCAATTCCTTTTCAACCATGGGGCATGCTGCTTCTGTCCAGAGGCTTTTGGCAAGGTAAATATCTGCTCCTGCCTCCTGGCAAGCTCCATCTTCTGTGATATGTTTACAATGCATTATACTTGTATGATAGCAATAATTATGGGAATAACAATATGACCCTATTGTTATAACATAAGGGACTCTAAAGCTGCAGCTGTAAATTATCCATAAGGGAAATGGATAATGTATTTAAAGCATATATATATGGTCTGGGTAATAAAATAATTTATTTATCAGGAAGGCTATTAGCTATGTAGATAGATTAGATAGATAGATAGATAGATAGATAGATAGATAGATAGATAGATAGATAGCAGAGATAGATAGATAGACACAGATAGATAGCAGAGATAGATAGATAAATAGCAGAGATAGATAGATAAATAGCATAGATAGAGAGGTAGATAGATAGACAGAGATAGATAGATAGACAGACAGAGATATATAGAAGAGTTAGATAGATAGATAGATCGATAGAAGAGATATATAGATAGATAGATAGATAGATAACAGAGATTTATAGATGGATAGACAGAGACAGATAGATAGATAGATAGATAGCAGAGATAGATTATAGCAGAGATAGATAGATAAATAGCAATTAGAAAGGTAGATAGATAGACAGAGATAGATAGATAGACAGAGATAGATAGATAGACAGAGATTGATAGAAGAGTTAGATAGATGATAGAGAGATATATAGACGGATAGACAGAGATATATAGACGGATAGACAGAAGAACAGTAGATAGATAGATAGATAGATAGATAGATAGATAGATAGATAGATAGTGATAAAAAATAGCAGAGATAGATAGATAGATAGCAATAGATAGACAGTGATAGAATAGTTAGATAGATAGATGATAGCAGAGATAGCAGAGATTATAGATAGATAACAAGTAGATAGATAGACAGAGACAGATAGACAGATAGATAGATAGATAGATAGATGATAGATAGATAGGTAGTACAGAGATAGATAGATAGACAGAGATATATAGACGGATAGACAGAATCAGATAGATAGCAGAGAGAGATAGAAAAATAGCAGAGATATATAGATAGTAGAGATAGAGAGATAGACAGAGATAGACAGACAGACAGACAACAAGACGAGATCGCAGAGATATATAGATGAAACAAGATAGATAGATAGATAGATAGAGATAACGAACGATAGATAGAGATAGAAGATAGCAGAGATAGATAGCTAGATGATAGATAGATAGATAGAGGCAGAGATAGATAGATGCAGGATAGAGATAGAATAGATAGATAGTAGATAGAATAGATAGCAAGAGATAGATAGCAGAGATATATAGATAGCAGATAGATAATAGCAGAGATAGATAGCGAGTAGATAAATATCAGAGATAGATAGATAAATATCAGATATGAGATAGAGAAAGCAGATACATAATTGATAGATGATAGCAGAGATAATAAAATAATACAAATAATTAAATTATATAATATAGTCTAGATTGTTCCCGCTGAAAGAGTCTACCTTGACGTGGGTAGCAGGGCTTACAAATCTTTTGGCCATTCTCAAAGTATGGTAGGGCTTCTAATGTAATACCAGTTGCACCAACATGTTTTTAGTGTTTTCTAAAAATAGAGAAGCGTATAAATAACCATTTTCAAAAACAAAATAATGACATTTGCCACGCCCACGTGATAAGCCACACCCACATGCCAAGCCACGCCCACATGCTAAGCTACGCGCGCCGCTCAGTCTAGGGCGGCATTCAAAGTTGTTTCAGGTGCCAAAAACCCTAGGGACACCCCTGAGCCCTGTGTTGAAGCAGGGGACTGAACTGTCAGGCTGACATCATAGAAAGCGCTGCAGGAACACAGGGCTGTAAGTACAGTTATGATTATTTTTTAAAAAAATAATATAGCGGTTAGGTCTGGGCAGGAGGCAGCTACCTTCCACTAAAAGGATTTTACGGTACGTTGAAGGGGGAGCGATGATGGATCCGGATGGTGGGAGGGGGGGTGCACAGAGGGAGGATGAAGGCTGCATGAGAATGAAAAATGCACAGACATGGGTGACGTCAGGAGCTTGGATTTAAAGTGAGATCCTCCTGGTCTGCAAAAAGAAGGTTCTAAAAAGGTATGTAACTTAAAAGTGGACATGATGCTGACAGATATTAATAGGGGTTTGGCTTGTTTTAAAGCTATGATAATGGCCAATAACATATTAAATTATGGTTTTTGGGGGTGGGCATTCCCTTAAATTCATCATGTTTATTGCAAAGTGCTTGGACATAATACAATTTTACTATCATTATCAATGTTTGAAAACTGATAAATTAAATAAGAAAGGTCAACTGCAGGGTTAAGATGCAGACATATGAGAATAGGAACCCAGTTACCGTCGATGCTACCCAGAGCCTAGGCATCTTCCAGCCTATGTTGTGCTTTAACTATTTTGAGCAATACTACTTCATGGAATTCCTCAGTAACTTCCTTATGTCCTTATAATTTACAGTAGGGGTATATCTATTGTATTCAATTAGTTCACCTGGACTTGAAGTCCAGTTGATCTAATTGAATACAACAGATATACCATGACCTGGATGAATGAGAACCTTCACAAGCATACAGTAGGGGTACATTATCCACAATATAAACCCTGGTTTGGTGCCACAAGGCACAGACATCCCACCCTGCCATTTGAGGCTTCTGGGCAAGGTGGGGGAAGAGGGTGTGGTGAGGGGCAAGGTATTTGTGATGCCATTTAGTGGGTGGGTGGAGGTGGAGTTAGTTGCCTAGGGGGTGGATGGGGCGAGGTTAGGGCATTCCAGGAGCATTCCAAAAGAGGGAGTGGCGGGGGAGGAGATTAGAGACTCTCTGTCGAGGGAGTCTGGCGTGGTCTCACAGGAGTGCGGAAGACCACCCCAGAATGTGGAAGAATCTTGCGATTCGTGGGAGGGGTGGGATACCTGCAAGACAGGCCTTTTGAATTTACATTGAAATAAAGAGAGGCCTGAACCTGCTCTCGCCATGTAAAGGGTATAGACATGCTGGTATGTGAAGTTCAGCCCTCTGGTCAGTTTATAATGGCTACAGCCTGTATAGGGTAAGTATTAGCACTTTACACATGGATTGTTAAACGACTCTAACCTGAAATTAGGTTTACAAACTTCATGCACTAGCACTGTACACATGCATTGTTATATGATCTCACCAGAGATATGCCCCATGTTTTTTGATATTTCAGATCAGATATATATTTTTAACTGTTTCTAAACTTTTTTTGTGTCCCCTTCTATTGTAATAAAGAGATTTTAATATTTCAAAATGGGTTAGTGCCCAGTATTTTGTAGCACCTCCCACTTCCTTTGGAGGGTATATTAGTACCCTATCATTTCACAAAATATAGTCTACTTTCCCTGTTTACACTATAAATAATATGTCATTGCATATCACAAAGTGTGAACGGAGCATAAAAGGCAGCAAAACCACAACAGTGGGGGCCTAGATGAATGTTCCATTACTGTTTAAAATTTGGGGTGGGGGGGAATTATTGTTAATAATAAAGTTATATATATGCTACATTCAATTTCAAAATGGCTACTAACAGGATGATAATATTGATGATGTTAATGTTGACTAAGAACAACTTGAGTTGAATGTGACTTTTTTAGGATACTGTAACAACCTATTATCTGTAATATACAGATATAACAGATATGTAGTATACAGACACAGTTATTGAACAACGACTTGCTGTTTGTTAAAGGGTAAATGTAGTCATATTACAATTACTGAGAAGAGGTTTGGTGGATTGCTTGATGGCAATGAGTCATGCTGCAATACATTAAGCACACTGCATGCATGGTTTATGTCCATGTACTACCCCCCAATGATGACACATGTCTGCATATGTATTGTGTTGATTTGATTCTGCCCCAGTAAAAGCTGTGAGGAATGCACTCTATGAATTATTCATACTAGAAATCGAAGCATATTTTCCCCCATAGCATTCATTGTTAAAAAATAAATATTCTTCTTATTCCGTAACAACCAGTTATAGCGAGCGGCACTCACCATATGGCCATCGACCTGGGTGCTTATCTAATAGCCACTAATAATGGACTTTTTGGTATAAACCCTAGGAGTGCTCCTTCATCTCTCTATTCATATCTTCTTTATTCCTGTATATGTTAAGAATTGTTTAGCATTTGCTGTCATTGTTAGGCATTTTAAAGTGGAAATATACCTTATTGACTTACAAGATATATATTTGTTTTTTTGTTTCTAATCAATAGATTTGTAAATTCACAGATTATATTTTGAAACAAAATGTTCTGTCTAGCACATTTTCACCTGTAAATTTAACTGCAGAGTCTTGTTTGCCTTGACTCTCTTTATTTTAAGTTTTCCCCACTGCAGCGCTTTCTATGATGTCAGCCTGACAGTTCAGTCCCCTGCTTGCAAGTTCCGGTAAGCAGAAAGCCGAGTCAGTACACGTGGGAGCGAAGGGGCTGTAAGTAATGTTGTGATAGTTTTTTTTAAAAAAAACAGCGGTTGGTGGTGGGCAGGGGGGGCTCTATCTAATATTGGAAAATAATTTTTATGTTGGACATACCCTTTAGCCTGACAGCCCCATAAACTATAAATTTTACTATCACTTTAAAGGGGAACTGTGGTCTCCAAACAAGTTGAGTTTAAATTTAAGGACAGTTACCTTCAAAACAAGCCATCAACCACCTCTCTACGTGCTCCACACCCCAAGATATAAAGAAATGACTGACCAGAAAGTTAATGGGTGGGAGGCTGACATGTGACATTCCTAAGGCTTCTCCTGCACAGTGCCACCGGCGAGCACAGCCTCAGACTCCCTCAGTGTGTGAGGGAGACAGGAAGTCCCTCCTCCTCTCTGCTGTGTGAAGTCCTGACTGAGTAAGTAAGGGAATCTACAGCCCTTCTTTCCCACTATGTGAAAACAGAGTTCTCACTCTGCTTGAAAAGGCTGTTTCCACAGTTTTCTGTAGGGGGGGTCTGAGTGGCCCATGGCACTCGTGAGTGGGCAGGGCTTATGCACCTGTGAGCGGGGGCTTGTGTACCCGCAGGTGGGCAGGGCTTAGGCACCCATGAGTGAGTGGGGCCACGGCACCCATGGGTGTGGCCACATGGGGCTGTAAGAGAATGGGCTAAGGGGGGCATGCAACTGTAGGGACCATGGGGTCCATGAGTGGGAGGGACCAGGGGGGCTGCAAAGGAGAGGATGAGACACAGGGCAGATTGACTGACATAGTTTCAGAGCAGGAAGCAGGAAGTGCAGGGGACCTGGTGATGCTGCTGCCATATCACACACAAAAATGTAAATATCTTCAAAACTATGCAAAATAAACAATGAAAATAAATTACAAAAATTCTCAGGAGAGCAATTCCTATCAATTTACCAAAGTTCCCCTTTAAAATATATATATATATATATAGTATGAAAGACACATCCTATTACATTTTATAATTCAAGGTAAAGTAGGAACTGCTGTTTCTAACTTTAACATTGTTCAACACTAGGACCACTGCTGAGACTGCTCCAAGGGCTTTGGTTTCTCCCATGAGTGATGCATGCATCTAACAGAGGTAAATTGAGTGTGAGCTTGAGCTATGATTTTTGGGCACAATGCTCCAATTATTGCAGGAAAAGGGATAGTAGGAATAGTAGTTCCCACCTTCTCTTAAAGGGCAAATAAGCCGACAATCACATCTGCTTTTTTTCCCAATCCATCAGGCTGGAACCTGTGAGAAATTATATTGGAGTCAATTTTAAAACTTCCTTCTTCCAGTACATTGAGTGACATCACCTGACCTCTACCGCGTCCCTCTGCCCCAGGGGAGAAGCATGCTTTATATTCATATGCGCAATCAACTGTTTAAAAACAGGCTGCAGTGGGCTAATGTAACAGGCACAAGCTCCTCACTTTTTCTTTTTTTTTCTGTTGCTGCGGATTTTATGTAAATAGTTGGCCGGGGCAAGTGGAGCAATGAAGCTCATCTGGGAAACGCAACACAGGTACATGATCATATTTTTTATTATAGCAATGATTCCACTTAAGTTAAAATTTGAGTATGGATGCCCTTAAAAACTTTATGCTGGGAAAACAGGAAGTACTTCCTATTCAAGCAGGAAGAGATATTGTTGAACCTTTACAGCAATAACCTCTTTTATCTAGAGATGTGATTTAGGGCACGGCCACACTGCAACGCAAACGCACACGGAATCGCATACAATTTCATGTTCAATTTCGTTGCGTCTGCGCATGCGTTTTTTCATTAAGTATTGGAAAACGCATGCGATTGCGATTTAAAATGCTGAACGCAAATCACAATCGCATTGCACCCGAAAACGCACGTTTTTAGTGCGTTGGCGCAATTCCAATGATTTGAAAAAAACGCAAGTGCAGAAAAATCGCAGCAGTGTGACCTAGCCCTTAGGTTTTATTTTAAAGGTACGATGGAATGCTTTTTATATAGTCCTTACTTGTTTAGAAGAATTGTAGACCACAGTTACCCTTTAAATTTTAAACACAGCAGGAAGGAAGCACCACTAGAATTAAAAAGTCCCAAACAGATGATAGGAAGTCAATGGCTATGAAATGTACCACAGTCTCGTGAGTCAATAGTTCTTGTGTTGGAATGGTTGCTAAAAGGAATGGGCCAAGTGTATTCCAATTGGATTCTTTTGTATACACGTGAGAGTTGTGCCTGTGATGCATTTTGATGAGAATTGGAACAATAACAATTCCATCTCCGAAACATAGATTACATTTCCCAAATAGTTCATTCCCTGTGAGTTGTATTTGTGATTGTTACCAGGCCTGCCACAAGGAAATAATAATTCAGAGCTACAGATGGGGTACATTATGTGTAGTAAACATATGCATGTAATTCAGATGAAAACACCATCTAAAAAATGGAGAGGAGAATACAAAACCCTATCTTCAGTGTAGTAAGACATAAAGGGCCTGATTTACCCACTTGTGCTGTGCTAAAAATAGGGGTTAAATTGTGCTAACCAATACTGAATAGGTTAGCACAAGTTTAACTCCATAATTGCTCTGGCTGCACCAGTTTCACAAAAGACACCCGTGCAACCGGTGCAATCTATTTAATAAAGGATTTGCACCACTTTTAACTCCACAATTTAAGATCAGCTAATGGCTGGTCTTATAGTGGCACTGGGGTAAAATCCCTGTTGGGAATTACCACCAGGTGCAAATCCAGTATTAAATACCGGAAGCCATATTTGCCTGGAGCAATTTGCAGCTCTGGGTAAATCAGGCCCAAAGGGTTCAATGCAATAAGAAATGGAAGTTTGCTTGTGTTGTAAAATTTGCAAAAAACAATTAGATGTTAGCTTTTTACTGGATCACTGCAGTTAAGACAAAGTCTGATTGGTTTCTGCACATTAATAGCACAGGCAAACACTTCGGCTAATCCGGGCAAACAGACGACCAACACCAGTCACCGACGATGATTTTTTGGCTTGACCAACTGATACAGGAAAATATCGGGTTTTGCTCTTGTGTACCCAGCCTTATAGCATCAGCTCCAAATTGCCACTTTTGCCTTTAAGACCCGAACACCTATACAATCTACATGACAAAAGGCTGGTTAACATTTCTATTAGAAGAGTAAGGCAGCCATACCACATGAATTTAATGCAATTGCATTAGCACTGCAGAATGTAAATTTTATGTGTTCGGGTCTTAAAGGTAAAGGTGGCAACCTTAGCTCCAAAATGTATTAAAGGATAAGTATGATGTAAAATAGTTAAGTTGGCAGCTTTAAAAAAACTTTTGTCATTTTTTTTCTATGCCCCTCCAGAGCCTACCTTTACCGCTTCAAAGTTGGTGACATTGTGATTTTGCATTGTGGAATGTGTAGCTCTGCCCCTGGTTCATCCAGCTTCTTTAGTCTCAAAAGGTAATGTCCGTTGGTTCCACAGCAAATCATCTGAGCTTAATTCATTATTAAGCTAACCACAGAGCAGCAAGGACTTTGAGCTCATAGAAGGCAAGTACTGACCCAGCTCAAGAGGCAAACCCTTTTTTATCCAGAGATAAGGGCTAGGCCACACTCGCGCGTTTGCACATGTGTTTTCGCTTGCGATTGTGCCCGAAATTTTCGCTAATGTGGAAATTGCAACAACACGATTTACGATGCTCATGCGCGTGCATTTCTGTTTTGCGTTCAAGCATTTTTTTGTGCTATTGCATGCATTCCCTTTCAAATAGCGAAAATGCACGCGCAAACACTAAACAATGCGTGCGTGCATGATTTGGTGCGTTGTAGAAGTATTTGGAGATTTTCAGCTCTGCCTCGGCGGATTGTGCGAAAGGTAAATATACTTACCTTCATCCCTGGCTCCTGAGATATTGATTGAAGAATGGAAGGTTAGGCAGTGAACTATTCCTTTAGGGCACGGTCACACTGCAACACAAACGCAATCGCACACGGAATTGCATGCCATTTCATGTGCAATTTTGTTGTGTTTGCGCATGTGTTTTTTCATTAAGTATTGGAAAATGCATGCAATTGCGATTTAAAATGCACATTTTTTTGTGCGTTGCCGCAATTCCAATGATTTGAAAAACAAACAAAAAAAACCCACAAGCGCAAACGTAGAAAAACCGCAGCAGTGTGGCCTAGCACTCAATCAGCATTTTTGCTATAAATTAGGAGGATTTTGTCCTGTAACTTAACCTCATATAATTTGATGGGACTGGCACGACCAATCACAGAGCGCCATTGGAACAGGATGAAAGTCAAGATCAACGATCCAATTGTTTTCAGTTTAAGGTATGTACATAGTGTTTTTAATTAAAAAAAATATCAGTTTAAGGTTTCTTGTTACAGCATATTTTGCCAAGCCTAATGCAGAGCAATAGTTTATTGATATTTTTCAAACCATAATTACATTAGATGTCAGGGTTTCTCAAACAGTGTGCCTTCAGATGTTTTAAAACTACAACTCCCAGCATTCTCTGGATTTTTCTCTAGTGAAGGAATTCTGGGAGTTGTAGTTTTCAAACATCTGAAGGCACACCATTTTAGAATCCCTGCTCTAAGTTGTTGTTTTTTTTAACATCTTTTATTTTCTAAACAGGATCGTTGTCTAATCATTTCTGTTCAATCATTTACTGCACAGCTACACTTCGGTGATCCTGAATAACGTTTCAAGAATATGGCTGGATTAAAAGATTAAGATTACAGTTCTTAGGCATCTGTAAGAAAGTAAAGCTCCCCTCTCTTGTCCTTATTTTTAAACTGCAGTGTTTACATCTTTAGATTTAAGATAAACCAGGAGAGCATCTGGGGGCCCCATCTTCTTATTTTTCCTATGACAGATCTAGCATCTTTGGGGAAGCAATTAGTTTTTTTGTATAGTTTGGGTAACTGAGGTGAAATTAAAGTAGGAATAGTCCTGCACTGCACAGTCACATGCAGATTATTGACATGATCAGATCAAAACAGTTACAGCACAAGGAGCGACTAGAAAAATATCTTATTCACCATAAGTAGTGGGTAGAAGCATTTGTACTTCTATGACAGCAATGCAAACAAGTGCTGCCTAACTAGAATAGGCCAACAAAAAAGGGAGTGGCCTCATTGTCATCATTAATCCCAAATCCTGAATTTTTAGCCTCAGACCCTCAGTTGAGTTTCTAATTTGCACAGACCTTTGCTTCATTTGAATTAGGAGAGTATAATTGGAGTAACCCATTTGGTTAACAATCAAGCTTGCTCCAATACCTTCTTAATTAACTATAAACCATTTTATAGGCACAAGTATGATCCTTGAGCCCATTATTTTTAATTATCTGGGGCATTGTTCACCAAAAGGACACGTCAGAGGACACGAGGACATCCCTTAAGACTGGAAGAAAAGAAGTTTAGTCTTCAAGTTCGGAAAGGGTTTTTGACTGTGAGAACAGTAAAATTATGGAACTGTCTTCCAGTGGACGTGGTGATGGCAGGTTCATTGGATAGGTAAAAAAAAAGCTGGATGAGTTTCTAAATACAAAGAATGTTGCAGGTTACTGGTATTGATACATAAAGTTGATCCAGGGATATTTCCGATTGCCACTTAAGAGTCAGGAAGGAATTTTTTTCCCCTTCATAATTCTGGTGGTTTTGTTTTTGCCTTCCTCTGGATCAACAGTTAGGTAGGAAATTAGGGTATTGCCGAGTAGGTTGAACTGGATGAATGGATGTCTTTATTCAACCTCAAATACTATACTATAATTATTAGTATTTTTTCTGTACAGACACTAAGGGGCTGTTGGACAAAGAGGTGCAAACGTTTGCCCTTGCTCTTAATGTGCAGAGACCAATTAAATGTTGGCTTCAAACTGTGCAACTGCAGTCTGATTGGTTGCTGCATATTTTTAGCTTAGGAAAACTTTTGCACCTTTTATTGCATCAGCCCTAAGTGATGTCATACATTCCAATTTAAAGGGCATGTCCAGTCTGTTAATCACCCCCCCAAACCCCACTTTTGCATTATCTATACATTTCAAAGATGCCCCAATAGCCTGACAGCTGCGACCAGGAAGTAGAGTGGCTGTCAGCGCAGAAGACCTCTGCTCCTGTTTTTGCTTGTAATGAGCTCGAAACAGGAGCAGGGGGCGGCACCTAGGCGGTGAGGGACCGGATCAGGTAAGTAAGTAAGGGGCATCTTTCAAATGTATAGATAATTTGAAAGTGGGCTTTGGGGGCTGATTAATATTTCTAAGGTTACTTTTTTTTTTTAGGCTGGACATGCCCTTTAATACCACACTGCAGTTTTTTCCCTCAAGCAGCCATACAGAATTTCAACCCCTACCCTTCCCCCTCTATTAACCCCCACATAGAACACAAAACTGTAATGTTATTTTAATTCCAATAAAGTTGAATTTATAGTATAAGGGGTGCTGGATTTGGGCACTGACATTGTAACATGCAGTCAGATTTGTAGCTGCTGCTAGTAATTGGATAGACTTCTCCATTACACCAGTGCACATCCACTGTCTTTGAGAAGTTCGATACTGAGGGGGCAATTTCTTAGAATTTGCAGAAACTGTACTCGTGATACTGATTTCTGCACTGCATCTAAGGAACTTTATCAGAGATTCTGCAATACGGGCTACCCTAGGAGATTGGTGAATCAGGAATACCAGAGGGCAGCACATTTTACCCAGTCTGACCTACTTAAACCCAAGAAATCTAACTCTAACCTAGATACCATATGTTACATCACTACTTATGGTAGAGAATGGGATGGGCTAAGCAGGGCACTGACCAAATCTTGGCATATAATTAAGAATGATCCTATAATTGGCAGGTACCTTACGGATAAACCGTCCTTGACTGCTCGAAAAAGTTGCAGCTTAGGTAATATGATTACCAGCAGCCACTACACCCGAAAGACTTGTGCAAAAACCAGAGGCACCTCGCTGTCTGGAACCCACCCCTGTGGGTATTGCAGCTACTGTCAATTTATGTTCAGTACTACCGAGGTACGAGACTCTAGGGGGTCAAAATGTTATATGTTGACTCAATATTTCAACTGTAGGACTGAAGGGGTGATTTATGCTATTAGGTGCCCTTGCTTGCTTTTGTATGTAGGGAAAACCAAGCAGAAGATAAAACAGAGACTAGCCAAACACTTGTCCGACATAAGACTGGCTGACCGACATAGACTGGAGGGGAAAACATTGACCTCAGTTGCTGCACACTTCTTATCGACACATGGAGGGTCCTATAAAGACCTTAAATTCTTTGGTCTTGAGAAGGTTAACCTGACACTTCGGGGTGGCGATTTGAATAGGAGACTACTCTGCAGAGAAAGCCGATGGATATATTGTCTAAAAATGATCCATCCAGGACTAAATGAATTGTTAGATTTCACTCCCTTCTTGTGACTGTGTGACTTCCCCTTGACTACACAATTTTGCTTTCGATGTATCTATCCAGTTATCCATTTATATTTCAGAGAATCTTCAACAAACATGCATGGAACACTCTTCCTGACATCTAGGAATTAAAAATGGAGTGGGGCCCCACTTCTTCTTTTCCTTATGAAATGTGAATGCTGGACTGTTCTCTGGATTCTCTCTGGCTGGTTGAACAAGGCACCACTGTTACGCTTCAGTACTTCAGAGCAGCTGTGTACTTTGGCACAGACCATCATATTGGTTCAATTGCACTGTACCCTGGATCATTGTTTGTCCATGTACCTCTGACCCTCATCATCGCAGCTATCTATTGCATCACCATCACATCTCTTATGCATTCATTGGCATAAATTTACAAATTATTCATACATTCTATGAGAACTGATAAACGTAAATGGTCGGATATCCTTGGAGTTATA
Organism: Hymenochirus boettgeri; assembly: GCA_019447015.1. Taxonomy (NCBI): domain Eukaryota; kingdom Metazoa; phylum Chordata; class Amphibia; order Anura; family Pipidae; genus Hymenochirus; species Hymenochirus boettgeri. Next base: position 258,497,002 of record CM033470.1, on the reverse strand, counting down.
TCCATTTAACAGGTGATCCCGGATACCCACAGGAGATGTGCCTGTTGATTGATTGATTCTCTGATTTTTTGATTCTTTGATTTTTTGCCTGCCTTGAGACTCAGAGGTTGTGCATATTCAGTCTACACTTGACTTACCTGGATCATCTACTTGGATTACTTGTATTTTGATCTATATTCTACTCACCTGGATCATCTGGACTCTGTCCCTATATAAATATCTCTAGGACTGTATTTATATCTATATATTCTACTGAACTTATATTCATCACAGCATCTTTGCATTTTCTGCATTATATTCTCGGTGCATAGTACCCAGTTTACCTTATGACTGCATGTATTTATATGTTTATCATTTGTAAATTTGTTGCTTAGGTTCTATCACCAGTGTATTATCTGACATTTTTGTATATATAATTGATATTGTGTATGTGCACCTTATATTGGCCAGTCTATGACTCTTGACCGGTGACATAGCTCCCCCTAGTGTTACTTGCAGTTATGGATCATTATCAGTGCGCATCCTAGGCTATGGATCATTGCTGGTGCGTTCCATGCCATGTGTGCGTCACCAGTGCGCGCCGTATGTGTTCACGCTACTACGTCATCATGTTAATGCGTGATCACATGGCGCATATACGTCTACTTATAGCGTCCTGCTCGCCGGTCATAATTACGCTGTTGAGAAAGTCCGCTTTTAGGACGAAACGCGTTCGGCGTTCTCCATGGTTGGCTGACCGGTGTTCCCTCTACAGGTGCCCGTTCCCTTTATCGGGACCCCCCGACTTTGTGTCTTGGTATTGCAGCACTTCTGACAGACAAGTAGGTACTTAATTGTACTTACTTAGACTTTATATGACTGTTGGGATAGGGCTCTGTGCACTGGCTATGCTATTTCCATGTAGAGGTTACTACCGGTGTATGATATATGTTTTTAGAGTTTTAACCATACTTTTTTTTATCTATCTTCTGTCTGTGTACCCCTATTTGGACCCTTATGGGTCTCCTAATAAAGGGTTTTTATTCATATTCAGTATTTTTGAGTGCGGTACTTTTTTTTTTTTTTTTTTTTGTTTTGTTCAGTAATTGGATAGAAGCATGTTTAATTGCTTCAAGAGGGTCAAATATTTTTCTGTACCCTATAGGAAACAATGAAGCAGCAGAATTATTTAGCGAATTATTTCCAAGCCATCAGTAGGATTGGCAGTACAACCCAGGGGGATGTGCCAATTGATTAAAAAATATACTTAACAAATAAAAAATGTTATTGTTAAAATTAGTTTTTAATCATTTTATTCATTATCTTTGAGAAGCACATTTAATTGTTCCTATTAGTATATAATTATATTATATATTTCTGATTTATGGACTTTGTCACATTATTATTATTAAATATAAATAGGGAAATCCTAATGTTTTGTTTGTTTATTAAAGTAAGTTACAGTAGCAGTAAGGCTGGTCAGTGTAGCAGGAAAGAAACTGAATGTTCCCATCTGTTAAATGACCCTTTGAGGATTCTCCTTTCTTTAGAGGCAGCTGGGTAATTACCATCCATGACTGTGGGTCGCTCTCTGGGATTTCTTTGGTAAGGTGAAAATCAACTTTTTATAAGAAAACACTTTTATTGCCACATTCAGTCATATTCATTTAGTGTACGAGTGTTTGCTTGTCACATCTGAAAATTTCTAAGCTAAACCTTTCATGTGTAAACAGCACAGTACATCCACAACCAGCAAACTCCATCTACACAGTTTTTTCCATGCATTGTAGGTGTTAACCTGTTGGGCTTATATAAAAGACACACTGAAGGAGAACCACAAATGGAAAGTTGTCATAGATAACAAGTATATGTAACAGGCCCAGGGTGCGGGCGTGCAGACAGTTATTCTGTATAATGAAATAATAAGGGACACAGAGTCATCTTTCATGGTTAGCTGCTCCTTGATAACTGTTTATTACAAAATGCAATTTAATATTTCGTCTTTGCTTGCCCTTTAGCAATTATTCACAATATATACTATACAATACATTTCACAACATATCACATGTACATTACCTTCCCTTTAATTCTCATGAACATATTATATATAATAAATCATCATTTCACCAGAATACCAGTGCAGGGTCCACTATACAAACTTGAGATTTACTTACAATAGTGTTATCTTTATTATTAGCATTTTAAAGCTAATTAACAAAAGATACCTGGTACATCTGACTATACAGCATACATGAAAACAGATCATCATTTAACTTTAAGATATCATACTTCTAACAAACCTAAAATAAACTGGTATCATTCACACTGTCTTAATCACTAATAATGGCTTCTACCATTTACACTGGGCGCCATCTTGCAGCATGCATTACAGGGTGATACAGATGAATGAAATAATCTGTTTTACTGTATGCAGGAGCTGAATACTGACACAGATACACAAATATCCAATATAACATTTCTTTAGAGTTTTAAACCATGAATCCACATCTATATGTTCACATCCATTATTAGACCATGTGGTGTCCTCTATTTTTACCACCATGTTATAACTTGCAATGATTTAATCCTCTTTATTACAGGTTTATAATGTTCCAACTGCCTCTACACTGAGTCTGGTTATTATATCAATGGATGCTATAAACATATTTGTTTATTAACAGGGTTTTATAGCACATACCTGTATAACGAAATAAAAAGGGACACAGAGTCATCTTTCATGGTTAGCTGCTCCTTGATAACTGAGAGCTAGCCCCTCTGTGTTTCAAATAGCTATAGTGTTGTTCTGGCACTCCCCCTGCAGGCTGGAGTACGTATAACTTGATATACAACTATCTTTAAGCTAAACATACATTTCTATGTTTAAATTACAAATACTTGTACATGTGGCAACAGATTTACTGGGGTCACATATACAGTGGTACAAAAGAATTACAGGATTATGGGCAGATACAATGTGCTACACTTCTAACTTCCAGTAAATTGAAAAAAATCTCATGCTACTTTAATGAGGCTGAAACATAATGTATCACACAGGGCCGGATTTACCATTAGGCACAGTAGGCATCGGCATAGGGCGCCTGAGGTTGGAGGGGCGGCTGCCAATCTCCTCCCACCAATCCAACCCCTTTATAGTCTATTTTCTTCCCCCAAAAAGAAGAAATAGGTGTGGTTTAGGGGTGTGGTCTGTGTTTAAGGGTGGGGCTACGGGCGCCAGGCTCCTTGGGCCTACAGGCTCCTGAGGTGTAAATCTGGTCCTGGTATCACATAAACTTGTGTGAGCTGGTTGTAAAGAGTACAATATGGACTACCCTTTAAGAAACACGGAAGATCACTCCTCCACTAATATTAACCTGCGTCCATGCAAAATTTCCAAAAATTTCAGTCTGAAGGGGGTTTTCCCCCGAAACGTTGTGACGTGTGATGTGTGGATCACAATAAAATTGTTCTAATTTCTTGGAGTGCGACCCTCTATTGCCTTTTTTCCTGCGAAGCTACTGGTTCCAAAGGGAAGAACCCATGAGGCGTCTGCACCCACAGTTGGACAGAGTGCACCTCCACCATTGTTGATCTACCCAGTGTTTTCAGCCCTCCAGTTCATTACCCAGTGTTGTAAGCCCTCCAGATTGTTAGCCATTGTTATCAGCCCTCCAGATTATTAGCCAGTGTTATCAGCCCTTCAAGTTATTAGCCAGTGTTATCAGCCCTCCAGGTCATTAGCCAGTGTTACCAGCCCTCCAGATCATTAGCCAGTGTTATCAGCCCTCCAGATCATTAGCTAGTGTTAAGCCAGCCCTCCAGTTTATTAGTCTTTTAGTTATCTTAACCACATCATACACTTGCAGGCAACCATGTAAAATGGCAATAGTAGTCTTAAAAATGGGCATAACTTAAAGTGTGTGTAACTTTAGCAATGTCGGTACGGTCAAAAAATTTGTGGTCTACCGCGAAAGGGCCACTTGGTCTCAGTCCTCCCCTGCCGTGTATGGTGCCCATTGACAAAATCCAATGATCACCCGATCGTAGTGCTGTGTCTATGGCCACCTTAATGTTCAAATTGACAAAGCTAAGAGAAGCACAATATGTAAGTGTCCAATTCTCTATTTGCAAGTATTATACAATGTAAAAGTCAAATATCTTCTAAACACCTTTAGGGCTTGAAGACACAGCCAGATTTATTTATGTTTAATTGATCCCAAATCTGATCATCTGAAAAGATAAGATGGGGATCTAAATATAAACTAGCAGTGATCCAATAATTTTACGACCAATCTTTATGCAAAACCTGTTGTTGTAAATGCACATTTATGGTGATAAATCATAGTCGATCATGTCTATTTTAACATGCAAAATGATTGGTTGGGCTGAAATATTTGGTTTTCCTGTTAACTCCCAACCAACATATTTCTGATGGTCAAAGCTGGGCACACACAATACTGATAAAAGATCCTGCAGGATTGAAGAATTTTTGTTGATGGTAGTAGTTTACCTGTGACTTAATATTTATTATTGTGCCTATACAAAGTGTAGGGAGAACACCAGGAATGTGTGATGGGGAATTTATAGCTAATGAAAGAAAGCTTCCCTTGGAATAAGTCTGTTAGTATCATATATGTATATATGTATATTATACAGTTTCAATGTTTGTTTCCATGAAAAATTCCTAATATATTGAGAGTAATGCTGATGTATATCTCACACTATATAAACCAAATCTTCTAACCTGTGGAACGGCTTATTGCTGCTTTTTGTTAATTTTTTTTCTGCATTGCTATAAATGTCTGTGCCTGGCCAGCACAGTCATTACCTCCGCCTTGGTGTATTGTTGCCGGAACTTGAGCTTAACATATTAGAAGTGTTTTGCCTACAGACCTGTAATGCGGCACTGAAATATGATTACAAAATCTAAATGCACAAAGCTAAAAAGCTAAAATCATTTTGTTTCAACTACATTAATTGGTGTAGAAAAAAACTGTAGCATTTTCACTGTTAGCATCCAAAGCTCCATTCATACCAATCACATGCTGGGCACTGGGCAGATATAAAAGGAACAAAGCTGTTTTACAGGAACAATCAACAGATTTCAGCTGAGGCAGATAAACTATAATGTATGAAGACATTTCCACATTAAATTCTGGTCTTAGAATAGCCTATAATATGGGGGGCTCGTTTTTCATACTCTACGGTGTAAATCTATTTACCTTATCTATTAAGGGCCCTATCCATGAAATTATGAAGCCAAGTAATATATATTTTGTTAGATTTCTATTAGCAGGCAAAGTTAATAGGGTTATAGACATATTTTCAAATCCTTTTCATATATAGAATAGAAAAGAAATCCCAGCATTAAACATTAAAACCAAATAACATAAAAAACCACATGAATAATGTTGTATAAGGATCACTCACTTTTTTATTATCCTTATAATTCGGGGGAATATATGTAGAGGTGTTGGGCAAAACATTCTGTGCAAAAGTCACTCTTATACGTGAACGATGGTTGCGCAACACACAGAAAGTAATAGCCAGCGCTTGGTCTAACCCACACTGTGGTATTGACCAGTTAATAGAAGCACCCTAGTGCTAGCACTCAGTCTAACCCACACTGTGATGTTGACCAGTTAATAGAAGCACCCTAGTGCTAGCACTCAGTCTAACCCACACTGTAATGTTGACCAGTTAATAGAAGCACCCTAGTGCAAGAACTCAGTCTAACCCACACTGTGGTGTTGACCAGTTAATAGAAGCACCCTAGTGCCAGCACTAAGTCTAACCCACACTGTATTCCTGTAAACCTGGACAACTTTACAATAATCTGTTTGAGTAGTAATTAGTACAGATGCACAACATATACTTACAAAATAACCACAGTTCTGAGAATCCAAGGCACTCATGAACGTGGAACTGGGAAATAGAAAGGAATCAGAACAGAATAAATTTTAACTACATCCACAAACCCAAATCACAAGTAACACTTAGTGGGTGATGCATTAATAGATGCTTACCAGCCAAATCAGTGTAAAACTCATGTTTCCCAATGTATTATTAGGTTAGTGTGGGCTTTACATTAACTTTGTGGTGCCTGCACCATTTTCAAAACTTTTTGGAAATAACACAGTACAGCCTATACTGTACTTTAGAGGCTAAGTTAAGCTTTGTGATATTATATAGCGTAACATCTCTTCAATGGAGGTGCAAGCTGGTGCTTCTTACCTGACTGTGATGCCGCAATGCAGTAATTCTTGTAAGGGATTATTGCATTGCGGAATCTTGGGCAGGTAAGAAGCTCTGACTTAGGCTGGGTACACAGGGGGCTATTATTTGTCCTGACGGACTGTTCGCTGCAAGCGAGCGCTCGGCTAGGAGAAATGACTGTCTGCGGCAATAGTGGCTGCGGCCGACAGTGCGTGCGACTGATCGTACGGTCCGATATGGCCAGCCGTCCGACACCGTCAGATATATATATATTTGACCAACCGATCCACGGCCCTCGGTCAGCCGGAATTATCTGCTGGTGTGTACCCAGCCTTAGAGTGTTACGTTGACCTGGTTGTATTCTGTAAAAAAACTTTTTACAGTTGCATATTGTTTGTTCAATGTCTTTTTAAGAACCACATATTTCTACCTAATGGATATGTTTTTTTGTCTGTAATTAGTACAAAGCCTTAAAGAGTGTGAGAGTGTTTTATTCACACTTGATGACAGTAGGAAGGAGGATAACATATTTGGTCAAATCTATTTAATATTTGATTGAAGGTTAGCAAATTCTAGTTCAAATGGAGGATTAATTGCAAAAAGAACTGGTACAGCATGTAAGGCACTGAATGGAAGCATATTTTTTATAAATCAGTCTTGGTAGAGAATTTTTCCTGTCTGATTGAATTTTTCATTGACAAATCCTTTGATTATGGTGTTTCTACAATACGACAGGTTAAACTCCTTTAGCAGGTAAGTAATTCTTTGCTACAAGTACTTTAACCTGTCATCTGCATGGTCAGTTCCCCCTTTTTGTATGGGCTATGCATGCACACAAAATAACAAGAAGTATAGAGATTAGGTTAGTGAGCTAGTTAGTGATCTTGTGGCTACAGTAACCTCTACATCAAACCACTCTGCTTAGAACAAAGAATGGGAGATAAAAATAGTCATTCCTACCTCCCTATTATTAATACTTTTCAGGTACAATAATTGAGAATAGAAAAATGAGAATAGATACAGTTTAAATATCACCTCCCTAATATAGAGATCCCTCCACATGAACATTTTGGGGTAATTTTAAACTTTTTTGCCATTCTGCAGGGTGACCAAGGTACTTTCCAGTTTAGTTGACTGATTAGATTCACCTCCCCTAGACTACACAATAATGCCAGCTTTAAAAACTAATTGTAAATACCCATTGGTTCATCCATTCCTAATCTCTTTACTATGCATTCATAACCCACAAAGAAAAAACAAAAAAACCCCAAAACCTGGTGGGAAGTTTCTGTTATAAGCAAAAAAGTAGATTGAGGTTTCCCATCTATGAAAGATTAAGATATAAAAATTGAGAAGTCCCTATCTGAAAACCATAAATGTGTTGGATAATGTTAGGAAGGGTTATATTTTATAGTATTACTATCCCAAAGCAGATAAAACCACCATTGATCTCACAGATAAGAATAGGGTAGATTTTATTATCTGGCAGAATCCTATGTAATCAGAGAAATACAGCTTTAGAATTATTTATCTTGGGAGTTATCAAACCACCAGTCATCTAGCTGTAGAGGCTAGTACCTATTGGAGCCATGTGGTTTAGAACAAAAGTCATTTTGCCCAATTCTCGTTCATGGCAGAATGCGAGTACTCTAAGGTTGCTCCTGAGTAAAGGTGTCCATACACTACAACTGATAGATAGATAGATAGATAGACCAATAGATTGTGGGTAACTGGAAAGGGGGAAGCACAGTGGTCTATGGGTTAACACTGATGCCTTGCAGTGCAGACATCCTGAATCCTCCCTTGGACAAAAATCTGCAGTCTGAGTTTTTATGTTCTCCCCGTGCTTGCGTGGATTTCCTATGTAATTGTAAAGTGCCACAGAAGAGGTTGATGCTAGAGATGTCTGAAACTCGAAAGTTTTGTTCCTTCAGTTGGGACAGTATCTTTGCAATGAAAAGTAATAAGATATTGACTTGCCACAATCGAATACATCTGATCTAGAGAGAGGCATCAGAGAACATGGGGGTCTAAGGGGACCAGTGTTCTTAGCACAGTTTGGGCTAGTTGTATTGTATGACTTTATACCAAAATAAAGATTAACAGACATTGACACAAAATATGATACAATGTTCCCCCAGATCCACAGCTTCACCAGCAGCTGTCTGAGGCAGCCCCAGCATTTTTAAAGATGCAGATTTGTGCCAATTTGAAACTTTTAGTAATAGATGGCGGAGAACTGGGGTACTAGATTGATACTGTAATATCTTCTCTGAGTTTAACTCAGAGAAGAACTTTTGTTCTATTATGGAATCAATCAACATATTTATAAAATGGCAGGTATATAATTTGAGCAGCAGGTTGCAAGTGTTCTGTAGTTCTGCAGATAAAATTAAGTAGCTATTTCCCTATAATCTACCTACAGTTAGCAACCTGTAATTTAGGCACATAAACATGCACGCAGCATCCCAATATATACTGCTAATACTATAGAATGCATATCATTTTCTTAAACTGACACAAAGCTGTCACAATATTTTCTAAAATATGTCAATAGCTGGTCCACAATATGGCAGTATAATGTGCAATTATTCTAAAAGCATGCAAAGCATAAATGGCATGACGTTCGCCTAGTAAGAACACAAGTAATTTCCCTTAAATAGCATTATCCTTGCAATGCATATGCCCACCATTTTCTTAAGATAAAAAGTGGGGATATTTCTAAAAATATCGAGGCCATCAAAACAGAAATGGTCTTTATAGTGAAAACCTACAACAGAAACATCAGAATCCCTTCTAATAACAGTGTAATATTTTTTATCAATAACCTAATTTATTTAATTCACAATATTTTGACATTTGTAAGAAATTGTAACACACTGAACGGCAAAATATTGACTAGTGGACTGGATGGAAAGCTGATTTGTGGGCTCTTTGGAAGGCTGGCTTTTGGAATTCACAAAAAATATGTTTTTGTCTCCCTGATCCTGTCAGCTCTACCTAATACAAACAAAATGGCTGCTGGGAGTGGGAACAACGGGGAGCTTGCTTACGATAAAATAGAAAATACTTGTTTAGACTGGTGTGTACTTTTAATGCAAGGCAATATGGGATTTTAAAAATTAAAAGGGTTTTTCAATAAAAGTTCTTATCGTTTAAAATGGTGCTATTTTTGCCCCAACCAATCAGATGTTAGCTTTCAAATGTTAAATAAGATCTGATTGGTTGGGGCAAAATTAGCACCATTTTAAACGATAAGAACTTTTATTGAATAACCCTGTATATGTTTTGTAATTTTGCAAAGTCAGTGACATTTTGTGAATTTTGCTGTTTTTGTAAACCGATGAAAACTGATGAAGCACACATTTTTACTTTTATTCCATCTCTAGACATGATTTAGATATATTTATACGGGTTATATAAATGGAGACAGACACTGGAGACAGGTCATATTGCACATTTATTATCCATATATAGCGGTTGGGTTAAAGTTAAAACCTGCTGCAGTGCTGCCTTACATATACACACAGTATAGTAACAGTATTAGAGGTTAAATAAAGACATATGTCCATCTAGTCCAACCTTTTTAGCTTACTCTTGAATCCTGATGCATAAATTACAAAAAACACACACTTGTAGTTTACAGGTAAGTAACCACTTCCAAGCGGATTCTATCCACTCCTAAAGACACCGCAAACTCTGATAATCAGAGATACACAATTAGCTAGACTGATACATTCGTTCCAATGTGAACAAAGGATAATGTATCCACTAAGGATACAGTACATAAAGTAGCATGGAGCCAGGTGGAAAACTTAGTTAAACCATAAACAGCAAATGTAAACAAATGTGTACCAATAGGTACATCGACTCACATAAATTAAGCGTAGGTCCGGGTGCAAATGCCAAGACCTCTCACTGAAAAGTTGCCGTTCTGCCTCAGCCGGCTAAATCACCACGCGTATAAAAACAGTGGTAACACAGTAAGTGAATGTAGAGTAACTCACCGATCACTGGAAATGGCTCAGGTGCAGACTACCCCGAGCCTGTCGCTATAACTCATACCGTCCAGAAATATATCACAGAGGAGCGTGCACACTGTGAGACATGGGAATCAACACACTCTATCGTCCATTAAAAACCATCTTTATTCAGAAATATAACATAGTGCGAGTCAGATGAACCTGACGCGTTTCGTGCAAACATGCACTTAATCATAGGTGAGAATATCCAACTCTGTTAGAGGAGGGAGACTCCTTAAGTACCCACTCAGGTGTACATAGGCTCCGCCCCCTTAATTATTTAAAGGCACAGTATAGTAGCAAACAAGCGCATAAGAACAAACTACATACAAGAGAAAACAAAATAAGATGAACAAATGAGGCAAAACAAAACAAATTGAAAAAGGAGTAAATACTAAAGCGAACATAATAAACAAAAAGTAAATAAACTAAACAAAATCATAAATATATATTTATCCGCATTTCTAATCATGATACTGTCATTATCTTTAAGGGATCGTAATGCCTTCCTTTCTTCTCTAGAAAAATTATCAACTCTAGAAGTAGAACCCATATTATCCTGTAGCTTAACCAGAGCCTGCTCTACCAGGCTCTGAAAAACTTCCACAGCATTAAATCTACAGGTCCTAGGGTAAAACCAAGATAAGGGGGGTGCCGTGGTAGTCCTCAACAAAACAGACTATAAAAAAGAAGCAATTAGATTACTATATGATGTGGGTACCTATAAAGTCCTAGACGGGGATCCGACAGGGTCTTTTTGTAAGGGTTTGGTTGATGTTGCTGAGAAAGGCATTATAGTTGGTCTAGTTAGACCATCTATGAAAAATAGTCTAATTCCGGTTCATCCAATAATGCCTATTTTTCATCTGTTACCTAAGATTCATAAGCCTGCGAGGCCCCCCCCTGGTAGGCCCATTGTGTCTGGCATTGGGTCCCTAGGGGAGGGCCTCTCGGATCTTATTGATATTTTACTTCAGCCTTTGGTCCTTCGCCTTGACTCTTACCTTAGAGACACTAAACATGTGTTACATGTTCTCACTTCGTTGAATGGGGACTGTGATTACCAATTGGCCTCTATTGATGTATGTTCGTTATATTCCTGCATCCCCCATGATAAGGGGATACTAGCTATTAAGTACCATTTGGATAATTATAGCAAATATACTTATGCTCAAAAATTATTCATACTGGAAGCGGTTTTGTCTCTATTGAATCATAATTTCTTTACTTTCGATGGTGTCTTCTTCCTCCAGACCCATGGGGCTGCGATGTGGGGCAAAATTTGCCCCCACTTATGCTAATCTTTATATGGGCTGGTGGGAGGAGACAATGATTTACCCTAGAATCAGTACAGAATTACCATTTCAACGTATATTAATCTACAAAAGATACATTGATGATCTGCTGGTTTTATGGAAGGGATCTAAATCGGAATTTGCTGAGTTCGTAAAATGTCTTAACTTTAATGATTTAAATTTGGAGTTCACCTATGATTTTGGCGGTGATAAATTTTCTTGATATTAGAATTATGTGTAAGGGGGGTATTCTGGAAACCTCCATTTTTCGAAAAGAATCAGCTGGGAATACCATTTTACATGCATCCTCTAGCCATCCATCACATAAGAGGTATCCCTTATGGTCAGTTTGTTCGCATTAGAAGAAACTGTTCCAGGTTTGAGGATTTCGTACTGGAATCCTGCAAGTTAAGAGACAGGCTCCTTGTTAGTGGATATTCTTTTAATACATTAAGATCAGCATTTAACAGAGCCCTTAAGAAGGACAGGGATCCCTTAATTCGGTGTACCCCCTTTATGACCACTAATAATTTCCCTTTGCAGGGTCATTCTAAGAAGGGGTTTCTCTCGGTAGAGCCGATAACAGTGAACAGATTATATTTTCTACACGTTACAGTAACCAGTATGCAGAAATCACAAAAATTATTCGGAAGTACCTACCGGTCCTGTATGAGGACAGTCAACTTATACCAGCTTTAGATATTGGGGTCAAATTTGTAGCCAGAAGGGCTTCTAATTTGGGTAGTATACTTTCCCCTAGCTTCTTCTTCTACTTGCTCCAAATGTTTGATTCAGTACGTGGGTTTCACCTCTCGTGCTTTGAAGGCCCGTATAAGGGAACATGTAAGGGATATTAGATCTCGCTCAGAAACTAGTCCAGTCGCTAGACACTTGCTAGGTGCAATTCAGGTAACCCTTCGTGTTTAGTGGTACAGGGGATACAAAGGCTAACCTCATCAAAAGAAGGGAAACGGGGTAAAAATATGGAAAATGCATTGAAGAAAGCGGAAGCTAGATGGATTTTTGTGTTAGGCACATAGGTTCCTCATGGGCTTGAATAGCTCTTTTGACATTTCAGGATTTATTGGATAACTGATTCTATGTATATATATATATTTTTTTAGTTATATATTTGCCCTTTTCTGTGTGTTCTTTTCTTCCCTTTTTCTCTGCAGTATACATTGCAATGTTCAGTGATTTAGCAGTTTTCTCAGTAGCAGTGTCCGTTTATCTGGGTTACTGTGTTATATGCATATATTCTCTTAATTAATATTCACATTGTGTTAGGATGTATACTGTACTGATTATATATTTTATATATATATATATATATATATATATATATAATTTTTTTATATATATTTATGATTTTGTTTAGTTTATACTTTTTGTTATTATGTTCGCTTTAGTATTTACTGCTGTGAAGGTTCTCATTCATCAGGTCATGGTATATCTGTTGTATTCAATTAGATCAACTGGACTTGAAATGTAGTTCTTGAAGACGTTTCGCTAGTCATCCGACTGGCTTTCTCAATTCAGAATGACTTGTACAAGAATCTGTGGCAATTATGTACCCTGCCTCAGTGTGTTGTTCGGTTTAAAGCAGACAGGGATACGATGTTTTTTGAAAATTCTTCTTAAATTAAGAAGAATTTTCAAAAAAAAATCGTATCCTGTCTGCTTTAAACCGAACAACACACTGAGGCAGCAATTGGTACATGAAAGACCCAATACCAAAACAAAAGAAAAGCGACATCATATATGCAGTGCAGTGCAGTGAAGAATGCTCTGATTTGTATGTGGGGGAGACCAAACAGCAACTGCATCAACGTATGGCCCAGCACAGAAGAGCCAATTCCTCGGGTCAGGACTCAGCCGGTGTATCTGCATCTTAAGGATAAAGGACATACCTTTGAAGAGTGAATGTTTAAATACTGCGAAGGAACGTGACTGGTTCAAGAGAGGTGTTAAGGGGGCCATTTATGTGAAAATAAAGAAAGAAACCAAGCCTAAATAGGGTGGGGGGGTTCGACACCAAAGTCTGCCATGTACAATGCTGTTTTAACACCTTACTCTGGGCGTTCCTATAACACCTCTTAGCCACTATCCAATCAACACCTTAACACCTGGCTGTGATATGCTAATGGGATTTTCCAGGGTACATAATTGCCACAGATTCTTGTACAAGTCATTTGAATTGAGAAAGCCAGTCGGATGACTAGCGAAACGTCTTCAAGAACTACATTTCAAGTCCAGTTGATCTAATTGAATACAACAGATATTTAGTATTTACTCCTTTTTCAATTTGTTTTGTTTTGCCTCATTTGTTCATCTTATTTTGTTTTCTCTTGTATGTAGTTCTTATGCGCTTGTTTGCTACTATACTGTGCCTTTAAATAATTAAGGGGGCAGAGCCTATGTACACCTGAGTGTCTCCCTCCTCTTACAGAGCTGGATATTCTCACCTATGATTAAGTGCATGTTTGCACGAAACGCGTCAGGTTCATCTGACTCGCACTATGTTATATTTCTGAATAAAGATGTTTTTTAATGGACGATAGAGTGTGTTGATTCCCATGTCTCACAGTGTGCACGCTCCTCTGTAATATATTTCTACACTCTTGAATCCTACCTAACAGTTGATCCAGAGGAAGGCAAAAAAAAGAACAGCTGGAGAGGGGAAAAAAATCTTCCTGACTCCAAATAGCAATGTGGTAATGTGGCCATTACCACATCTGCTGAAAGACATATCCACAGTTTCCTAATCTGAAATGTACTGGCTGGTTGTACATCTAATTGTAGAAAATCTGTAAACCAACAAGTCCTTCTAAATGTTCTAGAGTATAGTTTAGTGAATTCTGTGGTAATTTTGAACATTGACAATAGAGATCTACAAGATATTTACTGTAGTCTCATGATAAATGTAATCTTGGAACACACTGTACCAATCTCTAAGAATGTGGCTACACACAGTCCTGAATGGTCTCCCTATATTGAGTATAGGGAAGATTGTTAGGGACAACCACACACTATAGCAATGGCAGCCGGCTCCCTCAGCTACAGTACAGGGTGCTAACCATGGCTGAGGGAAATTTAGTTCTGAAGCATCCTGTTCTGATACAAATGTGTGTAACCTGCTTTACAGTAGTATCATCAGAGCAGATCTGGATCAGATACTCTACAACTGATTTAGCCACGTTTGACTCTTTCTTCTTTTTCTCCTTTTTACTCCCTAAAACAGCAACTGATAACATGCATTAACTGATAGCACAGTAACTGAATGGCCCTAAGGAGTTACACGGTGTGTAAAGGGTTACTAAACTCCTGAGATCTGTCTTAAGGGCATGTCCAGTTGCTATAAATGTTAATCACCCACCCAAATCTAGCTTTCGCATTACTAATATAAGATGCCCCTGAAGTCTCTTATCTGGCATGGTACATCGTCGCTCCTCCTGTGCTCTGTGGCTGACAGCCGCTCCACTTCCTGGTTGTGGCACGACAGTGACGTTACGCCCCAATCGCATGACAAGTGGAGCGGCAGTCAGCTTAGAAGCCCTCTGCTTCGTTTTTGATTGCAACAAGCTGTAAAAGGAGCAGGGGTGGTGTCTTAGCGGCGAGGGACTGGATAAGGTAAGAGACTACAGGGGCATCTTTGGAACATATTAGTTATGCAAAAGCTAGATTTGGGGGGTTAACATTAACATTTATAGCTAAACTTTATTTTTGACTGGACTTGCCCTTTAATTAAAAAGTGTCACTTGGCACAAGCAAATATAGAGAGTTTTTTCTTCTATGCTATTTCATTTTTCCAAACAGAGCTGCATGAGACTGTTTGTTTAAAAGGTCATGCAAATCAACCCAAACGAGCCGTGTAAATTTATTATTATATGGTGACTCTACAAGGCAATGGTGTTTTATGATGTCCTACTAACACTGTCATCTGAACCATAAAACCTTTTGAGATTCATTGCAAGTTCCTGTTTTTATGAGCACAGATAAGAGGGGCTTAGAAGAAAGTAAACAAAATACTGTACAATGAAATTTTTTATATATATTTAATATATATTTATATATAAAAAAAGTACAGGAAGGAGCAGGTGCTCAATTTCAAAAAAAATCAGGTATTTTCATATAATCAAACATTCTATAGTTGCAATGGTCGGGTCCATATTATCCTTCATCAAGCATGAGAACAAGGAAGTGGATGGCATAGGGTCCATCCCATTTATACATAATAGACAGGATATGACATCATATGTAAATTAAGGACACCATTTTGGTATCTTTACACAACATTAACTGTTTATACCACTCTGGTTAATATATTTGTGTAAAATCCCCAGGACAGGGACCTAAGAAGTCTATAAAAAGAAATATAGGTTATAGTCCTATTTAGTCCATTGGGATATAGAGAAACCCAACCTTTTTATCCACCAAACTTCCCTACATTTAGTCGATGCTCCCTATCCCCAACATAGTTCAAGGGTATGGATTCCAGTATCATAATCTCATTTCAGTGGCTAAGTGACCCTCGTTACATAATGTTTGGGCAGAGGTAATTTACTGTCTGGTGTTCACAGAGTACCTATTGAGTCATTCTCATCTTTATCTTTTGTTGTTGTTTCCCCTACATAAAGTAGGCCACATGGGCACACAATTAATATATAACAAATTTTAGTGTCCACGTGTGACTACCTTTCACACTCAATAATCTCTCCTGATGGGGGTATAGTAAACGTATTCCCCTGTAATGCCAAGGGGCAATAGATACAATTATAAACATGGTCGATTCACTCGACTCTTGGTAACCATGTGGTTACCTTTGTAGTCCCCGAATGTGTGTGACTCTATTGGAACCAGAATTGACCACCCTCGAACCTATGGGTCCTATTCCTTTTATTGACTCATGGGGGGGGCTTGAATAAACTCAATAATCTCCGGACCAAGCATCCTCAAAATATCCAATGTTTCCTCAATATATTTGAAATCCCACCACTCATCTCACTGAAATTAGTGATGAATGTCAATCTAGGTTTTATTTCTCGTTTTCTTGTTTTCCCTTTTATTCTGTACCTTATTCCTAGCTTCCTTAATATGTCCATGGGATAACCCATCCTCTGAATTATTTCCATGTGTGCAGTTGATTTGTTTTAACTGGTTCTTTGCTAACTAACCTGTCAATTCTTGTGAACTGGCTTATCGGTATAGCCCTCTTCGTGTGTATAGGATGGTGACTATCAAAGGTAGCAATTGATTCTATCTGTCGGTTTGGTGTACAATTTCGTCTGGAGTTCTGGGGACTGTTGTCCTTAATTGATATGATGTCATATCCTGTCTATGATGTATAAATGGGATGGACCCTAGTGGCCATACACTTTCTTGTTTCTACCTGATGAAGGGTATAATGGACCCAAACGTTGCAACTATGAGAATGTTTGATTATATGAAATATAACTTATTTTTTGAAATTGGAGCACTGCTTCCTTCCTGTTACATTTTTTGGATAAAATTGGGATACAGCTTTCTTATTGGAGATTTGCACCAACATAATATAACGGTATATAGAATGTGATTTGGGTGTGCTGCTGCATTTTGTGGATTTGTCTTTATATACATATATATATATATATAATATATATATATATATATATATATATATATATTATACATAAATACCATGTTTGTGTAAAATGTCTAGGTGAAGTCTAATAGGTTGAAAGGATTTGTAAAATATGATCATGGTAAACACGAGAGATGGACCTGATCCCAGTTCCGAAATGGATTTACGGATCTGCCTGAACTCTGTTCTGACTTTTTTGGAACCACGTAACTGTTTTCAATAATTATGATGATATGATAATAGATGTCAGTGAGTCAATCGCAATCACGAGAGCGGGCCACCAAAGGTGCCTAATGCAAGGCAGGAAGCTGTTCTCTGGAGATGATTGATCCGGGTATGACTCACTCTAGGTACACTTCTGCAATAGGAAACCCTAAGATAACATAACATGAGACACAACTCCAAGCAAAACATTTTAACTAGTATAATCTATAGTTTATATGTAAAATGAAAAACAACCAACATAAACAGAATATCATCAACGGTGGATGATAGTCTGTTTATGTTGGTTGTTTTTCATGATCCCACCCTAGCACATTACCAGACTCACTGATCATAAAGAAAAAGATAAAAAAAATCTTTAACTAGAAAGGAAAGCAATAACGTAATCAAGATAGAGGGACTTTCTAAGCATTTTAAAACAGGATAATAAAATTAGATTTAAGACCATTAAATTAAGATGATTACTGTCCTCCATTTATAAACAAACAACATATACCGCGTTTTGTACACAAAGAAAAGACGGGTCATTCTGTACGAAATATGATTGGACTAACAAACTAAACAATTATTGCCGAGGTCATTTCCTCACTGACTAGTAGCCAGAAAGAGATTAGGTCCTAAAAAATAGGCTATAGAGGTGATTGAGATGTTATTGGTATCATTTAGAGATGATCGAAACTATTGAGTTCTGTTCCATTTTTAGAGAACTTAAAAAAAATCTGAAATTGAAAACGAACCCATAGAAGTCAATATTAGAGCACAAACGTATAGACCCAAACACAACAGGGGCGCATACCTATATATACGGTCTCAGTCCAGCAATACTATCCCCCGCCCGTGCAGGTCCACCAAACACAGGAGCAGTCACCTCTTCATTTATTCTCCATAGAAGTTCCATTTTAAAAGCAATCGGAAAGAAAGGAAATCTGGGAAATGGTCAGGAGAATTCGTTAGAAATCACAAAAAACATAAATAAGGCTGTGAGTGTTTTTACTTCGCATGAAATAAAGACTACAGTTTTGGATGTACGTTTGCAGCTCATAATTTCTTTGCATTTTAAAACATTAATAATAAAAACTTATGGTAAATGCCAAAAATACCGAAAGTTCAAGAGATCCCAAGTTCAATGGAACTTTAGAACTGAGAGTTCTGAGTCAGAACGGGCTCAAATCAAAAAGGTTAAGAGGGGTGAGCGAAGTCATCACGATTATACTTAGATGTGCACATCATGAATGCACAATCATTTTGAATGTAAACAGTTTAATTGTGGTGGAACATATTGACAAAATGACTGCCAGACCATTGACTAGAGTATTAGATAAGCACACAAGGTATATTTTAAAATTTAGCCTTTTTATTTGAATATACTTCTGTTTCTTTTCTGTAATTCTATTCTGAGTTTAAAATTACCAATACACACTGTTTAATATAATAGTTGTATGTTCTAATGAAAGCCAACCTTGCCTCAGTATACTTTCTGCGTTTTTATTCAAATTCCTGTCCTTTGGAAGCCATCAATGAAACCATAGGAAGATTTAGTAATACCCTGGTCCAGAAAGGTGGTTTACTGATGAGTTATTAGGTGCAAAAACACAACCAGGCTATTTAATAAGAAGTGCAAAAGATAGACATGCTATTATATAATGGCAACCAGATTAAACCTTTACTGCAGTTAGAAAACATTTGATGACATGTTAGTTGTGCAGATTACAGCACGGTTTTTGCTTGAATATTTGATGCAGTTTTGCCATTTTTTTAATGAATGCTATATTAGAGTGTGAAACTGTTACACTTTACTGTGATATTCAGAAAAAAATGATTGAAAAAAATTGGTTAAAAAGTTGTGAAAAAAATTAGCAAAATAATTTTAGCAAGTCCAAGTTGAGTTAATATATTTTGGGTTACTTTTGCCCCTGTTAAAGGGGAATGGTGGTCAGCACAGAAATGTCCTCTATTAAATAGAGCACATGTCTAAAAGACTTTCAGGATCCTGCTCTAGCTTGCAGTCAATTTAAAACTAACTAAGGTAGCCACACAATTTTTTTCTTTCTCCCTAAGGGTCCATAGGTAGAGGAAAGCAGATATATTGATTGCATTGTAACAATAGAACATGTCAGAGGACACACGGACCATCACTTAAAACTTGAAGAAGACATCACTTAAAACTTGAAGAAAAAGAAGTCTAGTCTTCAAGTTTGGAAGGGTTTTTCACTATGAGAACTGTAAAAACTATGGGAATCTTCCAGTGCATGTGGATAGATAGTTTAAAGAAAAATCTGGATGAGGCTTTCAAACAAGAATGTTGCAGGTTACTGATATTGATACATAAAGTGTAGTATATACAGGGATATTTCCAATTGCCAGTCAAGAAAGATTTTTTTCCTCTTCAAAATTCTGGTGGCTTTTAGTTTTTGACTTCCTCTGGATCAACAGTTAGGCAGGAAGTGTGGGTATTGCTGAGAGGTTGGACTGGATGGATTGTAGTCTTTATTCAACCTCAAGCTGTTGTACTAGCTATATACAGTATACGTCAACCTGGTTGACATACAAATAGCTTTTAGCTAGTTTCATGCTTTCTGCACTCCTTATTACAGCTTTATTTACTGGCATTAAGCCAGGGTCAGGGAAGTGTGTAGTGACTTGGCAAGAATGGGTTTAAACTATTGGTATTAGTCTTGCAAGGACCAATAAAAATACCATTCCACATGGAACAGCTATTGTTAATTACGATTAGTGAAGCATGGAACCAGATATCCTTTTCCAGACAATGGTAAGGCGAAAACGTGTATCCTAAATTCTTTGCTAGGGGTCTGTGGGTACTAAGAGGTCATTTTAAGGACAACCTACTGGAAAATAAATGTATTTGGTTGGAATATGTAAGACAGAAACCCAATATTATATTGATATGATACCCAAAACTGGAGCCTTATTCCCATGCCAAGGCGAGTTATTAATATCTGGGGAAATATTTATACACACAGGTCATGTTTTGTATTGGAGGAATTGATATTAATACAGGAGAGGAATATGTGGTCAAGATTCCAATACAATGTACATATCTACTTTATATGGAATTGCCTAACTGAGGGGGAATGAATGCTTTGGTAGTCGTAAATCGGAACATTACTAGACACTCCCACCTCATTGCAATAGCCTATAGGATGGGGTTGTTCAACAAGGAGTTTAAAAATCCTTGTAGCCCCTATAACTTGTTCATTACTGAGGGGCATGCTAAAAACGTGTGTATAAACCCAATGTTTCTTCCCGCCCGGGGGATACCAGGACTTCTTCTAGTGAGTAGGGGTGTGAATATTTTTATCCTTTTTATTTATATACCGTATATACTTGAGTATATAAACCGTCCCGAGTAATAAACCGAGGTACCTAGTTTTACCTAAAAAAAGGGAAAAAAATAGACTGACTCGAGTATAAACGAGGGGTGTAACCCCTACTAGTATTTTTGCCACTTAAGATTTTTGAATACTTACAACTCCCAGCATGCTTTATTTGCTGGTGAGTTGTAGTTTCAAACATCTTAAGTGGCAAAACTTGCAAATAGGGGCAAATCCTCCTTATTTGTGAATACAGTATGCACAAACTAAAGAAGTTTTTTACTCTGTCCTCGCCTCACACATCCTCTGCGCTCAGGATGATGATGTCACTTCTCGGACGCGCAAGGAAGATGACGGATCGCGCCGGCCGCGGGACAAGGTAGGAGAAAGACTGACTAAAGTATAAACCGAGATAAGATTTTCAGAAAAAAGCCTGAAAACCTCGTTTATACTCGAGTATATACGGTAACTGTTGTACCATTGTATGTCATTTTATATAACACCATTTCTTTTATTTTTGTATTATATGCACTGTCCACCTTTTGGGAATATTAAATCTAAAATTTAATAAGTTTTGTCTTTGATGCTCTAAAAGAACTTAGTTAGCTCTGATAAGTTTATATGTGGATGAGTGTTTGGCAGGTAAATGCTAATTAACTCTGTGATGCTTGTAAAGGACTAGAATTAACCAGTTAGTTGCTGGAGTGAAGGTATAGTGTTAACCATTTAGCTCCAGGAACAGGGGTGTGCATAGTCAGTGAGAGTCAAGAGTGTTTTGGGGGCGTCTTTTAAGGCCGTAATCTTAAAGTGGTTGGCCGCGAGTTCGATTGGTCAGATCACGTGCCAGCGAACTGGCGTTCATGACACCAGGATGGATGAGGACCTCATTTTTTACACTTGATCCCTAAAGGTATACATTTAGAAATTTAATGGTTTAATACCCCTTCAAAAGAGTCACTTCTGCTTCCAATATCTAACCTAGGAACAAAATCCCCCCACTCTATAAGAAGGAGTAATTCCTTAACAACCAAAATTAGCTTTCCTAAACGTAAAAGTTTTGTTTTAACTCAGTGCACTTTTGTTTTTTGCAACCTTCTGTATAGTAAATATAACTAAAGCTCAGGGTTTTATTCGATATCACCAGATCTAATCCCCACTGGCATTTCGTGGCTTATAACATACACCAACAATTAATTACCCACCTTCTTGCTTTCTGTACCACGCTCCACCCATATTGTTCGCCTTAATCTTTTTTATACCCCATCTCTTTCATCCTTTAACATACATACTTACTCTTTCTCCTTCTATTAACGCGTCATGTCTAATAAGGAGGTTGAGTCAATATTTACTGTCCAGTCATGTAAATCATTAGCATCTGTTTTTGCTTACCCATCCCATCATACCTTTTCTTTAAAGCTATTGGTTCTAGTTCTCCCATTTTTCCAGTCAGACTTGCATTTGTAAACATGTCTTTTAGATTATATTCAATTTACCATACGTTGTAATGTACATGAGCTTTAAACCTTTAAAGGGCAGGTCAACCCCCAAACCTATAATTTCTCCCTCTACTGGCCCCACTCTATAGGGAGTAAAAATTCTTACCTTACATCCCTGCTCCACATGCTCTTTTCTCCAGGAACCCCCCCAATCAAAAAACTCCCAACAGGAGTACTGCAGAGTCCATATAGGACTCTGCCTCCTGTTTCCTCTCAGGAGAAGTTTGGCATGTGCACTGCAGCCATCTCCCCCTCCCTCTCCCTCATTTTCCATCCCGTTTTGCGATCCCTCCCTAGCTACACCACCCATGCCACCATAATAGTATCCTTCCCCAGCCCCAACCACTATAAAAGATTTGTTAGAAAGTCCCCCGATAGTTTAATTACTTCCCTCTTACCGACATTCTATGCAGCCGGTAGCTGGCGTCAGTGATTGGCTGCCTCTCAGCCAATGACGGGTTGTGGTGGTGCCGGTCCCGCCCTGCTTGGCAGTTCCATGCAAGCAGAGGGACGGGACTGTGCAGCGGAGGATAGAGGGAAGGTAAGTAAGATCGGGGGACTTCCTAACAAATTTATAGCGGTTGCGGTTAACATCTAATGGTTAAGGTTAAAGCATGAAAACCTGGGCAAAATTTTGACCTCTTATTGAATAAGACAAATTCATGTCTTGATACAGATGAAGTGATTCTTCAGCACAAGTCGTACACAGTGCTGATCCATAGAGTGCTGTGATGGGGTTAGACAGAAGGTGGGAATCCTAACTAGGGGGTGCATATTAATTACACCATTGGTTATTATTTTGTAAGAAGAATAGTTCTATTTGAGTTTTCTGGTCTATAATAAAGGCAGTAAAACCAGATGAAAAGTTTTGACCTTAGAGTTTGATTTTGATACTTTGCTGTAGAAACATGTCTCACAACTGCATTTGTTTCACCTTCTATCTTAGTCGATAAGTTCATGTGTGAAGGAATTTATTCTGTTTCTCAGTAATGAAGATCACATTTTTGAAACTTTTCAATTAAAGCGCGGTTTGTTCCGCTTTCACTCCTCAGACATGGCACAATAGGGAGCCAGAAAGAATGAAAGTTTCTTTTTAAAGAGATCTTGAGATCAGTGCGACTGTAGAAGTGCTATATTATTTCAAAATCTTTTATAGTGAATTCCCTTTACTAAATTTGCAGTAAAGAAAAAGATGTTTAAGCAGCTCTTTGAATGATGTTACTTTTAACATATCAGAATAATTATAATGAGTTATCTATAATAGAAAATTCCTAAATTAAATTTAATACAAGAAATGTTCTTTTTATAACCATGGCCAAATACTTTTACGAATTTCAAATGGGCACTACCATTGGATCTTAACTTTTCTTACGTCTTTTGCATTATTCTTTCTCCTTGAATATCCATTGCAGGTTTCCTTCTATGAACTATTGGAAGATTTGGATAAGTAGAGGTGGCATTTTATTGCTGTACTGGTTCTCATCTGTAATCTCTATGTGCAAAACACGTTTCTCAAGCCGGGTAGGTTGGGGGCTTCATTTGACATTAATTTATAAAACAGTTAATTTCTTTAAGGTGTACAAATTTTGTAAATATAAAAAAATATATATAACCGGGCTTAACTGTTAGTCCTTATAAGCAATAAAAAAGGCCAGTTTATGTAAAGCAGCAGCGTACTAATTGTACAAGCGAATCCAATATCACAGTTGCCGTCACTTTCACGTGACATCTTTTAACATCAGCTATTAATTGTTGTTTTTTTTTTTTTTATGGTGTGGGTCAATCATACCTGGCTCACAATGAGAAGTTAGTGGCCTACAGTATCTCTGCTGCAGCATTTCCTATGTGGTGTGAATGTATATATATGATAGTATATATATATATATAATGTCAAATGTGTAATATGTAAAGTAAATTTTTTCTTGTGGTACAAATAGAGATGGGATTCGGGTCCGAACGGAGCCCACTCGGTTATGAAATGAATATCTGAATTGATCGTCCGAAATCTGCCGGGATTTCGGGGGGACTTAGGAACATATTTTTGAAGATTTTCGAAATGTACGGAGCATTATCGATAATTCTAAAATAGATTTGAATGTTCAAAAAAACGTTTGAATAATACGATCGGAAACTCGTAAAGTGGTCTCTGTGTGATTTTCGACATTTAGAACGTTCAAATATATTTTAAAAAATTATTATTAATGATTTGAAAATCCTTCAAAAATTGCTTAGTTTTTAAGGATCTTTGGGATTTTCCCGCGATCCAGGATTCGAAAAAGGCGAAAAATTGAGTTTCAGCCATCTCTATTTACAAACCACAATTTTCTGGCAAAAAACATATGAAAAATAATTAGAACAACAGGTAAAATTAGGGGCACAGAAAATTGTTCAGAATGGCCCAAAGAATTTCAAAAAGGAAACTTTGTAACGTAACAGTATACTGCAAACTATCACCCTATATGTTTAAATACAAATATTAAGATATTAAATGTTCTGTACACACAAGCCATACTTATATTGTACTTTTAAGGGGAACAGTACTGCCAGATTCCACCAATTACATACAACAAGAATCAATATCCGAGAAGGAATGTTGGTTAGTTGGACTGGGCTGGCTGTAAGTAGTTTTTTCTATCAATCCAAACATACTGATAGGACACACTGAGTAGATTAGAAGTGTGCACATTTGTCCGGGCCACAACGGAAGGCCTTTTGTTATCCAATAGCCAATCCGCAATTCCTGAGTAGAGATGGCTAGCTAACTCACTGACTACGTTTTACTGCAGAATTCGAGGATTTTTAGAAAAACTCTCCAAGCGGACGTTAAAGTCAATGGGAGTAAAAACCGGAAGTTCGATCTAATTAAGGAATAAATAGCAATGGTAACTTCCTGTAAATGGTCAGGGACCTGGGAAATGGTGTCTGAGGAATAACACGTATCAAACGCCCAAAATCTTTAAAAACACGTCCAGTTCTGGAAAACTTACCGGTGGGTTTAATGCACTTTTTGGCATTCTGCGTAGTATTTTTGATTTACAAAGTCGAAAATTTCACAATTTCTAGGAAAAATTGTTCTTTTTCATTGCCCTAGCAAGATTATTGAGTTTTAAAACCTGCAGCACAAACAAACCTGCCCTTCCCAAATTAGCATTTAGACAAATTCAAAGATTATATTTAAACTTTACATGTTTTTTTATTTCTGCGGTTTTATGCTTATGGTGTCTTATACCTCTACGGTAAGTCCTTTGAGTTTGATTCCATTAGCCAATGAGTCAAATAAAAAAGTTCCAACACAGGATCAGGGCCAACAAAACAGATCACTTAAAACACTGAAATCCCCTTTCCAGACCATCATCCGCTGTACCAGACCACCCGACTTCATTTCGTAGCAATGTTTTCAATTCATCCAGCAGGAGACCATGTGGTCATCTTTGAGATGGACCCGCTAGTGTGGTTCGAATTGTTTTAATATATACAGTGGATCAGCAGTGTGGGAAATTTTGTTTTGGGGGGGGGGGGTCATGCTCTTTAATAACAACCACTATTTACTACCTAGAAGCTCACTTAAGTAATTTGCAACCTGCCTTTAATACAGTTTTCACACCTGCATATGGAACGCTTGCATATGCGCGGCATAAGAAGGGTCAATACAGCTACACACTGTAGTTACTCTTGATTCTCTCTCAATTTAAGGGCCTCTCCGGATTTTCTTTCCTTCTTCAGGATCTTCATAGCCACAACTCCTTCCGTGCGAATATAAAGAAGCAACATTACTTTCCCATATGCCCCTTCTCCCAGCTTGGTGTAGAACTTGTAATTACTGATGGGTCTATCGGCAAAGGCTTCCAACCGTCCCACACCAAAGCTTCTTTACGTCAGCACTTATATGAAGGAGGAGCAAGCATTATAAAAAAAAAAAAATGTTATTCGTAATAATTGGAATAAGTCAATGGCACAGTTTTCACATAAATTATAGATACATGGACAATTTTTCAGACAGTCTACAGTGTGCTAATTAGGAACGGAGGTATAAATAGTATTTCATTTGTGGCACCCATCAAGTCACGCGTTTAGTTTATTTACTTTTTGTTTATTATGTTCGCTTTAGTATTTACTGCTTGTGAAGGTTCTCATTCATCCAGGTCATGGTATATCTGTTGTATTCAATTAGATCAACTGGACTTGAAATGTAGTTCTTGAAGACGTTTCGCTAGTCATCCGACTGGCTTTCTCAATTCAGAATGACTTGTACAAGAATCTGTGGCAATTATGTACCCTGCCTCAGTGTGTTGTTCGGTTTAAAGCAACAGGATAAGCTAGTGTTTTTGAAAAATTCTTTTGAAATTAAGAAGAATTTTCAAAAAAACTCGTATCCCTGTCTGCTTTAACCGAACAACACACGGAGGCAGCAATTGGTACATCCGAAAGACCCAATACCAAAACACAAGAAAAGCGACATCATATATGCAGTGCAGTGCAGTGAAGAATGCTCTGATTTGTATGTGGGGGAGACCAAACAGCAACTGCATCAACGTATGGCCCAGCACAGAAGAGCCAATTCCTCGGGTCAGGACTCAGCCGTTGTATCTGCATCTTAAGGATAAAGGACATACCTTTGAAGATTGTAATGTTAACACTGGCGAAGGAACGTGACTGTTCAAGAGAGGGTTTAAGGGGGCCATTTATGTGAAAATAAAAGAAACCAAGCCTAAATAGAGGTGGGGGGTTCGACACCAACTGTCTGCCATGTACAATGCTGTTTAACACCTTACTCTGGGCGTTCCTATAACACCCTCTTGCCACTATCCAATCACACCCTTAACACCTGGCTTGTGATTGCAATTGGGATTTTCCAGGGTACATAATTGCCACAGATTCTTGTACAAGTCATTCTGAATTGAAGCCAGTCGGATGACTAGCGAAACGTCTTCAAGAACTACATTTCAAGTCCAGTTGATCTAATTGAATACAACAGATATTAGTATTTACTCCTTTTTCAATGTTTTTTTTGCCATCATTGTTCAGTCTTTTTGTATTTCTCTTGTATGTAGTTCTTATGCGCTTGTTTGCTACTATACTGTGCCTTTAAATAATTAAGGGGGCAGAGCCTATGTACACCTGAGTGTCTCCCTCCTCTTACAGAGCTGGATATTCCCACCTATGATTAAGTGCATGTTTGCACGAAACGCGTCAGGTTCATCTGACTCGCACTATGTTATATTTCTGAATAAAGATGTTTTTTAATGGACGATAGAGTGTGTTGATTCCCATGTCTCACAGTGTGATAATACAGATAGTTCCTATAGTTTTGGATATTTAAGCCCTTATTAGCATTTCTGCCGATACCCAATGTAATACAGTTGTTGATTTTGAGATATGCCTTTTTTCTGCATGTCGGCTGGTGCTACGGCTCAGTCTTTTTGTATTCATTTTTTGAAAAGTCCCAATTTATGTGTCACTGTTTGACATAGAGATTTGGTGGACTTGCCAGTGACAGACTCTATGGCTCTCTGTGAAGTGTTAAAATAATAATGGGTTTAGCCACATGGTTCTAAGATTATGTGAAATATGTTAATTGTCAAATATGTTAATGTGGTTATTGTGTATCCAGAGCATGGAGGTATGTAAAATGTTTCTCTCTCCTCAATTGTGCTGCATCAAAAGCTTCCAGAAAATACAATATTGCAAAGACTCAGTTCAATATCTTGGTTGTATAATATCTAAGGGTGAATATCTGGTCAGCCCCGCCAGAGATAAAGACATTTGCTTTTCAAACACCCTGTGATAAAGCTGAATTGGTCGGCTTCATGAACTTTTACCAACAATGAATCCCAGCCAGCTCCCACTGGGACCAAATGCTCCAAAATGCACAATTAAAGACTGTCCAAACATCATTCTATGGACACTGCAAATGACAAAGAATGTTTAAATAATTGTTATAACATTTACCTCTGCCCCTGCTCTGAGCTTTGTGAATTATGATAAATCTTTTCATTTGTATTGTAAGAGAACATTGTAAAATCATGGTGGCAGTTTTATCACAATATCACAGAGACACCTTGAAACTAGTCACTTATTTTTTTTTTTTCACTCTAAGTCATTGGCAATCACTGTTCAGAGAATGCATCTCTGCAGCTGGTGAGGCCTCCAATTTTATTATATTGGACACGGAGAATGTTTAATTAACATCTAATCATGTTTTATAAATGCTAAAGAATAGAATATGAACTATCCGATGTCTCACAGAGTATGAGGTTATTTTAAATCTATCATGGTCTTAGAAGTTAAATATATTCAGGTCTTACCCATAGTATATTCCTTTTATTTACTGTATTAAGATTACAGGTTAAATTAATACCCAAGTAATTAATATTTAAATATAGGTGTAAATCTCTACCCAGTCCGATTTGATTCTCTACCAATTAGAGCTGTTATGGTTGTGTTTGTGTATAATGTATATAGATCTTCAATTCCCAGATTCTGTTTGGAATTTAGTCCGTTACGTGTTTTGTTTATTTAGCTTAATCTTTTCTTTGACCCGTACTGGTGTTTTGTTTAAGGTTTAAGCTGTTAGTTCATTGTTTCCAGGTATGATTTTAATGTAGTTGGTTTTGGTAGAATTTGGCAGTAGAAAGTTTATAAATGAAAATGGTGAGCTGACTTTACATTAATTTAATTTGTGGATTATTATCTTCCTTATGTTTTAGTTGTTTAAATGGAATGATTGTGAGTTCTTTTCATGTTGTTTAAGGGAATGTTATCTCATATATGTGTATAAGTTGCTATTCTTTTCTCCGTTTCTTTTGTTTCTTTCCTGCGTTCATACTTTTCCCCGAAAATGTTATTGTTTCGGTTTTAATTTTTTGTTTTCTCCCGATTCATTTTTTTTTTTTAAAAGATTTATTTTTTTTTCTCAAGTATTGTTTTTAGACCTTTTAGGTCTTTATTAAAGAGGGGATAGTTATAGTAATAATATGGCTCATAAAAAATCTTAGCCACAAGGTTTATTGCCTAAATGTATATACTTAGTAAAAAGAAGATGTGAAAACTGTTGCTAAAATTTTGTGTAAGGAAATTATTCCTAAATGAGGTTGTCCTGTTAGGATAGATTCAGATAAAGGACCAGCCTTTACTTCTAAGCTAATACAAGACATTGTGTAATTGATGTTCATTGAATAGAAGTTTTATATCCCCAGAGTTCAGATGTTGTTGAACGAATGAACCGCACAATAAAAGAGAAGATTAGGAAGGCTTCTGCAGGTTTTTTCAGTAAATGGGATATTTATTTACCAGCTGTATTAGCAGAGATTCTTATGGCCCCAATTCTACATCCAAGTTGTCTTCTTTCGAAATTTTAATGGGTAAACCATTTCCTATGCCATGGGCAGTTAAGACAGGGACATTAATTACAGGTGACCTGGAATTTATCCAGGAAGCTTATGTGGCAAAACTGATTGAAAAATTGAATAGTATCTATGGTGATGTTTCTTTGTCTTTTCCTTTACCTTCTAGTGCCCCGACGCACCCGTTCAAACCAGGTGATGTGGTCTTGGTAAAGGCGTTACATCAACACAAATCTTTAGAGCCTCCATATGGTGTTCCGGTGACTGTCGAAGCCGTGACGCGTACAGCTATCCTGGTCGAGGGCAATCCATCGTGGATACATGCTTCCAGAGTAAAGCGCGCACCAAATCTGTTGATTGGAGAACGAGATGACCACCGAGATGACCACCCAGACGACTTCAGAGATGACAACGCTGCCAACCTCGAGGAGAAGGAGTAAGATGAGCCCAGACCCCAAGCCGGTGGGGAATTGTGAAATCCAGATGAAATATATTTTCCTGACATGTTCATTTTTCATCTTATTCTGTGGTTTTCCCCACTTTGAAGCTATTATAATGAATAGAGCTTCCCGCTCTATTGCTCCCCGTGTTCCATTGCCCCCAGGTAACATTTGGGAGTATATTTCAAAAAGACTCCTAAACACAACTGATTTCTGTTTAGGAAATGTAAAAAGTGCACGGGACATTATAAGTACTTGTTTGATCGCTATTCCAGTTTCAGTTCCAATATGTCTCCAATACTATCTGACTGATCAGTACTATAAGATATTGGATCCCAATTATCCGAGAAGATGATGTAACCCCGCTTAAATTTTCCAGAATACCTCAACAGACCTCCCGTGAATGAACTGTAGATATAGTTATGATTCGGACTCAAAATGTTACTGATGCTGAAGTTTGTTTTATTTTTACTTGTCCTGCTGCTACACAATGTGTTTCTGTGAATAATAACATGAAGTGTAATCTCACCTACCAAACGACATCAAATTATGTACACATTGTTTTTTCAGAGGGATGGGTTATGGCCTGTGGGAATGTTAGCTACACTTATTTACCTGCTAACATTTCTGGAGGTCCTTGTGCTATCAGTAGATTAAGTATGGTGATAGTGCCAAGCACACATTTGCAATCTTCTTCTTTCCTCTCTGCAGGTAAACGTAATCGCAGGGATCTTATAACTATGCCAGAGGATTGTAAGTCTAATGTACATCCCCTATCTGAAACTGAAGTTGTTGCTTTAGGTGCTAGTATCGTAGGCGTTCCAGGTCTAGCAATATATACTGGTAGACAATTGCTTTATCTTGCATGTGTAGTAGCTAAAGAAATAAATATAACTAGCTCTATCCTTACCAATATGCTAACTGACTATAATACTCTGGAACATGCTGTTCTCCAGAATCGTGCTGCTATCGATTATCTACTTTTGTTGCATAGTCAAGGATGTGAAAGTGTTGAAGGTATGTGCTGCTTTAACCTTTCTGATCATACCCTCACTATTAAATATCAGATCAGTACTTTGCAACAACTTAGTAATCACATCAAGGTAGATGATGGTAAATTTTCTTTCTGGAACATGCTTTTTTGGTGGCTTCCCTCCTGGGGTCAGCTTCGCAATATTTTTGGTACAATTATAATAATCATATGTGTTCTGATTCTCTGTTGCTGCTGTATTCAATGTGCCCCAGGATGTATTTCTATATTCGCATCTGTTTGCAAGTTTCCTACTAATCGTAAAACTATTGCTCACGCTGCAATGTATAATGATGTAATCGCTATGAATGATATTTCCACTGATAATGTTGCTATACGTTACATATAAATTCCGTTTAGTTATCCCTTTGGGATAAAAGGGTGGAACTGTTAGGTTTTTATATATTCTGTATAATCACTTAGCCTAATAGCAGCCATTTTGTTTTCGACTCCATTTTGTGCACATATTACTTAGTCTGTTTTTCTCAAAATGTACCAAGCTGTACCTAGCCCAAGCTGTTTCTCATGGCCATAGATAATACGTTATCTCAAGGTCTTCTGCCTCCTATGTCAACTTGTCTCTATTCTCGCATTCCAAGACATGTTTTATTATATTGTTTACAGACATAAAGTCTGGTAAAGCCCCTTTTCGTCATGCAAGGTTTTTCCTTTGTTTCATATATGCCAATGTATGACCCAAATAAATTGAGATAGTTTTCAGTACATGCCCTGTGTGTGTCTCAATCCTATCTCCCGCAGCTGTGAGGCTTTTTCAGTGTTCTAAGACTAGGCATCAAATAATGGTTGGACCAGTGTAGGATATATTATTCTTACATATGCTATTTCATTTTTCCAAACAGAGCTGCATGAGACTGTTTGTTTAAAAGGTCATGCAAATCAACCAAACCGAGCCGTAAATTTATTATTAATATGGTGACTGCCTACAAGGCAATGGTGTTTTATGATGTCCTACTAACACTGTCATCTGAACCATAAACCTTTTTGAGATTCATTGCAAGTTCCTGTTTTTATAGAGCACAGATAACTGAGGGGTTTAGAAGAAAGTAAACAAAATACTGTACAATGAAAATTTTTTATATATATTATATATATATTTATATATAAAAAAATGTAAAATGTACAGGAAGGAGCAGTGCTCAATTTCAAAAAAATCAGTTATATTTCATATAATCAAACATTCTCATAGTTGCAATGTTTCGGGTCCATATTATCCTTCATCAGGCATGAGAACAAGAAAGTGGATGGCCACTAGGGTCCATCCCATTTATACATAATAGACAGGATATGACATCATATGTAAATTAAGGACACCATTTTGGTATCTTTACACAACATTAACTGTTTATACACTCTGGTAAATATATTCTGTGTAGAATCCCCAGGACCAGGGACCTAAGAAGTCTATAAAAACAAATATAAAACCTTTTTATCCACCAAACTTCCCTACATTTTAGTCGATGCTCCCTATCCCCAACATAGTTCAAGGGTATGGATTCCAGTATCATAAATCTCATTTCAGTGGCTAAGTGACCCCTGTCTACATAATGTTTGGGCAGAGGTAATTGTACTTGTCTGGTGTTCACAGAGTACCTATGTTGAGTCATTCTCATCTTTATCTTTTGTGTTGTTTCCCCTACATAAAGTAGGCCACATGGGCACACAATTACATATATAACAAATTTAGTGTCACACGTGTGACTACTTTTCACACTAATAATCTCTCCTGAATGGGGTATAGTAAACGTATTCCCCTGTAATGCCAAGGGGCAATAGATACAATTATAACATGGTCGCATTCCACCTCGACTCTTGGTTAACCATGTGGTACCCTTTGTAGTCCCCGAATGTGTGACTCTATTGGAACCAGAATTGACCACCCTCGAACCTATGGTCCTATTCCTTTTATATGACATCATGGGGGGAGCTTGAAACTCAATAATCTCCGGACAAGCATTCCTCAAAATATTCCAATGTTTCCTCAATATATTTGAAATCCTACCACTCATCTCACTGAAATTAGTGATGAATGTCAATCTGGGTTTTATTTCTCGTTTTTCTTGTTTATCCCTTTTATTCTGTACCTTATTCCTAGCTTCCTTAATAATGTCCATGGGATAACCCCTCCTTCTGAATTTATTTTCCATGGTGTGCATTTGATTTGTTTTAACTTGTTCTTTGCTAACTAACCTGTCAATTCTTGTGAACTGGCTTATCGGTATAGCCCTCTTCGTGTGTATAGGATGTTGACTATCAAAGTGTAGCAATTGATTCCTATCTGTCGGTTTGGTGTACAATTTCGTCTGGAGTTCCTGGGGACTGATGTCCTTAATTGACATATGATGTCATATCCTGTCTATGATGTATAAATGGGATGGACCCTAGTGGCCATCCTGTTTCTTGTTCTCATACCTGATGAAGGGTAATATGGACCCGAAATGTTGCAACTATGAGAATGTTTGATTATATGAAATATAACTGATTTTTTTGAAATTGAGCACTGCTCCTTCCTGTACATTTTTTGGATAAAATTTGGGATACAGCTTTCTATATTGGAGATTTGCACCAACATTAATATACGGTATATAGAATGTGATTTGGGTGTGCTGCTGCATTTTTGTTGGATTTTCTTTATATACATATATATATATATATATATATATATATATATATATATATATATATATATATACATAAAATACCATGTTTGGTATAAAATAGTCTAGGTGAAGTCTAATAGGTGAAGGATTTGTAAAATATGAATCATGGTAAACACGAGAGATGGACCTGATCCCAGTTCCGAAATGGATTTCACGGATCTGCCTGAACTCTGTTCTGACTTTTTTGGAACTACGTAACTGTTTTCAATAATTATGATGATTATGATAATTAGATGTCAGTGAAGTCAATCGCAATCACAGGAGCGTGCCACCAAAGGTGCCTAATGCAAGGCAGGCAGCTCTGGAGATGATTTGATCCGGGTACTTACCACTCTAGGTACACTTCTGGCAATAGGAAACCCCTAAGATAACATTAACATGAGACACACTCCAAGCAAACATTGTAACTAGTATAATCTATAGTTTATTATGTAAAATGAAAAACAACCAACATAAACAGACTATCATCCACGGTGGATGATAGTCTGTTTATGTTGGTTGTTTTTCATGATCCACCCTAGCACATTACCAGACATCACTGATCCATAAAAAGAAAAAAGATTCAAAAAAATCTTTAACTAGAAAGGAAAGCAATAACGTAATCAAGATAGAGGGACTTTCTAATGCATTTTAAACAGGATAAAATTAGATTTAAGACCATTAAATTAAGATGATTACTGTCCTCCATTTATAAACAAACAACATATTACGCAGTTTTGTACACAAAGAAAAGACAGGGGTCATTCTGTTACGAAATATTGATTGTAGACTAACAACTAAACAATTATTGCTGACTGGTCATTTCCTCACTGACTAGTAGCCAGAAAGAGATTAGGTCCCTAACAATAAGGCTATAGAGGTGATTGAGATGTTATTGGTATCCTTTAGAGATGATCGAAACTATTGAGTTCTGTTCCATTTTTAGAACTTAAAAAAAATCTGAAATTTGAAAACGAACCCATAGAAGTCAATATTAGAGCACAAACGTATAGACCCAAACAACAGGTGCGCATACCTATATATCACAGGTCTCAGTCCAGCAATATATCCCCCGCGTGCAGGTCCACCAAACACAGGTAGCAGTCACCTCTCATTTCTTCTCCATAGAAGTCAATTAAAAAGAATCGGAAAGAGAGGAAATCTGGGAAATGGTCAGGAGAATTCGTAGAAATCACCAAAACATTAAATAATGCTGTGAGTGTTTTAACTTCGCATGATTAATAAAGACTACAGTTTTGGTATGTACGTTGCAGCTCACTAATTTCTTTGCATTTAAAACATTAATAAATACAAACTTATGGTAAATGCCAAAAATACCGAAAGTTCAGAGATCCCAAAGTTCCAATGGAACTTTAGAACCGAGAGTTCTGAGTCAGAACCGGGCTCAAATCAAAAAGGTTAAGAGGGGTGGAGCGAAGTCATCCAGATTATACTTAGATATGCACATCATGAATGCACAATCATTTTTGAATGTAAACAGTTTAATTGGTGGAACATATTGACAAAATGACTGCCAGACCATTGACTAGAGTATTAGATAAGCACACAAGGTATATTTTAAATTTAGCCTTTTTATTTGAATTATACTTCTGTTTCTTTTCTGTAATTCTATTCTGAGTTTAAAATTACAAATACACACTGTATTAATATAATAGTTGTATGTTCTAATGAAAGCCAACCTTGCTCAGTATACTTTCTTGCTGTTATTCATAAATTCCTGTCCTTTGGAAGCCATCAATGAAACCATAGGAAGATTTAGTAATACCCTTGGTCCAGAAAGGTGGCTTTCTGATGCATTTATTAGGTGCAAAAACACAACCAGGCTTATTTAATAAGAAGTGCAAGAATTAGACATGCT
This sequence comes from Hymenochirus boettgeri, assembly GCA_019447015.1. Classification (NCBI taxonomy): domain Eukaryota; kingdom Metazoa; phylum Chordata; class Amphibia; order Anura; family Pipidae; genus Hymenochirus; species Hymenochirus boettgeri. Next base: position 258,461,474 of record CM033470.1, on the reverse strand, counting down.
ATTAATTAATGGCAACCAGATTAAACCTTTACTGCAGTTAGAAAACATTTGATGACATTGATTAGTTGCTGCAGATTAACAGCACGGTTTTTGCTATGAAATTTTGATGCACGTTTTGCCATTTTTTTAATGAATGCTATATATAGAGTGTGAAAACTGTTACACTTTACTGTGATATTCAGAAAAAAATGATGAAAAAAATTGGTAAAAAGTTGTGAAAAAAATTAGCAAAATAATTTTAGCAAGTCCAAGTTGATGTTAATATATTTTTGGGTACTTTTGCCCCTGTTAAAGGGGAATGGTGGTCTTCACAGAAATGTCCTCTATTAAATAGAGCACATGTCTAAAATGACTTCAGGATCATGCTTCTAGCTGCAGTCAATTTAAACTAACTAAGGTAGCCACACAATATTTTTTCTTTTTCTCCCTAAGGTGTCCATAGGTAGAGGAAAGCAGATATATTGATTGCATTGTTCACAAATAGAACATGTCAGAGGACACACGGACATCACTTAAAACTTGAAGAAGACATCACTTAAAACTTGAAGAAAAGAAGTTTAGTCTTCAAGTTTGGAAGGGTTTTTTCACTATGAGAACTGTAAAACTATGGAACTCTTCCAGTGCATGTGGATAGATAGTTTAAAGAAAAATCTGGATGAGGCTTTAAAAACAAGGAATGTTGCAGGTTACTGATATTGATACATAAAGTGTAGTATATACAGGGATATTTCCAATTGCCAGTCAAGAAAGATTTTTTTTCCTCTTCAAAATTCTGGTGGCTTTTAGTTTTGACTTCCTCTGGATCAACAGTTAGGCAGGAAGTGTGGGTATTGCTGAGAAGGTTGGACTGGATGGATGTATGTCTTTATTCAACCTCAAATGCTGTACTATGCTATATACAGTATACGTCAACCTAGGTTGACATACAAATAGCTTTTAGCTAGTTTCATTGCTTTCTTGCACTCCTTATTACAGCTTTTATTTACCTGGGCATTAAGCCAGGTGTCAGGGAAGTGTGTAGTGACTTGGCAAGAATAGGTTAACTATTGGTATTAGTTCTTGCAAAGGACCAATAAAAATACCATTCCACCCTGGAACAGTCCTATTGTTTATATTACGATTAGTGAAGCATGGAACCAGATATCCTTTTCCAGACAATGTAAGGCCGAACCGTGTATCTGAAATTCTTTTAGCTAGGGGTCTGGTGGGTACTAAGAGGTCATTTTAAGGACAACCATACCTGGAAAATAAATGTATTTTGGTATTGGAATATGTAAGACAGAAACCAATATTATATGATATGATACCCAACATGGAGCCCTTATTCCCATGCCAAGGCGAGTTATTAATATCTTGGGAAATATTTATTACACACAGGTCATGTTTTGTATTGGAGGAATTGATAATTAATACAGGAGAGGAATATGTGGTCAAGATTCCAATACAATGTAAATATCTACTTTTATATGGAATCTGCCTAACTGAGGGGGAATGAATGCTTTTGGCTAGTCGTAAATCTGGACATTCCTAGACACTCCCACCTCATGCAATAGCCTATAGGATGGGGGTTGTTCAACAAGGAGTTTAAAAATCCTTGTAGCCCCTATAACTTTGTTCATACTGAGGGGACATGCTAAAAACGTGTGTATAAACCCAATGTTTCTTCCCGCCCCGGGATACAGGACTTCTTCTAGTGAGTAGGGTCTGTGAATATTTTTATCCTTTTTATTTTATATACCGTATATACTCGAGTATAAACCGCCCGAGTATAAACCGAGGTACCTAGTTTTACCTAAAAAAAGGGGAAAAAAATAGACTGACTCGAGTATAAACCGAGGGTGTAACCCCTACTAGTATTTGCCACTTAAGATGTTTGGAAACTACAACTCCCAGCATGCTTTATTGCTGGGAGTTGTAGTTTTCAAGCATCTTAAGTGGCAAATACTTGCAAATAGGGGCAAATCCTCCTTTATTTGTGCATACAGTATGCACAAATAAAGAAGGTTTTACTCTTATTTCTAAGTATTGTGTGCCCTGGTGTCCCTGTGCTATTCTCCTACATTGTCCGACGGCCGCTTGCTCCTCGCTCCACATCCTCTGCGCTTCAGGATGATGTCACTTCTCGGCGCCGCAAAGTGAAGATGCGGATCGCGCGGCCGCCGGACAAGGTAGGAGAAAGACTGACTCAAGTATAAACCGAGATAAGATTTTCAGGAAAAAGCCTGAAAACCTCGGTTTATACTCGAGTATATACGGTAACTGTTGTACCTATTGTATGTCATTTTATTATAACACCATTTTCTTTTATTTTTGTATTATATGCACTGTCCACCTTTTGGAATATTAAATCTAAAATTTAATAAGTTTTGTCTTTGATGCTCTAAAAGAACTTAGTTAGCCTCTGATAAGTTTATATGTGGATTGAGTGTTTGGCAGTGTAAATGCTAATTAACTCTGTGACTGCTTGTAAAGGACTAATGCTAATTAACCAGTTAGTTGCTGGAGTGAATGGTGTAGTGATAACCATTTAGCTGCCAGGACAGGGGTGTGCATAGTCAGTGAGAGTCAAGAGTGTTTTTGGGGCGTCTTTAAGGCCGTAACTTAAAGTGGTGGCAGCGAGTTCCGATTGGTCAGATCACGTGCCCAGCGAACTGGCGTTCATGACACCAGGCTGGAGAGGACCTCATTTTTTTACACTTGATCCCTAAAGGTATACATTTAGAAATTTAATGGTTTAATACCCCTTCAAAAGCAGTCCACTTCTGCTCAATATCTTAACCTAGGAACAAATCCCCCACTCTATAAGAAGGAGTAATTCCTTTAACAACCTAAAATTAGCTTTCCTAAACGTAAAAGTTTTTGTTAACTCAGTGCACTTTTGTTTTTTGCAACCTTCTGTATATTAAATTACACTATGAGCTCAGGGTTATTCGATATCACCAGATCTACATCCTCACTGGCATTTCGTGGCTTATAACATACACCAACAATTAATTTACCCACCTTCTTGCTTTCTGTACACAGCTCCACCCATATTGTTTCTGCCTTATCTTTTATACCCCCATCTATTTCATCCTTTAACATACATACTTACTCTTTCTCCTTTCTTATTAACTCTGTCATGTCTAAATAAGGAGTTTGCGTCAATATTTACTGTCCAGTCATGTAAATCATTTAGCCATGTTTTTGCTATACCAATCCCATCATACCTTTTCTTTAAAGCTATTGGTTCTAGTTCTCCCATTTTTCCAGTCAGACTTGCATTTGTAAACATGTATTTTAGATTATCATTCAATTTACCTCCATACTTGTATGTACATGAGCTTAAACCTTTAAAGGGCAGGTCAACCCCCAAACCTATAATTTCTCCCTCTACTGGCCCCACTCTGTAGTGAGTAAAAATTCTTACCTTACATCCCTGCTCCAAATGGTTCTCCAGTAACCCCCCCAATCAAAAAAACTTCCCACCAGGAGTACTGCAGAGTCCATATAGGACTCTGCCTCCTGTCTCCCCTCCAGGAGAAGTTTGGCATGTGCACTGCAGCCATCTCCCCCTCCCTCTCCCTCATTTTCCATCCCGTTTTGCGATCCCTCCCCCTAGCTACAAACCCCATTGCCACATAATAGTTCTCCTTCCCCAGCCCCAACCACTATAAAAGATTTGTTAGAAAGTCCCCCGATAGTTAATTACCTTCCCTCTCTCCCCCGACATTCTATGCAGCCGGTAGCTGCGTCCGTGATTGGCTGCCTCTCAGCCAATCACGGGTGTGGCTGCCGGTCCCGTCCCCTGCTTGCAGTTCCATGCAAGCAGAGGGACGGGACTGTGCAGCGGAGGATAGAGGGAAGGTAAGTAAAGATCGGGGGACTTCCTAACAAATATTATAGCGGTTGCGGTTAACATCTAAAAAAATACAATTTTGCACCTCTTATTGAATAAGACAAATTCATGTCTTGATACAGATGAAGCTGATTCCTTCAGCACAAGCTCTGTTACACATGCCTGATCCATAGAGTGCTGTGATTGGGTTAGACAGAAGGTGGGAATCCTAATAGGGGGTGCATATTAATTACAATCATTGGTTATTATTTTGTAAGAAGAATAGTTCTATTTGACTTTTCTGGTCTATAATAAAGGCAGTAAACCAGATGAAAAAGTTCTTGACCTTAGAGTTTGATTTTGATACTTTGCTGTAGAAACATGTCTCACATTTGTTTAACTTCTATCTTAGTCGATAAGTCATTTGTAAGGAATTTATTCTGTTTCTCAGTAATGAGCTCACATTTTTTAACTTTTGCAATAAAGCAGCGGTGTTCCGTTTCTACTCCTCATACATGGCAATAGGGAGCCAAGAATTGAACGTTTCTTCTTTAAAGAGATCTTGAGATCAGTGCGACTGTAGAAGTTGCTATATTAGTTTCAAAATATCTTTATAGTGATCTACATTGTGCAGTAAAAGAAAAATATGTTTAATTCAGCTCTTTGAATGATTTACTTTTAAAATATCAGAATAATTATAATGAAGTTATCTATAATAGAAAATTCTCTAAATTTAATACAATAATGTTCTTTTCTAACATGGGCCAATACTTTTACTGAATTTAAATGGGCAATACCATTGGCATCTTAACTTTTCTTTAAGTCTTTTTGCATTATTCTTTCTTCCTTGAATATCCATTGCAGGTTCCTTCTATGAACCTATTGGAAGATTTGGATAAAGTAGAGGTGCATTTTATTGCTGTACTGATTCTCATCTGTAATATCTATGTGCAAAACACGTTTCCTCAAGCAGGGTATGTTTGGGGGCTTCATTTGAACATTAATTTTATAAACACGTTAATTTTCCTTTAAGGTGTACAAATTTTGTAAATATAAAAATATATATAACGGGCTTAACTGTCTAGTTCCTTATAATGCAATAAACAGGCAGTTTTATGTAAAGCAGCAGCGTACTAATTGTACAAGAGATCCAATATCACAGTTGCGTCACTTTCAGCGTGACATTTTAACATCAGCTATTAATTGTATGGTGCGGGTCAATCCTACCTGGCTCCACAATGTAGAGAGTTAGTGGCCTACAGTATCTCTGCTTGCAGCACTTCCTATGTGGTGTGAATGTATATATATATATATATATATATATATAATGTAAATGTGTAAATATGTAAAGTAAATTTTTCTCTTGTGTACAAATAGAGATGGGATCCGGGTCCGACACGGAGCCCCTCGGTTATGAAATCTGAATGATCCGTCCGAATTCTGTCCGGATTTCGGGACTTCGGAACATATTTTTGAAGATTTTCGAATGTACGGAGCTATTATCGATAATTTTCTAAAATAGATTTGAATGTTCAAAAACGTTCGAAAATACGATCGGAAACTCGAAAGTGGTCTCTGGTCATATTTTCGAGGATTTTCAAACGTTCAAATATATTTTAAAAAATTATTATTAATGTTTCGAAAATCTTCAAAAATTCTTCAGTTTTTAAGGATCTTTGGGATTTTCCCGAGATCCAGGATTCCGAAAACAGGCGAAACTATTGAGTTTCAGCCATCTCTATTTACAAACCACAATTTTTCTGGCAAAACCTATGAAAATAATAGAACAAATGTAACACTTAGGGGCACAGAACATGTTCAGCAATGGCCAAAGCATTTTCAAAAAGGAACTTTGTAACGATAACAGTATTGCAACTATCACCCATATGTTTAAATACAAATATTAAGATATTAAATGTTCTGTACACACAAGCCATACTTATTGTGTACTTTCTAAGGGGGACAGTACTGCAGATTCCACCCATACATACAAACAAGAATCAATATCCAGAGAAGGAATGTTGGTTAGTGGACTGGGCTGGTAAGATAGTTTTCTATCAATCGAACATACATGATAGACACACTGAGTAGATTAGAAGGTGCACATTCTGCTCCTGGGCCACAACAGGAGGCTTAGTTATTCCAATAACCAATCGCAATCCTGAGTAGAGATGGCTAAACTCACTGACATACGTTTTACTTGCAGATTCGAGGATTTTTAGAAAAATCTCCAAGCGGACCTGTTAAAGTCAATGGGAGTTAAAAAACCTGAAAGTTCTATCTAAAATTAAGGAATAAATAGCAATGGTAACTTACTGTAAATGGCTCAGGGACCTGGGAAATGGTCTGAGGAACACGTATCAACGCCCAAAATCTTTAAAAACACCGTCCAGTTCTGGAAACTTACCGGTAATGCACTTTTTGGCATTCTGCGTAGTATTTTTGATTTACAAAGTCGAAAATTTTCAAAATTTCTAGAAATTGTCCTTTTTCATTGCCTTAGCAAGATTATTGAGTTTTAAAACCTGCAGCACAAACATACACCTTCCCTTCCAAAATGTAGCCTTTCAAGACAAATTCAAAGATTATATTTAAACTTTCCCCTTTTTTTATTCTGCTGTTTTATGCTATTGTGTCTTATACCTCTTACGGTAAGTCCTTTAGTTTTATCCATTAGCCAATAGTCAAATAAAAAAATTCAAACAGGATCAGGGCCAACAAAACAGATCACTTAAAACACTGAAATCCCCTTTCCAGACCATCATCCTCTGTACCAGACCACCCGCTTCATTTCGTAGCTAATGTTTTCCTAATTCATCCAGCAGGAGACATTTTGGTTCATCTTTGAGATGGACCCGCTAGTGCTGGTTAGAATTGTTTAATACTATACAGTGGGATCAGCAGTGTGGAAAATTTTAGTTTTGGGGGTGGACATGCTCTTTAATAACCACTATTTACTACTAGAGCTCACTTAATGTAATTTGCAACACTGCCTTCTAATACAGTTTATCACACCTGCATCTGGAACGCTGCATATGCGCGGCATAAGAAGGGTCATCCAGCTACCACTCGTAGTACTCTTGCTTCTCTCTCCATAAGTTGGGCCTCCTCCGGATTTTCTTCCTTCTTCAGGATCTTCATAGCCACAAACTCCTTCCTGGAATATAAAGAAGCCAACATTACTTTCCCATATGCACCTTCTCCCAGCTTGGTGTAGAACTTGTAATTCCTGATGTCTATCGGCAAAGGTCTTCCAACGTCCACACAAAGCTTCTTTACGTCAGCACCTTTATATGAAGGAGAGCAAGCATTATAAAAAAAAAAAATGTTTATCTTAATAATTGGATAAGTCAATGGCAGTTTTCAATAAATTATAGATACATAGAATTTTTCAGACAGTCTACAGTGTGCTAATTAGGCACGGAGGTATAAATAGTATTTCAGGACACAGTCTGAAACAGAGCAGGATAGTCCACAAAGCACCTGCCTAGGGACCAGTAAAGACCAGGGCCCCTGCTTCTGTATTACAACCAATAGAATACAAGAATATACAGTATAACATATGAGCTGCAAAAAACAGCTATGACCCATAGGAAGATTTAGTCATACCCTTGGGTCCAGAATGGTGTTACTGATGCATTTATTAGTGCAAAAACCAACCAGGCTATTTAATAAGAAGTGCAAGAATTGACATGCTATTATTAAGGCAACCAGATTAAACCTTTACTGGCATTAAAAACATTTGATGACATTGATAGTTGCTGCAGATTAAGCAGGTTTTGTGCTATAAATTTTGATGCACGTTTTGCCATTTTTTAATGAATGCTTATATATAGTGTGAAAACTGTTACACTTACTGTGATATTCAGAAAAAAATGATGAAAAAATTGGTAAAAAGTTGTGAAAAAAATTAGCAAAATAATTTTAGCAAGTCCATTGATGTTAATATATTTTTGGGTACTTTTGCCCCTGTTAAAGGGGAATGGTGGTCTACACAGAAATGTCCTCTATTAATATAGCACAATGTCTAAAATGACTTCAGGATCATGCTTCTAGCTGCAGTCATTTAAACTAACTAAGGTAGCCACACATATTTTTTCTTTCTCCCTAAGGTGTCCATAGGTAGAGGAAAGCAGATAATTGATTGCATTGTTCCACAAATAGAACATGTCAAGGACACACGGACATCACTTAAAACTTGAAGAAGACATCACTTAAACTGAAAAAGAAGTCTAGTCTTCAAGTTTGAAGGGTTTTTTCACTATGAACTGTAAAACTATGGACTCTTCCATTGTGCATGTGGATAGATAGTTTAAAAAAATCTGGATGAGGCTTTATAAAACAAGGAATGTTGGCAGGTTACTGATATTGATAATAAAGTGTAGTAATACGGGATATTTCCAATGCCAGTCAGAAAAGATTTTTTTTCTCTTCAAAATTCTGGTGGCTTTTAGTTTTGACTTCCTCTGATCAACAGTTAGCAGAAGTGTGGGTATTGCTGAGAAGGTTGGACTGGATGGATGTTATGTCTTTATTCAACCTCAAATGCTGTACTATGCTATATACAGTATACGTCAACCTAGGTTGACATACAAATAGCTTTTAGCTAGTTTCATTGCTTTCTTGCACTCCTTATTACAGCTTTATTACCTGGCATTAAGCCAGTTCAGGGAAGTGTGTAGTGACTTGGCAAGAATGGGTTAACATTGTATTAGTTCTTGCAAAGGACCAATAAAATACCATTCCACCTGGAACAGTCCTATTGTTTATATTACGATTAGTGAAGCATGGAACCAGATATCCTTTTCCAGACAATGTAAGGCCGAACCGTGTATCTGAAATTCCTTTTAGCTAGGGTCTGGTGGGTACTAAGAGGTTTTTAAGGAACACCATACCTGGAAAATAAATGTATTTTGGTATTGGAATATGTAAGACAGAACACCATATTATATGATATGATACCCAACATGAGCCCTTATTCCCATGCCAAGGCGAGTTATTATATCTTGGGAAATATTTATTACACACAGGTCATGTTTTGTATTGGAGGAATTGATAATTAATACGGAGAGGAATATTTGGTCAAGATTCCAATACAATGTACATATCTACTTTTATATGGAATCTGCCTAACTGAGGGGGAATGAATGCTTTTGGCTAGTCGTAAATCTGGACATTCCTAGACACTCCCACCTCATGCAATAGCCTATAGGATGGGGGTTGTTCAACAAGGAGTTTAAAATCCTTGTAGCCCCTATAACTTTTTCATACTGAGGGGACATGCAATAAAACGTGTGTATAAACCCAATGTTTCTTCCCGCCCCGGGATACAGGACTTCTTCTAGTGAGTAGGGTCTGTGAATATTTTTATCCTTTTTATTTTATTACCGTATATCACTTGAGTATAACCGTCCGAGTATAACCGAGGTACCTAGTTTTACCTAAAAAAAGGGAAAAAAATAGACTGACTCGAGTATAAACCGAGGGTTGTAACCCCTACTAGATTTGCCCCTTAAGATGTTTTGAAACTACAACTCCCAGCATGCTTTTTGCTGGAGTTGTATTTTTAAACATCTTAGTGGCAAATACTTGCAAATAGGGGCAAATCCTCCTTTATTTGTGCATACAGTATGCACAATAAGAAGGTTTTACTCTTGCTCCTCGCTCCACATCCGCTGCGCTTCAGGATGATGTCACTTCTCGTCCCGCAAAGTGAAGATGCGGATCGCGCGGCCGCCGGACAAGGTAGGAGAAAGACTGACTCAAGTATAAACCGAGATAAGATTTTCGGAAAAAGCCTGAAACCTCGGTTTATACTCGAGTATATTACGGTAACTGTTGTACCTATTGTATGTCATTTTATTAAACACCATTTTCTTTTATTTTTGTATTATATGCACTGTCCACCTTTTGGAATATTAAATCTAAAATTTAATAGTTTTGTCTTTGATGCTCTAAAAGAACTTAGTTGCCTCTATAAGTTTATAGGTGATTGAGTGTTTGGCAGTGTAAATGCTATTAACTCTGTGACTGCTTGTAAAGGACTAATGCTAATACCATTAGTTGCTGGAGTGAATGGTATAGTGTTAACCATTTAGCGCGCCATGACAGGGTGTTGCATAGTCAGTGAGAGTCAAGAGTGTTTTTGGGGCGTCTTTAGGCCGTACTTAAATTGGTGCAGCGAGTTCCGATTGGTCAGATCACGTGCCCAGCGAACTGGCGTTCATGACACCAGGCTGGAGAGGACCTCATTTTTTTACACTTGACCCTAAAGGTATACATTTAGAAATTAATGGTTTAATACCCCTTCAAAGCAGTCCACTTCTGTCAATATCTTAACCTAGGAACAAATCCCCCACCTATAAGAAGGAGTCATTCCTTAACAAACCTAAAAATTGCTTCCTAAACGTAAAATTTTTGTTAACTCATGCACTTTTGTTTTTTGGCAACCTTCTGTATATTAAATTACACTATAAGCTCAGGGTTTCGATATCACCAGATCTACATCCTCACTGGCATTTCGTGGCTTTAACATACACCAACAATTAATTTACCCACCTTCTTGCTTTCTGTACACAGCTCCCACCCATATGTTTCTGCCTTATCTTTTATACCCCTCTATTTCATCCTTTAACATACATACTTACTCTTTCTCCTTTCTTATTAACGCTGTATGTCTAAATAAGGAGTTTGCGTCAATATTTTACTGTCCAGTCATGTAAATCATTTAGCCATGTTTTGCTATACCAATCCCATCATACTTTTCTTTAAAGCTATTGTTCTAGTTCTCCCATTTTTCCAGTCAGACTTGCATTTGTAAACATGTATTTTGATATCATTCAATTTACCTCCATACTTGTAGTACATGAGCTTAAACCTTTAAAGGGCAGGTCAACCCCCAAACCTATAATTTCTCCTCTACTGGCCCCACCTCTATAGTGAGTAAAATTTCTACCTTACATCCCTGCTCCAATATGTTCTCCAGTAACCCCCCAATCAAAAAACTTCCCACCAGGAGTACTGCAGAGTCCATATAGGACTCTGCCTCTGTCCCTCCTCTCCAGGAGAAGTTTGGCATGTGGCACTGCAGCCATCTCCCCCTCCTCTCCCTCATTTTCCATCCCTTTTTTGCGATCCCTCCCCCTAGCTACAAACCCCATTGCCACTATAGTTTCTCCTTCCACCCCCACCCACTATTTTAGTTGAGAAAGTCCCCCGATATTTAATTACTTTCCCTCTCTCCCCGACATTCATATGCAGCCGGTAGCTGCGTCGTGATTGGCTGCCTCTCAGCCAATGACGGGTGTGGCTGCCGGTCCCGCCCCCTGCTTGCAGTTCCATGCAAGCAGAGGGACGGGACTGTGCAGCGGAGGATAGAGGGAAGGTAAGTAAAGATCGGGGGACTTCCTAACAAATTTTATAGCGGTTGCGGTTAACATCTAAATGGTTAAAGCAAATGAAAACCTTGGGCAAAATTTTGCACCTCTTATTGAATAAGACAAATTCATGTCTTGATACAGATGAAGCTGATTTCCTTCAGCACAAGCTCTGTTCACATGCCTGATCCATAGAGTGCTGTGATGGGTTGACAAAGGTGGGAATCCTAAATGGGGTGCATATTAATTACAATCATTGGTTATTATTTTGTAAGAAGAATAGTTCTATTTGACTTTTCTGGTCTATAATAAAGCAGTAAACCAGATGAAAAAGTTCTGACCTTAGAGTTTGATTTTGTACTTTCTGTAGAAACATGTCTCACATTTGTTTAACTTCTATCTTAGTCGATAATTCATTTGTAAGGAATTATTCTGTTTCTCAGTATGAGCTCCCATTTTTTAACTTTTGCAATAAAGCAGCGGTGTTCCGTTTCTACTCCTCATACATGGCAATAGGGAGCCAAGATTGAACGTTTTCTTCTTTAAAAGAGATCTTGAGATCAGTGCGACGGTAGAAGTTGCTATATTAGTTTCAAAATATCTTATAGTGATCTACATTGGCAGTAAAGAAAAATATGTTTAATTCAGCTCTTTGAATGATTTACTTTTAAAATATCAGAATAATTATAATGAATTTATCTATATAGAAAATTCTCTAAATTTAATACAATAATGTTCTTTTCTAACATGGGCCAATACTTTTACTGAATTTTAAATGGGCAATACCATTGGCATCTTAACTTTCTTTAAGTCTTTTTGCATTATTCTTTCTTCCTTGAATATCCATTGCAGGTTCCTTCTATGAACCTATTGGAAGATTTGGATAAAGTAGAGGTGCATTTTATTGCTGTACTGATTCTCATCTGTAATTCTATGTGCAAAAACACGTTTCCTCAAGCAGGGTATGTTTGGGGCTTCATTTGAACATTAATTTTATAAACACTTAATTTTCCTTAAGGTGTACAAATTTTGTAAATATAAAAATATGATAACGGGCTTAACTGTCTAGTTCCTTATAATGCAATAAACAGCAGTTTTATGTAAAGCAGCAGCGTACTAATTGTACAAGAGATCCAATATCACAGTGCGTCACTTTCAGCGTGACATTTTACATCAGCTATGTAATGTTATGGTGTGGGTCAATCCTACCTGGCTCCACAATGTAGAGAGTTAGTGGCCTACAGTATCTCTGCTTGCGCACTTCCTATGGGGTGTGAATGAATATATATATATATATATATATAATGTAAATGTGTAAATATGTAAAGTAAATTTTTCCTTGTGTACAATAGAGAGGGGATCCGGGTCCGACCGGAGCCCCTCGGTTATGAAATCTAATGATCCGTCCAATTCTGTCCGGATTTCGGGACTTCGGAAAATATTTTGAAGATTTTCGAATGTACGGAGCTATTATCGATAATTTTCTAAAATAGATTTGAATGTTCAAAAACGTTTGAAAATACGATCGGAAACTCGAAAGTGGTCTCTGGTCGTATTTTCGACAATTTCGAACGTTCAAATATATTTTAAAAAATTATTATTAATGATTTGAAAATCTTCAAAAATTCTTCAGTTTTTAAGGATCTTTGGGATTTTCCCGAGATCCAGGATTCCGAAAACAGGCGAAACTATTGAGTTTCAGCCATCTCTATTTACAAACACAATTTTTCTGGCAAAACCTATGAAAATAATAGAACAAATGTAATACTTAGGGGCACAGAACATGTTCAGCAATGGCCAAAGCATTTTCAAAAAGGAACTTTGTAACATAACAGTATTGCAACTATCACCCCATATGTTTAAATACAAATATTAAGATATAAATGTTCTGTACACACAAGCCATACTTTTGTGTACTTTCTAAGGGGAACAGTACTGCAGATTCCACCCATACATACAAACAAGAATCAATATCCAGAGAAGGAATGTTGGTTAGTGGACTGGGCTGGTAAGATAGTTTTCTATCAATCAAACATACATGATAGACACACCTGAGTAGATTAGAAGTGCACTTCTGCTCCTGGGCCACAACAGGAGGCTTAGTTATTCCAATAGCCAATCGCAATCCTGAGTAGAGATGGCTAAACTCACTGACATACGTTTTACTTGCAGATCGAGGATTTTTAGAAAAAATCTCCAAGCGGACCTGTTAAAGTCAATGGAGTTAAAAAACCTGAAAGTTCTATCTAAAATTAAGGAATAAATAGCAATGGTAACTTACTGTAAATGGCTCGGGACCTGGGAAATGGTCTGAGGAACACGTATCACGCCCAAAATCTTTAAAAAACCGTCCGTTCTGGAAACTTACCGGTAATGCACTTTTTGGCATTCTGCGTATGTTTTTGGATTTACAAAGTCGAAAATTTTCAAAATTTCTAGAAATTGTCCTTTTCATTGCCTTTAGCAAGATATTGAGTTTTAAAACCTGCAGCACAAACATACACCTTCCCTTCCAAAATGTAGCTTTCAAGACAAATTCAAAGATTATTTAAACTTTCCCCTTTTTTATTCTGCTGTTTATGCTATTTGTCTTTATACCTCTTACGGTAAGTCCTTTGTTTTTATCCATTAGCCAATAGTCAAATAAAAAAATTCAAACAGGATCAGGGCCAACAAACAGATCACTTAAAACACTGAAATCCCCTTCCAGACCATCATCCTCTGTACCAGACCACCCGCTTCATTTCTTAGCTAATGTTTCCTAATTCATCCAGCAGGAGACATTTTGGTTCATCTTTGAGATGGACCCGCTATGCTGGTTAGAATTGTTTAATACTATACAGTGGGATCAGCAGTGTGGAAAATTTTAGTTTTGGGGGTTGACATGCTCTTTAATAACCACTATTTACTACTAGAGCTCACTTAATGTATTTGCAACACTGCCTTCTAATACAGTTTATCACACCTGCATCTGGAACGCTGCATATGCGCGGCAATAGAAGGTCATCCAGCTACCACTCGTAGTACTCTTGCTTCTCTCTCCATAAGTTGGGCCTCCCTCCGGATTTTCTCCTTCTTCAGGATCTTCATAGCCACAAACTCCTTCCGGATATAAAGAAGCCAACATTACTTTCCCATATGCACCTTCTCCCCTTGGTGTAGAACTTGTAATTCCTGATGTCTATCGGCAAAGGTCTTCAACGTCCACACACAGCTTCTTTACGTTCAGCACCTTTAATGAAGGAGAGCAAGCATTATAAAAAAAAAATGTTTATCTTAATAATTGGATAAGTCAATGGCAGTTTCCAATAAATTATAGATACATAGAATTTTTCAGACGTCTACAGTGTGCTAATAGGCACGGAGGTATAAATAGTATTTCAGGACACAGTCTGAAACAGAGCAGGTAGTCCACAAAGCACCTGCCTAGGGACCAGTAAAGACCAGGGCCCTGCTTCTGTATTACAACCAATAGAATACAAGAATATACAGTATAACATATGAGCTGCAAAAAACAGCTAGACTAGGGCCCAATTTGATGGTAATCCACCTCTGGTCTGAAAAACTGTTCTGGTTTTAGGTCTAGGGGTTTCCACAGAAAAAAAAAAAAGGTGAAGGGACATTTTCTACCTAATAACCTTAAAGGGAATCTATAACAAAAAAGTTTAAATTGACCATTACTGGAAATTGGAATTATTCTCAACTATCACTATACCATTTTAAAAAAAAAATCTGTCCCCTATTTCTTTAGATATCCAATCTGAAGCATCTTGCATTTCAGCTGTCAATCAGTAATCATACCTTTTCTGCTGTAAACAATTTTGCAGTAGCGTTTTGACAGTTGGACAGCAGTATGCTGTGTGCAGTTCTGACAGTTGTTATGCTTAATTTCACAGAAAGTCTGGTCAGATGGAGGGGGTGTAGTTAAAAGAGGGGGGGGGATACTGACTGGATACTGGATTAAAGCATGCATAAAATGCTACTTACCCATGTTTATTAATAGATTAGATGAGGAAAATTGTAATGCAATTTCTGATCTTGTGTGGTAGTGCATGCACTCCCAATTCCCAAATACTATAACGAGAAAAAGTTAATGTGGTCAGGTATGCTAGTATAACATCAAATTAAACTAGAAAGGGAAAGTTTTAAATTTTGAATTTGGCTTAAAGGCTACATTTTGGAAGGGAATGTGAGTGTTAGTGCTGCTCAATAATGCTCTTAAAGGGTATCTCCACTCACAAAAGTGCCTTAGATTTTTTTTAGTTTAAAGGGTATCTCAACCTTAAATTATTTTTGCTGTAGTGTAGGTCCCCCTATCCCACTCCACGCATGTGGGAAATAGAAGGGACCGGATGACTCACGGACAGGCTCCTACACTGCACTTTCCTGGACTTAGAACAGGCACAGCAAGAAAAACATTTTGAGCAGAGATGTAAGGTAGGATTTTTAAACACTACATAGTGGGGCCATTTTAATTAAGAACAGGAGGAAAGGAGCTATGTCTTACCTCACATTCTTTAATGAAACAGCCAGGAGCAGACAGAAGTACTTACTTCGGATTTCGCTCCAGCGATGGCTTTTTGACAGGTCCTAAAAGAGCACTGTATGCTCCTAGAGCAGTGCAAGCTCCGTCAGTACCCGCACAGTAAAACCACAATATATGGAAAATTAGGCTGCTGTATGTCCTATTAATGTAACTAGAGACCAAAAATATAATACATACATAAAACAGAATTCTAGTGCACAAACAATTCTAATTGCATATTGGCTACCTCCATAAGGTTGCTGCTACAAACAGTCTGCTAAACCCTGGATAAATAAAGCAATTAGTTCAATAAGTTGGCCAAATTATTTAAGCCCAGTCACCACGTCAAGTTGCTTTCTTTAACTGGTCCTAACCTACTGGTACTTCCTTTTTGGCTGAATGAGCCGACAGCTTCTCCTGTGTGGCCTGGATGCTTGAAGCTGACTCTCTAGTTTAAAGTACTTTGCTCAGTCGGCACATACTCTGGGTGGAGTACAATTTCCAGTACAGTAAGCTCTTTTACCTCCTGTTCTTCAATTAAACTCAAAAATAAGGCTTTATGAGTGGAGCTAAGCAATCTAAGAAAGCATTACGTCATTCAGGACTCTCTTCCCCATTGATTATAATGGGTACATCCTAAATCTGGACATTTTCATGTTCGTAAACACAAAAACATATATCCCTTAAGTCATAAATGCAAAAACATACCCCCTTACACCTGAAACACAGGACGCACACCCCTACATACAGCAGCCTAATTTTCCATATATTGTGGTTTACTGTGCGGGTACTGACGGAGCTTGCACTGCTCTAGGAGCATACAGTGCTCTTTTAGGACCTGTCAAAGAAGCCATCGCTGGAGCGAAATCCGAAGTAAGTACTTTCCTGTCTGCTCCTGGCTGTTTCATTAAAGAATGTGAGGTAAGACATAGCTCCTTTCCCTCCTGTTCTTTAATTAAAATGGCCCCACTATGTAGTGTTTAAAAATCCTTACCTTACATCTCTGCTCAAAATGTTTTTCTTGCTGTGCCTGTTCTAAGTCCAGGAAAGTGCAGTGTAGGAGCCTGTCCGTGAGTCATCCGGTCCCTTCTATTTCCCACATGCGTGGAGGTGGGATAGGGGGACCTACACTACAGCAAAAATTAATTTTAAGGTTGGAGATACCCTTTAAACTAAAAAAAATCTAAGGCACTTTTGTGAGTGGAGATACCCTTTAAGAGCATTATTGAGCAGCACTAACACTCACATTCCCTTCCAAAATGTAGCCTGTAGGGGTGTGCGCCTGTGTTTCAGGTGTAAGGGGGTATGTTTTTGCATTTATGACTTAAGGGATATATGTTTTTGTGTTTACGAACATGAAAATGTCCAGATTTAGGATTGTACCCATTATAATCAATGGGAAGAGAGTCCTGAATGACGTAATGCTTTCTTAGATTGCTTAGCTCCACTCATAAAGCCTTATTTTTTGAGTTTAATTGAAGAACAGGAGGTAAAAGAGCTTACTGTACTGGAAATTGTACTCCACCCAGAGTATGTGCCGACTGAGCAAAGTACTTTAAACTAGAGAGTCAGCTTCAAGCATCCAGGCCACACAGGAGAAGCTGTCGGCTCATTCAGCCAAAAAGGAAGTACCAGTAGGTTAGGACCAGTTAAAGAAAAGCAACCTTGACGTGGTGACTGGGCTTAAAATAATTTGGCCAACTTATTGAACTAATTGGCTTTATTTATCCAGGGTTTAGCAGACTGTTTGTAGCAGCAACCTTATGGAGGTAGCCAATATGCAATTAGAATTGTTTGTGCACTAGAATTCTGTTTTATGTATGTATTATATTTTTGGTCTCTAGTTACATTAATATGGACATACAGCAGCCTAATTTTCCATATATTGTGGTTTACTGTGCGGGTACTGACGGAGCTTGCACTGCTCTAGGAGCATACAGTGCTCTTTTAGGACCTGTCAAGAAGCCATCGCTGGAGCGAAATCCGAAGTAAGTACTTTCCTGTCTGCTCCTGGCTGTTTCATTAAAGAATGTGAGGTAAGACATAGCTCCTTTACCCTCCTGTTTTAATTAAAATGGCCCCACTATGTAGTGTTTAAAAATCCTTACCTTACATCTCTGTCAAATGTTTTTCTTGCTGTGCCTGTTCTAAGTCCAGGAAAGTGCAGTGTAGGAGCCTGTCCGTGAGTCATCGGTCCCTTCTATTTCCCACATGCGTGGAGTGGGATAGGGGGACTACACTACACAAAAATAATTTAAGGTTGGAGATACCCTTTAAACTAAAAAAAATCTAAGGCACTTTTGTGAGTGAGATACCCTTTAAGAGCATATTGAGCAGCACTAACACTCACATTCCCTTCCAAATGTAGCCTTTTAAGCCAAATTCAAAATTTAAAACTTTCCTTTCTAGTTTAATTTGAGTTATTCTACTAGCATACCTGACCACATTAACTTTTTCTCGTTATAGTATTTGGGAATTGGGAGTGCATGCACTACCACACAAGATCAGAATTGCATTACAATTTTCCTCATCTAATCTATTAATAAACATGTGTAAGTAGCATTTTATGCATGCTTTAATCCAGTATCCAGTCAGTATCCCCCCCCCTCTTTTAAACTACACCCCCTTCCATCTGACCAGACTTTCTGTGAAATTAAGCATAACAACTGTCAGAACTGCACACAGCATACTGCTGTCCAACTGTCAAAACGCTACTGCAAATTGTTTACAGCAGAAAAGTTTATGATTACTTGATGACAGCTGAAATGCAAGATGCTTCAGATTGGATATCTAAAGAAATAGGGGACAGATTTTTTTTTTAAAATGGTATAGTGATAGTTGAGAATAATTCCAATTTCCAGTAAGGTAATTTAAACTTTTTTGTATAGATTCCCTTTAAGGTTATTAGGTAGAAAATGTCCCTTCACCTTTTTTTTTTTTCTGTGGAAACCCCTAGACCTAAAACCAGAACAGTTTTTCAGACCAGAGGTGGATTACCATCAAATTGGGCCCTATCAGCTGTTTTTTGCAGCTATATGTTATACTGTATATTCTTGTATTCTATTGGTTGTAATACAGAAGCAGGGGCCCTGGTCTTTACTGGTCCCTAGGCAGGTGCTTTGTGGACTACCTGCTCTGTTTCAGACTGTGTCCTGAAATACATTTATACCTCCGTGCCTATTAGCACACTGTAGACTGTCTGAAAATTCTATGTATCTATAATTTATTGGAAAACTGCCATTGACTTATCCAATTATTAAGATAAACATTTTTTTTTTTAATGCTTGCTCTCCTTCATTAAAGGTGCTGACGTAAAGAAGCTTGTGTGGACGTTGAAGACCTTTGCCGATAGACATCAGGAATTACAAGTTCTACACCAAGTGGGAGAAGGTGCATATGGGAAAGTAATGTTGGCTTCTTTATATTCCAGGAAGGAGTTTGTGGCTATGAAGATCCTGAAGAAGGAGAAAATCGGAGGGAGGCCAACTTATGGAGAGAGAAGCAAGAGTACTACAGTGGTAGCTGGATGACCCTTCTATTGCCGCGCATATGCAGCGTTCCAGATGCAGGTGTGATAAACTGTATTAGAAGGCAGTGTTGCAAATACATTAAGTGAGCTCTAGTAGTAAATAGTGGTTATTAAAGAGCATGTCAACCCCCAAAACTAAAATTTTCCACACTGCTGATCCCACTGTATAGTATTAAACAATTCTAACCAGCACTAGCGGGTCCATCTCAAAGATGAACCAAAATGTCTCCTGCTGGATGAATTAGGAAACATTAGCTCGAAATGAAGCGGGTGGTCTGGTACAGAGGATGATGGTCTGGAAGGGATTTCAGTGTTTTAAGTGATCTGTTTTGTTGGCCCTGATCCTGTTTGAATTTTTTTATTTGACTATTGGCTAATGGATAAAACTAAAGGACTTACCGTAAGAGGTAAAAGACAATAGCATAAACAGCAGAATAAAAAAAGGGGAAAGTTTAATATAATCTTTGAATTTGTCTTGAAAGCTACATTTTGGAAGGGAAGGTGTATGTTTGTGTGCAGTTTTAAAACTCAATAATCTTGCTAAGGCAATGAAAAGGACAATTTCTAGAAATTTTGAAAATTTTCGACTTTGTAAATCAAAAATATACGCAGAATGCCAAAAAGTGCATTACCGGTAAGTTTCCAGAACTGGACGGTTTTTTAAAGATTTTGGGCGTGATACGTGTTCCTCAGACCATTTCCCAGGTCCCTGAGCCATTTACAGTAAGTTACCATTGCTATTTATTCCTTAATTTTAGATAGAACTTTCAGGTTTTTTAACTCCACTTGACTTTAACAGGTCCGCTTGGAGATTTTTTCTAAAAATCCCTCGAATCTGCAAGTAAAACGTATGTCAGTGAGTTTAGCCATCTCTACTCAGATTGCGATGGCTATTGGAATAACTAAGCCTCCTGTTGTGGCCCAGGAGCAGAAGTGCACTTCTAATCTATCAGGTGTGTCTATCATGTATGTTTGATTGATAGAAAACTATCTACCAGCCCAGTCCACTAACCAACATTCCTTCTTGGATATTGATTCTTGTTTGTATGTATGGGTGGATCTGCAGTACTGTTCCCTTAGAAAGTACACAAAAGTATGGCTTGTGTGTACAGAACATTTATATCTTAATATTTGTATTTAAACATAGGGTGATAGTTGCAATACTGTTATCGTTACAAAGTTCCTTTTTGAAAATGCTTTGGCCATTGCTGAACATGTTCTGTGCCCCTAAGTATTACATTTGTTCTATTATTTTCATAGGTTTTGCCAGAAAAATGTGGTTTGTAATAGAGATGGCTGAAAACTCATAGTTTCGCCTGTTTTCGGAATCCTGGATCTCGGGAAAATCCCAAAGATCCTTAAAAACTGAAGAATTTTTGAAGATTTTCAAATCATTAAATAATAATTTTTAAAATATATTTGAACGTTCGAAATTGTCGAAAATACGACCAGAGACCACTTTCGAGTTTCCGATCGTATTTTCAAAACGTTTTTTGAACATTCAAATCTATTTTAGAAAATTATCGATAATAGCTCCGTACATTCGAAAATCTTCAAAATATTTTCCGAAGTCCCGAAATCCGGACAGAATTGGACGGATCATTCAGATTTCATAACCGAGGGGCTCCGGGTTCGGACCCGGATCCCTCTCTATTGTACACAGAGAAAAATTTACTTTACATATTTACACATTTACATTATATATATATAATATATATATATATATCATTCACACCCACATAGGAAGTGCGCAGCAGAGATACTGTAGGCCACTAACTCTCTACATTGTGGAGCCAGGTAGGATTGACCCACACCATACATTCATAGCTGATGTAAAATGTCACGCTGAAAGTGACGCAACTGTGATATTGGATCTCTTGTACAATTAGTACGCTGCTGCTTTCATAAAACTGCTGTTTATTGCATTATAGGAACTAGACAGTTAAGCCCGTTATCATATTTTTATATTTACAAAATTTGTACACCTTAAGGAAAATTAAGTGTTTATAAAATTAATGTTCAAATGAAGCCCCAAACATACCCTGCTTGGGGAAACGTGTTTTTGCACATGAGTATGACAGATGAGAATCAGTACAGCAATAAAATGCACCTCTACTTTATCCAAATCTTCCAATAGGTTCATAGAAGGAACTGCAATGGATATTCAAGGAAGAAAGAATAATGCAAAAAGACTTAAAGAAAGTTAAGATGCCAATGTATTGCCCATTTAAATTCAGTAAAAGTATTGGCCCATGTTAGAAAAGAACTTATTGTATTAAATTTAGAGAATTTTCTATTATAGATAATTCATTATAATTATTCTGATATTTTAAAAGTAAATCATTCAAAGAGTGAATTAAACATATTTTTCTTTTACTGCCAATGTAGATCACTATAAGATATTTGAAACTAATATAGCAACTTCTACAGTCGCACTGATCTAGATCTTTTTAAAGAAGAAACGTTCAATTCTTGGCTCCCTATTGCCATGTATGAGGAGTAGAAACGAACACCGCTGCTTTATTGCAAAGTTAAAAAATGTGAGCTCATACTGAGAAACAGAATAATTCTTACAAATGACTTATCGACTAAGATAGAAGTTAACAAATGTGAGACATGTTTCTACAGCAAAGTACAAAATCAAACTCTAAGGTCACGAAATTTTTCATCTGGTTTACTGCCTTTATATAGACCAGAAAAGTCAATAGAACTATTCTTCTTACAAATAATAACCAATGATTGTAATTAATATGCACCCCCTATTAGGATTCCCACTTCTGTCTAACCCATCACAGCACTCTATGGATCAGGATGTGTAACAGAGCTTGTGCTGAAGGAATCAGCTTCATCGTATCAAGACATGAATTTGTCTTATTCATATAGAGGTGCAAAATTTTGCCCAAGGTTTTCATTGCTTTAACCATTAGATGTTAACGCAACGCCTATAAAATTTGTTATGAAGTTCCCCCGATCTTACTTACCTCCCTCTATCCTCCGCTGCACAGTCCCGTCCCTCTGCTTGCATGGAACTGCAAGCAGGGGGCGGGACCGGCAGCCACCCCGTCATTGGCTGAGAGGAGCCAATCACGGACGCAGCTACCGGCTGCATTGAATGTCGGGGGAGAGGGAAATAATTAACTATCGGGGGACTTTCTACTCACAACTATAGTGGGTTGGGGCTGGGAAGGAGAAACTATAGTGGCAATGGGGTTTGTAGCTAGGGGAGGGATCGCAAAAAAGGATGGAAAATGAGGGAGAGAGGGGGTAGATGGCTGCAGTGCACATGCCAACTTCTCCTGTAGAGGAGACAGAGGCAGAGTCCTATATGGACTCTGCAGTACTCCTGTGGGAAGTTTTTTGATTGGGGGGTTACTGGAGAACCATTTGGAGCAGGGATGTAAGGTAGAAATTTTACTCACTATAGAGGTGGGGCCAGTAGAGGAGAAATTATAGGTTTGGGGGTTGACCTGCCCTTTAAAGTTTAAGCTCATGTACTACAAGTATGGAGGTAAATTGGAATGATATCTAAAATACATGTTTACAAATGCAAGTCCTGACTGGAAAAATGGGAGAACTAGAACAATAGCTTTTAAAGAAAAGGTATGATGGGATTGGTATAGCAAAAACATGGCTAAATGATTTACATGACTGGACAGTAAATATTGACGCAAACTCCTTATTTAGACATGACAGCGTTAATAAGAAAGGAGAAAGAGTAAGATGTATGTTAAAGGATGAAATAGATGGGGGTATAAAAGATAAGGCAGAAACATATGGGTGGGAGCTGTGTACAGAAGCAAGAAGGTGGTAAATTAATTGTTGGTGGTATGTTATAAGCCACGAATGCCAGTGAGGAGTAGAATCTGGTGATTCGAAAACCCTGAGCTTATAGTGGTAATTTAATATACAGAAGGTGCAAAAAACAAAAGTGCACTGAGTTAACAAAAATTTACGTTAGGAAGCAATTTTTAGGTTTGTTAAGGAATGATCCGTTCTTATAGAGTGGGGGATTTGTTCCTAGGTTTAAGATATTGAGCAGAAGTGGACTGCTTTTGAAGGGGTATTAAACCATTAAATTTCTAAATGTATCCTTTAGGGATCAAGTGTAAAAAAATGAGGTCCTCTCCAGCCTGTGTCATGAACGCCACCCCTGTTCGCTGGGCACGTGATCTGACCAATCGGAACCTCCGCTGCACCAATTTAAGTTACGGCCTTAAGACGCCCCAAAAACACTCTTGACTCCACTGACTATGCAACACCCTGTCCTGGCCAGCTAAATGGTTAACACTATACCATTCACTCCAGCAACTAACTGGTATTAGCATTAGTCCTTTAAAGCAGTCACAGAGTTAATAGCATTTCACTGCCAAACACTCAATCACCTATAAACTTATCAGAGGCAACTAAGTTCTTTTAGAGCATCAAAGACAAAACTATTAAATTTTAGATTTAATATTCCAAAAGGTGGAACAGTGCTATAATACAAAAATAAAAGAAAAATGGTGTTATAATAAAATGACATACAATAGTACAACAGTTACCGTATATACTCGAGTATAACCGAGGTTTCAGGCTTTTTCCGAAAATCTTATCTCGGTTTTATACTTGAGTCAGTCTTTCTCCTACCTTGTCCGGCGGCGCGCGTAATCCGCATCTTCACTTTGCGGGACGAGAAGTGACATCAATCCTGAAGCGCAGCAGATGTGGAGCGAGGAGCAAGAGTAAAACCTTCTTTATTGTGATACTGTAGCACAAATAAAGGAGGATTTGCCCCTATTTGCAAGTATTTGCCACTTAAGATGTTTGAAACTACAACTCCAGCAAAAAGCATCTGGGAGTTGTAGTTTCAAAACATCTTAAGTGGCAAATACTAGTAGGGGTATAACCCTCGGTTTATACTCGAGTCAGTCTATTTTTTTTCCCCTTTTTTTAGGTAAAACTAGGTACCTCGGTTTATACTCGGACGGTTTATACTCAAGTATATACGGTAATAAAATAAAAAGGAGAAAAATATTCACAGACCCTACTCACTAGAAGAAGTCCTGTATCCCGGGGCGGGAAGAAACATTGGGTTTATACACACGTTTTTAGCATGTCCCCTCAGTATGAACAAAGTTATAGGGGCTACAAGGATTTTAAACTCCTTGTTGAACAACCCCCATCCTATAGGCTATTGCATGAGGTGGGAGTGTTCTAGGAATGTCCAGATTTACGACTAGCCAAAAGCATTCTTCCCCCTCAGTTAGCGATTTCCTATAAAAGTAGATATGTACATTGTATTGGAATCTTGACCACATATTCCTCTCCCGTGTTAATTATCAATTCCTCCAATACAAAACATGACCTGTGTGTAATAAATATTTCCCAAGATATTAATAACTCGCCTTGGCATGGATAAGGGCTCATGTTGGGTATCATATCATATAATATGGGTTTCTGTCTTACATATTCCAATACCAAATACATTTATTTTCCAGGTATGGTTGTCCTTAAAATACCTCTTAGTACCCACCAGACCCTAGCTACAAAGAATTTCAGATACACGGTTCGGCCTTACATTGTCTGGAAAAGGATATCTGGTTCCATGCTTCACTAATCGTATATAAACAATAGACTGTTGCAGGTGGAATGGTATTTTATTGGTCCTTTGCAAGAACTAATACAATCGTTAACCCATTCTTGCCAAGTCACTACACACTTCCCTGACACCTGGCTTAATGCCCAGGTAATAAAAGCTGTAATAAGGAGTGCAAGAAAGCAATGAACTAGCTAAAAGCTATTTGTATGTCAACCTAGGTTGACGTATACTGTATATAGCATAGTAACAGCATTTGAGGTTGAATAAAGACATACATCCATCCAGTCCAACCTTCTCAGCAATACCCACACTTCTGCCTAACTGTTGATCAGAGGAAGTCAAAACTAAAAGTCCCACCAGAATTTTGAAGAGAAAAAAAATCTTTCTTGACTGGCAATTGGAAATATCCCTGTATATACTACACTTTATGTATCAATATCAGTACCTGCCAACATTTCCTTGTTTTATAAAGCCTCATCCAGATTTTTTTAAACTATCTATCCACATGCCACAACTGGAAGAGTTCCATAGTTTTTACAGTTCATAGTGAAAAAACCCTTCAAACTTGAAGACTAGACTTCTTTTCTTCAGTTTTAAGTGATGTCTCTTCAAGTTTTAAGTGATGTCCGTGTGTCCTCTGACATGTTCTATTTGTGAACAATGCAATCAATATATCTGCTTTCCTCTACCTATGGACACCTTAGGAGAAAGAAAAAATATGTGTGGCTACCTTAGTTAGTTAAATGATGCAGCTAGAAGCATGATCCTGAGTCATTTTTTAGACATGTGCTATATTAATAGAGGACATTTCTGTGTAGACCACCATTCCCCTTTAACAGGGGCAAAAGTACCCAAAAATATATTAACATCAACCTGGACTTGCTAAAATTATTTTGCTAATTTTTTTCACAACTTTTTACCAACTTTTTTCATCATTTTTTTCTGATATCACAGTAAGTGTAACAGTTTTCACACTTATATATAGCATTCATTAAAAAATGGCAAACGTGCATCAAAATTTATAGCACAAAACCGTGCTGTTAATCTGCAGCAACTATCAATGTCATCAAATGTTTTACTAACTGCAGTAAAGGTTTATCTGGTTGTCCTTAATTAATAGCATGTCTAATTCTTGCACTCTTATTAAAATGAGCCTGGTTGTGTTTTTGCATCATAATAAATGCAATCGTAAAACCATCCTTCTGGACCAAGGGTATGACTAAATCTTCCTATGGACTGATACACCCTCACATCCCAACCTCCCTTCTGTTTTCATGACAACCATGCCTAAACCATCAAAAAAGTTTGTTTTACAGTCATGAAAACAAAAACATTCCCCGTCACACCACAGAAACAAGTGAACACTGACTGATACTCTCCAAAACCACCCCATCTTTCTATTTCTACAGTGATTATAAATACAATACTAAAAATATATACATTTAATCAGAATGGATTATAAAATGTAAAGGTCCTCTTTCATTACAATAGCAAAATGATTAAGTTTTGTTAAGTTTAAGGGGAACTGTGGACCAAAAATGACTTTAGGTAAATTGATAGAATATGCTTTCCTGAGAATTTTTGCAATTTATTTTCATTGTTTATTTTGCATAGTTTTGAAAATATTTACATTTTTGTGTGTGATATGGCAGCAGCATCACCAGGTCCCCTGCACTTCCTGCTTCCTGCTCTGAAACCATGTCAGTCAATCTGCCCTGTGTCTCCTCCTCCCCTTTGCAGCCCCCCTGGTCCCTCCCACTCATGGACCCCATGGTCCCTCCAGTTGCAGTCCTCCCTTGGCCAATTCTCTTACAGCTCCATGTGGCCCCGCCCACCCGTGGGTCCTATGGCCCCACCCACTCACAGGTGCCTAAGCTCCGCCCACCCACGGGTTCCTAAGCCCTGCCCACTCGTGAGTGCCGTGGGCCACTCAGACCCCCCCCTACAGAAAACTCTGTGGAAACAGCCTTTTCAGGCAGAAAAGGCTATTTTCACATAGTGGGAAAGAAGGGCTGTAGATTCCCTTACCTACTCTGTCAGGACTTCACACAGCAGAGAGGAGGAGGGACTTCCTGTCTCCCTCACACACTGAGGAGTCTGAGGCTGTGCTCACCAGCGGCACTGTGCAGGAGAAGCCTTAGGAATGTCACATGTCAGCCTCCCACCCATTAACATTCTGGTCAGTCATTTCTTTATATCTTGGGCTGTGGAGCACGTAGAGAGGTGGTTGATGGCTCGTTTTGAAGGTAGGACACTGAACTGGGGGGTTCATGGGGGGGAGGAGGGACAGTAATCCCATGCAGTAGCCCCTAATTCCTTGCCACTGCAGATGTTTGGAAAGTGTACAATTCTTTCAAATATGTGGAAAAGTGCATAATACATATGCATAATACTATGTATTATGCACTTTTGCACATATTTGGAAAGAATTGTACACTGTTTGATCATGGGTGTTTTTTCATCACTTCCTGCCAGAAGCCTTTAAAGATGGCTACCTGTGTGATTTGAATACACTTGAGAAAGGGTCCATGTGACTCGAAACATGTTGTGTTTGAATCGCATGCAGTAAACTGCCTCAGCCTGTCTGTTATGCCCTCACCTACTGTTTGAATATATTCAATGAATAGGGGGTTACTGTATTGGATTACTGTCCATTTAAAGGGCAACTAACATCTCAAAACCTTACAGAATCAGGAGGATGGTATCTATTGTTGAAAAGATTGCCCTTCTGATTCTGTATTGTTTTGAGGCTTTAGTTGCCCTTTAAATAGACAACAGAATTCCTATACAGTAGACTGTATTGGAATTCTGCTGTCCATTTAAAGGGCAACTAAAGCCTCAAATCAATACAGAATCAGAAGGCAGTAGTGGTCATATTTTCTACCCTTGATTTATACACGAGTCAATCAGTTTTACTCCTTTTTTCAGGTAAAAATAGGTACCTCGGTGTATACTAGAATGTGTTTATATTTGGGTATATATGGCATATATATTAGCATCCAAAATAGAGCCTTTGAAGCCAAATTCAAGCCACTGTAGTTGATTTGATTAAACTGTGAGTAGAACTAATCAGTGCTGATTTGCTGTCTCATGATTACAATTAGCTGTGTCACAGTCCTAACCAGTGCTGATTACCAGTCTTGATTGCCTGTGTCACAGCTGAATGTTTGAATGTTTTAAAACTTACAACACACACAGACACTGATATTAATAGGGCTTTACACAGCCTTTCAAGACAAATTCAAAGTTTATTCTTAAAATTTCCCTTTCTAGCTACAAGCTGCACTGGTTGTAGGATCCATTGTATTAAACATGGCAGACTTGTCACTCTCTTATAGAGATGGCATAGAACTCGAACTCAAACGCTGCATTCGAGCCGAACTGTTCGAGTTCGAACAGACCCGGACTTCTCAAATTATCCCGGACTCCGGGATATTTCCCGGACTTTCAATGATTTTCAAATGTTCGACCATTCGGCTGTTCGAACGTTCGAAGATTCGATAAATTATCGAATTAAAAAAAAGGAGTTATAATAATATTATCAAATTGTCAATAATGTTGTCAAATTGCAGTGGGTCTAGTGTTACTCAATGGTGCTGTTCCTACGAAGCGTATCCCCTTCCCGCTTTCCCTTGCACGAAGCATACTCTGAGGGAGAGAAGCCAATGGGGTATGGGGTCTGTCCGGTGGGGCCAAGCCTGCCTGGCTCCGCAATAATGTTGTCAAATTGGCGTGAAGTCTACTGCCTACTCAATGGTGCTTTTTCCTACAAACCATATCTCCTTCCAAGATTTCCCTTGCACGAAGCATACACTGAGGGAGAGAAGCCAATGGGGTATGGGGTCTGTCCGTTGGGGCCAAGCCTGCCTGGCTCCTCAATAATGTTGTCAAACTGAAGTGAATCTACTGCTACTCAATGGTGCTGTTCCTACAAACCCTATCTCCTTCCAAGATTTCCCTTGCACGAAGCATACTCTGAGGGAGAGAAGCCAATGGGGTATGGGGTCTGTCCGGAGGGGCCTGCCTGCTCCGCAATAATGTTGTCAAACGAAGTGAATCTACTGCTACTCAATGGTGCTGTTCCTACAAACCCTATCTCCTTCCCCTTTCCCTTGCACGAAGCATACTCTGAGGGAGAGAAGCCAATGGGTTGGGTCTGTCCGTGGGGCCAAGCCTGCCTGGCTCCGCAATAATGTTGTCAAATTGCAGTGGGTCTACTGCTACTCAATGGTGCTGTTCCTACAAACCGTATCCCCTTCCCCGCTTTCCCTTGCATGAAGCATACTCTGAGGGAGGGAAGCCAATGGGGTGTGGGAAAAGCTTAAATTATGTTTGTAGTCTTTTGTAAAGATAAAACACAGAGATTTGTTTGGTTCAACTTGTTTACTAAAGGCACCTTTACTTTTACTTTTTTGGTGCAATAATCATAATAATAATAACAATAATAATAATAATAAAAACAACAATAATAATAAAAACAACAACAATAAGAAATGTGGTGGGAAATGCACCTATTTTTTTAATGTCATTTAATGTCTCTTTGCATGGAGATCATGCGCCTCTCCATGCGCCTCATCTTTTGCACCATTCCATTCAGCCGGCGCTGGCATGATGGTGCTGGTGGTGCTGGTGGTGGAGGGTAAGGGTAGACTGCAGGCCGTATCTGGGACCTTGGTGGGGGTGTTTCAGGGGGTGATCCACCCTCTTCATCAGCCTCACTGGCAGAAACAGATCCCTCATCTGTAAATTTATATATAAAAAAGTAAATAATAATAATAACTAATGATAAAAAATATTAATAATAAATAAAAAATTATAATGTAAATATTGTAAATATTTTTCATGTGTACTTGTCCTCTAACTAAAATTCACTAACCTTAACTAACAGTTACATTTACTAATACTAACATTAACTAACAATAAAAAAAAAAGAGCTTTCAAAATTTGTATTTTAGGTAAATATTTTTCATGTGTACTTGTCCTTTAACTAACATCTACTTACATTATCTAACAGTTACATTAAAATTTACTAACACTAACTAACACTAACTAACATATGCGCTTTGAGTCCTTTAGGAGAAAAGCACTAAAGGCCCGCAATCATTTGTGGTGGTTTGTGAAATTGTGACGTGCTATCGCCAATCAGAAGTGCTATAAAAGTAAAAAGAAAAGTGCAGTAACTTCATATAGCGGTTATACATAGACAGAGCTTAACAGAAAGATCTGCCGCAGAACCGCCTGATTAGAGTGGTGCAAAAGGTGGTGTTTTATACAACTCAATCACAGTTAAAGGGCATGTCCACCCCCAAAACTATAAGCCCCCCACTACTGGCCCCATTGTGTAGTGTAGTATAATCCTTACCTCACATCCCAGCTCCATCTGGTTCTCCTGTAGTCCTCCCCCAAAGTCCCAAAAACTGCCCACCAGGAGGATAGCAGAGTCCATATAAGACTCTACCTCCTACCTGGCCTCTGGGAGAAGTTTGCATTTTCTCGCAAGCAGAGGGCCGGCAGCGCGGCGGAGGAAAGAGGGAAGGTAAGTAAAGTTTGGGGCATTTTCTGAGATTACTAACATAGCCGTTGGGGCTGGGGGAACAGGGGCAATGTCTGGTAACATTTTTTTTTAAGGGTGGACATACCCTTTAAAATTTAATATATAAATGAGATACTTGCCTTGGACATTTTGCTG
The DNA here is from genome assembly GCA_019447015.1 of Hymenochirus boettgeri. Taxonomy (NCBI): domain Eukaryota; kingdom Metazoa; phylum Chordata; class Amphibia; order Anura; family Pipidae; genus Hymenochirus; species Hymenochirus boettgeri. Next base: position 258,430,960 of record CM033470.1, on the reverse strand, counting down.
GATGCCCTCGACATAATTCCTCCGCTGCTGCTTGAGGTCTGACCACCTCTTTTGGAGTCCGCAGTTTCTTCTGCAGGTGGCGCATAATGCATCGTTTTTGCTCTTTTTAGTTTGTGGTCTCAACCGGAAACCGGTTGTACCCCCGTTTGGTGAGGTATTGGACCACCAACTGCTGCCAATCCATGGTGGCCATGTCTGCAGGCAAGCTAATAGTAGAATTACCCACACCCACTTTCGAGGCTCAATTTTAGAGCCTGGATTGCATATAGAAAGTCAATGGGAAGAGGGGATTATAATCAAATGCAGAAAAATCGAATATGCGAGTAAAATGTCTATTATACCAATACGCGAGTAAATATCGAATAAAGGAATATGCGAGTAAAATTTCCATATAACTACGCAAGTAAATATCGAATCCGCGAGTAAAATATACATTATACCTAGGCGCGAGCATCGAATCCGCAAGTAAAATGTCTATTACACCTATACGCGAGCATCGAATCCGCAAGTAAAATGTCCATTATACCTCGAATGTTCGAACACGGGAGCGCGAAAGTAGTGCACGTGAGAGTAAAATCGAGTTTTCGAATGTCCTGGATATTTTAACATGTTCCCCAGACTATTTCCCAGGTCCCACAGCCATTTACATTAAGTTACTATTGATATTTTAGTTGTATTTCATTCGAACTTTTCACCTCCCATTGACTTTAATGGGTTCGAACTTTTTCAATAGTTCGAAAGTTCGAAAACGGACCGAACTTTCAAAAGTTCGACCATCTCTACTCTCTTACTGTGCATTCTCTTTACAATGTACCAATACTGGATAACATCCAACATTAGATGTGACATCCTAGCCCAGCTTATTTCCATTATAAACTGCTGATCTGATTACAGATCCAGAATGCTAAGTTTGAACACTGACAGCTCTATCATTAACTTCAACCCGTGGGGTGCTTTTGTGTATAGTGGCTGCTTCTAGCCTTTATTTCCCAGAATCCTCTGTTGGCCAACACAGTTTCTGCCTACATCCTGATAACTTTTTTCAACCATTTCCTTCCTGTCATCCTGCTAGACACTGTTAGTAACTAGTAAAGTTAGATAAATGTAAAATTAATGATGCCATTATTGGTAATACCTTTGGGAGGTTAAATGATACTCACGGCCATGACACAAGGCTCTGAAAACCAAATTTAATCATCAAGTTTCTGTAATCAGACATTCTAGCAAAAAGAGAAAATATTTACATTTATGAAATATTGTTGGTTTTGGCAAATGACATCACTGAAATTTTGCATCAAATCCAAGTCCAAAGGTAACTTGGCCCATCTCTAATTAATGTAATGAATTTTCCTTAGTTTAGAGCCATGCTTTGATCTGTACAAGCCCTGGCTTCATATTACCTAAGCACCACCTCCTTTTACCACCCTGTGTATTTCTGTAAACCCTATTCAAGCCTATTGGACAGGCCCCAGGCTCACATGGAGGTGTTACCAGAAGCAGAGCATCTTAGAAGAAGAGGCGGAGGAACATCCATAATTTGCTAACAAATAGCATTTTAAGGTTGAAAATACAGCAGATAAACTACACAGACCTCCTCACAGCTGAAAATAATTTAATATTAGACTTTCTATCTAATTTAAAGAAAATCCTATTCTGTATAACCTTCTGTAGATATAGAGTGTAGAATGCCTTGGATGCTTTGACCTAGTGAGGTAAATTATAATGCCTAATTAAAGTGCCAATGACTTTCTTTCCAGCTTCCTCTGCTATAAAGATTTGTGACAGGAATAATGAAGTATAATCCCATAGAACTAACATGAAGAAGAGTAATATTGTTTTATTAATTAATGTTCAGTCCTTTACTTAAAGAAAAGGGCATCATCACATAAAGTTTGCTTTGGATTTTTCTTAATTAGCAAAATAACATTTTCAAGCTGTGAGTGTATTCTTCGTGACTCAGAATCACCCCCAGTATACCTCAGCATGCTCTGACTCAGCCAGAATAATTTCTTTGATATGCCAGGCTGATCAATCTACTTGCCATGTCAATAGAATGCCTGTCATAAATGTTAGACTTCTTAGAAAATCTTGATTTAATTTGCAGTAATTTACTATTGGAATGGAAATAGCCTTTCCCCAGTCCTGCTGTTAGTGAGGACAAAAACAAATACAAATTCAATTAAAGATATCTTGCAGTTCGCTAATTAACTGCTAGAGATGTTGTACAAGGTAACAATTTTAATAAAAATCCACAATAGCTAGTACATTTTATTTGTGACCATCTTGCATAAAACCACTGTGCTATTAAAACGTTTTGTGCTGTTTTGATAAACACAGTAAGGTGAAATATTTCTGTAGTCTGGGAATCAAAGAATTTACATGGTTTCTATTTAACATTGTTTATGAAAGTTTTTCTTAATTGCAATGCTAAAATTGCCCTTCCAGATCCAAAGGGATCTGCCTAAAACAAGCAAGTAAACAAGTTCTTCAATTAAAGACAAGTTTTTACAACAGTTTAAAAATGTTAGCAGCTTTTACTGAAAATAGAATTGTTGTCTCCAAACAAACAATTTGTGTTGGGCTGCAATTCAATCCCCCAAAGCATGCAATCCCCATTTTGGGTTATTATTTAATTATACCAGTTGGGAAAACAGAAGCACATGCACTAAGGCTGGATACACACGAGGGGACTGTTTGTCTCGACCGAGCGTTCACTACGAGCGAGCACTCAGCTGGGACAAATGTCTGTCTGTTGCGCAATAGTGGGAGCAGCCTACAGTTTGTGTGACCGATCGAGGTAGGTAACTGCACGATCGGCCGTGATTTACCAACACAACCAATCGCCCATTTGTCTAATCCGGAGGAATGGGCAACAGACATTGGTCGCGGCTGAGGATCAAAGCAGTACAGATTTTCGGGCCAAAACGACCAATACATGGAAGTATCGTATCGGTCAATTGGGCCAAAAAATCTGCCTGTGTGTACCCAGCCTAAAGCACTCCACCACCTAGGCCTCATTAAGGCCAGAAGTAATGGTGTTAAAAAGCATACAGGGAGATACAATATTTTTTTCCAGGGCTACTTATTTTACTTTGATCCCACTAATCACCAACACTAAAATGTTTAACATTTGCATTGTGAAGACGAAGGAAAGTCAGCAGCGCTTGTTGCGTGGGTTAAGTAGCGTGATTGTTTCTCGCTAAAAATAAGCACAAAACTTAATTGCATCGGGTGTGCTGCACTAGTAAAAAAAAATAGAAAATGACGCAAGCACTGTGAAATAAGAGTTTAACCTATGCTAACCCGATAGTACATTTGGTAGCATTTACACTTGTTTTCTCTCCCATTATGTTTTTGTAATTTTTTTTGTTTTGTGTGCTGCTGGAACAGACAAGAATTCCAGCTTCATTAACATACCCCCCAAACCGTCCCTCATTTTGAGGCCTGCAGAGATTTGTTCTGAGGTAAATGGGGCTTTGGCAGTCTGGGGGTGTGGTTGGGGCTGTTTATGGCTGATTATGGCTTGAGAAGCCCCACTCATGTTCCATACATCACTTTGTGAGGTTGGGAGGTATAGATTAATCAGCTAATTTTATGCTGTTAAAGGAATCATTTCTGCTCATAGACTGGGGGGAATTGTTTCTAGGTAAAGATACTGAGCAGATGTGGACCACTTTCTAAATTTGTACCTTTAGGGAACAAGTGTAAAAAAAGTAGGCCCACTCTTGCATGGCTTAATGCTCAGGTAAAAAGGGAAATGGAAAAAAAGAAAAAAAAAATTAAAATTTGAAATTAGAGGGAACAGAACAGTCTTACAGGGAGTATAAAAGCTGTAATAAAGAGTGCAAGAAAGCAATTAAACTAGCTAAAGTAGAAAATGAAATACGTATTGCCGAACAAAGCAAGTCCAACCCCAAAATGTTTTTTAATTATATAAATGGTAAAAAGATGAGGAATGAGAATGTGGGACCATTAAAAAATGGGGCTGAGATGGTTGTGGAGAATGCCAAAAAGGCTAATCTGCTAAACCGTTTTTTTACATCGGTTTTCACTGTTGAAAATCCTAGTAATTACAGCAGGGATTGTAATAATATGCGGGGGTGAAATGAGGAGTATTCCCACTGGCTGATGGAGGATATGGTACGGAAACAATTAGACAAAGCGATTAAAAGCGATTAGTTGAGTTCTATCTAGACCACTGTTTCTCATCTTTTCATATTCATTTTGGTCTGGGGATCTGCCGCTGGAGTGGAAAAAAGCCAATGTAATACCAATATTCAAAAAAGGTAGTCGTTCACAGCCTAGTAACTATAGACCTGTAAGTCTAACATCAGTGGTAGGGAAGGCGATGGAAAATTTGTTACGGAAACATATCCTTGACTTTGTCTCCAAAGCTCATCTTATTAGTAGTAGTTAGCATGGATTTTTGAGAAATAGATCATGCCAGACAAATTTAATTGGTTTTTATGAAGAAGTGAGTAAGAATTTAGATTCAGGCACAGAAGTGGATGTGGTATACTTGGATTTTGCGAAAGCTTTTGATACTGTGCCACATAGGCGAATAATGTACAAACTGAGGACTGTTGGCCTTGAAGAAAACATTTGTGCATGGATAGAGAATTGGTTATTGGATCACAAACAGAGAGTGGTGGTAAATGGAGCTACATCTAAAGTGGGCTAAAAGTGGGCTAAAGTTTTAAGTTCAAGTGCCTCAGGGTTCTGTACTGGGGCCACTTCTGTTTAGAAATAACTTAGAAGGGGGCATTGAGAGCAAGCTCTCTGTCTTTGCTGATGACATTAAACTATGCAGAGCTTTGGAAACTTCAAATGATGTGCAAGTGTTGCAAGCAGACCTAGATATATTATCAAAATTGGCAGCAGAATGGCACATGAGATTCAATGTTGATAAATATAAGGTGATGCATTTGGGATTTAATAATCCCTGTGCCACCTACACCATAAATAACTCTGTGTTAAGTGCATCTGTAATGGAAAAAGATTTGGGGGTTCTGGTAGATAACAGACTTAGCTGTAGCAAACAATCCAATTGCGTTTGGAGCCAGGAAGGAATCCCCCCCCCCTCCTTTTTACTGTTTTTTTTGCCTTCCTCTGGATCAAGTTAGGTAGGGTAAAAAAAAAAAAAAAGAGGGTGAATTGGTTGGACTTGATCGACGTATGTCTTTATTCAACCTCAATTACTATGTTACTATGTATGATCATACTACACATCATTAGTTTCGTTAATGTTCTATGGTTTTACAGATAAACAGAAGCCCTGAAATAAATTGTCCATAGTCAAAGGTTTACAAAGGCTAAATATTGTAAATAGGTGTTTTTCAGGCTACTTTTTTCTTGTTGAAAATTGTCATTGAGGGCTTAGGAAATTATGATATTCAGTCTGTTTCAGTTAACCTGGTCTTCTTCCTGGATAGGGGCCAAAAAACAAGCAAGAAACATTACATTTGTCGGCACTATAACTTTTGGGGTTTGCAGTTCGTATAACAAACCATGGCTGATTTTTAAGGCAAGATAACAGCCTTGTATCCTAACTTGATTGGAGACCATATTTTTTTTACTATTATTTCTATTACTATTATTACTTAAACTTTATTTCTGTATAGCAAATTAAAGGCAAGTCTCAATGAATTGAAAGAATGTATATCATTATAATGCTTTTTACAGCAAAAATATTTACTCTGAAACAACAGGTAATATTGATTACGATATCTATTCCAACACTGATAATGCAGGTACAACTAAATTGACAGATAATAATCTTTACACAAACAATACAATATCATTCTAACTGTCCTCAAAGAAATGGAAATGAATAATCAGGTTGTCTATGTTTGAATCCATAATTAGTTCTTCCAAGTCCACTTATGCTGCCAGATTTAGAAAGCTCTCATTGTTGATGGCAATGTGCCTGGTTATGACGATAATGATTTACATCATTAGACATGTTGTGTTATGGAAACACTTGGCGGTATACAGAACTTTTCTTATTAAAGTTGATTTGCTAAAAAGTAAAAGAATAAGTCCTTTTGATAGCTGGGATTAATGGCTCATGCAGGTAAATGAATACAATATAAATCAATATTGTCCGTTTTCTGATTATGAAACATATTTCTTACGATTCTTGTATTCCATAACAAATAATTCACAGCCAGATACCAGATTGGGAAGGCATTTTGTTTAAAGAGAGTGTAAGCCCCATAACAATGTGTTTGATAATACCCACGTAACATCACTCACATTGTAGATTTTTTTTTTACTGGTTGCCAGTTCCACTGTTTTTCTGGCATTTGAATATGCTTGCTGCAGTAAGACATAAAAGGGTAACTGTGGTCTTTTATTGAAAGATCTCTTATACCTTTTAAACAAGCCTAATATGATGTCTAGCTTCTCTGGATCTTAAGTTATAGGCTTGTAAAGTTACACTTCCTTGACTGTCCTGTCTGTCTGAGTGACAGGCACATGAAGAGCTGCGTATAAAGCTCAACTCCCCCTAAAATTAGTCTTTTCTGAGGCTAGTAACAGACCTGCAACCATTCTCTGTTACATTTCCTCTACCTATGGACACCTAAGGAGAGAGCTCTTTTTCTTTTCAGGCTTGTGGCTAGCTTTAAACATTTATCAAAATGTTCAGGGGTTGGGCTAAAAATGCATCTGCTGATGCTCTGTCCAAGCAGTGGACAGAGCATGCTGCAACCTGAGACTTTGGGGCAGACCAGTGGTGCTGGTGATGTCACAGATCACAGTGCTAGCAGGAAAAACACCCTTTATACTGCTGTAACTTTTCCATAGACTGCAAACCTTCAGATATGTGGATGACACTTGGGTTAAAATCCACCAGAAAGAAGTACAAGCCTTCAGAGAACACATCAATGCTGTGGACCAAATAATCACATTAACATGGGAAGAGAGATTGGTAGTCAGAGTGTGAGAGGTAATGGTAAACTGGAAGTAGAGGTTTACAGAAAACCATCCCACACGACCAGTACTTGATGTTTGACTCCCACCACCCTTTAGATCACAAGCTGTGTGTCATCATAACACTACAACACCAAGCAGAGAACATCCCCACAGACGTGAAGGAAATTAAACCCCTCTGAGGAGCCCTTTAAACTGAATATCCGAGCTGGTCCTTAGTGAGAACTTGAAGAAGGAAAGAAAAGAACACAAATACACCAGTGATGGTGGAAAGCAAGACAGGAGAAAGAACATCGTCATCCCATATAGGACTGGGGTGTCAGAGAAATGGAGAAGATTTTTTTTCCTGTTTGCTTTAAACCCAGCAACACACAGAAGCAGCAACTGGTTCACCCAAAAAACCCAATACCAAAGCACCAGTGCAGTGAAGAGTGCTCTGATTTGTACATGGGAGAGACCAAACAGCAGCTGCACCAATGTATGGCTAAGCACAGAAGTGCCAATTCTTCAGGTCAGGACGAGGCTCAGCTGTGTACCTGCATCTTTAGGAAAAAGGACACACTGTACTTTGAAGATTGTAATATCTTGGCCAAGGAACATGATTGGTTCAAATGTGGTGTCAATAAGACCTTTTATGTCAAAATAAAAAAATAAGTGTGAAAAGAGGTGGGGTGGTTCAGCAAAACAAATCTGCCATGTACAATGCTGTTTTGATGTCTTACCCTAGGCAGTTTTGATAACACCTCTTAGCTACAATGCAATCAACACCTTGCAGTCAGTTGGTCCCTGACACCTTTTTGTTATATGTTGATTCTGACACATTTCAGGATATTTATTGCCAACATATTCTTGCACAATTATGGGGATGTTTCAGTTTCACAATTCAGTCTTATTAAATACATTTATGTTATTGTGTGCCTGGTTGCCAAGGAAACATAGGGTGAAGGTATTAGTTTGTACCAGCAGATGTGTGCACCTGTGTCTGTCTGGGGCTTGGGGACTGTGTTGCATTTATGATTACAAAATTAAAAACATTTTGATGATTTAGATATAGTTGCCATGGAAACAAAGGGGTGGGTGTGTTTACCTGTGTCTGTGTATGGTGTGGGGTATGTTTTCTGTTTATGACTGTAAAACTAACTTATTTGATGTTTTATGTACAAATGCTATGGGAATGGAAGAGTTGGTTGATTGTTAGAGTTTATCAGTAGGAGTGTGCACCTGTGTTTGTGTTAGTGGGGTTAGGCTTGAGAAAAGCCCCAAATCAAGGGAAAAAACACTACACTAAAAACACTACACTTACCACAATCCTCTGGTAGCACTGTGGTGCAGAAGGTGTAATAATACTTTGAAGAATACCACCCTAATTTAAGTAAATGCGCACTGTGGAATATATATATATATATATACACATATCTGGGGTATGGTCAGGCACTCACTTGACAAGTATTATGGCCTTGGTGCTACCGATGAGAATTTCACATATATATTTGATTGATCAAGTTTGAAAAAGGTCACAAAATAGGACCGAAACGTCGCTAACTACACAAATTATGTGTGAATAAAAGTTGTATTTTGGATATTAAGAAGTCCTTTTGTGTGCACTGACTTCAAATATATATATATATATATATATATATATATATATATATATATATACAGCAAAAGTCGACCGCACTCTGTCCTACAGTATATGCCTGGGTGCTATCCGTAAGGTCACAGATAATCCAAGAGGTACAGAGCACTCCACGGTCTGGTACAACAAAATTTATTAAGTAAAGTAGGTCTGGAGGCCTACGCGTTTCAGCCCGAATGCAGGGCCGTCTTCGGGGTTACAGGGGTTAACCCTGAAGACGGCCCTGCATTCGTGCATTCTATGGATTTGATGCTCTTGGTCATTGACCAATGCAGTAAGGAATTGGCTAAAATAAAATCGGACATACAAACATTTGAGCAAAATCATCTAACGTCCTTAGTCGAGGACAAAAATAATGATTGGTTAAACAAATTAAACGAACAGGTTGATAGGTACAAGCAAGAACTTATTGCATTTAAAACCAACAAGCACAAAACAGTTGATCTGGATTACAGCGATAGACATGTTTACGGGTGGTTAACGGGCCAAAAACAACCATCGAGGTTTAAAAACTGCACAAGACGATTTCCTCGTAAGTCCCCATTCACTGTCGACAGTTTGGGGGACTCATCAGAAGGCGAGGGTATTACCCCGCCAAACCTACCCCCAAACCCTCCAGCCTTGATTATTCGAGGCATGAATACACGAGCTGGGACAAAAGGCCCAAAAAACCCATCAGAAGGGGCAGGCACAATCCCCACCAAACCGCTGAGACAACCACAGAAACGGTAGTCTACAATATTAGTAAACATCAATTAACGGACTCAGAAAACAAACTTTTGCGCAAAGGTCTTTCATTTGTACCATCTAACCAGTTAAACCTGTTCAACTTAGAAGTTGATTTATTCAAATTTCAGAGAAACCTTAAATATAGAAATCATTTCAAAGAGACACAGAAACGATGACACCTTTGTGGTATCACAACAAACATCTTACTAAAAAGAAATATGATCTTCCCAACACTCCAGCCTCTTTGAAGGTGTTTAATCACCTAACAACAGATTCAATCGAGACCTTCAATAGGGACCAATCATTTAAATATACGGCAAACTTATCTAAGGAAGAAAGGACTGCCATAAGAACATTAAAGGATGACCCTACGATTGTAATCAGGCCTGCTGACAGGCGGTGCCATTGTAATATTGGATACGACTTATTATATACAGGAACTCATGGAACAACTGTCCGACATTAATACATACATACCTCTTTCAGGCGATCCCACTGGAGCCTTGAAATAAAAAGTTGATAATATTTTGAAGATTATGCTGGAAGCTAATTGGATTAATAGGATTGAGTAGGAATGTTTGAGTACTGCATTCCCGAAGTGTCCTATTATTTACTCCTTACCGAAGATCCATAAATCGATCACCCAGCCTCCTGGCCGCCCGATTATGGCAGCTCAAGGTTCACTATTCCAGCCTTTAGCTATTTATCTAGATTCATTCATTCAACCTATAGTGCAACAAATGCACTCTTATATAAGAGACAGCACACATTTATGAGAAGTGATCCATAATATAGACATCTCATCGAATATGATCCTCATGACGTGATGTCACGAGCTTATATACAGTGATCCCTCAATGTGATGCAGTCGAGGTTTGTCGGACAGCTCTCATAAAAGCTCATCAAAAAAATCCACCCATCGAATGTCTGATGGAGTTATTAGAATTAATATTATCCAATAATTACTTTAGGTTTGGCAAAACCTTCTATAAACAAATTGCGAGAAGTGCTATGGGCTCTAATGTAGCTCCGTCTACGGAAAATCTATACATGCAATCTTTTGAAGAAAAATATATTTTGGACAGATACAAAAATAATATCATTATTTACCGTTGTTTCATAGACGACCTGTTTTATGTATGGAAGGGCACAGAATGTGAAGCCAAGATGTTTGTATCCGAGATCAATGCACTTAACACACCTATTAACAGCGCATATCGATGCAACATCAGTAGAATTTCTTGATTTAAAAATCTTCATCCAGGATAACAAATTACACACGACATTATTTAGAAAATCCACTGATAGAAACTCTGTTTTACATTTCAACAGTTGTCATCCTACCCTGTTGAAAAAATCCATTCCTTTCAGCCAAGCATTACGTGTACTGAGAAACAATAGCAATCCCATTATGGCCAACACACAACTTGAAGATCTCAAAAACAGATTGTCAGAAAGACAATATCCAATTCAGCTAATTGACTCATCGTTTATTAAGGCTAGGGAAGCTGTTGGCAACAAGCTTGTTAAACCTGAATCAAACCAAGAGGTGGTAAGACTACATACTGAATTTAATCCAAAAAGCCCTATGGTGAAAAAAATCATTAACCAACATTGGGATATTGTAAGAAGGGATAAATCCCTTCCTTTCCATAATATGTCCATTCAACATACGTTTAAACGAGGTCGCTCGTTAAGGAACATGTTAGTTAACACAGACATACCATTGGTAGTTAAGTCTAACAGCCAAGTCAAATTGGGCTGTTTTAGGTGCCCCAATTGCATCACCTGCAATGGGATGTTGTCAGGAAATTCATATCCTCACCCACAGACGGGAAGACGTATCAAGATTGAGGGCAGATTCACATTTACCAGCCGCAATGTCATCTATTACATAGTGTGCCCATGTGGCTTATTCTACATTGGAAAAACCACCACTTCCCTTAGGGAACGCATGGCGAATCACCGCACATCTATTCGACAGGCCTTGGCAGATAAAGGAAAAAACATCCACAGAAAATACGGAGATATGGCTGTTGCTAAACATTGCAGTCGATGGAACATCAGATTAATAGCCTGCGTTGGATGATTATTGACGGCTTACCAGCTAACACCACACAAATGATGGACACGGAAAGTATCCTTCTAAGACGTGAAGCTAAATGGATATATCAATTGGGAACATTATCCCCTCACGGATTAAATGAACAATGGTCATTACAATGCTTTTTATGACCTTTATACCTTGGTTTAACATTTTAGTTTGACACATATGGGCTAGCTCCATTATATATTGTCTCTTCTTCCTTCCTACTAAGATCTTGGGTCTACATAATCTATTATCTCTGAGGATGGTACAAGGTTTTTTCCGTCATCCTTATTGACCGGTCTTGATAAAGCCTATCAGGTTATTTAATTCCTGACCCCTTCACAGTATTTAATATTCATCTTCCATCTTAGAATGGGGCTGTAGGCCCTAGTATGATTGTTGATATCTCACTGGATATAGAGTCCTTTTTTTAACTCACTGAATGGCCAACAGCTAGCTGACATTTTACGCTATAACATTAAATATTGGCATTCTGTAGCATATTTACCTTGTGGCACCCATTAAGTAGCATTTTGACCCTATCGTGGATGTTGGTTGCACCATGCATGTCCTTAGTACCATTCTTCCCTGCCGACCAGCCTTTTCTTATGTTCACTGTGTGGGTCGCCAAGCAGCCCGATTATTTAATTAATATGTAGAGCATTTTATAAGTATTTTTGTAACTTAGCTAGCTCAGTAGTATTCCTTGTAAGTTATTTATTCTATTGTGGTTTTAAAAAAGTTTTTTTAGTTTTCTAGTAGAAATGCACTGGTCACTTTATGCACGATTACACTTTAATCTTACGAGGATCTGTCTCTGAAGTGTTATATTGTCCTTGGGGGTTTTAATGCACATAGGGTTAAGACACACCCCTTCACTCTGAGGTGTTTGTTATATCTCTGCTCCGATACTTCTAGTCAGCTGTGTGTTTTCACTGTAGAGATTCTCTCTCTGACACACGCCCTAAAACTCTCTTGTTCTTATTGGCGGTTTGTACACTGACATCAACGAGACATGCCTATTCACTCACACGGATTGGAGGATTTCTGTATTTAGTTCCCTGTTACACAGTATTCTGATGTTCTGAAGACGGCCCCGTTTGACGGGCGGAGACATGTCAACCTCTATGTTGGAATAAACTTTTATATGTTTGTGAAGCCCTGCGAGTGCCTCCGTTTCTAGAGTTGTTGCATATCCTTGGATTGAGCACCCAGGCAGTTCACGCTCAGGAGTGCCCGCTAATTACGACACCTGTATATATATATATATATATATATATATATATATATATATATAAATTTATAAAATATTTCCAAACGTTCGAGCACTCGTGGGTCTTCATAAACAAATATTTATTGGTGCATCTACGCAATTGGAATGCTCTCTTTACTATGGCTCTTTCATTGCCATAGTAAGATTATTACTGAGCTTTAAAACCTGCAGCACACAGACATACACATTCCCTTCCAAAATGCAACCTTTCGAGCCAAATTCAAACTACTCTGGGGCATTAAGGAGATAATTGTATTCTGTATTATTCTCTATTATTTCTTCTGTGTTCTCTCTGATCTTTTTACTTTGGCACATTCAGCACTAGGTGAGCTTGTTTTCTCTGGTGATTTTGTATTTCTTTTTTTTTAAATCTATTTCCATAAAAGCATCACATGAGGATTTTTTTATGGAATTTTCGTGTAGTAAGTTTATATAAATACTTCCATGGCAATGCAACTTTGCTAGACTCCAGAGAGATGTAGAAAAGAGAGAACAACAAACACATTTCACTAGGTCTCAATAGGAATACATGTTTTCATTTAGTAACCCATTCGTCAGATTTTCATATGGTATGGAAGGAAAGAAGTTTTTTAGTGATAGACAGTGTCCATTTTAAGTTAAAATAAATTGTTTAAAAGTGTTACACCCCAAATACCTGTTTGTAAAGTATATTTATAGTTAAGGCTTAAATTAGAACAAATGTCTAAAGCTTAGCTTTTTAAGACAATAAGTCAGCAATTACCCAGGATTGCTGCCAAAAACTTCTCATAGGCTAAAACTTCTGAGAGACTATAAACTTCTGATAGACTTTAAATTCTGTTCGACTATAAAATTCTAATAGACTTTAAATTCTGATAGACTATAAACTTCTGATCGGCTATAAACTTCCCAGACTCAAAGCAATAGGGTCCTCCACCCATCCACGAACAGGGAGTGCAGATTCTTCCAACCCTTACCCCTAAAGGGTTAATAATATCGAGTAGCGTCAGCAAAATTTTGGGATCGCACACCTTGTAGAAGTGAACAAAATTTTTATTGAACCATCAACATAAACTGGTGCTGTAAACTGGATACTCTTATACCTTTAAATACTCATAATGCTCAGTGGACACACCCACTCAAGGATAAAAAGATACATAAAGTGCCATAATGATAAAGTGCAATATTCATGGTGCGATATTCTAAAAAATAACAAATAATTAGAATACATAAATTTAAACATATATTGTGATACAGTACATTATATATATATATATATATATATACATATATATATATATATATATTTAACAATATATAAGTACTAGCAAAAGTGTGCCCATTGGTGCACAGTGTTAATTTTATTTAGTTTTATCTGCTGGAGTGTTAGTTACATATATTGATTAAAATATATGTGTAAGCTACCCGCCACTTACAAGGCCCTCCATATTAGGGTAGTCCTATCTAAGAATGACATTTTAAGTAATAATGCTGTTATTTTTGTAGTGTAATTATTATGTATTAGATACGTTTTTTCCTAATGATAACTTCCCGCGGCACTTGGAGCCTTTCCTGGTAGTTCCGTCTTCCAGGGGTAGTTTGCGGCTGAAAACCAGGCTCCCAGGCCCCGCCGCGAGTGTTGGGAGGCTCCGCGGGGCTTCCCGCGGCACTTGGAGCCATTCCCGGATATCTGTTGTATTCAATTAGATCAACTGGACTTGAAATGTAGTTCTTGAAGACGTTTCGCTAGTCATCCGACTGGCTTTCTCAATTCAGAACTCATGTTCAGTGCTTACTTAAAGGGCAACTGTGGTCTCAAAACAAGTAAGGGTTAAATGAACGCCTGCATTATTTCCTTTAAAATGAGCAGACAATCACATCTCTGGCTGTTATGTGAGACAATACATTGGGGTGAATGTTCAAACTTCCTTCTCCCAGTAGTTTGAGTGACATCACCTGACCTCTGTCCACCCGTCCGCCCCGGGGGAGAAGCATGCTCAGTTAAGACTTAATGCTGGGGAAATCAGGAAGTACCTGGGGAAAACATTGACCGTTGATAAGGGGAGCCTATTAATGCAGGCTGAGGCTGGTCACATAACTACAAGCTAGTCACATGGCTGAAAACAGGAAGTGTTCAAGCAGGAAGTAATATTGCTGAACCTTTCCAGCAATAGCATCTCACAGATTTTATCTAGAGATGTAATTTAGGTTTTATTTCAAAGGTGTATGATGGGAGGCTTTTTATATAATTCTTACTAGTTTGGAAGAATTTGAGACCACAGTTACCCTTTAACATTACAAAAATCTTACATGATTAACCACTAGGAGTCCCAGTTATAGTTATGCCTATACTTCTTAAACCACTGCTTTTCTAATATATTGCAGCTCATAGTTTTTTGTTTTTGTTTTTTTTTTACAAAATGCACCGTAAAACTAGTTGCTTGATAAGGCCTCTCGGTGCAATGGTATCTAGCTTTCTAATCTACCAGGCTTCACTTTGCAGAAGCACTCTATTTCAATCTATACCCTCTCTTAGGTTCATGATCTATTGCCATCCACCTGAAATTAGACAATGCATGGCCAACTTCCTTGTTGATGTATTGCCTTAAAGTTCCCCAAATGTATTGCCTAGGGGCTGGTCTTTACCCATTGTACTCAAAGCCTTTCTAAGTGCCTTCCAGTGATTGGCCATTCTATCCCTCATAGTAGTGATGGTCATTCCCTTATAGTACAGGCCACAGAAACAGGTAATTATATAAATCACATACCTTTGAAAAAACCATTGGAGTGCTCCTTACACAAAAATATATGGAGAATGGATTTTGAAAGCACCCTGGCTCTATATCACTACATCGTCATTATGTTTACTGCTTTTGAAGGATTTCCTAGTGGGCTAGGTGCAGACAAAGCTTGGTCAATAAAGTCAGCAAATCAGTTTGGAAAGGTTCACTCTGTAATAAATTCTTAACAGCACCTTATTCCAGTTATCATCAAACTTTATTTGACCATAAAAAGACAGACAAGACTAATGCATTTGTACCCTTTTAATTATTTTCTAGCATATTTTTGTCTGTGTTGATGTCATGTAAGTACTCCAGGTACGATCCTATAATGCAATAAAGGATTCATTTTGCAAGGTCTTTTTGTATTTTAATTTTATTTTTTATTATTTGGTGTGGGAACTGTAGTCTCCCAGACAACAGTAAAGGGTTTTGTATGCTTTCACAATTACAATTAAGAGTTTTTACTACTAAAATGAGTTTCTGGCTTTCTAGTTATAGCAATTAAATTTTCCATGTTGGAACCTCCCCTAAAAAAAAAAAAAAAAAAAAATAATATTAAATATATATATATATATATATATATATATATATAGCAACTCTAGAAACAGAGGCACTCACAGGGCTTCACAAACATAAGAAAGTTTATTCCAACATGGAGCAACATAGAGTTGCTGCATATCCTTGGATTGAGCATCCAGGCAGTTTACGCTCAGGAGTGCCCGCTAACCACGACACCTGCATATATTTCACAGCGAGTGCACCCTTCTATTGCTTGTTCAATACCGTCTTCCACCAAGTCCAGCGAGTGAATCACTACTGATACGCTAACATGGCTGAAGCATACAGTGGAACGCTTGAAGTGGACACTGATCAGGAGTTTTATTTTACCCAAGAGGATGCGAATCGCATCCTATTCAATGAATCGTCCAGCAAGTTTGAAGTCCCTAACAAGGACCTGTTTTACCAGCTGGTAAGACTTAAGAGGAAGGAGTTAGACTTTTTACTGCATGGAACGTATTTGTCGAACTATTATAGAGATAAAAAAATCCCACGGGGATTCCGTGTCACCAATACACCAACCATTGGAAGATTAGATAAAGAGTTCTGCACCATATGGTGTGGGATTCTTAACAAATGTTCTATGGATTTGATGCTCTTGGTCATTGACCAATCCAGCAAGGAACTGGCTAAAGTAAAATCGGACATACAGACATTTGAACAAAATCATCTAACGTCCTTAGTCGAGGACAAAAATAATGATTGGTTGAACAAACTAAAGGAACAGGTCGACAGGTACAAGCAAGAACTTATTGCATTTAAAACCAACAAGCGTAAAACAGTTGATCTGGATTATAGCGAGTGTTTACGGGTGGTTAACGGGCCAAAGACAACCATCAAGGTTTAAAAACTGTACAAGACGATTTCCTCGTAAGTCCCCATTCACTGTCGACAGTTCGGGGGACTCATCAGAAGGCGAGGACATTACCCCGCCGAACTTACCTCCAAACCCTCCAGCCTCGATCATTCGAGGCATGAATACAAGAGCTGGGACAAAAGGCCCAAAAAACCCATCAGAAGGGGCAGGCACAATCATCACCAAACCGCCGAGACAACCACAGAAACGGTAGTCTATAATATAAGTAAACATCACTTAACGGACGCAGAAAACAGACTGTTGCGCAAAGGCCTTTCATTTGTACCATCTAACCAGTTAAACCTGTTCAACTTAGAAGTTGACTTATTTAAATTTCAGAGAAACCTCAAATATAGAAATCATTTCAAAGAGACACAGAAACCGACGACACCTTTGTGGTATCACAACAAACATCTTACTAAAAAGAAATATGACCTTCCCAATACTCCAGCCTCTTTGAAAGTGTTTAATCACCTAACAACAGATTCAATTGGGACTTTTAGTAGGGACCAATCATTTAAATATACGGCAAACTTATCTAAGGAAGACTCCCATTTTGACCAGTCCATTCAATCGTGGGGAGATTCTGTATGTTAGTACTTTTTTATTTTTTATTTCATATGCCATTTACACACTGTTACACACTTATATATCTTTATTTTGTACATATTAATAAACTAATTAATGTTATACCTTTTACATTACAATATACACTGTAACCATGTATAATATTATTTTAGCCTACCCCCACCTACATAGTACAGTCTAAAAACTCAATGCAATCTCCACAAAATGGAAAATAATTTTATATAAAGGAAGGATAATCAAACTATTAGATACATCAAAAAAACAATAAGATACATTGTGTAAAATATCCATAAAAGTGATGAACCCTATAAGTGAAATATTCCTGTTTCATAAAATCTTAATAAAATGTATAAAAAAATATCTCAACTCTGTGTTCCAGGAAATAACTAATCTTAAATATAATATTAAAAGTTAAGCTATAAACTTCCCACCCAGTTCTACTTTTAGATTACCCAATGTTTTTATTCTTGCGTGACCACGGGATATTCCATTTACATATTCTGAAGTGTTTCAGTTAACTAATGCAAACTGTAAAATGTGTTCTATAATTGTACAATTATTACGGCCTTTAACATGAAAATAAACCGTACATTATATTTAGGCATTAGTGAAGACCGCTCATGATTATTTAGTGAATACAGATGTAGAATGCATATCTCACCAAAGGGAGGGGAAAACCTTAATTTAATAATAATAAACAATATCCAGATGGTAACTTTATTGATATTTCTTACAAACCTGTCAGCATTAGCTTCTTTCATGTGCTATATTATATTTACCTATTGAGCCCTTGACTTAAATAACTAGTGGAAAATCTGCCCACAAATGGTTTCCTGTTAGAGAACCATTATAACATATAAATATCTGAAGGTAATCCAATAAAAAAACATTTTGACACATATTTGGCTTTCATGTGAACCATAGCAAGAACATATTAGCATTTCCTGGAATATATAAATTTTTAAACTTTGCTTTTAATTTCACTTTGCTTTTAATTTCATGTAAATACAGTATATCAACTTAATAAAATTAAAATTCTATGTGCACCACACTTAATATGGCATGGCAATACACAGTAGAGAGGTGCTATCAGGGATATATAGACTAAACCATAAACAAACACCCCAAGTAACAGAATCCCTTAAAGACAGCACTAAGCCTTGAATACCTATATAATTATAATCAACAAACTTTATTGCACCTTAATCTTATACAGTAAATACACACAATAAACACAATAAATCACAACGACATCTAAAACCAATACATAGCTCTACTGTTCAATATACTAACGGGCACCCCCCGTGTCACCCAGTCTCTTGGGTGACAAATAAATACAACATAGATAAACCAACAATAAAAGGTAGTGGGTAAAAGGCCACATTTCTTGCAAACTGCACATTTAGCTTCTAAAAGGTGAATGTGGGGATATGTATGTTGGTCACAACAAACGGAGAGCATATGAGGACAGCCAGGAATGGGAAATTGGATCTTAGGGCCCTAGCTAAGCACATGCTGGTAAAACATGGAGGACAGAGGTGGAAATGTGGCACAAAGACTGCTGCAATTGGAAGGTAGATGTATTTTTAATTTAAGAACTCGAAGCCCGGTGGAAATGAATGATGACATCTAATACTGTTTTTTTCGAAAAATGAGATGGATCTCTGAAGATATGGTATGAGTAGATATTTTTAATAACTGGAAGAAATGCAGGGAGCCATGGTGTATAAGTAATAAGTAAAATGTTGCTAATGAGTAACTAGTGATGTACATTGCATTATGTATAATTGTATCCAATGCCAGTTTTGCCAATGTGAGACAGCTATTTAAAGAGAGGACTAACAAGCTCTCACGAGACCCTGAAAAAGCCCTGTCTTAGGGATGAAACATCTCAGTTAGGCGCCCATGTTGCTGTAGTTGCTGCCTGCTGCTACCTAGGCTCAGTCCAGAACACAATCAGCTGCTGTCCCTGCTTGCCGCCAGCCTGCTTTACTATGTAGAGGGTCCGAGCTATGCTCATAGCTTCACAAGGCAGGTGCTTACCTGAAAGTTCAAAGCAGCCCATGTCAATGTTGGATTTGGCAGATCAGTTGAGAAATCTGGCAGGGCTCCTGACAGGGAGAGAGGAGGAGAGGAGTTTCAAGCTTTTGATTCAAATTGGTAGGTCAGCCAGCAAATGGCAGCCAAGCATTAAGTCAGCAACTGCAGCAAGCACACTCACGCCCTCCACGACAGTACTACTACTCTATCTCCCACTGCTCTTGGTCTCTATATGGAGCATATTTAAATAGATGGACGAAACTCCTGGACTTGTTCCACTGAAAGAATTGATTGAAATTTGGTTGAAATTTCACACGAAAAAAACCTAAAGGTGGACTACAGGGTTAGCAAGTGTTTTATCCACATTTTGCTTGCCTGTGGCATTTCACAAGGATTTTTGAAATAGCACAGAGCAACCAATGCAATAAACTTGTGCTACTATTTAGCGTGAAAATCAATGCATTCCAAATGGGGCATAAACCCTCCATAAAAGGACATAAAGGGACGCAACATACCACACTCTTTCCAAGTTGCAAAAATGACTGCAGGTGTGTTGCAAAAGTCTTTAGGTTAAAAAGAAACATGGAAACACATTCTTATGAAGTTATAAAAATTTAGCATATAAGTATAACAGCTGTGCAAGATTTGTTACCCACTGTGAGATAAGAGGGGAGTATAAAAAGCCCAAGCATTTGTTTGATAGTCTTTCATGGTGTGAATTAGTAGAGATGGACTGAACCCGAACCCGAGTTCGACACAAATTTTAATAGTTCAGTCCAGGGCCGTTTTTAGGCATAAGCCACCTAGGCAAATTGCTAGGGTGCCTATATAAAACCAGGGCACCCAGTGTTCTCCCTGCCATCTCCCTGTCAGATTTTACTTTCAGTTTCAGAACTGCTCTCCTTGTTCTGCTGTAATTTGTAACATTGTATCTAGTACAGAGCCTGAACGCAGCTCCCTCTACTTGGATGCAATGTTACAAATAAACTGAAGGTGAAGGAAGGAGGGGGGAGGATGAGCTCAGCTAATAGTACTGGGGAGAACAGTTCTAAAATGGCAGGTAAAAGCTGCTGCAGACTTTATAACAGTGACCCCGGTGACTAGCAGCCATGAGATCCCCATCCCTGCCTCTTTCTTCCTTCCATCCAACTCTCCAATTAGAACTTAGAGTAGGTGAGGAGTGAACAATTCAATGGAGGAGACATGGAGAGCAGGTACATACTGTATATCATGTAAATTCTGGCAGCTGAAAGGATTACAAGTAGTACTCTAGTAAAGTGCTAGCACTAAGGGTTTAATGGAAATACTCTGGGTCAGTGCTGGCACTGAAATTACTAGTAGGAAAGTGTGCTGGCACTGAAGGGTAAATAGCAATACTCTGGGGAAGTGCTGGCACTAAAAATGTTAATGCCAATGTTAAAGCCACACTACTGCACTTTTAAGCGCGATGGGATTGCGTTCTGATCACGCTAGGATCACGATAGGCTAGAAACCGCCCTGGTTCAGATGAACTCAAACTCTCCCGAACTACAAACTAGTTCAGGTTTTTCGAACTCGCGGACTTTCTATAATTATAGAATTCTCAAAACAATAACCCTCAAATGTATCCTTTAATTCTGGTAAACCTTGAATGTATCGTTTGGTAACCCTTGAATGTAGGGTTCAGTAACCCTCAATTTGGCCATAAATCCTCGAATGTAGCATGTGGAAACCCGAAAATTGCCCAATCGTGAGGAAAATTAGTGTTTAAACAATATTTGGTGTGTACTTTAATGGGTTCATTTTCTAAGGAAGTTTGGCCATCTCTATAGCTTAGTTAGTCCTTAGCATGTAGAAAGAAAGGTGAACATGGCAAAATGCAACAAAGGAAAAGGCAGTTTAAAGGGTCACAGTACTCAATCAAACAACTACAATTTGAGAGAAGTGAAATGGTGGTACTTACATATTTATCTGTGCTTGCTTTGTCAATAAATTATTAAAGTTTAATGAGTGCTCCTAACTGCCCCCACCCTTACTCCCTGCCTTCTTGTAGGGTCTGTGACACTTATAAGCTTGCACAGCCTCACCATAGACACTGCTCTTCTTACACATATCCCCCTCCTTCCTCCCTGCCTTCTTTTCTCTGCTGATTCTCTTAAATGTTTCAGAAAGTGTTCTGGCAGGCAGCTAAAGATCCTAGTAAGAGATCAGGGATGGGGAACATATTATAATTTCTGGTGTGACAGGTCTTTCCCTGTAAATGCTGTGATTTCAAACAATGATTTCTCAGACTCTACAGCTCAGATTTAAAATTTGAAAAAAGTTTTGGAGTAGTGGGATATTGCTGTATGCAAAGATGTGTGTATGTAAAGAGTAAAGATACACTTTAAACCACAAAATTGTGTTTATAGCTGCTTTAAAAATGAACAAATGAATGTAGAAGATTTTAGAAGGGAGCTTTTTCTATCATCAACCTCTAAGTTTGTTTGAACTTCATTCCAATATTGACCTGGCACTCACCTTAGACTTGTGTTGCTGGAACAGCAAAAAAATGCATCCAGCTGGAGAACTGTGGTACCAAAGAAATTTGCAATCTGCAAGCATATCATCTTTTAATGGGACATTCTACCCTTCAGACCAGCTGGGTGTGAAGCAGAAGAAGATTTTGTTCTTAGGGTTTCAGGG
This sequence comes from Hymenochirus boettgeri, assembly GCA_019447015.1. Classification (NCBI taxonomy): domain Eukaryota; kingdom Metazoa; phylum Chordata; class Amphibia; order Anura; family Pipidae; genus Hymenochirus; species Hymenochirus boettgeri. The sequence goes on along the minus strand of CM033470.1, from coordinate 258,408,832 downwards.
GGTCCATTTAGGTCTGGCGTTAAAATGACCATTTAAGTGCTAACTTATTTTGTTCTAGCATAATATGTCATTGGGGGTGTTTGGTGGATTCAGCTCACATTCACAATAAATGTGAAACTTTGATGTGTTGTTTAGGGAAAGCTAAATAAAGTAAACGTGGATAAATAGTTCCATTTTTTTTTTAAAACCATACATGAAAAAATTTGACTTTAAAAACAGGATTAATGTTAAGTGTTTGGATTTGGTGCCAAATTATGTTCTAAGCCCTTCTGGTAGCAAAGTGTTAAGTACTATACCATTGGTATTGTTTTGTTTTTAATAGCCAGCACTGTTTTTTTTTACTATCGCTCCATCTGGCCTACAATGTTTAATGAGGGCCAAAGTTTATTGGCAGTAGTCGTCTCTGTCTGACACTTTGTATGTCACAGACTGTTCTGTATGGAAATTGATTTTGTCCTGATGGGATTCATTAGAATTTTAAATTACAGTATTCATATAATTGTTTTATATTTATTAATGAGTTCGTGTTAGACAGGCAGCACTTGTATGTAATCAGGGCTGAAAATTTCAACCAGTCATCTAAAGAAAATCTTCCCTTATAGTTAATGAGTTGATTGATAATTGACTTTACACTTGACTGTTTTAGCACATTTTGTCTTCCCATCTCTGCATGTAAAAGTTGGGACAAACTCTTTAAACTGCTTTTATTTCCAGGTGAATTTCAAAAAACATTTTCAAGAAAAAGTAATTGAAAGCAATCTACACTCTACAGTGTTGTAATAGGAACCCCTACTCTATAAAAGTAAACTCCCAGGAACATTACACTTCAGTACAATTTGTTTTCCTTGTTTACAGAGGTGTCAACTAGGGCAATTTTATTTTAGAACCTTAGACAGTGTAATCAATATTTTAATTGGTCCTTTTTGTGTTAATTGGGTAATAATAATCCATTGGGCAATACAATACAATTTTTAAACAATGGCACTATCCACTTCCACATGAAAATTAAATTGAACAAGGATACCCTAATTTGGAAATAATTTGCCCTTCCCCTAGTTTTTTTTTTGAAGCAGTTAGAATCACCGATTGTTTATTTTTGTTGTTGTCTTTCGATTTATCTGTTAGATGTTTAAATGAAAACTATTTGAGTAATGATCCCCTGCTGATTACTGTTCTGGATTTCCCACCTATACTATGACATTATTACTGGCATGTATCAATTCAAGATAGTTTGTCATAGCATTTGATGCTTAACCTCTTGCGGAATTAATAAAATACATTTAATAAAAAAAAAAAAAAAGAATTTGGATCTAGAGGTTTTAATATAGACTCCTCCCCATTAAAAAACATATTAGCTGCTATGATAGATGCTGAAGCAATCCGTCTTGTACGCAATTTTATGAAAAACTTTCATAAATTTCCGGTTGAACCCTGAACTTCTGCCAAAAAATGGATCTATGTGTGCCAGGCATTAGACTTTACAACAATAGAAATTGCAAATTTTAAGTGGTAGTTTTACAATAAATCTGTTCCAGGGTATCATTCCATTAATTTATTTATAGTTATTTAAAGATTTCTTTGAAAAACATTTTGGAGACAGGAATGTCCCTTTAAAGTAAATGCGCAGTCTATAGTCTATAGTACATTCTCCCTGCTAGTGGGCCAATATTCATAGACCATAGATTATAATTGTAGAATTTTTCTCATCCTAATTTAATTTCTGCCCAATAAGCCACCATCAAATGCACTTACAGACAAAAGAAAATATACAAAAAAAAAAAATCACAGATAAAAAACAGTTGTGCAATAACAGTATATGACTATAACTACAGTATTATTCAAGTAACAAAAGAAAAAGTCTACTTGAGACCACTAACTCATTAAAGTCAATCACTAGTTGTTTGGATTAGAACAGTAAGAATGGGGAGAAAATGTCTCACTTGGTTTGGGTTAGTAGTGGATCACTACACAGCAGTACACAAATTCCCCATGAATATCCTGTAAACTAAATAATAAAAATTAATTGTCAAAAACTTGTAAATTCAGTGTCAATAAGGTGAATATCTGTTTCAAAAATATTGGAAATCAGTCTTGAATTTTGGGTTTGAATAGATTTTGGCTGGCAATTTTAATATAAAAATATAATTTTATCAATTAAAAAAAATATATCAATAAACAAAGAAGTTTGTGTAACATTAAAGGGCATGTCCACCCCCAAAACTGAAATTTAACTCCTTAAATCCTTACCTTTCTCCTCTGCTCTTTGTGGTTGTCCTGCAGTCTAGTCAACGTCCAGGAAACTGAAGAGTAGTTTCCTGTGTGTAAAAAGGTATTATATCTGTCCTCCTGGAGGCATGCGCTGTGGAGCCAATCCTCCCCTCTTTCCCTCCATTCCGATCCATTGCGCTGCACATTTGGTTTAACATTAAATCCTTTTGCTGTAGTGTAGTTTCCCCCGCTCCCAGCCCTAACCGCATGGTGTATTTTTTAACTAAATCAATAGCCGGCAACCACGTCTGTGATTGGCTGACTCTCACAGATCTGGCTGCGGCCAATCCTCCAATGCAATCCCAGAAGCTGCGTTGGAGGTTGGAGCGCGAGGGAACTCGGTCTGCTAAGTAAGTTTCTGGAGATTTTTTTAAAAAAAGAAACACACCATGCGGTTAGGGTTGGGAGGGGGGAAGCTACACTACAGCAAATCTTTAATTTTAAGGTGGACATACCCTCTAATAAATTCAAATTATTTTTTTATCAAAAGCTAAATTATTTTTCCATCAATGTACTTTAAACTCATCCTTATTATAATTATAACTGGCACAGGGTTTCTAATTGTATTTTTTAATTTACAAACAAACCATAAAAAGATCATGGAATTAAGGTCATTTTGGATAATATCAGCCTATTATTGACACATGATTAAACTTTTAACAGTTAACAGTTAGTTTTCATGATAAAGGTATTATATTTTCCCCTTGAGCACATAAAGCTGAATAAACTAGAATGAGTCATTTAAGAATCTGACCTACATGTGGTGCTCACTTTTCTGTGCTGCCATCCAAGCATGAAAATCCACAAGATATGAAACACTCATTAGGAAATTGCAAAGGAAGCAGAGGTTATTCAAAACTTGTTTCCCTGGAGGAACAAATCTGTTTTATGAGACTTTACTACATTAAGGCTTCCTACATGATAAAAGAAGCATTCTAGATATATGTTGTTTTAAGCCAGTATTACTTTGTTAAGGCTATATAATCGATTTATAGTGGGATAATTAAAATAGAGAGACAATGGAGTAAAGTGTAATTATAAAACATGCCCCTTACAGTGTAATATAAGGTTATAAAGTATCTGAGTTGTTCCCTGACTATATAAAAGCACGAGTTAAAGGCAGAGGAGGGGACAGTTATTTTCATAAGGGAGGTGCAGTGGAACACAAGTTTATGAAAAGTAAGTTAGCTACATATTCCACATCACCTCCTATTCAAAAACTAGTGCCTTATGTATTATAAGGATATAACGTCACAGAGTTCCAAAACCATATATAAGGCACAAGGCCATAGGCAGAATTATTTTTTAATTAGGGCATTAGGTGATGTGAATTCCTTATATTATACCTTCAGTAGCACATTATGTCTTATAATAATTCATAATAAGTATATAAGTAGTATGTAAATTAATTATACCACTTTACTGCACCTCCCATTAGACACCTCAGCTTCTTCTACAACCCTCCCCCACCTAAACAACTGAAAGTACTAATGTTTTTAAACTGCCCCATACACAAAGACTTTAGAAATAACATTCTACTTCTGGGTCCCAATCCGTTCTGTTGTTACTGTTAAGCTGTTCCATTAAATTGCATAGGTATAGCAATGTCCAATATGCATAGTCTCAGTAAAATTCAATGGAGCAGCTTATAAGTAGAGATGTCTGAACTTCGCAAAATCCGGTCCGCTCGAGGATCCGCGAATTTTCGGGAAAATTCGAAAATCCGCGAGCGGACCCATTAAAATAAAAAAAAAACTCGAAAATACGAGAAATCCTCGTAATTTTTAAAATTTTCGAAAATACGAGAAATCCACGGTTCGGAAGTTTGGAAGGCGGAAAATCCAGAAAAATCCGCCGTTCGCAAACGGGATAAGTCCGCGGCGCATCCCTACTTAGATCTAAACAGTAGTAATGGTAAGGATCGCAAACCTGGAGGAAGGTCCAATTTTTATTTCTATGCGGACACTTTTTTTGTAGCATTCAAGTTCTCTAATGGGAGCTGCAGTAGAACAGAAGTTTATAGAATGTCACTGAATTATGTAGTTCGGTTTTTTAAAAGAAATTATTCCACTTCCAATATAACCCTCAGTTACAGTATAGCTGTATGTATTATATGGGAGATGGACAAACTACAAATATTAAGTGCACAAGAAAGAAGGAAGGTGGGGAACTTAAAAGAACACAAAGAGATTTGTCTCTACTAAGAAGTATTATATGAAACCCAATATAGGTAAAAGATGAACAGGGAGATTCAATAAAATTTCTTATCGTTTGCCCCAACAAATTAGATCATGTTTAACATTTGAAAGCTAACATCTGATTGGTTGGGACAAAATTAGCACCATTTTAAACAATAAGAACTTATATTGAATAACCCTGGAAGTCTTATGTGCACAGACATTAAGAGAGAAATTAAAGCTGACTCTCAGGAGTTTTTCAGGCCACCAAATGCTAATGGAAACTGATACATCTAAACAATTCAACAGGAGAGATATTAGCAGGTGGTGAATGTGCTATTACAATGTTTACCATTTGAGGGCACAAAAAATAAAAACTTGCTATGCAAACATTTGTGCTAATGATTTGCATTATCAAAGGTGTCAATACACGGGTGAGGTAGCTATTAGCCTGGTTCTCCTAAATGAATGTTTGACTGATGGTTGATCTGTAAATTTGTAATTTTTAAAATTTGCAAAAATGTTCTTGTTTTTTGTTCTTTTTTACATTTTTGAAATGCAATGCGATGAATGTCATTGGTGCTGCCAAATAATTATGATCAATTATTAGACCAACACTACCACTTTTTCTGTTGGTCCATGAAAAGATTAAAAAAACTGTGCATCAGATTCCCCAAACTGCACCATCCTTCCCTGTGACCCACCAGGGTAAACTGTAAATAACAGAAAAACCTTCAAATACTGGAACCAAATTCTCCTTTGGGAAATATTATTTAGTTCACACAATGAAAGCTTCAGAGAATTTGTAGTCTGATGATAGAGACCAATATAGATCTTTATCTGTACCTGCAGAAATGATTTGAACATTTTAGCACAATACACAGTAAAACTGACAGGGACAAAATAATTGTTGTTTCCTTTTTTAGATGCATTTAGATGAACAAGAAAATCTGTGAATATTGAAGCAGTAAAGAAAACACAAATTTCTTTTAAATTGGAACAAAAAAATATTAATAAGGGTTTATTTGTATTTGAGAATTTTGATTTTTTTGCATGAACTGGTTGATGAAAACTGTTTTTGTAAATAGAAGGGTGTAACAATACACTGTATTTATACAGAGAAGCTCTACAGATCTCTAATGTATAAGACTTGGATTCATGTCCAGAGCACATTTAAAAAGATACAACCAACTGTGTCTCGCCTCTCCATTTGCTGTGGCTGTTAGTTGATTTATGTAATTAGCTGTGGGTACTAGGGGTCAGTTTTTGTGGAAGTCCTGGCCACCCAAGATCATATAACAGCATATAACAGCGTGTTAACAATGTTAAAAACACATTATTAAGATTTAAATGTGTTAAAAAACAATTACTGCCCCCCCCCCACATTTAATACAAATTAAGTAAAGTAATATTTGCAGTTTATTTCCTAAGAATACCTTAGACTGCTGAGCCACCGCAATACGCACAAGGACTTTATTTCATGCTAGGAACAGAATGGAATTTTGTTTATTAAAGGGCATTATTATCAGCTGACTATTTTATATTGTTCCTGCTTGGCTGTCCACAATGCAAGCTGGCTGGAAAATAAACTGCAGGTTAACAATCAGCTTTCAAAGTCTTATTAGGGACTTGAGGGGTCAGAGTGTGTGGCTAATTGGTGCACATACTCACAAGGCTCTTTGAAGACTACATGGGTTGAAAATTGTACTGGCAACAACATGGAAACCATTTTAATTATAGAATCTGCTTATTCCAGTTATGTAAATGTACCGTAACTTACTAGAGAAGATCCTTACAATGTACAGTAGGTATTCAGGGAAGAAAAGATTTCACACTAGGATAAAAAAAATTAAGCTTCATTCAGTGCAGGGACTTCCTCATTTGCCTTTGTTTTAATATTTTCTCCAATAAGATAACTAGACATTACATTTTTGCTCTTTTTTTTCCCCTTCTCTACCCTTACATTAACAAAAGCCAAAGGCAATTTCTCTTTAAGAATACTGGATGGTATAACATTGCCCCTTACATATGAAGAGTATGTGGAGCGATAATAGCTTTTAGCATAATTATTATAAATAGCAAACATTAGCAGACACTTCAAATCAACTGGTATTTGCATTTCATTACTGTTAAAGTCTTCTCTTTGCTTTTACATTTGGTGTCTTATTCTTAGGACATCTGTGGATCCAGTCACCGATAGGGGAAGTGTACGGAGAAGAGACATTATAATACATATTGGTCCCAAATAGAGTGGAGCTTTCTAGACATTGTGCAATAGCCTATAGCTGTATTATGTACATTTAATTAGACAATTGCCCTGCACGTTGCTATGTGCTTCCCTGAAACTGCAACATAGAGGCACTAATATAATGGGATGGGGTTGTGGTTCTGGTGCAGCCAACACATGATGTGAAATTTTACAGAAACTGTTATTGCAGATTCAGGGGGGCATTATTACAGGTAATTAACACATCATGTAATACTTTTAATCACTTGGTTTTGATTACTCATAAAAAGTAATCAACTATACTAAACAGAGATAGTGTGACAAAAGAAAAAGATGTGCTGCTCATGTAAAGTGTAGGAATTCTACTGCCAACCAAACACAGAGAAAGAAAGAAATGTCTGTATTAAGTAGTACATCATACAAGCACTAGATGGTAATGATCTGATCTGAAGATCATCTAAGATGCCATGATGTACTGCCTGGTGCTTGTACTGTACAAAGTCTGTACTAAAAGTCTTTCCTATCTTCCTTTTCCAGTGGTAAGAACTTCCTAAGAAATGAGTGTCTATGGTTCTCTTATTCTCTTATTGTCTCTATTATTACTTTTTCCTATTTCTACTCATTTTTTTATATGCGTTCAGCGGTAAACTGCAGTTTTTATGTTAGTGCAATGTGTTAAGCAGCTAATGGCCAATCACTCACTTATATCAAGTCTCCAAGGCTTTTAATTTCCTTTGCATTCATTATTGTGATTCTGTTGTGAATAGAAGTGTTTATCCCAGATAGTTTACTTTATTGTTACTTTATCAGTAACATAATTTAAGCTACAAATTAGAATCCAGTTAGGGATGTAGCACAGTGTCCATTTATTTTGTTTAAAGCAACATTCCACCAATGTACAGTATATTGTGTGAAACCTGAGCTTGCTTTTGGTGTGATCAACAGAAATATCAGTGGCAAAAACCTTAAAGGGCATGTACACCCTTTTTTAAACGTTTTATATATTATACATATTGATCCCCCAGCCCCAACTGCCGTAATAAAATTTTTAGAAAGTGCCCCGATATGTACTTACCTTCCCTCTATCCTCCGCGGCAGTCTCCAGGCCCTTTGCTTCCTGAGAGGCAGCCAATCAGGGACGCGGCTGATGGCTGCTCAGAACGCCAGAGGATAGAGGGAAGGTAAGTAACTATCGGGACACTTTCTATGAATTCTGTTACGGCGGTTGGGGCTGGGGGATCAATATATATAATATATAATGGGGATTTTACACTAGGGGGAGGGAGAAAAAAACGTGAGGGAGAGGGAGGGGGGGGGGAGGACTCTCCTGCGAATGCCTCAACCTTGTCGAGGTTGAGGCTGAGACAGGCGCAGGATGAGTCACACAGACCTTCTACACTACACTTTCCTGGACTTTGGAGGGGCACAGCATGGCAACTATAAGCAGCTGGGATGTAAGGTAAGAATTTTTGTACACTACAGAGTGGGGCCAGTATGGGGTTAAATTTGAGTTTTGGGGGTGGACATGCCCTTTAACCTTCTGCTTTCAACATATAAATAGAGTAGAAAAAAAGTTTAACCTTTGAAAAAGAATTACAAAGGCTAAAACAAAATTTTCAAGACAGGGTGTAAGTTCTGATGTCTTTTGGGTCAAAGACATAACAGTAGCAATTAACCGAATTCTAGCCATCCTTTTAATTACCGTATATACTCGAGTATAAGCCGAGGTTTTTAGGTTTAAAAATCAACCTAAAAACCTTGACTCGGCTTATACTCGAGTCATTCGAAAACTTACCTTGATTCCAGTTGCAGCCGCGATTCAGGAAGGAAAGCCGGCAGTTCCCAGTAGTTCTTCGCGGGTGCGCGATGATGTCATCGCGCACGCCGGCGGGATGACGTCATCGCGCAGCCGCGAAGAACTACTGGGAACTGCACAGAGCGAGCGGCAGCCGGAGAAGTGCTGAAGACTGAAGACCGGACAGATGAAGACTGGAGATATGAAGACTGAAGACTGAAGAGATGAAGACTGAAGACTGGAGAGATGAAGACTGAAGACTGGCCAGGTACGGTAAGTGAACTGGGGGGGCTCTAGGGTGGCCATACAGTAGCACCCAATACCTTTCTACTATAGGTGTTTGGAAACTACAACTCCCAGCAATGAAAGCATGCTGGGAGTTGTAGTTTCCAAACATCTACAGTGGAATGGTATTAGGCAACTATCTACCCTGGGCTTATACTCGAGTCAATCATGGGTTACCCATTTTGGAGGCAAAAATGTGTACCTCGGCTTATACTCGAGTCGGCTTATACTCGAGTATATACGGTATTGGGAAATATTGCAAAATAAAGGACATTTTATTAAATGCCTCAGAAAACTGATCACAAATACTGTTACATTGGAAAGGACCTAAATACATAGGTTAAAATTATAACCATGGGAAGTATGGGTGAATGTAAATTACTCTTAGCGAACCATTTCTAGGTATAAACAGTATAAGGCCTGCCTAGGGTATTAAGTACTATCTTTCTATCTTCTGTCATCCTGATGAAATCGTAAGGGTTACATTTAGCAATCACATTCAAAATACTAATACCTCAATAGTGCATGTTTAAGTATGGAAAATAATAATACTGTTCAGTTTCAAATGACTTACAGTATAAGCATTTTTATTGGAGTTGGAGTTTGGAGGAGTTATAAACATTTGAAAACCTCTGAATACAATGTAAAGACTTGATTATTATTTGTGGAATATTCATGAAAAGTGTAATGAAATCATCTGAGAGATAACTATGAATAGATAACCATGAAGTTCCACGATTATATTACAAGGTACAAGGTCGCAGGCTAGTTATCACATTACACTATGAACCTCATTTATTATTTTACTGTAAGAAAAACTCCTGTTTTACATCAGTTTCCAAATGCAAATGTATGTGTTGTTTTACTTTTTGTATGGTGCTCACAATAGAGATTTGATAAGCTTAGAATCAGTTGTTTTATGTTTTTACAGCTGGATCAGCAGCTGACATGATTTGAGGTCTTATAGCAAAATTAAGTTTTGCACAGCTACCTTCTGTGGTTACACAGGTGAATTATTTTATATAAAACCTTCAGGAAGATTCAATAAAATTTCTTATAGTTTAAAATGGTGATAATTTTGCCCCAACCAATCAAATCTTATTTAACATTTTAAAGCTAACACCTGATTGGTTGTGGCAAAATTAGCACTAATTTAAACAATAAGAACTTTTATTGAATCTCCCTGTTAGCATTTAATAGATATGCATTAAAATATTATCATAAAATCACACACATCATAAAAATACACGGTCTTCCATGTAAAAGGAAAACGCATAAGTTAGAGAAAGAAGGTAAAGACCTGTATATCCCTTAAAATTATTGGGAGGCAAAAATTGACTCCACCCTATGTATCTAGCCCTTAGCAGCTAAGAGAAAACCCTAAGCATTTATCCTGGTTAAGTAGGATAATCACTAGACTAATTCCCTATCATAGATCTGTCAATTAGGGACCTAGAATTAGAATTTCACGTTTTGCTACTGTCAAACAGGAAAGTCATATATTTTACTGTTTATTATAAAATTGTGTATTATACAATGTTTCTAAAGTAGGTTGTGAAATGTATTATTATATAGCAGTGAACATATTCCTTTTATTCATCTATTCACATCATGGCTTGGCCCAAACAATTGTATTGACCTATATACAATCTATCAGTATGATTGTGACTCCGCAGAGAAAACGTACAAACTCTTTGCAGTTACAGCAGAGTGCGAATTAGAACCAGGAGTAATTGCTGCAAGGTAGCAATGCACTAGATAGTAATATGAAGGACTAAATTGCATTCTCTGATATTTACCATCTGTTTGCTTGGCCTTGATATACTTTCACTATTAATCAACACAAATTGACAAATTACCAGGGCAAAATTAAAATTAATATACTTCTCACATGTCTCTCTATTAATAATAAATGTGTATAATCTGTCATTATGTCAGGTTATATTACTAGCAAGTTATTTAATAGCAACAATCTTTTAATATGCCAACACATTAATGTTCTGGTTTTCAGACACAGTATTATGTTAGATCACAATTGTCTCATCCTGACAGTTTCAACATTCAGTTGTCCTCATCTTTTTTAAAGAGTAGCTAAGAACCTGAGAGCTGTGACTGCCCCTGATGAGTTGGCAGCATAACAGCATTGGAACTCAGTGCAAGGGCACAGCCTCAGCTGCACATTTAATTTGGAGATCCATTACTTAGTCTCTCATGCTTGGCACATTACATTTTACCATAATATCTAATAATAGAAGCCAGTATGTGACCTAGGTGTATACAAGAAAATCACATTTTTTACAGGTTAAAAGATATTTTTTAACCTGTAAAAAATTCAATAAAATATACATTGGAAAAATTAAAAGGTCTCGAAAGGAGCGAGCAAGGCAACATTACAAGAAGAAAATTAGGAGGGGGTAATGTCTTGGATCAATTTAATAAAAGGATTAAACTCGAGTTACATCTTTTCATATCTATAACCCTGTATTGCTATACTGTAGAGAACTAGGTAAAAATGGTAAAAGAATTACACCCCCTTAAAATTAATAATGCACCTCCTAATTTAAAGGAATAGTTCACTGCAAAAGTGAACTATTCCTTTAATGCATTGATTGAAGGCAGGGAGGTTAAGGAGCTATGGGCATCTCCACTGTTAAATACATTTTTTGCCATTTAGTTTAATTGAAGAACAGGTGGTAAAGGAGATGTGTCTTGCCTCCCGTTCTTCAATAAAAAATGCAGGAGCCAGGAGAGAAGATTTGGAACTTACCCCATCTCTTGCTCCTCTGCCACGTCCTCTGCCAGGTCCCAATGGACTTTGTACACTATGCACATGCGCACTTGCGCATGCGCATAGTGTACTAGGTCCGTCGGGACCTGTCAGGAGGAGCGAGCGATTAGGTTCCGAATCTTCTCACCCGGCTCCTGCAGGTTTTATTGAAGAACAGGAAGTAAGACACAGCTCCTTCACATCCTGTTCTTCGATATAACTGAATTGCAAAAAATTAATCAGTGGCGATACCCTTTAAAGGATAAGTACATTGTAAAATGAAGTTAAGGTCAATTGTAATCTGCAACTTTAAAAATACATTTGCCATATTTTGTTTTCCTCTAAGCCCCTCCACAGCCTACCTTAGTAGTAGTTTTGCTGACAGTTGCTGATATCTTGTTTCTGTTCAGTTGAATAGTTATCTCCACCCCTCTGAGATTTCCCCCTTGCTCCTGATTTGTTAGCCTCAATTGTAAGTGCCTCGTAGCTCAGTGCGCTCTGCACACGTCTGTGCGCCACAATGTCATGCACTCGCGCAGCACATGTTTTTAAGGACTTTTGGCCACATCTAAAGTTGAAACTAGAGATGTTCGAGTGGCGACTTCCTTTCTGTTTTCGAATTTTCGGATGTTTGAAAAAAAAAAAGAAATTTGAAAATGGACCATAGAAGTCCCAGGGAGATAAAATCTGAAGTTTTGATTAAATTTAAGGTATAAATAGCAATAGTATGTAAGTGTGAACGGCTCATGGGGACATGGGTAATGGTCTGGGGAACACATACAAATGTATTTAAAAACTTTTTTACTGCCTGTCACAATCAAAATCTCCTATTCAGTTAAAAATCTGCTAAAGCAAAGCTCTAAGCACTCCCAAAATTGTATCAGGTGCTGATAAGTGATGGAACTTGAACCCGACCCCAATGTGTATTGTTCGATTTTGGTAACCCTCAAATATATCCTTCGATTTTGGTAACCCTCAAATGTGGCCTTCGATTTTGGTAACCCTTGAATGTATTGATTGATTTCAGTAACCCTCAAATGTAGCCTTCAATTTTGGTAACCCTCAATTTTATATGGGATTCCAAAACTGCACCTCATATTCCAAATGAAGCCTTATCAGTGTCTTGTAAAGAGGGAGAATAATATTTTTCACTCTTGAATCTATTCCCCTCTTTATGCAAGACAATAGCCGTTGCTACCTGGCATTATTTGCTACAGCTAAGTATGTTATCTACCAGAACCCCCAAATCTTTTTCCATTAGAGATTCACTTAACACAGAGTTATTTATGGTGTACTGTAGGTGGCACAAGGATTGTTAAACCTCAAATGCATCACTTCACATTCATCAACATTGAATCTCATCTGCCATTTTGCTGCCCATTTTAATAATCTATCTAGGTCAGCTTGCAGCAATTGCACATAGTTTGAAGTTTCTGTATAGTTTAGTGTCAAAAGCAAACACAGAGACCTTGCCCTCAATGCCCCTTCTCAGTAATTGTTTCTGTACTTTGGCAAAAAACATATTGAAAATGGACTCATAGAAGTCCCAGGGAGATAAAAATCTGACAGTTTTGATTAAATTTAAGGTATAAATAGCAATAGTATGTAAGTGTGAACGGCTCATGGGGACATGGGTAATGGTCTGGGGAACACATACAAATGTATTTAAAAACTTTTTTACTGCCTGTCACAAATCAAAATCTCCTATTCAGTTTAAAAATCTGCTAAAGCAAAGCTCTAAGCACTCCCAAAATTGTATCAGGTGCTGATAAGTGATGGAACTTGAACCCGAACCCAAATGTATTGTTCGATTTTGGTAACCCTCAAATATATCCTTCGATTTTGGTAACCCTCAAATGTGGCCTTCGATTTTGGTAACCCTTGAATGTATTGATTGATTTCAGTAACCCTCAAATGTAGCCTTCAATTTTGGTAACCCTCAATTGGGGCCTTCGATTTCGGTAACCCTCGAATGTAGCCTTCGATTTAGGTAACAGCACAAAATCTTGCTGTTTCCTATTGATATATGTCCTTAAGGGTTGGACTATTCGGAGGAGTGTGCACCCACAGGTGGACGAGTGCAGAGATCACCTTTATTTGATTCGATTTGGTAACCCTCAAAGGTAACGTTAGTTAACCCTCGAATGTAGCATCGGAAACCCAACAATTGCCCGATCGTGGAGGAAGGAAGTGTTTAAACAAGTTTTGGTGATTGATACATATTACATAGTATTGAAGATGAATAAAGACATCCATCCATGAAATCCATCCTTTTCACCCTTTTTAACCCTACCTAACAGTTGATCCAGAGGAAGGCTATTTGCTAAAAAGAAGGGGGGGGATTGGTTCCTGACTCCAAAATGACAATCTCAAATCTCCGTGGATCAAGCAAACTACAGTATATGTATTAAACCAGTAATTCTCAATATTTTTTAGTTTTAGAAACTTATCTAGGCTACTTTTAAAGCTACCGTATTCAATGAACTTGCCATTACCAGTGATCATATCCCCGGCAAATGTCGCTTCTCCAATGTAAACAGCCCTAACTTGTCTTATCTGCCTGCACAGTCAAGCCCCTCCATTTCCTTTATTATTTTATAATTACTATTTAATTATTATATTTGTAATGGGGATTCCAAAACTGCACCTCATATTCCAAATGAAGCCTTATCAGTGTCTTGTAAAGAGGGAGAATAATATTTTTCACTCTTGAATCTATTCCCCTCTTTATGCAAGACAATAGCCGTTGCTACCTGGCATTATTTGCTACAGCTAAGTATGTTATCTACCAGAACCCCCAAATCTTTTTCCATTAGAGATTCACTTAACACAGAGTTATTTATGGTGTACTGTAGATGGCACAAGGATTGTTAAACCTCAAATGCATCACTTCACATTCATCAACATTGAATCTCATCTGCCATTTTGCTGCCCATTTTAATAATCTATCTAGGTCAGCTTGCAGCAATTGCACATAGTTTGAAGTTTCTGTATAGTTTAGTGTCAAAAGCAAACACAGAGACCTTGCCCTCAATGCCCCCTTCTCAGTAATTGTTTCTGTACCATATCCTATTCTGTACCATATCAGCCAGAGTGAATATTCCACATCTATACCCTTCATATTAATACAGTCCCTGCTATAAGGGATTCTCTATAGTGTATACCGATGAAAAAAAAACTGTTTGCACATAAGCCTTTTTGGCATCCTCTACATCATCTCAGCCCCATTATTTAATGGTCCCACATTTTCGTCCTCATCTTTTTACTATTGATATGTATAAAAACATTCTGGTTTTGCTTGCTTTGTTCTACTACTTGTATTTCATTTTCTATTTTAGCTAGTTTAATTGATTTCTTGCACTCCTTATTACAGCTTTTAAACTCCATGTAAGCCTGTTCTGTTCTCTCTGATTTCAAAAATTGAAAATCCTTTTTCTTTTTTTTCAATTTCCCTTTTTACCTGAGCATTAAGCCATGCAGGAGTGTACCTAATTTGTTACACTTGTTCTCTAAAGGGATAAATTTAGAAATGTAATCGTTTAATATCCCTTTAAAAGCGGACCACTTCTGCTCAATATCTTTACCTACTGTAGGAACAAATCCCCCCAGGTTATGAGCAGGAGTGATTTCTTTAAAATTAGCTTTCATAGTTAAAAGTTTTTTTTAATACAGTGGACTTTTGTTTTTTGCAATTTATATTAAATGACCACTATTCCCTAAGCTTACCACTACCTTAATCTCAAAAAGCTTAGGGTTAGCAAATATCACCAGATCCAACAATGCAGTATGTCTAGTAGGAACTTATACCATATGTCACGAATGCCAGTTCGCTGGGCACGTCATCTGACCAATCAATCGCTACTCGCTGCCACCACTTTAAGTTACGGCCTTAAAGACGCCACAAAACCACTCTTGACTCTCACTGACTATGCACATCCCTGTCCTGGCAGTTAAATGGTTAACACTACACCATTCACTCCAGCAACTAACTGGTTAATTAGTATCAGTCTTTCACAAGCAGTCACAGAGTTAATTAGCATTTACACTGCCAAACACTCAATCCACATATAAACTTATCAGAGGCTAACTGAGTTCTTTTAGATTATCAAAGACAAAACTTATTAAATTTTAGATTAACATGTCCAAAAGGTGGACAGTGCTATCATACAAAAATAAAAGAAAATGGTGTTATAATAAAATGACATACAATAGGTACAACAGTTATGTAAAATAAAAAGGATAAAACTATTCACAGACCCTACTCACTAGAAGAAGTCCTGTATCCCTGGGAGGGAAGAAACATCGGGTCCATACACACGTTTTTAGCATGTTCCCCTCAGTATGAACAAAGTTATAGGGGCTACAATGAATTTTAAACTTGATGAACTACGCCCTCCTCATGAGGTGGGAGTGTCTTAGGAAGTCCAGATTTACGACTAGCCAAAAGCATTCATTCCCCCTCATTTAGGCAGATTCCATATAAATGTAGATATGTACATTGTATTTGAATATTGACTACATATTCCTCTCCAGTATTAATTATCAATTCCTCCAATACCAAACATGACCTGTGTGTAATCCATATTTCCCCAGATATTAATAACTTGCCTTGGAAGGGAATAAGGGCTCCATGTTGGTCATATTTATGGGCATACTTTCTCATTCACCAGTATAATATTGGTTTCTGTCTTACATATTCCAATACCGTAAAACATTTATTTTCCTTGTATGGTTGTCCTTAAAATGACCTCTTAGTACCCACCAGACCCCTAGCTGAAGAGAATTCCAGATACACGGTTCGGCCCCACATTGTCTGGAAAAGAAGATCTGATTCCATCCTTCACAAATCATAATATAAACAATAGAACAGGGTGGAATGGTATTTTTATTGGTCCTTTGCAAGAACTAATATCAATAGTTAACCCATTCTTGCCAAGTCACTACACACATTCCTGACACCATATGTGAAAGAATATGCTCATAAAGAAAATTTAAGAACTTGATACCTTTTGAGTTGTTGTTGGCAGTTCCTTTACTTCAGTCTATGTCAGGTAACTGAAATCTCCCACAACCACAGCATGCCCCATATCAGCAGTCTTTACCAACTGCAAATGGAGATTCATTCCCACATCCTCACTGGCATTTGGCAGCTTATAACATACACCAACAATTAATTTACCCACCTTCTTGCTTCCTGTACACAGCTCCACCCATATTGTTTTTCCCTTATCGTTTATAAAATCTTTAAAAGTATCTTTAAAAAGATACTTTTAAAGATTTTATAAACAATTCAGTGGACAACTTGCAGTGCAGCCACCCTACTTAAGGATACATTCCCTACCACACCATAGCGCGGAAGTAACCCAATCTACCCTTATCATTTATACCCCCATCTATCTCATCTTATAAATTTGGCTTCTATTCTTGTTTAACATACATACATACCCCCTCCTTTCTCATTAACTCTGTCATGTCTAAACAAGGAGTATCCTTCAATATTTACTGTCCAGACATGTGAATAATTTAGCCATGTTTCTGCTATACCGATCACACCATATCTTTACTTTAAAGCTATTAGTTCTAGTTTTTCCAGGCATATTTCTTGCATTTTAAACATTTTAGATTATCAATCAATTTATACTTGTGAAGGTTCTCATTCATCCAGGTCATGGTATATCTGTTGTATTCAATTAGATCAACTGGACTTGAAGTTTAGTTCTATGTACCTTTAAGGGCATAGCACCCAGCCACTGGTTCAGATATGTGGATGACACCTGGGTTAAAATCCACCAGAAGGAAGTACAAGCTTTCACAGAACACATTAATGCGGTAGACCAAAACATCAAATTTACAAGGGAAGAGGTACAAAACAACAAACTGGCTTTTTGGACTGCTTGGTAGAAGTTAAGGAAAATGGTAAACTGGAAGTAGAGGTTTACAGAAAACCAACACACACAGATCAGTATTTGACGTTTGACTCCCACCACCCTTTAGATCACAAGCTGAGTGTCATCAGAACCCTGCAACACAGAGCAGAGAACATCCCCACTAGCACGGAGGTGAAGGCTAAAGAAATGAAACATCTCAGAGGAGCCCTTAAAACTTGTGGATATCCAGACTGGGCCTTTGTCAAAAGAAGTAGAAGGAAAGAAAAGAACACGAATACCAACAGTGAAGGGGAAAAGCAAGACAGGAGAAAGAACATGGTCATTCCATATGTAGCAGGGGTCTTCGAGAAATTAAGAAGAATTTTCAAAAAACACTGTATCCCTGTCTGCTTTAAACAGTTTACCCATTTTCCTTAACTTCTACCAAGCACGTCCAAAAGCCAGTTTGTTGTTTTGTACCTCTTCCCTTGTAAATTTGATGTTTTGGTCTACGCATTAATTGTTCTGTGAAAGCTTGTACTTCCTTCGGTGGATTTTAACCCAGGTGTCATCCACATATCTGAACCAGTGGCTGGGTGCTATGCCCTTAAAAGTATTAAGCGCCTGTTTTTCTACATAATTGCCACAGATTTTTGTACAATTCATTCTGAATTGAGAAAGCCAGTCGGATGACTAGTGAAACGTCTTCAAGAACTAACTTCTAGTCCAGTTGATAATTGAATACAACAGATATACCATGACCTGGATGAATGAGAACCTTCACAAAATAAATTGATTGATAATCTAAAATGTTTAAAATGCAAGAAATATGCCTGGAAAAACTAGAACTAATAGCTTTAAAGTAAAGATTTGGTGGTGATCGGTTATAGCAGAACATGGCTAAATTATTCACATGTCTGGACAGTAAATATTGAAGGATACTCCTTGTTTAGACATGACAGAGTTAATGAGAAAGGGGGGGTATGTATGTATGTTAAACAGAATAGAAGCCAAATTTATAAGATGAGATAGATGGGGGTATAAAGATAAGGGTAGATTGGGTTACTTCCGCACTATGGTGTGGTAGGGAATGTATCCTTAAGTAGGGTGGCTGCACTGCAAGTTGCACTGAATTGTTATTAAAATCTTTAAAAGTATCTTTTTAAAGATATTTTTAAAGATTTTATAAACGATAAGGGAAAAACATATGGGTGGAGCTGTGTACAGGAAGCAAGAAGGTGGGTAAATTAATTGTTGGTGTATGTTATAAGCTGCAAAATGCCAGTGAGGGTGGGAATGAATCTCCATTTGCAGTTGGTAAAGACTGCTGATATGGGGCAGCTGTGGTTGTGGGAGATTTCCGTTACCCTGACATAGACTGAAGTAAAGGAACTGCCAACAACAACTAAAAGGTATCAAGTTCTTAAATTTCTTTATGAGCATATTCTTTCACATATGGTGTCAGGAATGTGTGTAGTGACTTGGCAAGAATGGGTTAACTATTGATATTAGTTCTTGCAAAGGACCAATAAAATACCATTCCACCCTGTTCTATTGTTTATATTAGATTTGTGAAGGATGGAATCAGATCTTCTTTTCAGACAATGTGGGCGCGAACCGTGTATCTGGAATTCTCTTCAGCTAGGGGTCTGGTGGGTACAAGAGGTCATTTTAAGGACAACCATACAAGGAAAATAAATGTTTTACGGTATTGGAATATGTAAGACGAAACCAATATTATACTGGTGAATGAGAAAGTATGCCCATAAATATGACCAACAGGAGCCCTTATTCCTTCCAAGGCAAGTTATTAATATCTGGGGAAATATGTTACACACAGGTCATGTTTGGTATTGGAGGAATTGATAATTAATACTGGAGAGGAATATGTAGTCAATATTCAAATACAATGTACATATACATATATGGAATCTGCCTAAATGAGGGGGAATGAATGCTTTTGGCTAGTCGTAAATCTGGACATTCTAGACACTCCCACCTCATGAGGAGGGCGTAGTTCATCAAAGGGTTTAAAATTCATTGTAGCCCCTATAACTTGTTCAACTGAGGGGACATGCTAAAAACGTGTGTATGGACCCGATGTTTCTTCCCTCCCAGGGATACAGGACTTTTCTAGTGAGTAGGGTCTGTGAATAGTTTTATCCTTTTTTATTTACATAACTGTTGTACCTATTGTATGTCATTTTATTATAACACCCATTTTTTTTATTTTGTATTATATGCACTGTCCACTTTTGGAATGTTAAATCTAAAATTTAATAAGTTTTGTCTTTGATAATCTAAAAGAACTCAGTTAGCCTCTGATAAGTTTATATGTGGATTGAGTGTTTGGCAGTGTAAATGCTAATTAACTCTGTGACTGCTTGTGAAAGACTGATACTAATTAACCGTTAGTTGCTGGAGTGAATGGTGTAGTGTAACCATTTAACTGCAGGACAGGGATGTGCATAGTCAGTGAGAGTCAAGAGTGGTTTTGTGGCGTCTTTAAGGCCGTAACTTAAAGTGGTGGCAGCGAGTAGCGATTGATTGGTCAGAGACGTGCCCAGCGAACTGGCATTCGTGACATATGGTATAAGTTCCTACTAGACATACTGCATGTTGGATCTGGTGATATTTGCTAACCCTAAGCTTTTTGAGATTAGGGAGTGGTAAGCTAGGGAATAGTGGTCATTTAATATATTGCAAAAACAAAAGTCCACTGTATTAAAAAACTTTTAACTATGAAAGCTAATTTTAAAGAAATCACTCCTGCTCATAACCTGGG
Organism: Hymenochirus boettgeri; assembly: GCA_019447015.1. NCBI lineage: Eukaryota > Metazoa > Chordata > Amphibia > Anura > Pipidae > Hymenochirus > Hymenochirus boettgeri. The sequence goes on along the minus strand of CM033470.1, from coordinate 258,388,661 downwards.
GGGATTTGTTCCTACAGTAGGTAAAGATATTGAGCAGAAGTGGTCCGCTTTTAAAGGGATATTAAACGTTACATTTCTAAATTTATCCCTTTAGAGAACAAGTGTAACAAATTAGGTACACTCCTGCATGGCTTAATGCTCAGGTAAAAAGGGAAATTGAAAAAAAAAGAAAAAGGATTTTCAATTTTGAAATCAGAGAGAACAGAACAGGCTTACATGGAGTTTAAAAGCTGTAATAAGGAGTGCAAGAAATCAATTAAATAGCTAAAATAGAAAATGAAATACAAGTAGTAGAACAAGCAAGCAAAACCAGAATGTTTTATACATATCAATAGTAAAAAGATGAGGACTGAAAATGTGGGACCATTAAATAATGGGGCTGAGATGATTGTAGAGGATGCCAAAAAGGCTATGTGCTAAACAGTTTTTTTTCAACGGTTACACTATAGAGAATCCTTATAGCAGGGACTGTATTAATATGAAGGGTATAGATGTGGAATATTCACTCTGGCTGATATGGTACAGAATAGGATATGGTACAGAAACAATTACTGAGAAGGGGGCATTGAGGGCAAGGTCTCTGTGTTTGCTTTTGACACCAAACTATACAGAGCTTTGGAAACTTCAAACTATGTGCAATTGCTGCAAGCTGACCTAGATAGATTATTAAAATGGGCAGCAAAATGGCAGATGAGATTCAATGTTGATGAATGTGAAGTGATGCATTTGAGGTTTAACAATCCTTGTGCCATCTACAGTACACCATAAATAACTCTGTGTTAAGTGAATCTCTAATGGAAAAGATTTGGGGTTTGGTAGATAACATACTTAGCTGTAGCAAATAATGCCAGGTAGCAATGGCTAGAGCTAGCAAGATATTGTCTTGTATAAAGAGGGGAATAGATTCATGAGAGAAAAATATTATTCTCCCTCTTTACAAGACACTGATAAGGCTTAATTTGGAATATGAGGTGCAGTTTTGGAATCCCATATAAAATTAATAAATAATTAAATAGTAATTATAAAATAATAAGGAAATGGAGGGGCTTGACTGTGCAGGCAGATAAGACAAGTTAGGGCTGTTTACATTGGAGAAGCGACATTTGCCGGGGATATGATCACTGGTAATGGCAAGTTCATTGAATACGGTAGCTTTAAAAGTAGCCTAGATAAGTTTCTAAAACTAAAAAATATTGAGAATTACTGGTATTAATACATATACTGTAGTTCTGCTTGATCCACGGAGAATTTGAGATTGTCATTTTGGAGTCAGGAACCAATCCCCCCCCTTCTTTTTAGCAAATAGCCTTCCTCTGGATCAACTGTTAGGTAGGGTTAAAAAGGGTGAAAAGGATGGATTTCATGGATGGATGTCTTTATTCATCTTCAATTACTATGTAATATGTATCATCACCAAAACTTGTTTAAACACTTCCTTCCTCCACGATCGGGCAATTGTTGGGTTTCCGATGCTACATTCGAGGGTTAACTAACGTTACCTTTGAGGGTTACCAAATCGAATCAAATAAAGGTGATTCTCTGCACTCGTCCACCTGTGGGTGCACACTCCTCCGAATAGTCCAACCCTTAAGGACATATATCAATAGGAAACAGCAAGATTTTGTGCTGTTACCTAAATCGAAGGCTACATTCGAGGGTTACCGAAATCGAAGGCCCCAATTGAGGGTTACCAAAATTGAAGGCTACATTTGAGGGTTACTGAAATCAATCAATACATTCAAGGGTTACCAAAATCGAAGGCCACATTTGAGGGTTACCCAAAATCGAAGGATATATTTGAGGGTTACCAAAATCGAACAATACATTTGGGTTCGGGTTCAAGTTTCTCACTTATCAGCACCTGATACAATTTTGGGAGTGCTTAGAGCTTTGCTTTAGCAGATTTTTAAACTGAATAGGAGATTTTGATTTGTGACAGGCAGTAAAAAACCCTTGAAATGAAGAAAGTTAGTTTTAAATACATTTGATGTGTTCCCCAGACCATTACCCATGTCCCTGAGCCGTTCACACTTACAACTATTGCTATTATACCTTAAATTTAATCAAAACTTTCAGATTTTTATCTCCCTGGACTTCTATGGGTCCATTTTCAAATTTTCTTTTTTTTTTTTCAAACATCCGAAAATTCGAAAACAGAATGGAAGTCGCCACTCGAACATCTCTAGTTATCAACTTTAGATGTGGCAAAAAGTCCTTAAAAACATGTGCTGCGCGAGTGCATGACATCGTGGCGCACAGACGTGTGCAGAGCGCACTGAGCTACGAGGCACTTACAATTGAGGCTAACAAATCAGGAGCAAGGGGGAAATCTCAGAGGGGGGAGATAACTATTCAACTGAACAGAAACAAGATATCAGCAACTGTCAGCAAAAACTACTACTAAGGTAGGCTGTGGAGGGGCTTAGAGGAAAACAAAATATGGCAAATGTATTTTTAAAGTTGCAGATTACAATTGACCTTAACTTCATTTTACAATTTACTTATCCTTTAAAGGGTATCGCCACTGATTAATTTTTGCAATTCAGTTATATCGAAGAACAGGATGTGAAGGAGCTGTGTCTTACTTCTGTTCTTCAATAAAACCGCAGGAGCCGGGTGAGAAGATTCGGAACCTAATCGCTCGCTCCTCCTGACAAGGTCCCGACGGACCTAGTACACTATGCGCATGCGCAAGTGCGCATGTGCATAGTGTACAAAGTCCATGGGACCTGGCAGAGGACGTGGCAGAGGAGCAAGAGATGGGGGTAAGTGTCCAAATCTTCTCTCCTGGCTCCTGCATTTTTATTGAAGAACGGGAGGCAAGACACATCTCCTTACCACTGTTCTCAATTAAACTAAATGGCAAAAAATGTATTTAAGTGGAGATACCCATAGCTCCTTAACCTCCCTGTCTCAATCAATGCATTAAAGGAATAGTTCACTTTTGCAGTGAACTATTCCTTTAAATTAGGAGGTGCATTATTAATTTTAAGGGGGTGTAATTCTTTTACCATTTTTACCTAGTTCTCTACAGTATAGCAATACAGGGTTATAGATATGAAAAGATGTAACTCGAGTTTAATCCTTTTATTAAATTGATCCAAGACATTACCCCCTCCTAATTTTCTTCTTGTAATGTTGCCTTGCTTGCTCCTTTCGAGACCTTTTAATTTTTCCAATGTATATTTTATTGAATTTTTTACAGGTTAAAAAATATCTTTTAACCTGTAAAAAATGTGATTTTCTTGTATACACCTAGGTCACATAATGGCTTCTATTATTAGATATTATGGTAAAATGTAATGTGCCAAGCATGAGAGACTAAGTAATGGATCTCCAAATTAAATGTGCAGCTGAGGCTGTGCCCTTGCACTGAGTTCCAATGCTGTTATGCTGCCAACTCATCAGGGGCAGTCACAGCTCTCAGGTTCTTAGCTACTCTTTAAAAAAGATGAGGACAACTGAATGTTGAAACTGTCGGATGAGACAATTGTGATCTAACAAATACTGTGTCTGAAAACCCGAACATTAATGTGTTGGCATATTAAAAGATTGTTGCTATTAAATAACTTGCTAGTAATATAACCTGACATAATGACAGATTATACACATTTATTATTAATAGAGAGACATGTGAGAAGTATATATTTTAATTTTGCCCTGGTAATTTGTCAATTTGTGTTGATTAATAGTGAAAGTATATCAAGGCCAAGCAAAACAGATGGTAAATATCAGAGAATGCAATTTAGTCCTTCATATTACTATCTAGTGCATTGCTACCTTGCAGCAATTACTCCTGGTTCTAATTCGCACTCTGCTGTAACTGCAAAGAGTTTGTACGTTTTCTCTGCGGAGTCACAATCATACTGATAGATTGTATATAGGTCAATACAATTGTTTGGGCCAAGCCATGATGTGAATAGATGAATAAAAGGGATATGTTCACTGCTATATAATAATACATTTCACAACCTACTTTAGAAACATTGTATAATACACAAATTTATAATAAACAGTAAAATATATGACTTTCCTGTTTGACAGTAGCAAAACGTGAAATTCTAATTCTAGGTCCCTAATGACAGATCTATGATAGGGAATTAGTCTAGTGATTATCCTACTAACTAGGATAAATGCTTAGGGTTTTCTCTTAGCTGCTAAGGGCTAGATACATAGGGTGGAGTCAATTTTTGCCTCCCAATAATTTTAAGGGATATACAGGTCTTTACCTTCTTTCTCTAACTTATGCGTTTTCCTTTTACATGAGACGTGTATTTTATGATGTGTGTGATTTTATGATAATATTTTAATGCATATCTATTAAATGCTAACAGGGAGATTCAATAAAAGTTCTTATTGTTTAAATTAGTGCTAATTTTGCACAACCAATCAGGTGTTAGCTTTAAAATGTTAAATAAGATTTGCTTGGTTGGGGCAAAATTATCACCATTTTAAACTATAAGAAATTTTATGAATCTTCCGAAGGTTTTATATAAAATAATTCACCTGTGTAACCACAGAAGGTAGTGTGCAAAACTAATTTTGCTATAAGACCTCAAATCATGTCAGCTGCTGATAAAAACTGTCAGCTGTAAAAAAACAATAAACAACTGATTCTAAGCTTATCAAATCTCTATGTAACAGTATTGTGATCAGTTTTCTGAGGCATTTAATAAAATGTCCTTATTTTGCAATATTCCCAATACCGTATATACTCGAGTATAAGCCGACTTGAGTATAAGCCGAGGTACACATTTTTGCCTCCAAAATGGGTAACCCATGATGACTCGAGTATAAGCCGAGGGTAGATAGTTGCCTAATACCATTCCACTGTAGATGTTTGGAAACTACAACTCCCCGCATGCTTTCATTGCTGGGAGTTGTAGTTTCCAAACACTATAGTAGAAAGGTATTGGGTGCTACTGTATGGCCACCTAGAGCCCCCCAGTTCACTTACCGTACCTGGCCAGTCTTCAGTCTTCATCCTCCAGTCTTCAGTCTTCATCTCTTCAGTCTTCAGTCTTCATATTCCAGTTTCATCTGTCGGTCTTCAGTCTTCAGCTCTTCTCCGGCTGCCGCTCGCTCTGTGCAGTTCCCAGTAGTTCTTCGCGGCTGCGCGATGACGTCATCCCGCCGGCGTGCGCGATGCATCATCGCGCACCCGCGAAGAACTACTGGGAACTGCCGGCTTCCTTCTGAATCGCGGCTGCAACTGGAATCAAGGTAAGTTTTCGAATGACTCGAGTATAAGCCGAGTCAAGGTTTTAGGTGTGATTTTTAAACCTAAAAACCTCGGCTTATACTCGAGTATATACGGTAATTAAAAGGATGGCTAGAATTCGGTTAATTGCTACTGTTATGGCTTTGACCAAAAGACATCAGAACTTACACCCTGTCTTGAAAATTTTGTTTTAGCCTTTGTAATTCTTTTTCAAAGGTTAAACTTTTTTTCTACTCTATTTATATGTTAAGCAGAAGGTTAAAGGGCATGTCCACCCCCAAAACTCAAATTTAACCCCATACTGGCCCCACTCTGTAGTGTACAAAAATTCTTACCTTACATCCAGCTCCTTATGGTTGCCATGCTGTGCCCCTCAAAGTCCAGGAAAGTGTAGTGTAGAAGGTCTGTGGGACTCACTGTGCCTGTCTCAGCCTCAACCTCAACAAGGTTGAGGCATTGCAGGAGAGTCCTCCCCCCCCCTCCCTCTCCCCACGTTTTTTTCTCCCTCCCCCTAGTGTAAAACCCCATTATATATTATAATATTGATCCCCCAGCCCAACCGCCGTAACAGATTCATAGAAAGTGTCCCGATAGTTACTTACCTTCCCTCTACTCTTGGCGTTCTGAGCAGCCATCAGCCGCGTCCTGATTGGCTGCCTCTCAGGAAGCAAAGGGCTGGAGACTGCCGCGGAGGATAGAGGGAAGGTAAGTACATATCGGGGCACTTTCTAAAAATTTTATTACGGCAGTTGGGGCTGGGGGATCAATATGTATAATATAAAAACGTTTAAAAAAGGGTGTACATGCCCTTTAAGGTTTTTGCCACTGATATTTCTGTTGATCACACCAAAAGCAAGCTCAGGTTTCACACAATATACTGTACATTGGTGGAATGTGCTTTAAACAAAATAAATGGACACTGTGCTACATCCCTAACTGGATTCTAATTTGTAGCTTAAATTATGTTACTGATAAAGTAACAATAAAGTAAACTATCTGGGATAAACACTTATTCACAACAGAATCACATAATGAATGCAAAGGAAATTAAAGCCTTGGAGACTGATATAAGTGAGTGATTGGCAATTAGCTGCTTAACACATTGCACTAACATAAAAACTGCAGTTTACCGCTGAACGCATATAAAAAAATGAGTAGAAATAGGAAAAAGTAATAATAGAGACAATAAGAGAGCCACTGACATAGACATCATTTCTAGGAAGTTCTTACAATGGAAAAGGAAGATAGGAAAGACTTTTAGTACAGACTTTGTACAGTACAAGCACCAGGCAGTACATCATGGCATCTTAGATGATCTTCAGATCAGATCATTACCATCTAGTGGTGTATGATGTACTACTTAATACAGACATTTCTTTCTTTCTCTGTGTTTGGTTGGCAGTAGAATTCTACACTTTACATGAGCAGCACATCTTTTTCTTTTGTCACACTATCTTGTTTAGTATAGTTGATTATTTTTATGAGTAATCAAAAACAAGTGATTAAAAGTATTACATGATGTGTTAATTACCTGTAATAATGCCCCCCTGAATCTGCAATAACAGTTTCTGTAAATTCACATCATGTGTTGGCTGCACCAGAACCACAACCCATCCCATTATATTAGTGCCTCTATGTTGCAGTTTCAGGGAAGCACATAGCAACGTGCAGGGCAATTGTCTAATTAAATGTACATAATACAGCTATAGGCTATTGCACAAGTCTAGAAAGTCCACTCTATTTGGGACCAATATGTTATAATGTCTCTTCTCCGTACACTTCCCCTATCGGTGACTGGATCCACAGATGTCCTAAGAATAAGACACCAAATGTAAAGCAAAGAGAAGACTTTAACAGTAATGAAATGCAAATACCAGTTGATTTGAAGTGTCTGCTAATGTTTGCTATTTATAATAATTATGCTAAAAGCTATTATCGCTCCACATACTCTTCATATGTAAGGGGCAATGTTATACCATCCAGTATTCTTAAAGAGAAATTGCCTTGGCTTTTGTTAATGTAAGGGTAGAAAAGGGAAAAAAAAGAGCAAAAATGTAATGTCTAGTTATCTTATTGGAAAAATATTAAAACAAAGGCAAATGAGGAAGTCCCTGACTGAATGAAGCTTAATTTTTTTTATCCTAGTGTGAAATCTTTTCTTCCCTGAATACCTACTGTACATTGTAAGGATCTTCTCTAGTAAGTTACGGTACATTTACATAACTGGAATAAGCAGATTCTATAATTAAAATGGTTTCCATGTTGTTGCCGATACAATTTTCAACCCATGTAGTCTTCAAAGAGCCTTGTGAGTATGTGCACCAATTAGCCACACACCCTGACCCCTCAAGTCCCTAATAAGACTTTGAAAGCTGATTGTTAACCTGCAGTTTATTTTCCAGCCAGCTTGCATTGTGGACAGCCAAGCAGGAACATATAAAATAGTCATCTGATAATAATGCCCTTTAATAAACAAAATTCCATTCTGTTCTAGCATGAAATAAAGTCCTTGTGCGTATTGCGGTGGCTCAGCAGTCTAAGGTATTCTTAGGAAATAAACTGCAAATATTACTTTACTTAATTTGTATTAAATGTTGGGGGGGGGCAGTAATTGTTTTTAAAACATTTAAATCTTAATAATGTGTTTTTAACATTGTTAACACGCTGTTATATGCTGTTATATGATCTTGGGTGGCCAGGACTTCCACAAAAACTGACCCCTAGTACCCACAGCTAATTACATAATCAAAATAACAGCCACAGCAAATGGAGAGGCGAGACACAGTGGTTGTATCTTTTTAAATGTGCTCTGGACATGAATCCAAGTCTTATACATTAGAGATCTGTAGAGCTTTCTGTAAAATAAGTGTATTGTTACACCCTTCTATTTACAAAAACAGTTTTCACCAACCAGTTCATGCAAAAAATCAAAATTCTCACAATACAAAATAAACCCTTATTAATATTTTTTTGTTCCAATTTAAAAGAAATTGTTGTTTTCTTTACTGCTTCAATATTCACAGATTTTCTTGTTCATCTAAATGCATCTAAAAAAGGAAACAACAATTATTTTGTCCCCGTCAGTTTACTGTGTATGTGCTAAAATGTTCAAATCATTTCTGCAGGTACAGATAAAGATCTATATTGGTCTCTATACAGACTACAAATTCTCTGAAGCTTTCATTGTGTGAACTAAATAATATTTCCCAAAGGAGAATTTGGTTCCAGTATTTGAAGGTTTTTTCTGTTATTGCAGTTTACCCTGGTGGGTCACAGGGAAGGATGGTGCAGTTTGGGGAATCTGATGCACAGTTTTTTTAATCTTTTCATGGACCAACAGAAAAAGTGGTAGTGTTGGTCTAATAATTGATCAATTATTCACCAATGACCAATGAATTCATGCATTGCATTTCAAAAATGTAAAAAAGACAAAAAACAAGAACATTTTTGCAAATTTTAAAAATTACAAATTTACAGATCAACCATCAGTCAAATTCATTTAGGAGAACCAGGCTAATAGCTACCTCACCCGTGTATTGACACCTTTGATAATGCAAATCATTAGCACAAATGTTTGCATAGCAAGTTTTTATTTTTGTGCCCTCAATGGTAAACATTGTAATAGCACATTCACCACCTGCTAATATCTCTCCTGTTGAATTGTTAGATGTATCATTTCCATTAGCATTGGTGGCCTGAAAAACTCCTGAGAGTCAGCTTTAATTTCTCTTAATGTCTGGGCACATAAGACTTCCAGGGTTATTCAATATAAGTTCTTATTGTTTAAAATGGTGTAATTTTGTCCCAACCAATCAGATGTTAGCTTTCAAATGTTAAACAAGATCTAATTGGTTGGGGCAAACGATAAGAAATTTTATTGAATCTCCTTGTTCATCTTTTACCTAAATTGGGTTTCAATAATACTTCTTAGTAGAGACAAATCTCTTTGTGTTCTTTTAAGTTCCCCACCTTCCTTCTTTCTTGTGCACTTTATATTTGTAGTTTGTCCATCTCCCATATAATACATACAGCTATACGTGAACTGAGGGTTATATTGGAAGTGGAATAATTTCTTTTAAAAAAACCGAACTACATAATTCAGTGACATTCTATAAACTTCTATTCTACTGCAGCTCCCATTAGAGAACTTGAATGCTACAAAAAAAGTGTCGCATAGAAATAAAATTGGACCTTCCTCCAGGTTTGTGATCCTTACCATTACTACTGTTAGATCTAAGTAGGGATGGCCGGTTCCAGATCCGAACCGGATCCGCCGCGGACTTATCCCGTTTGCGAACGGCGGATTTTTCTGGATTTTCCGCCTTCCAAACTTCCGAACCGCGGATTCTCGTATTTTCGAAAATTTTAAAAATTACGAGGATTTCTCGTATTTTCGAGAATTTTTTTTATTTTAATGGGTCCGTCGCGGATTTTCGAATTTCCCAAAAATTCGGGATCCTCGAGCGGACCGGATTTTGCGAAGTTCGGACAAATCTACTTATAAGCTGCTCCATTGAATTTAATGAGACTATGATATTGGACATGCTATACCTATGCAATTTAATGGAACAGCTTAACAGTAACAACAGAACGGATTGGGACCCAGAAGTAGAATGTTATTCTAAAGTCTTTGTGTATGGGGCAGTTTAAAAACATTAGTACTTTCAGTTGTTAGGTGGGGGAGGGTTGTAGAAGAAGCTGAGGTGTCAATGGGAGGTGCAGTAAAGTGGGATAATTAATTTACATACTACTTATATACTATTATGAATTATTATAAGACATAATGTGCTACTGAAGGTATAATATAAGGAATTCACATCAACTAATGCCCTAATTAAAAAATAATTCTGCCTATGGCCTTGGCCTTATATATGGTTTTGGAACTCTGTGACGTTATATCCTTAAATACATAAGGCACTAGTTTTTGAATGGAGGTGTGTGGAATATGTAGCTAACTTACTTTTCATAAACTTGTGTTCCACTGCACCTCCCTTATGAAAATAACGTCCCCTCCTCTGCCTTTAACTTGTGCTTTTATATAGTCAGGGAACAACTCAGATACTTATAACCTTATATACACTGTAAGGGGCATGTTTTATAATTACACTTTACTCCTTGTCTCTCTATTTTAATTATCCCACTATAAATCGATTATATAGCCTTAACAAAGTAATACTGGCTTAAAACAACATATATCTAGAATGTTCTTTTATCATGGTAGGAAGCCTTAATGTAGTAAGTCTCATAAAACAGATTTGTTCCTCCAGGGAAACAAGTTTTGAATAAACTCTGCTTCCTTTGCAATTTCTAATGAGTGTTTATATCTTGTGGATTTTCATGCTTGGATGGCAGCACAGAAAGTGAGCACCCATGTAGGTCAGATTCTTAATGACTCATTCTAGTTTATTCAGCTTTATGTGCTCAAGGGGAAAATATAATACCTTTATCATGAAAACTAACTGTTAACTGTTAAAAGTTTAATCATGTGTCAATAATAGGCTGATATTATCCAAAATGACCTTAATTCCATGATCTTTTTATGGTTTGTTTGTAAATTAAAAATACAATTAGAAACCCTGTGCCAGTTATAATTATAATAAGGATGAGTTTAAAGTACATTGATGGAAAAATAATTTAGCTTTTGATAAAAAAATAATTTGAATTTATTAGAGGGTAGTCCACCTTAAAATTAAAGATTTGCTGTAGTGTAGCTTCCCCCCTCCAACCCTAACCGCATGGTGTGTTTCTTTTTAAAAAATCTCCAGAAACTTACTTAGCAGACCGAGTTCCCTCGCGCTCCAACCTCCAACGCAGCTTCTGGATTGCATTGGAGGATTGGCCGCAGCCAGATCTGTGGAGTCAGCCAATCACAGACGTGGTTGCCGGCTATTGATTTAGTTAAAAAATACACCATGCGGTTAGGGCTGGGAACGGGGGAAACTACACTACAGCAAAAGGATTTAAGTTTAAACCAAATGTGCAGCGCAATGGATCGGAATGGAGGGAAAGAGGGGAGGATTGGCTCCACAGCGCATGCCTCCAGGAGGACAGATAAGGGGCAGAACCTTTTACACACAGGAAACTACTCTTCAGTTTCCTGGACGTTGACTAGACTGCAGGAGAACCACAAAGAGCAGAGGAGAAAGGTAAGGATTTAAGGAGTTAAATTTCAGTTTTGGGGTGGACTGCCCTTTAATGTTACACAAACTTCTTTGTTTATTGATATATTTTTTTTAATGATAAAATTATATTTTATATAAAATTGCCAGCCAAAATCTATTCAAACCAAATTCAAGACTGATTTCCAATATTTTTGAAACAGATATTCACCTTATTGACACTGAATTTACAAGTTTTTGACAATTAATTGTATTATTTAGTTTACAGGATATTCATGGGGAATTTGATACTGTGTGTAGTGATCCACTACTAACCCAAACCAAGTGAGACATTTCTCCCCATTCTTACTGTTCTAATCCAAACAACTAGTGATTGACTTTAATGAGTTAGTGGTCTCAATAGACTTTTTCTTTTGTTACTTGAATAATACTGTAGTTTAAGTCATATACTGTTATTGCACAAGTTTCTTTATCTGTTTTGTGATTTTTTTTTTTGTATATTTCTTTTGTCTGTAAGTGCATTTGATGGTGGCTTATTGGGCAGAAATTAAATTAGGATGAGAAAAATTCTACAATATAATCTATGGTCTATGAATATGGCCCACTAGCAGGGAGAATGTACTATAGACTATAGACTGCGCATTTACTTAAAGGGACATTCCTGTCTCCAAAATGTTTTTCAAAGAAATCTTTAAATAACTATAAATAAATTAATGGAATGTACCCTGGAACAGTTTATTGTAAAACTACCACTTAAAATTTGCAATTTCTATGTTGTAAAGTCTAATGCCTGGCACACATAGATCCATTTTTTGGCAGAAGTTCAGGGTTCAAACGGAAATTTATGAAGTTTTCATAAAATTGCGTACAAGACGGATTGCTTCGCATCTATCATAGCAGCTAATATGTTTTTTAATGGGGAGGAGTCTATATTAAAACCTCTAGATCCAAATTCTTTTTTTTTTTTTTATTAAATGTATTTTATTAATTCCGCAAGAGGTTAAGCATCAAATGCTATGACAAACTATCTTGAATTGATACATGCCAGTAATAATGTCATAGTATAGGTGGGAAATCCAGAACAGTAATCAGCAGGGGATCATTACTCAAATAGTTTTCATTAAACACAACAGATAAATCGAAGACAACAACAAAATAAACAATCGGTGATTCTAACTGCTTCAAAAAAAAAACTGGGAGGCAAATTATTTCCAAATTAGGGTATCTGTTCAATTTAATTTTCATGTGGAAGTGGATAGTGCCATTGTTTAAAAATTGTATTGTATTGCCCAATGGATTATATTACCCAATTAACACAAAAGGACCAATTAAAATATTGATTACACTGTCTAAGGTTCTAAATAAAATTGCCTAGTTGACACCTCGTAAACAAGGAAACAAATTGTCTGAGTGTAGTTCCTGGGAGTTTACTTTATAGAGTAGGGGTTCCTATTACAACACTGGAGAGTGTAGATTGCTTTCAATAATTTTTCTTGAAAATGTTTTTTGAAATTCACCTGGAATAAGGTTTAAAGAGTTTGTCCCAACTTTTACATGCGGATGGGAAGACAAAATGTGCTAAAAGTCAAGTGTAAAGTCCATTATCAATCAACTCATTAACTATAAGGGAAGATTTTCTTTAGATGACTGGTTGAAAATTTCAGCCTGATTACATACAAGTGCTGCCTGTCTAACACGAACTCATTAATAATATAAAACAATATATGAATACTGTAATTTAAAATTCTAATGAATCCCACAGGACAAAATCAATTTCCATACAGAACAGTCTGTGACATACAAAGTGTCAGACAGAGACGACTACTGCCAATAAACTTTGGCCCTCATTAAACATTGTAGGCCAGATGGAGCGCATAGTAAAAAAAAACAGTGTGGCATAAAAAACAAAACAATACCAATGGTATAGTACTTAACACTTTGCTAACAGAAGGGCTTAGAACATAATTTGGCACCAAATCCAAACACTAACATTAATCCTGTTTTTAAAGTAAATTTTTTCATGTATGGTTTTAAAAAAAAAATGGAACTATTTATCCACGTTTACTTTATTAGCTTTCCTAAACAACACATCAAAGTTCACATTTATTGTGAATGTGAGCTGAATCCACCAAACACCCCCCATGACATATTATGCTAGAACAAAAATAGTTAGCACTTAAATGGTCATTTTAACGCCAGACTAAATGGACCCCCTGAAACCCTAAGAACAAAATCTTCTTCTGCTTCACACCCAGCTGGTCTGAAGGGTAGAATGTCCCATTAAAAGATGATATGCTTGCAGATGCAAATTTCTTTGGTACCACAGTTCTCCAGCTGGATGCATTTTTTTGCTGTTCCAGCAACACAAGTCTAAGGTGAGTGCCAGGTCAATATTGGAATGAAGTTCAAACAAACTTAGAGGTTGATGATAGAAAAAGCTCCCTTTAAAATCTTCTACATCATTTGTTCATTTTTTAAAGCAGCTATAAACACATTTTGTGGTTTAAAGTGTATCTTTACTCTTACATACACACACTTTGCATACAGCAATATCCCACTACTCCAAAACTTTTTTCAAATTTTAAATCTGAGCTGTAGAGTCTGAGAAATCATTGTTTGAAATCACAGCATTTACAGGGAAAGACCGTCACACCAGAAATTATAAATGTTCCCCATCCCTGATCTCTTACTAGGATCTTAGCTGCCTGCCAGAAACACTTTCTGAAACATTTAAGAGAATCAGCAGAGAAAAGAAGGCAGGGAGGAAGGAGGGGGATATGTGTAGAAGAGCAGTGTCATGGTGAGGCTGTGCAAGCTTATAAGTGTCACAGACCCTACAAGAAGCAGGGAGTAAGGGTGGGGGCAGTTAGGAACTCATTAACTTTAATAATTTATTGACAAAGCAAGCACAGATAAATATGTAGTGACCACCATTTCACTTCTCTCAAATTGTAGTTGTTTGATTGAGTACTGTGACCCTTTAAAACTGCCTTTTCCTTTGTTGCATTTTGCCATGTTCACCTTCTTTCTACATGCTAAGGACTAACTAAGCTATAGAGATGGCCAAACTTCCTTAGAAAATGAACCCATTAAAGTACACACCAAATATTGTTTAAACACTAATTTTCCTCACGATTGGGCAATTTTCGGGTTTACAGCTACATTCGAGGATTTATGGCCAAATTGAGGGGTATAGAACTACTTCAAGGGTTACCAAACGATACATTCAAGGTTTACCAGAATTAAAGGATACATTTGAGGGTTATTGTTTTGAGAATTCTATAATTATAGAAAGTCCGCGAGTTCGAAAAACCTGAACTAGTTTGTAGTCGGGAGTTTGAGTTCATCTGAACCAGGGCGGTTTTTAGCCTATCGTGATCCTAGCGTGATCAGAACGCAATCCCACCACGCTTAAAGTGCAGTAGTGTGGCTTTAACATTGGCATTAACATTTTTAGTGCAGCACTTCCCCAGAGTATTGCATTTACCCTTCAGTGCCAGCCACATTCCTACTAGTAATTTCAGTGCCAGATGACCCAGAGTATTTCCATTAAACCCTTAGTGCTAGCATTTTACTAGAGTACTACTTGTAATCCTTTCAGCTGCCAGAATTTACATGATATACAGTATGTACCTGCTCTCCATGTCTCCTCCATTGAATTGTTCACTCCTCACCTACTCTAAGTTCTAATTGGAGAGTTGGATGGAAGGAAGAAAGAGGCAGGGATGGGGATCTCATGGCTGCTAGTCACAGGGGCCACTGTTATAAAGTCCTTCCTTCACCTTCAGTTTATTTGTAACATTGTATCCAAGTAGAGGGAGCTGCGTTCAGGCTCTGTACAGATACAATGTTACAAATTACAGCAGAACAAGGAGAGCAGTTCTGAAACTGAAAGTAAAATCGACAGGGAGATGGCAGGGAGAACACTGGGTGCTGGTTTTATATAGGCACCCTAGCAATTTGCCTAGGTGGCTTATGCCTAAAAACGGCCCTGGACTGAACTATTAAAATTTGTGTGAACTCGGGTTCGGGTTCAGTCCATCCTACTAATTCACACATGAAAGACTATCAAACAAATGCTTGGGCTTTTTATACTCCCCTCTTATCTCACAGTGGGTAACAAATCTTGCACAGCTGTATACTTATATGCTAAATTTTTATAACTTCATAAGAATGTGTTTCCATTTCTTTAACCTAAAGACTTTTGCAAACACACTGCAGTCATTTTTGCAACTTGGAAAGAGTGTGGTATGTGCGTCCCTTTATGTCCTTTTATGGAGGGTTTATGCCCCATTTGGGATGCATTGATTTTCACGCTAAATAGTAGCACAAGTTTATTGCATTGGTTGCTCTGTGCTATTTCAAAAATCCTTGTGAAATGCCACAGGCAAGCAAAATGTGGATAAAACACTTGCTAACCCTGTAGTCCACCTTTAGGTTTTTTCGTGTGAAATTCAACCAAATTTCAATCAATTCTTTCAGTGGAACAAGTCCAGGAGTTTCGTCCATCTATTTAAATATGCTCCATATAGAGACCAAGAGCAGTGGGAGATAGAGTAGTAGTACTGTCGTGGAGGGCGTGAGTGTGCTGCTGCAGTTGCTGACTTAATGCTTGGCTGCCATTTGCTGGCTGACCTACCAATTTGAATCAAAAGCTTGAAACTTCTCCTCCTCTCTCCCTGTCAGGAGCCCTGCCAGATTTCTCAACTGATCTGCCAAATCCAATATTGACATGGGCTGCTTTGAACTTTCAGGTAAGCACCTGCCTTGTGAAGCTATGAGCATAGCTCGGACCTCTACATAGTAAAGCAGGTGGCGGCAAGCAGGGACAGCAGCTGATTGTGTTCTGGACTGAGCCTAGGTAGCAGCAGGCAGCAACTACAGCAACATGGGCGCCTAACTGAGATGTTTCATCCCTAAGACAGGGCTTTTTCAGGGTCTCGTGAGAGCTTGTTAGTCCTTCTTTAAATAGCTGTCTCACATTGGCAAAACTGGCATTGGAACAATTATACATAATGCAATGTACATCACTAGTTACTCATTAGAACATTTTACTTATTACTTCTACCCATGGCTCCCTGCATTTCTTCCAGTTATTAAAAATATCTACTCATACCATATCTTCAGAGATCCATCTCATTTTTCGAAAAAAACAGTATTAGATGTCATCATTCATTTCCACCGGGCTCGAGTTCTTAAATTAAAAATACATCTACCTTCCAATTGCAGCAGTCTTTGTGCACATTTCCACCTCTGTCCTCCATGTTTTACAGCATGTGCTTAGCTAGGGCCCTAGATCCAATTTCATTCCTGGCTGTCCTATATGCTCTCCGTTTGTTGTGAGCCAACATACATATCCCCACATTCACCTTTTAGAAGCTAAATGTGCCGTTTGCAAGAAATGTGGCCTTTTACCCACTACCTTTTATTGTGGTTTATCTATGTTGTATTTATTTGTCACCCAAGAGACTGGGTGACACGGGGGTGCCGCGTAGTATATTGAACAGTAGAGCTATGTATTGGTTTTAGATGTCGTTGTGATTTATTGTGTTTATTGTGTGTATTTACTGTATAAGTTAAGGTGCAATAAGTTGTTTGATTATAATTATAGGTATTCAAGGCTTAGTGCTGTTTTAAGGGATTCTGTTACTGGGGTGTTTGTTTATGGTTTAGTCTATATCCCTGATAGCACCTCTCTACTGTGTATTGCCATGCCATATTAAGTGTGGTGCATATAGAATTTTAATTATTAAGTTGATATACTGTATTTACATGAAATTAAAAGCAAAGTGAAATTAAAAGCAAAGTTTAAAAATTTATATTCCAGGAAATGCTAATATGTTCTTGCTATGGTTCACATGAAGCCAAATATGTGTCAAAATGTTTTTTTATTGGATTACCTTCAGATATTTATAGTTATAATGGTTCTCTAACAGGAAACCATTTGTGGGCAGATTTTCCACTAGTTATTTAAGTGCAAGGGCTCAATAGGTAAATATAATATGCATGAAAGAAGCTAATGCTGACAGGTTTGTAAGAAATATCAATAAAGTTACCATCGGATATTGTTTATTATTATTAAATTAAGGTTTTCCCCTCCCTTTGGTGAGATATGCATTCTACATCTGTATTCAAATAATCATGAGCGGTCTTCACTAATGCCTAAATATAATGTACGGTTTATTTTCATGTTAAAGGCCGAATAATTGTACAATTATAGAACACATTTACAGTTTGCATTAGTAACGAAACAATTCAGAATATGTAAATGGAATCCCGTGGTCACGCAAGAATAAAAACATTGGGTATCTAAAAGTAGAACTGGGTGGGAAGTTTATAGCTTAAATTTTAATATTATATTTAAGATTAGTTATTTCCTGGAACCCAGAGTTGAGATTTTTTACATTTTATTAAGATTTTATGAAACAGGAATATTTCACTTATAGGGTTCATCACTTTATGGATATTTTACACAATGTATCTTATTGTTTTTTGATGATCTAATAGTTTGATTATCCTTCCTTTATATAAAATTATTTCCATTTGTGGAGATTGCATGAGTTTTTGACTGTACTATGTAGGTGGGGTAGGCTAAAATAATATATACATGGTACAGTATATTGTAGTAAAGGTAAACATTAATTGTTATTAATATGTACAAAATAAAGATATAAGTGTGTAACAGTGTGTAACTGGATATGAAATAAAAAATAAAAAAGTACTACATACAGAATCTCCCACGATTGAATGGACTGGTCAAAATGGGAGCTATAGACAACACCTCTCAAATGTATTAATTCGCATGGAAGTGTGCTGTCATTTCCTTATTGTCCTTATTATCCAATAGGTGTGCTTCTTGTAGCTGCTGTAGCACTACATCACATCCTGACGCAATGCATGCTTTACAGTAACATCCTTTAGCTTTGACATGTGGTAGAGACTTACTGAGCATGTGCGAGTTAATTGCAATCAAAAAGAAAGTTAGCTTTCCCAGTAAGTGTAGATGATATCTATGTATTGCATTGTGGGAGAGAACTTCACATCCTGATGCAATGTGTAGTGGGAGTGGGTGGGCGTGGCCAAACAACACTGCTTTACTAAAACTTCCCCTGAAGGTTGGTAAGGGTCTATGTTATTAGTTTTTTGTTTAGTGAACACTCTCTCTGTGTGTGTCTCTCTTCTCTCTCTCTCTCTCTGTGTTGTCTCTCTCTCTCTGTCTGTCTCTCTGTGCTGTCTGTCTCTCTCTGTCTCTCTGTCTGTCTGTCTCTCACTGTGTGTCTCTGTCTGTCTGTCTCTCTCTGTGTGTCTCTCTCTGTCTGTCTCTCTCTCTGTATGTCTCTCTCTCTCTGTCTGTCTCTCTGTCTGTCTGTCTGTCTCTCTCTGTCTCTCTCTCTCTGTCTGTCTGTCTCTCTGTCTGTCTGTCTCTCTCTGTCTGTCTCTCTCCCCTCTGTTCTCTGTCTCTCTCTCTCTGTCTCCTTCTCTCTGTCTGTCTCTTCTCTTCTTCTTTCTCTCTCGTCGTCTCTTCTCTCTCTTTCTCCCTTATTCTGTTAGCAGCAGTGCTCACAATGATCAGCTTCAGGTTAGATACTATCATTATAAAGTGTCACATTACTGTAATAGTGGCCGACTGTATTCCGCAGCCAATAGGAAGACCCCATATTAAACAAGCCCAGGTTCCTCCTTACTGCCGCAGTGTGTAAACTACAGCATCAACAAAGCCCTTCCACACTGGTCGGAATCCAGGTAAAAGCCAATAATGTTCCGTTTAAACTGGGAGAGAAAGGCATTGCCTATAGAAATGGTGGGCGATCCCTGCTGTTGCTAGGTATTGAGACGCTGCCTGTTCCTGCTTGAGAGCCCTGGGGATTAGCTGGAGGAAGGAGGTAATGTGTGTACAGTATTGTATGTATACAACTTGACAGCACCGGTCTTGTTGTTCTCTCTCTCCTGGAAGACGGAACTACCGGGAATGGCTCCAAGTGCCGCGGGAAGCCCCGCGGAGCCTCCCAACACTCACGGCGGGGCCTGAGCCTGGTTTTCAGCCGCAAACTACCCTGGAAGACGGAACTACCAGAAAGGCTCCAAGTGCCGCGGGAAGTTATCATTAGGAAAAAACGTTATACATAATAATTACACTACAAAAATAACAGCATTATACTTAAAATGTCATTCTTAGATAGAAGACTAATCCAATGGAGGGCCTTTGTAATGGCGGGTAGCTTACACATATATTTTAATCAATATATGTAACTAACACTCCGCAGATAAACTAAATAAAATTAACACTGTGCACAATGGGCACACTTTGCTAGTACTTATATATAGTTATATATATATATATATATATTGTATTTATATATATATATATATATAATGTACTGTATCACAATATATGTTTAAATTTATGTATCTAATTATTTGTTATTTTTTAGAATATCGCACATGAATATTGCACTTTATCATTATGGCACTTTATGTATCTTTTTATCTTGAGTGGGTGTGTCCACTGACATTTGAGTATTTAAAGGTATAAGAGTATCCAGTTTACGCACCAGTTTATGTTGATGGTTCAATAAAAATTTGTTCACTTCTACAAGGTGTGCGATCCCAAAATTTTGGCTGACGCTACTCGATATTATACCCTTTAGGGGGTAGGGTTGGAAGAATCTGCACTCCCTGTTCGTGGATGGGTGGAGGACCCTATGCTTTGAGTCTGGGAAGTTTATAGCCGATCAGAAGTTTATAGTCTATCAGAATTTAAGTCTATTAGAATTTTATAGTCGAACAGAATTTAAAGTCTATCAGAAGTTTATAGTCTCTCAGAAGTTTTAGCCTATGAGAAGTTTTTGCAGCAATCCTGGGTAATTGCCTGACTTATTGTCTTAAAGCTAAGCTTAGACATTTGTTCTAATTTAAGCCTTAACTATTAAATATACTTTACAAACAGGTATTTGGGGTGTAACACTTTTAAACAATTTATTTTAACTTAAATGGACACTGTCTATCACTAAAACAACTTCTTCCTTCATACCATTGAAAATCTGACGAAGGGTTACTAAATGAAAACATGTATTCCTATTGAACCTAGTGAAATGTGTTTGTTGTCTCTCTCTTTCTCGTCATCTTCTCTGGAGTCTAGCAAAGTTGCATTGCCATGGAAGTATTATATAAACTACTACACCACGAAAATTCCATAAAAAATCTCATGTGATGCTTTTATGGAAATAGATTTAAAAAAAAAAAATACAAAATCACCAGAGAAACAAGCCTCCCTAGTGCTGAATGTGCCAAAGTAAAAAGATCAAGAGAACACAGAAGAAAATAATAGAGAATAATACAGAATACAATATATCCTTAAGCCCCAGAGTATTGAATTTGGCTCGAAAGGTGCATTTTGGAAGGGAATGTGTATGTCTGTGTGCTGCAGGTTTTAAAGCTCAGTAATAATCTTATATGGCAATGAAAGAGCCATAGTAAAGAGAGCATTCCAATTGCGTAGATGCACCAATAAATATTTGTTTATGAAGACCCCGAGTGCTCTAATCTTTGGAGGATATATTATATATATATATATATAATATATTATATATATATATATAACAGGTGTCCGTAATTAGCGGGCACTCCTGAGCGTGAACTGCCTGGGTGCTCAATCCAAGGATATGCAACAACTCTAGAAACGGAGCACTCGCAGGGCTTCACAAACATATAAAAGTTATTTCCAACTAGAGGTTGACATGTCTCCGCCCGTCAACGGGCCGTCTTCAGAACATCAGAATACTGTGTAACATGGAACTAATACAGAAATCCTCCAATCCGTGTGATGAATAGGCATGTCTCGTTGATGCAGTGTAAACGCCAATAAAACAAGAGAGTTTTAGGGCGTGTGGTTCAGAGAGAGAATCTCTACAGTGAAACACACAGCGACTAGAAGTATCGGAGCAGAGATGATACAAACACCTCAGAGTGAAGGGGTGTGTCTTAACCATATGTGCATTAAAACCCCCAAGACATATAACACTTCAGAGACAGATCCTCATAGATTAAAGTGTATCGTGCATAAAGTGACCAGTGCAGTTCTACTAGAAAACTAAAAAAACTTTTTAAAACCACAATAGAATAAATAACTTACAAGGAATACTACTGAGAGCTTAAGTTACAAAAAACTATTAAAATGCTATAATATTAATTAAATATCGGGCTTGTTGGCGACCCACACAGTGAAATAAGAAAAGGCTGGTCAGGCAGGGAAAATGGTACTAAGGACATGCATGGTGCAAACAACATCCACGATAGGGTCAAAATGCTACTTAATGGGTGCCACAAGGAAATATGCTCCAGAATGCCCAATATTTTAATGTTATAGCGTAAAATGTCAGCTAGCTGTTGGCCATTCAGTGAGTTAAAAAAGGAATCTAATCCAGTTGAGATATCAACACATCATACTCGGGCCTACAAGCCCCTTCTTAAGGAAGTAGAGGTTTACAGAAAACCAACACACACAGATCAGTATTTGACGTTTGACTCCCACCACCCTTTAGATCACAAGCTGAGTGTCATCAGAACCCTGCAACACAGAGCAGAGAACATCCCCACTAGCACGGAGGTGAAGGCTAAAGAAATGAAACATCTCAGAGGATCCCTTAAAACTTGTGGATATCCAGACTGGGCCTTTGTCAAAAGAAGTAGAAGGAAAGAAAAGAACACGAATACCAACAGTGAAGGGGAAAAGCAAGACAGGAGAAAGAACATGGTCATTCCATATGTAGCAGGGGTCTTCGAGAAATTAAGAAGAATTTTCAAAAAACACTGTATCCCTGTCTGCTTTAAACTGAACAACACACTGAGGCAGCAATTGGTACATCTGAAAGACCCAATACCGGAACACAAGAAAAGCGACATCATATACGCAGTGCAGTGCAGTGAAGAATGCTCTGATTTGTATGTGGGGGAGACCAAACAGCAACTGCATCAACGTATGGCCCAGCACAGAAGAGCCAATTCCTCGGGCCAGGACTCAGCCGTGTACCTGCATCTTAAGGATAAAGGACATACCTTTGAAGATTGTAATGTTAACATATTGGCAAAAGAATGTGACTGGTTCAAGAGAGGTGTTAAGGAGGCCATTTATGTGGAAATAAAGAAACCAAGCCTAAATAGAGGTGGGGGGGTTCGACACCAACTGTCTGCCATGTACAATGCTGTTTTGACACTTTACTCTGGGCATTCCTATAACACCTCTTAGCCACTATCCAATCACGCCCTTAACACCTGGCTGTGATATGCTAATTGGGATTTTCCAGGGTACATAATTGCCACACATTCTTGTACAAGTCATTCTGAATTGAGAAAGCCAGTCAGATGACTAGTGAAACGTCTCCAAGAAACTAAACTAAGTCCAGTTGATCTAATTGAATACAACAGATATCAATCAATTTACTTCCATACTTGGTCATACATGCCTCCTTATCCTCTATGCTCCCCACTCGCCCTTCTCCTCCCTCCATTATCTTATATGCAGGGCCGTCTCGCTAATGAGCCACATTTAGACAAAGTAGCAAAGCGGCACTTTGTCTGTGTGGCTCAAGAGCGGCGGCATTTCAATAGTTAAAAAAAAAAACAATCTTACCGGCGCCGATGCGCTGGGTAAAGAGGGAGGAAGCAAAGCGCCGTGTGTATGAGAGGAGGAGCTTGTGAGGATTAGAGGAAAGGCCCATACCCAATCAGAGTGCATCCTTGCAGGACCCTTCACTGCGTGCCTGGGCCGTCACTCCCAACTTCCCAAGACTGTCCGCTGCGGTGCTTGCGCGAATCGCAGAAGTCCAAGAAGCCTTGAAGAACCTTTCACTGCACACCCGGCTGTCACTCCCAACTTCCCGAATCCCAAGACCATCAGCTGCTGTGCTGTGCCCAGGGTCCCCCAGCCATCTACAGCCTACTGAGAAGATGACGAGCCTCATGTTATCTTGGTGAATGGGGCTGGGAATAGCATGTCAAAATGTGTGGTTGTGGGAGATGGGGCAGTGGGTAAAACTTGCCTCCTTATGAGCTATGCAAATTATGCCTTCGGTATGTCCCCACTGTGTTTGACCACTATGCGAGTAAGTTGCACTTTCTATGCACTTTCTACACCTCAGCTGCTGCTGAACCTCTTTCACTCTTTGCTGAGATGTTTTAATGCCACTTCCCTAGAGATCTGTACAATGTGCACTTGTTATGCAGTAGTGACCTCACACCTGTTTGAAAGAATAGTGAGCAGTACCAGACAGGTCTGTGTATTTTGTTTCCTAGCAATAGGCAGCTGACCTCACTTTCCAGTGCCAATTTACCACGACAATGGGCACCTTGTCTGCTCGTGTTCAGCCTTGTGTTTGCATGACAAGTTTTTCACAATCATTTAGTGAAAAGTAAGTTGGTACAGCTTGTTAACTACCCAGCTTCCCCCATCACTGTCACTAGACCTGCACCCCCCCTCCTTCCCCCAGAAACAAAAAAGACCACAGACACCAGAATTTCCTTTCTCTCCCAGCCAGGTAGGTCAGGCAACTGAACAGTCAGTATTAGCTGTATTGTTATCATGCAGCAAAGGATGTCTGTGTGTGATATACAAGAGGCTTTATTGTAAAGCATATACTTGATTAAGAAGATTGAAGGACATCTTTAAGGGAATATGTTAGAAACTGCTTGAATCTCCAGACCTGATTGATTGTATAATAGGGGGTGAATTTTGTGCTAGACACCTGCACAAATTGTTAGACAAATGTTTTTTCCCTGGTTGATAACACAAACATTGCCATCTCTTGCCTTGGTGATTTTTTCATGGAAGTTCAACTTCCCAGAAGACACATTTGCTGGTTTCCGCCCCCTTCCCTGTTTTATGGCTTGGACATGAAACAGTTTGTGCCAATGATTTTACCAGTATCTGTGTGCCAACACTTTATCAGAGTTTGTGCCAATGATTTTACCAGATTTGGTGCCAACCATTTTATGTGTGTGTGAGTGTATGTACAGTATGTGTGAGAGAGTGTATGTACAGTATGTGTGTGAGTGAGTGTATGTACAGTATGGGAGAGAGAGGGTGTATGTCCAGTATGTGTGAGAGTGGGTGTATGTACAGTATGTGTGAGTGTGTGTGTGTTCAGTGTATGTGAGAGAGTTGATACAGTGCAGGAGAGTGAGATAGAGAATAGAGACTGCAGGAGAGATAGTGTGTAAGAGAGGACAGAGACTGCAGGAGAGAGAGAGAGAGAGAATGTGAGGGATAGAGGACTAGATATGTATGGACCTTTACTGTCTGTTCTCACTCGTATGGGACCTTTACTGTCTGTTCTTCAACTGATGGGACCTTTACTGTCTGTTTCTCACTGTATGGGACCTTTACTGTCTGTTCTCACTGTATGGGACCTTTACTGTCTGTTCTCACTGTATGGGACCTTTACTGTCTGTCTCACTGTATGGGACCTTTACTGTCTGCTCTCATGTAGGGACCTACGCTGTCTCTTATGGTCCTTTACGTCTGTTCTCAATGTATGGGTCCTTTAAGGTCTTCCTCATGTATGGGTCCTTTACTGTTGCCTCTCACTGTATGGGTACCTTTACGGTCTGTTCTCACTGTATGGGACCTTTACTGTCTGTATCACTGTATGGGACCTTTCTGTCTGTTCTCACTGTATGGGACATGTACTGTTCGGTCTCTCTGATGGGACCTTTACTGTCTGTTCTCACTGTATGGGACCTTTACTGTCGTGTTATCACTGTATGGACCTTTACTGACCGTTCTCACTGTATGGGACCTTACTGTCTGTTCTCAATGTATGGACCTTTACTGTCTGTTCTCACTGTATGGGACTTTACTGTCTGTTCTCACTGTATGGGACCATTATTGTCTATTCTCACTGTATAGGGACCTTTACTGTCGTTCTCACTGTATGGACCTTTACTGTCTGCTTCTCACTGTATGGGACCTTTACGTCTGCTCTCACTGTATGGGACCTTTACTGTCTGCTCTCACGTATGGGCTTTACTGTCTGCTCTTCACTGTATGGGTCCTTTACTGTCTGCTCTACTGTATGGGTCTTTATAGGTCCTGCTCTCACTGTATGGGACCTTTACTGTCTGTTCTCACTGTATGGGACCATTACCGTCTATTCTCACTGTATGGGACCTTTACCGTCTGCTCTCACTGTCTGTATGGGACCTTTACTGTCTGTTCTCATTGTACATGTGTTAGATATTGTTAAAAGGCATTTCATATGGTTAGATTACCTTTAGATAGTTTGTTAGGTTAGGCTAGGTTAGACTAGTTAGGTAAGTTAGGGCCCTTTTAAAAAGAACCTTGACGTGGTGGCAGGTTATTTTGGGCAAAATTGTTTATTCTTCTGTTATTATGGTGTTAATTATTGTCTATTTAAAGAAAATGTACAAATAAATGGTGCCAAGTTCAAAATGACAAAATGGCTAGCCGCACTCCCACCGACAAAGCCACGCCCACACACAAGCCACTCCCACTTTGCTCCGCCGGCAGCGCGCCGCATGTAGGCAGCAATCAGGGTTTGGCTCAGGTGGTAAAATCCCTAGAGACACCACTGCTTATTAGCCCCCTGATCCTTAACTTCTCTATCTACCTCTGGTGTAGTCCAACATACCCTCCCCCCATACCTAGTTTAAAATCTCCTACAACCCCCTAGCCATCTTCTCCCCCCAAACAGCTGCGCTTTCTAATAATGGAGTCCCCTACCAATACCACCTGCTTATCCTTCCTAGCCCCCCTGTTTTCCCTCCCTAGTATTAGAGATGGTGGTAACCAGGGTACTCAATGGAATGGCCCACTCCATACATGCTACTTCTGAGTTTTCGTCCTCCACATCTTCACCTTAAATGGAAAATCTGTTGGGATCAACAGGTCCCACATCCATTTACAGTTACCATTGCTATTTTATCTGTATTTTATCCAAACTTTTCAAACTATTACTCCCCATTGACTTTTATGGGTTTGTTTTCGAACTACCGAACTTCCGAACTTTTACTGAAGTTTGGAAGTTCGAAAATGAACCAAACTTCAGGTATTTCGACCATCACTAGTGCTGATAACCAAGGACAGTCATTCAGGTTGGTGACATACACTTGAGGGATCTGTGACTCTACTGCATAAAGTGGGCAGTAATCGCTGTATCAAGGGACAGTTAAGCTTAAGCCACTCTACAATTGAGAAACATTGCCATGAAACACGTGTTACTGCCCATTTGCACTGCCATCTGCACAATTTCGCGTAATTGGAGTCCATGCGTTTTGCAAAAATTGCTGCTCTGAAAATAGATCACAGCACCACTATCAGTAATATGCACTGCTCTGCTATTTGCAAGTGTGATCGTAAGTGTGTGAGAAATTTTGCTAGTTAAGGGCTGAGGCTACACTCTACTGGACAGCAATGTGTGTGAAAAGCTAGGGCTAATTGGCATACGTTTCACACGTGTTACCATCTGCTTTGGCTGAGCGTGTCTTCATGACTGAGAGTGTCTGCATGACAGTGTCTGCGTGAATGAGAGTGTCTGCATGATAGTGTCGGTGTTATGGAGAATGTCTGCATTATGGAGAAAGTCTGCATTACAGAATATCTGCATGACAATGTCTGCCTGACTGAACATCTTTACACGACTGAGTGTGAGGAGTACAGAGACTTCATCCTGCTCACATAATCCAATATAAACAGCCTCCGAGCACTCAGAGTTACAATATATATTTCTTTGTTTAAGAAGTACAGTATGAATGTTTCAGAACTAACAAAACAGAACACACTGTATATACTTAGATATTATGGACTTCAACAATTTTACTGCAAATTGATTTATTTGTTTTTTTCATTGCTTTATAATTATGCCCCTTTGTTTCATTTCTTTTTTACCTTACAGATCAAAATGCCTTTCCAGTTGTCACTACAGTGCTTACTTTGACATGGTAATTGTTATCATACTGGCTCAGCAAGGATCAGCTTCTGCTCTGACGTTGGTAACCTTGTGAATCCTTTACTGGCATTTCTTCCTCTGACCCCTATTTTGTTTCTCATTTATTGTTCTCTGATGTATGAGCAGCAGTTTTAATTCTCTTCCTATGAATGCTTTTCCACGCTGTCATTTTTTAAATTGGTTTTGCCAAGGAATATGGCCCTATCCATTCAGTATGAGAAACAACATTGTGAGAGGTTTAGTTTTAAAAATGACTGAACGTCCCTCCCTAACATTTTAATAAAGTTTGCCAAAGACTAAACAAAGAAATAATAAGCCTTTCTTTCAGCTGATTTCTTGGCTCCCTCGTTCCCTTTAAGATATTGGCTAAAAGTAATGTTATGAGATTGTATTGTCCCTGCAGACTGTGATAGAACAACGTGAAATGTAAAGTATGCAATGGAATAGAATTCAAAAGCAAATACAGAATGAGAAGGAAGTCAGCTCTTCTGGCATTTAAATGAAAAGTGTGGGGAACTGAAAACAGGAGAGTTTATATGAAATGCTGTTTTTTCCCCAAAGGGCTACCATAGTAACATGTAAATTACCCACAAGTCTCCATTCCTTATTTGCATACAGCCTTATACTCTGCCCATCTTATAATATGTAATATATATATCCGAGAGATACAGAGCACTCCAAGGTCTGGAAGTGCCCTGAAGACGGCCCAGCATTCGGCTGAAATGCGTAGGCCTTCAGACCTACGTTACCTAATAAATAGAATTGTGCATTCGGGCTGAAACGCTAGGCCTTCAGACCTACTTTACCTAATAAATGAATTGTTCCAGACTTTGCTGTATATGAATATATATATATATAATATTTAAATATTTAATAAAACCCTAGACACTGTTTACACAAAGGTTTTTGAATTTTATATCACAAGAAATAATGGCACCTGACATTTTTGCCCTAAGGTCCATTCTGTATAATATCAGTTGCATAAGCTATTGTATCCTACTATAATTTATACAATTTAAGTAACAAGAATGTTTTGATGTAACATTACAATATTAGAAAAATAATATTTATAAACAAAGTTGTTATTTTGATGTAACTACAATAAATCGCGCAGCTTGAAATAATAGTTATATTATTTCTACTGGTTTCAACATCTTTTTAAAACAAAAAAATGATGGTAGGAAACACACTATAGTAGGTAGCCTTCACTTACTATAGCGTGTTTCCTACCATCATTTTTTGTTAAAAGATGTTGAAACCAGTAGAAATAATAACTTATTATTTCAAGCTGCACGATTTTAATTGTATGTTACATCAAATAAACAACTTTTTGTTTATAAATATTATTTTTCTAATATTGTAATGTTATATCAAAACATTCTTGTTACTTAAATTGTATAAATTATAATAGGAATCACACTAATATTGTTCTACTTGTTAAAGATATAATTTATCAATGTTATCATTGTATAGAAACTGTATTGGCTACATGACCTCTGGGATCCCTAGTCACACGTGGATAACATATGTTTCTTGTTAAAGTTGTGTAAGGTAACAAATTGCCATATAAAGTTACATGTCTAAAGTGAAAAGGGACGGCAAAGTCCTTTTCTATAGGATATGGGCTTGTGACATATGGTCTAGATTGTGTATAAGAAAGGGGTCTGTATAAGCTATCTTGGTTACTCACTATCCAGTGGAGTGACCAGCACATGTGTTTATATGCTTATGCAATAAATCTCTACTATCGACTTTCAAGACTGGTGTGGCTCTACTTAATTCCCTAACAGTTTTGGTGGAGGATGCGGGCACTCAAGATACAAACCTACCTGTCCAGATGGGGTCAACTTTCAAAAGGAGGACAAAATCAAGGGCCCGGTGAGTTGTTTCTTACCCATATTTGTCCCTTTTTGGAAATTGATCGCAGGACCAGTTAGGTTCTGTTGACGAGTAACTTTCCCTCAGTCTTGACTGTTGATTGTATTGTATTGACCTTAGCTTTTCTGTTTAACTTTGTACTAATGTTGTTCTTAGCCTAATGTGTGCCATATGTTTTGTGAATGGTTTGTGCATTGTATGTTAGCATGGATTTAGTTCTAGAACACATTTGTGAGTATGGGATATTGCTGTATGCAAAGATTGTGTGTATTGTAGAGTAAAGATACACTTTAAAAACCACAAAATTGTGTTTATAGCTGCTTTAAAATGAACAAATGAATGTGAGATTTTAGAAGGGAGCTTTTTCTATCATCAACCTCTAAGTTTTGTTTGACTTAACTTCATTCCAATATTGACCTGGCATCACCTTAGACTTGTGTTGCTGGAACAGCAAAAAAATGCTCCAGCTGGAGAACTGTGGTACCAAAGAAATTTGCAATCTGCAAGCATATCACTTTAATGGGACATTCTAACTCCTTCAGACCACTGGGTTGAAGCAGAAGAAGATTTTGTTCTTAGGGTTTCAGGGGGTCCATTTAGGTCTGGCGTTAAAATGACCATTTAAGTGCTACATTATTTTTCTAGCATAATATGTCATTGGGGGTGTTTGGGTGGATTCAGCTCACATTCACAATAATGTTGAAACTTTGATTGTGTGTTTAGGAAAGCTAAATAAAGTAAACGTGGATAAATAGTTCCATTTTTTTTTTAAAACCATACATGAAAAATTTGACTTTAAAACAGGATTAATGTTAAGTGTTGGATTTGGTGCCAATTATGTTCTAAGCCCTTCTGGTAGCAAAGTGTTAAGTACTATACCATTGGTATTGTTTTGTTTTTATACCCACACTGTTTTTTTTTTACTATCGCTCCATCTGCCTAACATGTTTACTGAGGGCCAATTTATTGCATAGTCGTCGTGTCTGACACTTTGTATGTCACAGACTGTTCTGTCTGTATGGAAATTGATTTTGTCCTGATGGGATTCATTAGAATTTTAAATTACAGTATTCATATAATTGTTTTTATATTTTTAATGAGTTCGTGTTGACAGGCAGCACTTGTATGTAATCAGGCTGAAAATTTCAACCGTCATCTAAAGAAAATCTTCCCTTATAGTTAATGAGTTGATTGATAATTGACTTACACTTGACTTTTTTAGCACATTTTGTCTTCCCATCTCTGATGTAAAAGTTGGGACAAACTCTTTAAACTGCTTTTATTTCCAGTGAATTTCAAAAACATTTTCAAGAAAAAGTAATTGAAAGCAATCTACACTCTAACAGTGTTGAATAGGAACCCCTACTCTATAAAAGTAAACTCCCAGGAACATACACTTCAGTACAATTTGTTTTCCTTGTTACAGAGTGTCAATAGGCAATTTTATTTTAGAACCTTAGACAGTGTAATCAATATTTTAATTGGTCCTTTTTGTGTTATTGGGTATAATAATCCATTGGGCAATACAATACAATTTTTAACAATGGCACTATCCACTTCCACATGAAAATTATTGAACACAGGATACCCTATTTGGAAATAATTTGCCCTTCCCTAGTTTTTTTTTTGAAGCAGTTAGAAATCAACCGATTGTTTATTTTTGTTGTTTGTCTTCGATTTATCTGTTAGATGTTTAAATGAAAACTATTTGAGTAATGATCCCCTGCTGATTACTGTTCTGGATTTCCCACCTATACTATGACATTATTACTGGCATGTATCAATTCAAGATAGTTTGTCATAGCATTTGATGCTTAACCTTCTTGCGGAATTATAAAATACATTTATAAAAAAAAAAAAAAGAATTTGGATCTAGAGGTTTTAATATAGACTCCTCCCCATTAAAAAACATATTGGCTCTATGATAGATGCTGAGCAATCCGTCTTGTACGCAATTATGAAAAACTTCATAAATTTCCGGTTACCCCGAACTTCTGCCAAAAAAGGATCTAGTGTGCCAGGCATTAGACTTACAACAATGAATTGCAAATTTTTAAGTGGTAGTTTTACAATAAATCTGTTCCAGGTATCATTCCATTATTTATTTAGTTTTTTAAAGATTTCTTTGAAAAACATTTTGGAGACAGGAATTCCCTTTAAGTAAATGCGCAGTCTTAGTCTATAGTACTTCTCCTGCTAGTGGGCCAATTTCATAACCATAGATTATAATTGTAGAATTTTTCTCATCCTAATTTAATTTCTGCCCAATAAGCCACCATCAAATGCACTTACAGACAAAGAAAATATACAAAAAAAAAATCACAGATAAAAAACAGTTGGCAATAACAGTTATGACTATAACTACAGTATTATTCAAGTAACAAAAGAAAAGTCTACTTGAGACCACTAACTCATTAAAGTCATCAATCACTAGTTGTTTGGATTAGAACGTAAGAATGGGAGAAAAATGTCTCACTTGGTTTGGGTTAGTAGTGGATCACTACCAAGCAGTACACAATTCCCCATGAATATCCTGTAAACTAATAATACAATTAATTGTCAAAAACTTGTAAATTCAGTGTCAATAGGTGAATATCTGTTCAAAATATTGGAAATCATGTCTGAATTTTGGGTTTGAATAGATTTTGGCTGGCAATTTTAATATAAAAATATAATTTATCAATTAAAAAAAATTAATCAATAAACAAAGAAGTTTGTGTAACATTAAAGGGCATGTTCCACCCCCAAACTGAAATTTAACTCTTAAATCCTTACCTCTTCCCTCTGCTCTTTGTGGTTCTCCTGCATCTAGTCAACGTCCAGAAACTGAAGAGTAGTTTCCTGTGTGAAAAAGGTTTTGCCCCTTATCTGTCCTCCTGGAGGCATGCGCTGTGGAGCCAATCCTCCCCTCTTTCCCTCCATTCCGATCCATTGCGCTGCACATTTGGTTTAACTTAAATCCTTTTGCGGTAGTGTAGTTTCCCCCCGTTCCCAGCCCAACCGCATGGTGTATTTTTTTAAACTAAATCAATAGAAGCCGGCAACCACGTCGTGATTGGCTGACTCTCACAGATCTGGCTGCGGCCAATCCTCCAATGCAATCCAGAAGCTGCGTTGGAGGTTGGAGCGCGAGGGAACTCGGTCTGCTAAGTAAGTTTCTGGAGATTTTTTTAAAAAAAGAAACACACCATGCGGTTAGGGTTGGGAGGGGGAAGCTACACCATACAGCAAATCTTTAATTTTAAGGTGACTACCCTCTAATAAATTCAAATTATTTTTTTATCAAAAGCTAAATTATTTTTCCATCAATGTACTTTAAAACTCATCCTTATTATAATTATACTGGCACAGGGTTTCTAATTGTATTTTTTAATTTACAAAACAACCATAAAAAGATCTGGAATTAAGGTCATTTGGATAAATTCAGCCTATTATTGACACATGATTAAACTTTAACAGTTAACAGTTAGTTTTTCATGATAAAGGTATTATATTTTCCTCCTTGAGCACATAACTGAATAAACTAGAATGAGTCATTTAAGAATCTGACCTACATGTGTGCTCACTTTTCTGTGCTGCCATCCAAGCATGAAAATCCACAAGATATGAAACACTCATTAGGAAATTGCAAAGGAAGCAGAGGTTATTCAAACTTGTTTCCCTGGAGGAACAAATCTGTTTTATGAGACTTTACTACATTAAGGTCTTCCTACATGATAAAAGAAGCATTCTAGATATATGTTGTTTTAAGCCAGTATTACTTTGTTAAGGCTATATAATCGATTTATAGTGGGATAATTAAAATAGAGAGCATGGGTAAGTGTAATTATAAAACATGCCCCTTACAGTGTATATAAGGTTATAAAGTATCTGAGTTGTTCCCGACTATATAAAAGCAAGTTTAAAGGCAGAGGAGGACAGTTATTTTTCTAAGGGAGGTGCAGTGGAACACAAGTTTTATGAAAAGTAAGTTAGCTACATATTCCACTCACCTCCTATTCAAAAACTAGTGCCTTATGTATTATAAGGATATAACGTCACAGAGTTCCAAAAACCATATATAAGGCACAAGGCCATAGGCAGAATTATTTTTTAATTAGGGCATTAGGTGATGTAATTCCTTATATTATACCTCAGTAGCACATTATGTCTATAATAATTCATAAAAGTATATAAGTAGTATTAATTAATTATACCACTTTACTGCACCTCCCATTAGACACCCGCTTCTTCTACAACCCTCCCCCACCTAAACACTGAAAGTACTAATGTTTTTAAACTGCCCCATACACAAGACTTTAGAAATACATTCTATTCTGGGTCCCAATCCGTTCTGTTGTTACTGTTGCTGTTCCATTAAATTGCATAGTATAGCAATGTCCAATATGCATAGTCAGTAAAATTCAATGGAGCAGCTTATAAGTAGAGTTGTCCAACTTCGCAAAATCCGGTCCGCTCGAGGATCCGCGAATTTTTGGGAAATTCGAAAATCCCGAGCGGGACCCATAAAATAAAAAAAAATTCGCGAAATAACGAGAATCCTCGTAATTTTTAAAATTTTCGAAAATACGAGAATCCCGGTTCGGAAGTTTGGAAGGCGGAAAATCCAGAAAAATCCCGCCGTTCGCAAACGGGATAAGTCCACGCGGCGGATCCGGGATGTGACCGGCCATCCTACTTAGATCTAAACAGTAGTAATGGTAAGGATCACAAACCTGGAGGAAGGTCCAATTTTATTTCTATGCGGACACTTTTTTGTAGCATTCAAGTTCTCTAATGGGAGCTGCAGTAGAATAGAAGTTTATAGAATGTCACTGAATTATGTAGTTCGGTTTTTTAAAAGATTATTCCACTTCCAATATAACCCTCAGTTACGTATAGCTGTATGTATTATATGGGAATGGACAAACTACAATTTAAGTGCACAAGAAAGAGGAAGGTGGGGAATTAAAAGACACCAAGAGATTTGTCTCTACTAAACTAGAATTATTATGAAACCCAATTTAGGTAAAAGATAACAGAGGAGATTCAATAAAATTTCTATCTTTTGCCCCAACCAATTAGATCTTGTTTAACATTTGAAAGCTAACATCTGATTGGTTGGGACAAATTAGCACCATTTAAACAATAAGAACTTATATTGAATAACCCTGGAAGTCTTATGTGCACAGACATTAAGAGAGAAATTAAAGCTGACTCTCAGGAGTTTTTCAGGCCACCAAATGCTAATGGAAACTGATACATCTAAACAATTCAACAGGAGAGATATTAGCAGGTGGTGAATGTGCTATTACAATGTTACCATTTGAGGGCACAAAAATAAAAACTTGCTATGCAAACTTTGTGCTAATGATTTCATTATCAAATGTGTCAAACACGGTGAGGTAGCTATTAGCCTGGTTCTCCTAAATGAATGTTTGACTGATGGTTGATCTGTAAATTTGTAATTTTTTAAAATTGCAAAAATGTTCTTGTTTTTTGTTCTTTTTTACTTTTTGAAATGCAATGCGATGATGTCATTGGTCATTGGTGAATAATTGATCAATTATTAGACCAACACTACCACTTTTTCTGTTGGTCCATGAAAAGATTAAAAAAACTGTGCATCAGATTCCCCAAACTGCACCATCCTTCCCTGTGACCCACCAGGGTAAACTGCAATAACAGAAAAAACTTCAAATACTGGAACCAAATTCTCCTTTGGGAAATATTATTTAGTTCACACACAATGAAAGCTTCAGAGAATTTGTAGTCTGATGTAGAGACCAATATAGATCTTTATCTGTACTGCAGAAATGATTTGAACATTTTAGCACATACACAGTAAAACTGACGGGGACAAAATAATTGTTGTTTCCTCTTTTTAGATGCATTTAGATGAACAAGAAAATCTGTGAATATTGAAGCAGAAGAAAACACAAATTTCTTTTAATTGGAACAAAAATATTAATAAGGGTTTATTTGTATTTGAGAATTTTGATTTTTTGCATGAACTGGTTGTGAAACTGTTTTTTGTAAATAGAAGGGTGTAACATACACTTGTATTTATACAGAGAAGCTCTACGATCCTCTAATGTATAAGACTTGGATTCATGTCCAGAGCACATTTAAAAAGATACAACCAACTGTGTCTCGCCTCTCCATTTGCTGTGGCTGTTAGTGATTTATGTAATTAGCTGTGGGTACTAGGGTCAGTTTTTGTGGAAGTCCTGGCCACCCAAGATCATATAACAGCATATAACAGCGTGTTAACAATGTTAAAAACACATTATTAAGATTTAAATGTGTTAAAAAACACATACTACTGACTCGCCCCCCCCACATTTAATACAAATTAAGTAAAGTAATATTTGCAGTTTTATTTCCTAGAATACCTTAGACTGCTGAGCCACCAGCAATACGCACAAGGACTTTATTTCATGCTAGGAACAGAATGGAATTTTGTTTATTAAAGGGCATATATCAGATGACTATTTTATATTGTTCCTGCTTGGCTGTCCCACAATGCAAGCTGGGCTGAAAAATAAACTGCAGTGTTAACAATCGCTTTCAAAGTCTTTTATGGACTTGAGGGGTCAGGGTGTGTGGCTAATTGGTGCACAACTCACAAGGCTTTCTTGAAGACTACATGGGTTGAAAATGTGTACTGGCAACAACATGGAAACCATTTTAATTATAGAATCTGCTTATTCCAGTTATGTAAATGTACCGTAACTTACTAGAAGATCCTTACAATGTACAGTAGGTAATTCAGGAAGAAAAGATTTCACACTAGGATAAAAAAAATTAAGCTTCATTCAGTGCAGGGACTTCCTCATTTGCCTTTGTTTTAATATTTTCTCCAATATAACTAGACATTACATTTTGCTCTTTTTTTTCCCTTTTCTACCCTTACATAACAAAAGCCAAAGGCAATTTCTCTTTAGAGATACTGGATGGTATAACAACATTGCCCCTTACATATGAAGAGTATGTGGAGCGATAATAGCTTTTAGCATAATTATTATAATAGCAAACATTAGCAGACACTTCAAATCAACTGGTATTTGCATTTCATTACTGTTAAAGTCTCTCTTTGCTTTTAACATTTGGTGTCTTATTCTTGAGACATCTGTGGATCAGTCACCGATAGGGGAAGTGTACGGAGAAGAGACATTATATACATATTGGTCCCAATAGAGTGGACTTTCTAGACTTGTGCATAGCCTATAGCTGTATTATGTACATTTAATTAGACATTTCCCTGCACGTGCTATGTGCTTTCCCTGAAACTGCAACATAGAGGCACAATATAATGGGAGGGGTTGTGGTTCTGGTGCAGCCAACCAATGATGTGAAATTTTACAGAAACTGTTATTTTGCAGATTCAGGGGGGGGATTATTACAGGTAATTAACACATCATGTAATACTTTTAATCACTTGGTTTTGATTACTCATAAAAGTAATCAACTATACTAAACAGAGATAGTGTGACAAAGAAAAAGATGTGCTGCTCATGTAAAGTGTAGGAATTCTACTGCCAACCAAACACAGAGAAAGAAAGAAATGTCTGTATTAAGTAGTATCATACATAAGCACTAGATGGTAATGATCTGATCTGAATCATCTCAAGATGCCATGATGTACTGCCTGGTGCTTGTACTGTACAAAGTCTGTACTAAAAGTCTTTCCTATCTTCCTTTTCCAGTGGTAAGAACTTCCTAAGAAATGATTGTCTATGTTCGTGGCCTCTTATTGTCTCTATTATTACTTTTTCCTATTTCTACTCATTTTTTTTATATGCGTTCAGCGGTAAACTGCAGTTTTTATGTTAGTGCAATGTGTTAAGCAGCGAATTGCCAATCACTCACTTATATCAAGTCTCCAAGGCTTTTAATTTCCTTTGCATTCATTATTGTGATTCTGTTGTGAATAAAGTGTTTTATCCCAGATAGTTTACTTATTGTTACTTTATCAGTAACTAATTTAAGCTACAAATTAGAATCCAGTTAGGGATGTAGCCAGTGTCCTTTATTTTGTTTAAAGCAAACTTCCACCAATGTACAGTATATTGTGTAAACCTAGCTTGCTTTTGGTGTGATCACACAGAAATATCAGTGGCAAAAACAATTAAAAGGCATGTACAGTTTTTATAATTGTTTATATATTATACATATTGATCCCCCAGCCCCAACTGCCGTATAAATTTTTAGAAAGTGCCCGATATGTACTTACCTTCCCTCTATCCTCCGCGGCAGTCCCAGCCCTTGCTTCCTGAGAGGCAGCCAATCGGACGCGGCTGATGGCTGCTCAAACGCCAGAGGATAGAGGAAGGTAAGTAACTATCGGGACACTTTCTATGAATTCTGTTACGGCGGTTGGGGTGGGGGATCAATATATAATATATAATGGATTTTACACTAGGGGAGGGAGAAAAAACGAGTGGGGGAGTACTCTCCTGCATGTCCTCAACCTTGTTTAGGGTTGAGGCTGAACAGGCACAGGATGAGTCCCACAGACCTTCTACACTACACTTTCCTGACTTGGGAGGGCACAGCTGGCAACCATAAGGACTGTTGATGTAAGGTAAGAATTTTTGTACACACAGATGGGGCCAGTATGGGGTTAATTTTGAGTTTTGGGGGTGGACATGCCCTTTACCCTTCTGCTTTCAACATATAATAGAGTAAAAAAAAGTTTAACCTTTGAAAAGAATTACAAAGGCTAAAACAAAATTTTCAAGACAGGGTGTAAGTTCTGATTGTCTTTTGGAAACAGAAGCATAACGTAGCAATTAACCGAATTCTACGCATCCTTTTAATTACCGTATATACTCGAGTATAAGCCGAGGTTTTTAGGTTTAAAAATCAACCTAAAAAACCTTGACTCGGCTTATACTCGAGTCATTCGAAAACTTACCTTGATTCCAGTTTGCAGCCGCGATCAGGAAGGAAAGCCGGCAGTTCCCAGTAGTTCTTCGCGGGTGCGCGATGATGTTCATCGCGCACGGCGGCGGATGACGTCATCGCGCAGCCGCGAAGAAACTACTGAGGAACTGCACAGGCGAGCGGCAGCCGGAGAAGAGCGAAGACTGAACCGAGCGATGAGACTGGAGATATGAAGACTGAAGACTGAAGAGATGAAGACTGAAACTGGAGAGAGATGAAGACTGAAGACTGGCCAGGTACGGTAAGTGAACGTGGGGGGCTCTAGGGTGGCCATACAGTAGCACCCAATACCTTTCTACTATAGGTGTTGTGAAACTACAACTCCCAGCAATGAAAGCATGCTGGGAGTTGTAGTTTCCAACATCTACAGTGGATGGTATTAGGCAACTATCTACCCTCGGCTTATACTCGATGTCAATCATGGGTTACCCATTTTGGAGGCAAAATGTGTACCTCGGCTTATACTCGAGTCGGCTTATACTCGAGTATATACGGTATTGGGAAATATTGCAAAATAAGGACATTTTATTAAATGCCCTGAAAACTGATCACAAATCTGTTACATAGAGATTTGATACGCTTAGAATCAGTTGTTATTGTTTTTACAGCTGACATTTTTTATCAGCACTTACATGATTTGAGGTTTATAGCAAAATAAAGTTTTGCACAGCATACCTTCTGTGGTTACACAGGTGAATTATTTTATATAAAACCTTCAGGAAGATTCATAAAATTTCTTATAGTTTAAAATGGTGATAATTTGCCCCAACCAAGCAAATCCTTATTAACATTTTAAAGCTAACACCTGATTGTTTGTGTCAAATTAGCACTAATTAAACAATAAGAACTTTTATGAATCTCCCTGTTAGCATTTAATAGATATGCATTAAAATATTATCATAAAATCACACACATCATACAATTACACTGTCTTCCATGTAAAGAAAAACGCATATTAGAGAAAGAAGGTAAGACCTGTATATCCCTTAAAAAAGATTGGGAGGCAAAATTTGACTCCACCCTATGTAATCTAGCCCTTAGCAGCTAAGAGAAAACCCTAAGCATTTATCCTAGTTAAGTAGGATAATCACTAGACTAATTCCCTATCATAGATCTGTCAATTAGGGACCTAGAATTAGAATTTTCACGTTTTGCTACTGTCAACAGAAAGTCATATATTTTACTGTTTATTATAAAATTGTGTATTATACATGTTTCTAAAGTAGGTTGTGAAATGTATTATTATATAGCAGTGAACATATTCCTTTTATTCATCTATTCACATCATGGCTTGGCCCAAACAATTGTATTGACCTATATACAATCTATCAGTATGATTGTGACTCCGCAGAAAACGTACAAACTCTTTGCAGTTACAGCAGAGTGCGAATTAGAACCAGGAGTAATTGCTGCAAGGTAGCAATGCACTAATAGTAATATGAAGGACTAAATTGCATTCTCTGATATTTACCATCTGTTTTGCTTGCCTTGATATACTTTCACTATTAATCAACACAAATGAAAATTACCAGGCAAAATTAAATTAATATACTTCTCACATGTCTCTCTATTATAATAAATGTGTATAATCTGTCATTATGTCAGGTTATATTACTAGCAAGTTATTTAATAGCACAATCTTTTAATATGCCAACACATTAATGTTCTGGTTTTCAGACACAGTATTATGTTAGATCCAATTGTCTCATCCTGACAGTTTCAACATTCAGTTGTCCTCATCTTTTTAAAGATGCTAAGAACCTGAGAGCTGTGACTGCCCCTGATGAGTTGGCAGCATACAGCATTGGAACTCAGTGCAAGGGCACAGCCTCAGCTGCACATTAATTTGGAGAGTCCATTACTAGTCTCTCATGCTTGCACATTACATTTAACCAAATATCTAATAATAGAAGCCAGTAATGTGACCTAGGTGTATACAAGAAAATCACATTTTTTACAGTTAAAAGTATTTTTTAACCTGTAAAAAATTCAATAAAATATACATTGGAAAAATTAAAAGGTCTCGAAAGGAGCAAGCAAGGCAACATTACAAGAAGAAAATTAGGAGGGGGTAATGTCTTGGATCAATTTAATAAAAGGATTAAACTCGAGTTACATCTTTTCATATCTATAAACCCTGTATTGCTATACTGTAAGAACTAGGTAAAATGGTAAAGAATTACAAACCCCCCTTAAAATTAATAATGCACCTCCTAATTTAAAGGAATAGTTCACTGCAAAGTGACTATTCCTTTAATGCATTGATTGAAGACAGGGAGGTTAAGGAGCTATGGGTATCTCCACTGTTAAATACATTTTTTGCCATTTAGTTTAATTGAAGAACAGTGGTAAGGAGATGTGTCTGCCTCCCGTTCTTCATAAAAATGCAGGACCAGGAAAGAAGATTTGGAACTTACCCCACCTCTCTTGCTCCTCTGCCACGTCCTCTGCCAGGTCCCAATGGACTTTGTCACCTATGCCACATGCGCACTTGCCATCGCATAGTGTACTAGGTCCGTCGGGACCTGTCAGGAGGAGCGAGCGATTAGGTTCCGAATCTTCTCACCCCGGCTCCTCCGCAGGTTTTATTGAAAACAGGAAGTAAGACACAGCTCCTTCACATCCTGTTCTTTCGATTAACTGAATTGCAAAAATTAATCAGTGGCGATACCCTTTAAGGATAAGTAAATTGTAAATGAAGTTAAGGTCAATTGTACTGCAACTTTAAAAATACATTTTGCCATATTTTGTTTTCCTCTAAGCCCCTCCACAGCCTACCTTAGTATAGTTTTTGCTGACAGTTTGCTGAATCTTGTTTCTGTCAGTTGAATAGTAATCTCCACCCCTCTGAGATTTCCCCTTGCTCCTGATTTGTTAGCCTCAATTGTAAGTGCCTCGTAGCTCAGTGCGCTCTGCACACGTCTGTCGCCACGATGTCATGCACTCGCGCAGCCACATGTTTTAAGGACTTTTTGCCACATCTAAAGTTGATAACTAGAGATGTTTCGAGTGGCGACTTCATTCTGTTTTCGAATTTTCGGATTTTT
This sequence comes from Hymenochirus boettgeri, assembly GCA_019447015.1. Taxonomy (NCBI): domain Eukaryota; kingdom Metazoa; phylum Chordata; class Amphibia; order Anura; family Pipidae; genus Hymenochirus; species Hymenochirus boettgeri. The sequence goes on along the minus strand of CM033470.1, from coordinate 258,347,506 downwards.
GAAAAAAAAAAAGAAAATTTGAAAATGACCCATAGAGTCCCAGGGAGATAAAATCTGAAAGTTTTGATTAAATTAAAGTATAAATAGCAATAGTACTGTAAGTGTGAACGGCTCAGGGACATGGGTAATGTTCTGGGGAACACATACAAATGTATTAAAAACTAACTTTCTTCATGTTCAAGGTTTTTTACTGCCTGTCACAAATCAAAATCTCCTATTCGTTAAAAATCTGCTAAGCAAAGTCTACAGCACTCCCAAAATTGTATCAGGTGCTGATAGGGATGGAACTTGAACCCGAACCCAATGTATTGTTCGATTTTGGTAACCCTCAATATATCCTTCGATTTTGGTAACCCTCAAATGTGGCCTTCGATTTTGGAACCTTGAATGTATTGATTGATTTCAGTAACCCTCAAATGTAGCCTTCAATTTTGGTAAACCCTCAATTGGGCCTTCGATTTCGGTAACCCTCGATTACCTTCGATTAGGTAACAGCAACAAAATCTTGCTGTTTCCTTGATATATGTCCATTAAGGGTTGGACTATTCGGAGAGTGTGCACCCACAGGTGGACGAGGTCAGAGATCACCTTATATTGATTCGATTTAGGTAACCCTCAAAGGTAACGTTGTTAACCCTCGAATGTAGCATGCGGAAACCCAACAATTGCCCGATCGTGGAGGAAGAGTGTTTAAAACAAGTTTTGGTTGGTGATGATACATATTACATAGTATTTGAAGATAATAAAGACCTCCTCCATGAACCCATCCTTTTCACCCCTTTTTAACCCCTACCTAACAGTTGATCCAGAGGAAGGCTTTTGCTAAAAAGAAGTGGGGGGGATTGGTTCCTGACTCCAAATGACATCTCAATTCTCCGTGGATCAAGCAGAACTACAGTATATGTATTAATACCGTAATTCTCAATATTTTTTTAGTTTTAGAAACTTATCTGGCTACTTTTAAAGCTACCCGTATTCAATGAACTTGCCATTACCAGTGATCATATCCCCAGGCAAATGTCGCTTCTCCAATGTAAACAGCCCATAACTTGTCTTATCTGCCTGCACAGTCAAGCCCCTCCTTTCCTTTATTATTTTATAATTACTATTTAATTATTATATTAATTTTATATGGGATTAAAACGCACCTCTATCCAATTAAGCCTTATCAGTGTCTTGTAAAGAGGGAGAATAATATTTTTCTCTCATGAATCTTTCCCCTCTTTATACAAGACAATCTCTTGCTAGCTCTAGCCATTGCTACCTGGCATTATTGCTACAGCTAAGTATGTTTATCTACCAGGAACCCCCAATCTTTTTCCATTAGAGATTCACCTTAACACAGAGTTATTTATGGTTACTGTAGATGGCACAAGGATTGTTAAACCTCAAATGCATCACTTCACATTCATCAACATTGAATCTCATCTGCCATTTGCTGCCATTTTAATAATACTATCTAGGTCAGCTTGCAGCAATTGCACATTTTGAAGTTTCCAAAGCTCTGTATGTTTGGTGTCAAAAGCAAACACAGAGACCTTGCCCCTCAATGCCCCCTTCTCAAGAATTGTTTCTGTACATATCCATTCTGTACCATATCAGCCAGAGTGAATTTCCACATCTATACCCTTCATATTAATAAGTCCCTCTATAAGGGATTCTCTATAGTGTTATACCGATGAAAAAAAAACCTGTTTAGCACATAAGCCTTTTGGGCATCCTCTACAATCATCTCAGCCCCATTATTTAATGGGTCCCACATTTTCAGTCCTCATCTTTTTACTATTGATATGTATAAAAACATCTGGTTTTGCTTGCTTTGTTCTACTACTTGTATTTCATTTTCTATTTAGCTAGTTTAATTGATTTCTTGCACTCCTTATTACGCTTTTAAACTCCATGTAACCTGTTCTGTCTCTCTGATTTCAAAATTGAAACTTCTTTTTTCTTTTTTTCAATTTCCCTTTTTTACCTGAGCATTAAGCCATGCAGGAGTGTACCTAATTTGTTACCACTTTTCTCCTAAAGGATAAATTTAGAAATGTAATCGTTTAATATCCCTTTAAAAGCGGACCACTTCTGCTCAATATCTTACCTACTGTAGGAACAAATCCCCCCAGGTTATGACAGGAGTGATTTCTTTAAAATTAGCTTTCATAGTTAAAAGTTTTTTTTTTAATCAGTGGACTTTGTTTTTTTGCAATTTATATTAAATGACCACTATTCCCTAAGCTTACCCACTACCTTAATCTCAAAAAGCTTAGGGTTAGCAAATATCACCAGATCCACCATGCAGTATGTCTAGTAGGAACTTATACCATATGTCACGAATGGCCAGTTCGCTGGGCACGTCATCTGACCATCAATCGCTACCGCTGCCACCACTTTAAGTTACGGCCTTAAAGACGCACACAAAACCACTCTTGATCTCACTGACTATGCACATCCCTGTCCCTGGCAGTTAAAATGGTTAACACTACAACCCATTCCACTCCAGCAACTAACGGTTAATTAGTATCAGTCTTTCACAAGCAGTACAGAGTATTAGCATACATGCCCAACACTCAATCCACATATAAACTTATAGATGCTAACTGAGTTCTTTAGATTATCAAAGACAAAACTTATTAAATTTTTTTAGATTAACATTCCAAAAGGTGGACAGTGCATATAATACAAAAATAAAGAAAAGGGTGTTTAAATAAAATGACATACAATAGGTACAACAGTTATGTAAAAAAAAAGGATAAACTATTCACAGACCCTACTCACTAGAAGAAGTCCGTATCCCTGGGAGGGAAGAACAATCGGGTCCATACACTGTTTTAGCATGGCCCCCTCAGTATGAACAAAGTTATAGGGGTACAATGAATTTTAAACCCTTTGATGAACTAACGCCCCCTCCTCATGAGTGGGAGGTCTAGGAATGTCCGATTTACGACTAGCCAAAAGCATTCATTCCCCTCATTTAGGCAGATTCCATATAAATGTAGATATGTACATTGTATTGAATATTGACTACATATTCCTCCTCAGTATTAATTATCAATTCCTCCAATACCAACATGACCTGTGTGTAATCCATATTTCCCCAGATATTAATAACTTGCCTTGGAAGGAATAAGGCGCTCCATTGGTCATATTTATGGGCATACTTTCTCATTCACCAGTATAATTGGTTCTGTCTTACATATTCCAATACCGTAAAACATTTATTTTCCTTGTATGGTTGTCCTTAAAATGACCTCTTAGTACCCACCAGACCCTAGCTGAGAGAATTCCAGATACACGGTTCTGGCCCACATTGTTCCTGGAAAAGAAGATCTGATTCCATCCTCAACAAATCATAATATAAACAAATACCAGGGGTGGAATGGTATTTTTATTGGTGCCTTTGCAAGAACTAATATCAATAGTTAACCCATTCTTGCCAAGTCACTACACACATTCCTGACACCATATGTGAAAGAATATGCTCATAAAGAAAATTTAAGAACTTGATACCTTTGGTTGTTGTTGGCAGTTCCTTTACTTCAGTCTATGTCAGGTAACGGAAATCTCCACAACCACAGCATGCCCCCATATCAGCAGTCTTTACCAACTGCAAATGGAGATTCATTCCCACATCCTCACTGGCATTTTGCAGCTATAACATACACCAACAATTAATTTACCACCTTCTTGCTTCCTGTACACAGCTCACCCATATTGTTTTTCCTTATCGTTTATAAAATCTTAAAAATATCTTTAAAAAAGATACTTTTAAAGATTTTTATAAACAATTCAGTGGACAACTTGCAGTGGCAGCCACCTACTTAAGGATACATTCCCTACACACCATAGTGCGGAAGTAACCCAATCTACCCTTATCATTTAAACCCCCATCTATCTCATCTTATAAATTTGGCTTCTATTCTTGTTTAACATACATACTACCCCCTCTTTCTCATTACTCTGTCAGTCTAAACAAGGAGTTACCTTCAATATTTACTTGTCCAGACATGTGAATAATTTAGGCCATGTTTCTGCTATAGACGTAAACAGTCTAAACCATATCTTTACTTTAAAGCTATAGTTCTAGTTTTTCCAGGCATATTTCTTGCATTTTAAACATTTTAGATTATCATCAATTTATGCTTGTGAAGGTTCTCATTCCCATCCGGTCATGGTATATCTGTTGTATTCAATTAGATCAACTGGACTAGAAGTTAGTTTTGAAGACGTTTCACAGTCATCCGACTGGCTTTCTCAATTCAGAATGAATTGTAACAAAACTCGTGGCAATTATGTAAAAAACAGGGCTTTTAATAATTTTATAGGCATAGCACCCAGCCACTGTTCAGATATGTGGATGACACCTGGGTTAAAATCCACCAGAAGGAAGTCAAGCTTTCACAAACACATTAATGCGGTAGAACCAAACATCAATTTACAAGGGAAGAGGTACAAAACAACAAACTGGCTTTTTGGACTGCTTGGTAGAAGTTAAGGAAAATGGTAAAACTGGAAGTAGAGGTTTACAGAAAACCACACACACAGTCAGATTTGACGTTTGACTCCCACCACCCTTTAGATCACAAGCTGAGTGTCATCAGAACCCTGCACACGAGCAGAGAACTCCCCTAGCAGCAGGATGTAAGGCTAAAGAAATGAAACATCTCAAGAGCCCTTAAAACTTGTGGATATCCAGACTGGGCCTTTGTCAAAAGAAGTAGAAGGAAAGAAAGAACACGAATACCAAGTGAAGGGGAAAAGCAAGACAGGAGAAAGAACATGTTCATTCCATATGTAGCAGGGGTCTTCGAGAAATAAGAAGAATTTTCAAAAAACACTGTATCCCTGTCCTGCTTTAACTGAACAACACACTGAGGCAGCAATTGGTAATCTGAAAGACCCCAATACCGGAACACAAAAAAGCGACAATCATATACGCAGTGCAGTGCTTGAAGAATGCTCTGATTTGTAGTGGGGGGAGACCAAACACAACTGCATCACGTATGGCCCAGCACAGAAGAGCCAATTCCTCGGGCCAGGACTCAGCCGTGTACCTGCATCTTAAGGATAAAGGTACATACCTTTGAAGATTGTAGTTAACATATTGGCAAAGAATGTGACTGGTTCAAGAGAGGTGTTAAGGAGGCCATTTATGTGGAAATAAAGAAACCCAAGCCGAAATAAGGTGGGGGGGTTCGACACAACTGTCTGCCATGTACAATGCTGTTTGACACTTTACTCTGGGCATTCCTATAACACTTCTTACCACTATCCAATCACGCCCTTACCACCTGGCTGTGATATGCTAATTGGGATTTTCCAGGGTACATAATTGCCACACATTCTTGTACATCTTTCTGAATTGAGAAAGCCGTCAGATGACTAGTGAAACGTCTCCAAGAAACTAACTAAGTCCCAGTTGATCTAATTGAATACAACAGATATCAATCAATACTTCCATACTTGGTCATACATGCCTCTTATCCTCTATGCTCCCCACTCGCCCTTCTCCTCCCTCCATTATCTATATGCAGGGCCGTCTCGCTAATGAGCCACATTTAGACAAAGTAGCAAAGCGGCACTTTGTCTGTGTGGCTCAAGAGCGGCGGCATTTCACATAGTTAAAAAAAAAACAATCGTTACCCGCGCGCCGATGCTGGGTAAAGAGGGAGGAAGCAAAGCGCCTGTGTTGAGAGGAGGAGCTTGTGAGGATTAGAGAACCCATACCCAATCAGAGTGCATCCTTGCAGGACCCTTCACTGCGTGCCTGGGCCGTCACTCCCAACTTCCAAGACTGTCCGCTGCGGTGCTTGCGCAATCGCAGACAGTCCAAGAAGCCTTGAAGAACCTCACATTGCACACGCCGGCTGTCACTCCCAACTTCCCGAATCCCAAGAACCAATCAGCTGCTGTGCTGTCCCAGGGCCCCCAGCCCATCTACAGCCTACTGAAGAGATGACGAGCCTCATGTTATCTTGTGAATGGGGCTGGAATAGCATGTAATGTGTGGTGTGGGAGATGGGGCAGTGGGTAAACTGTGCCTCCTTATGACTATGCAAATTATCCTTCGGTTGTCCCCACTGTGTTTTGACCACTATGCGAGTAAGTTGCCCTTTCTATGCACTTTCTCTACACCTCAGCTGCTGCTGAACCTCTTTCACTCTTTGCCTGAGATGTTTTATGCCACTTCCCTAGAGATCTTGTACAATGTGCACTTGTTATGCATAGTGGACCTCACACCTGTTTGAAAGAATAGTGAGCAGTACCAGACAGGTCTGTGTATTTGTTTCCTAGCAATAGGCAGCTGACCTCACTTTCCAGTGCCATTTACCACGACAATGGGCACCATTGTCTGCCTTGTTGTCAGCCTGTGTTTGCTGACAAGTTTTTCACAATCATTTAGTGAAAAGTAAGTTGGTACAGCTTGTTACTACCCAGCTTCCCCCATCACTGTCACTAGACCTGCACCCCCCCTCCTTCCCCCAGAAACAAAAAAGACCACAGACCCCAGAATTTCCTTTCTCCTCCAGCCAGGTAGGTCAGGCAACTGACATCTGTATAGCTGTATTGTTTCATGCAGCAAAGGATTCTGTGTGTGATATACAAGAGCTTTATTGTAAAGCTATACTCTTGATTAAGAAGATTGAAGGACATCTTTAAGGGAATATGTTAAAACTGCTTGAATCTCCAGACCTGATTGATTGTAAATAGGGGGTGAATTTTTGTCTAGACACCTGCACAAATTGTTAGACAAATGTTTTTTCCCTGGTTTGATAACACAAAACATTGCCATCTCTTGCCTGGTGATTTTTCATGGAAGTTCAACTTCCCAGAAGACACATTTGCTGGTTTCCGCCCCCGTCCCTGTTTTATGGCTTGGACATGAACATTTTGTGCCAATGATTTTACCAGTATCTGTGTGCAACACTTTATCAGTTTGTGCCAATGATTTTACCAGATTTGTGCCAACCATTTTATGTGTGTGTGAGTGTATGTACAGTATGTGTGAGAAGTGTATGTACAGTATGTGGTGTGAGTGAGTTATGTACAGTATGGAGAGAGAGGGTGTATGTCCAGTATGTGTGAGGTGGGTTGTATGTACAGTATGTGTGTAGTGTGTGTGGTGTTCAGTGTATGTGAGAGAGTTGATACAGTGCAGAGAGTGAGATAAGAATAGAGACTGCAGGAGAGATATTGTGTAAGAGGGACAGAGCTGCAGGAGAGAGAGAGAGAGAGAATGTGAGGGATAGAGGATAGAATATGTATGGGACCTTTACTGTCTGTTCTCACGTAATGGACCTTTACTGTTGTTCAAGGCTACTGTTATGGTATGGGACTTTACTGGTCTGTTCTCACTGTATGGACCTTTACTTACTGTCTGTTCTCACTGTATGGGACCTTTACTGTCTGTTCTCACTGTATGGGACCTTTACTGTCTGCTCTCACTGTAGGGACCTTTACTGTCTGTTACTGTAGCTTGTCCTTTCAATGTATGGGTCCTTTACGGTCTGTTCTCACTGTATGGGTCCTTTACTGTCTGCTCTCACTGTATGGGTCCTTTACTGTCTGCTCTCACTGTATGGGTCCTTTACGGTCTGTTCTCACTGTATGGGACCTTTACTGTCTGTTATCACTGTATGGGACCTTTATTTCTGTTCTCACTGTATGGGACCTTTACTGTCTGTTCTCACTGTATGGGACCTTACTGTCTGTTCTCACTGTATGGGACCTTTACTGTCGGTTATCACTGTATGGGACCTTACTGACTGTTCCACTGTATGGACCTTTACTGTCTTTTCTCACTGTATGGGACCTTTACTGTCTGTTCTCACTGTATGGGACCTTTACTGTCTGTTCTCACTGTATGGGACCATTATTGTCTATTCTCACTGTATGGGACCTTTACTGTCTGTTCTCACTGTAGGGACCTTTACTGTCTGTTCTCACTGTATAGGACTGTATTACCTTACTGTCTGCTCTCACTGTATGGGCCTTTACTGTGTCTGCGCTCACTGTGGGGTCCTTTACTGTCTGCTCTCACTGTAATGGGTTCCTTTACTGTCTGCTCTCACTGTATGGGTCCTTTTACGGTCTGTTCTCACTGTAGGGACCTTTACTGTCTGTTCTCACTGTATGGGCCATTACCGTCTATTCTCACTGTATGGGACCTTTACCGTCTGCTCTCACTGTCTGTATGGGACCTTTACTGTCTGTTCTCATGTCATGTGTTAGTATTGTTAAAAGGCATTTATATGGTTAGATTACCTTAGATAGTTTGTTAGGTTAGGCTAGGTTGACTAGTTAGGTAAGTTAGGGCCCTTTTAAAAAGACCTTGAGTGGTGGCAGGTTATTTTGGGCAAATTGTTTATTCTTCTGTTATTATGGTGTTAATTTTTTCTATTTAAAGAAAATGTACAAATAAATGGTGCCAAGTCAAAATGACAAAATGGCTACCCACTCCCACCGACAAAGCCACCCCACACACAGCCACTCCCACTTTGCTCCGCCGGCAGCGCGCCGCTGTAGGCAGCAATCAGGTTTGGCTCAGGTGGTAAAATCCCTAGAGACACCACTGCTTATTAGCCCCCGATCCTTAACTTCTCTATCTACCTCTGGTGTAGTCCAACATAACCCTCCCCCCATACCTAGTTTAAAATCTCCTACAACCCCCTACCATCTTTCTCCCCCCAAACAGCTGCGCTTCTAATATGGAGTCCCCTACCAATACCACCTTTCTTATCCTTCCTAGCCCCCCTGTTTTCCCTCCCAGTATTAGAGATGGTGTGTAACCAGGGTAACTCATGGAATGGCCCACTCCATACATGCTACTTCTGAGTTTTCGTCCTCCACATCTTCACCTAAATGGAAAATCTGTTGGATCAACAGGTCCCACATCCATTTACAGTTACCATTGCTATTTATCTGTATTTTATCCAAACTTTTCAAACTATTACTCCCCATTGACTTTTATGGGTTTGTTGTTTCGAACTACCGAACTTCCGAACTTTTACTGAAGTTTGGAATTTCGAAAATGAACCAAACTTCAGGTATTTCGACCATCACTAGTGCTGATAACCAAGGACAGTCATTCAGGTTGGTGACATACACTTGAGGGATCTGTGACTCTACTAGCATAAAGTGGGCAGTAATCGCTGTATCAAGGGACAGTTAAGCTTAAGCCACTCTACAATTGAGAAACATTGCCATGAAACACGTGTTACTGCCCATTTGCACTGCCATCTCACAATTTCGCGTAATTGGAGTCCATGCTTTTTTGCAAAATTGCTGCTCTGAAAATAGATCACAGCACCACTATCAGTAATATGCACTGCTCTGCTATTTGCAAGTGTGATCGTAAGTGTGTGTGAGAAATTTTGCTAGTTAAGGGCTGAGGCTACACTCTACTGGACAGCATGTGTGTGAAAAGCTAGGGCTAATTGGCATACGTTTCACACGTGTTCCATCTGCTTTGGCTACATGTCTTCATGACTGAGAGTGTCTGCATGACAGTTCTGCGTGGAATGAGAGTGTCTGCATACAGTGTCGGTGTTATGGAGAATGTCTGCTTACGGAGAATGTCTGCATTACAGAAATCTGCATGACAATGTCTGCCTGACTGACACATCTTACACGACTGAGTGTGAGGAGTACAGAGACTTCACCCTGCTCACATAATCCAATATAAACTGCCTCCGAGCACTCAGAGTTACAATATATATTTCTTTGTTTAAGAAGTACAGTATGAATGTTTCAAGAACTAACGACAGAACACATGTATATCTTAGATATTATGGACTTCAACAATTTTACTGCAAATTGATTTTATTGTTTTTTTCATTGCTTTATAATTAGGCCCTTTGTTTCATTTCTTTTTTACCTTACAGATCAAAATGCCTTTCCAGTTGTCACTACAGTGCTTACTTTGACATGGTAATGTTTATATACTGGCTCAGCAAGGATCAGCTTCTGCTCTGACGTTGGTACCTTGTGAATCCTTTACTGGCATTTCTTCCTCTGACCCCTATTTGTTTCTCATTTATTGTTCTCTTGATGTATGACAGCAGTTTTAATTCTGTTTCCTATGAATGCTTTTCCACGCTGTCATTTTTTAAATGGTTTTGCCAAGGAATATGGCCCTATCCATTCAGTATGAGAAACAACATTGGTGAGAGGTTTAGTTTTAAAAATGACTGAACGTCCTCCCTAACATTTTAATAAAGTTTGCCAAGACTAAACAAAGAAATAATAAGCCTTCTTTCAGCTGATTTCTTGGCTCCCTCGTTCCCTTTAAGATATTGGCTAAAAGTAATGTTATGAGATTGTATTGTCCCTGCAGACTGTGATAGAACACGTGAAATGTAAAGTATGCAATGGAATAGAATTCAAAGCAAATACAGAATGAAGAGGAAGTCCACTCTTCTGGCATTTAAATAAAAGTGTGGGAACTGAAAACAGGAGAGTTATATAATGCTGTTTTTTCCCCAAGGCTACCATAGTAAACATGTAATTACCCACAAGGTCTCCATTCCTTATGTCATACAGCCTTATACTCTGCCCATCTTATAATATGTAATATATATAATCCAGAGATAAAGAGCACTCCAAGGTCTGGAAGTGCCCTGAAGACGGCCAGCATTCGGCTGAAATGCGTAGGTTCAGACCTACGTTACCTAATAAATAGAATTGTGCATTCGGGCTGAAACGCGTAGGCCTTCAGACCTACTTACCTAATAAATAGAATTGTTCCAGACTTTGGGTGCTCTGTATCTCTCAGATTATTTGTTATTTCCGGACAGCACCCAGGCACTTATGGTAGGACGGAGTGCGGTGGACTTTGCTGTATATAATATATATAATATTTAAATATTAATAAAACCCTAACACTGTTTACACAAAGGTTTTTGAATTTTATATCACAAGAAATAATGGCAGCCTGACATTTTTGCCCTAAGGTCCTTCTGTATAATATCAGTTGCATAAAGCTATTGTTCCTACTATAATTTAGTACATTTAAGTCAAAATGTTTTGTATTGTAACATTAACAATTTAGAAAAATAATATTTTGTAAACAAAAAGTTGTTAATTTGATGTAACATACAATAAAAATTGTGCAGCTTGAATAATAAGTTATTTTCTACTGGTTTCACTCTTTTAACAAAAATGATGGTAGGAAACACACTATAGTAGGTAGCCTTCACTACTATAGCGTGTTTCCTACCACATTTTTGTGTAAAAGATTTTGAAACCAGTAGAAATAATAACTTATTATTTCAGCTGCGACTTTTATTGTATGTTTACATCAAATAAACAACTTTTTGTTTAAAATATTATTTTTCTAATATTGTAATGTTATCAAAACATTCTTGTACTAAATTGTAATAAATTAATAAAGGAATCACACTAATATTGTTCTACTTGTTAAAGAATAATTTATTATCAATGTTATCATTGTATAGAAACTGTATTGGGCTACATGACCTCTGGGATCCCTAGTCACACGTGGATAACAATGTTTCTTGTTAATTGTGGTAAGTATAACAAATTGCCATATAAAGTTACATGTCTAAAGTGAAAAGGGACGGCAATTCCTTTCTATATGATTGGGCTTGTGACATATGGTCTAGATTGTGTATAGAAAGGGGTCGGTATAAGCTATCTTGGTTACCACTTATCCAGTGGAGTGACCCAGCACATGTGTTTATATGCTTATGCAATAACTCTACTATCGACTTTCAAGACTGGTGTGGCTCTACTTTATTCCCTAACAGTTTTTGGTGGAGATGCGGGCACTCAGATACAAACCTACCTGTCCAGATGGGGTCAACTTTCAAAAGGAGGACAAAATCAAGGGCCCGGTGATTTGTTCTTACCCCTATTTGTCCCTTTTTGGAATTGATCGCAGGACCAGTTAGGTTTCTGTTGACGAGTAACTTTCCCTCAGTCTTGACTGTTGATTGTATGTTATTGACCTTACTTTCTGTTTAACTTTGTACTAATGTTGTCTTCAGCCTAATGTGGTGGCCATAAAATGTTTTGTAATGGTTTGTGCATTGTATGTTAGCAATGGATTTAGTTCTAGAACACATTTTATAATTATTTTTTGTTTTGTCCTTTGATATGTACTGGTTTATCAAACTTTATTTTAATGTTTTGGAGGAAAGCAGCACAACTCTATTTGTTTTAGTTTTATGAGTCTTGGAATTTGAAAGGACAGGGATAGTTTTATAAGCCTGAAGCAGCTTCAGGACAGGAAAGTTATGAGCCTTTTCAGTGTCCCAAAGAACAGGATGGGATATTTAGGGGCAGTAACTCATTAGGAGTTTGTTACCCATGAAAATCCCGATTTGAAAGTTTGTGTGAATGTTGTCTGCTCAATTATTTGTACTATTTACATTTTTCATATTGTTCTTACTTGATGTTGTTTTGTATTGTACTGAGTTGTATTTTATCTTTGATTTTTCGCCAAACATTTTATTCTGGCTTCTGTGATTGAATATCTTTAAGTTTATCTTTAGGTTGCCTACATATTAATGATAAATAATGATTTAACATATTTGCAACTTGAATTGTTTATATGAAATTATTTCTTCACTTTTTAAAATTGTTTCAAATGCTCTTTTTCTCAGTATCTACCGAAAATGAAAGCTAGAAAGTTTCCAGTGAGAGATGCTTAGTTTGGTGTTTGTTAATGGTTCTCCAATTATGAGTTATCAGTAATACAGAGTTTATTGTTTTGAGAACATAGAACTATTGTAGTATTGCCTGACGATTGATTGAAAAGATCAAAGAAGTCTGGCACGAAATAGTGATCAGAGCATAGAGTTTGTGTGTCCGGTTGAAATGACACCGGTTGTTTGGTAACAATGGGTTAATCCTGATTGGTACATTTTGACTAAGTTCATTGAATTATTTGTGAGGTGTAAGATCTCAAATTAGGTATCTATAATATAATAATAGTGGAAGAATGACAATTATAAAGTAATATGCATCACTCTTTGTGGAAAAAAAGTAGATATGGGTAAGTTAGCAATGTAAAATTATAATATTTCGATGAAGGTATTTGACTTATCTATGGTTTCTATTTCATTAACCCTGGATTTGACAGGGTTTACAGAAAGTATTGAACACCTAATATTGTTTTACCTAGTATTATGGTAGGAATCACACTATATTTTCTATTATAGTATGGTAGGAATCACATAATATTGTTCTACTATAGTATGGTAGGAATCACATATATTGTTCTACTATAGTATGGTAGGATCACCATCACACTAATATGGTTCTACTATAGTATGGTAGGAATCACATTAATATTGTTCTACTACTATAGTATGGTAGGAATCACATTAATATTGTCTACAATAGGTATGGTAGGAATCACACTAATATTGTTCTATTATAGTATGGTCGGAATCACACTAATATTGTTTCTACTATAGTATGGTAGGAATCACATAATACTTGTTTCTAATATAGTATGGTATGATCCACATTAATATTGTTCTACTATGGTATGGTAGAATCACATTATATTGTTCTACTATAGTATGGTCAAATCATAATTGTTTATCGTATGGTAGGATCACATTAATATTGTTCTACTATAGTATGGTAGGAATCACATTAATATTGTTCTACTATAGTATGGTAGGAATCACACTAATATTGTTCTACTATAGTATGGTAGGAATCACTTAATATTGTTCTCACTATGGTATGGTAAATCACACTATATTGTTTTACTATAGTATGGTAGGAATCACACTAATATTGTTCACTATAGTATGGTAGGAAATCACATTAATATTGTTCTACATAGTATGGTAGAATCACATAATGTTCTAATAGTATGGTAGGGAATCACACAATATGTTTACTATGTATGGTAGGAATCACACTAATTGTTCTACTATAGTATGGTAGGAATCACTTTAATATTGTTCTACTATAGTATGGTAGGAATCACACTAATATTGTTTCTACTATAGTATGGTAGGAATCACATAATATTGTTCTACTATAGTATGGTAGGAATCACACTAATATTGTTCTACTATAGTATGGTAGGAACCACATTAATATTGTTCTACATAGTATGGTAGTAATCACATTAAATTGTTGTACTATAGTATGGTAGGAACCACATTAATATTGTTCTAACTGATAGTATGGTAGGATCACATTAATATTGTTCTACTATAGTATGGTAGGAATCACATACTTTGTTCTACTATAGTATGGTAGGAATCACTAATATTGTTTCTACTATAGTATGGTAGACCACATTAATATTGTTCTACTATGTATGGTCGAATCACACTAATATTGTTCTTAACTATAGTTGTGGATCACACTATATTTTCTACTATAGTATGGTAGAATCACATTAATATTGTTCTACTATGTATGGTAGGAATCACACTAACTATTGGTTCTAGCTATAGTATGGTAGGAATCACACTAAATATTGTTTCTACTATAGTATGGTAGGAATCACACTAATATTGTTTCTACTATAGTATGGTAGGAATCACTTAATAATTGTTCTACTATAGTATGGTAGGAATCACATAATATTGTTCTACTATAGTATGGTAGGAATCACATTAATATTGTTCTAACTATAGTATGTGTAGAATCACACTAATATTGTTCTACTATAGTATGGTAGGAACCACATTAATATTGTTCACTATAGTATTGTTAGTAATCACACTTAATATTTGTCTACTATAGTATGGTAGGAATCCACTAATATTGTTCTACTATAGTAGGTTAGGAATCACATTATATTGTTCTACTATAGTAAATGGTTTGTGCATTGTATGTTAGCATGGATTTAGTTCTAGAACACATTTTATAATTATTTTTTGTTTTGTCTTTTGAGATGTACTGGTTTATCTAAACTTTATTTTAATGTTTGGAGGAAAGCAGCACAACTCTATTTGTTTTAGTTTTATGAGTCTTTGGAATTTGAAAAGGACAGGGATAGTTTTATAAGCCTGAAGCAGCTTCAGGACAGGAAAGTTAATGAGCCTTTTCAGTGTCCCAAAGAACAGGATGGGATAATTTAGGGGCAGTAACTCATTAGGAGTTTGTTAACCATGAAAATCCCGATTTGAAAGTTTGTGTGAATGTTGTCTGCTCAATTATTTGTACTATTTACATTTTTCATTATTGTTCTGACTTGATGTTGTTTTGTATTGTACTGAGTTGTATTTTATCTTTGATATTTTTGACAAACATTTTTATTCTGGCTTCTGTGAATTGAATATCTTTAAGTTTATCTTATAGGTTGCCTACATATTAATGATAAATTAATGATTTAACATATTTGCAACTTGAATTGTTTATATGAAATTATTTCTTCACTTTTTAAAATTGTTTCAAATGCTCTTTTCTCATTATCTACTTAGAAAATCAAAGCTAGAAAGTTTCAGTGAGAGATGCTTAGTTTGTGTTTGTTATTGGTTCTCCAATTATGAGTTATGCAGTAATACAGAGTTGTATTGTTTTGAGAACATAGTAACTATTGTAGTAGTTCCTGACGATTGATTGAAAGAGATCAAAAGAAGTCAGGCACTGAAATAGTGATCAGAGCATAGAGTTTGTGTTCGGTTGAAATGACACCGGTTGTTTGGTAACCAATGGGTTAATCCTGATTGGTACATTTTGACTAAGTTCATTGAATTATTTGTGAGGTGTAAGACCTCAAATTAGGTATCTATTAATAATAATAGTGGAAGAATGACAATTATAAAGTATATGCATCAACTCTTTGTGGAAAAAAGTCGATCACACTAATATTGTTCTAACTAAGAACTTGAGGCCCTCTACACACAACCAATATATGATTGACTTGACACTGGATAAGTGCATGATCATTCGAAATATTGGTTTGGTGATTTGTAGACAATTAAAATTATTTTGCAAGTTATCCCGCTGTGCCTCCTAACTGTGGATTCTGATTGGATTTGATTGGCGTGGGTGTGGCTACGCTGAAAGGGGTGAAAAACGTGAGGGTGTGAGGGCAAAGGAAATCCTGCAGAACAGGTTACTTACAAAAAAATCTAAAACTTGGAATTTAGCACTGAGGAAGTGCTAGTTGGAATTGGAAATAGATGGAGTATCTGCATAGGTGTAATAATGTATTATATATTCATAAATACTGAAGTACGCAATACAGTTTTGTGCAGTCCAATACATTTGCAGAAGTATTGCTTTGCTGTATCTTGAACAGCAATATATGCAGGTTAATGATTGCCATTGTGAACAAGGTTAATAACGATTTATATTCACCAAACCAAATATAATAACTCAGGAGCGATGTGTGTATTACATATGTGAATTCAAAGTAAAATGAATAGGGACATTTCAAGGTTAATACAAATAGCTAGATTCTATAAGTAAGAGCCCTTCAGATGTATTTCTAGCATGTTCCTTCATAAGCTGGACCAACTCAGCACGCCTGCACAACAAACAGGTTAATTTTGAACTAGAGGGCACATGAGAAAAACTAAAAGATTCATGGTAGGATTGACAAGAGCATATTTAGCCAGAGACAAGGCAGATGATCTTGTCCAAGACATTGAAAACACCTTGAATATAGGGCAGTGTGGTATAGTGTAGGTAGAGACTGAATTCTGCTACGGAGATAGGCAGGCACAAGATTGCACTTTCTCAGAGCAGCCAGTTCAAGACTATAAACACACCAATTCCACGTTTGCAAAATAAAAAGAGATGACAGCCTGTCATACAGAAGCCATTACCTGTAAGAAAGGGAAGGAACAAACACAATGACCTTCATTGTATTCTCCTTAGTTGCCCAGTAAGTATGCATTGCCCCTGAGCTTTAGTGCCACTTTTATGGCACGTACTCAAGATGTCAGTATCACTCTGTATTTCTATAGATTTATACACGACTATTGTGCCCTGAGCATAGGGAAGGTGTTTCTCCTCTCAAGGCGTTTACCAGAATGTTCCTGTATTCAAAGGCATGAAGTCAGCATGGTAACCACATGTGTTTTCTCATTTGCTCCCTTGCCAAACAAAAAGCATTACATTTACATTACACATTTTGACAAATTGTCCCCCATATTCATTATTCCCGTCATTGTTCTTATTTTAAAAAAAAATTGTTTGTTTAATAATTGAATTTTGAAATAGTGTAATACACCAATATTTGGTGTGATTCAAGAGGAAGACAGATTAAGCATCATGAACATTGATGTAACATAAGAAATGCCAGTGCGGGGACAGACTCACGTATGGTACCAAAAACCAAAGGGGCTGATAAAATAAAAGGTTGCAAAATGTTGACTGTACAGTGATATAAATCTGCAGCAACCAACCAGAGTTACCTTTAAAGTGGTCTTCCAAAGTTCTAAACATCTGTTAACATCTGATTAATAGCAATTAAAATTGAATCCACAGAGCAAACGACTGCATTACTCCCCAAGGCTAATTCAAGGAAAGGGGCAGGGGGATACAGAGGGTAGGGACTATGGGCCGTAATGGGCAGGCTAATAAGGTCATCTGGCAACCCATTACACACACTTGTTTAAATGAAATAGACTACTATACTGTGGTTGAACTGCTACATATATTGCAAAATAATGATGAAAATATAAGGCTGCCAATGTTCTTTTACTTTTTACAGATGTTCGAGCACTATCCTGGTTCATGCTTGGATTGAACATTTAGCATTATGGGGAACGATAGCAGCTTGGAAAGTAGATGGATATATTACGAATTCCATAGTATTTAGACTGAATAACAAATATGCATTTTCATTGACTGTTTATTAATCAAGATGAATATTCAATGCTGATTATACGGTTTAGCAGCCTTACTTTATGCTTGTCTTTTAGTTGGTATGTGTTCTTGGAATTGAGTCCTCAATTCTGTACATCTCCCTGTGAATGAAATCAAACTGTATACAATGGAGGTGGAGTATTAGGGTATAGGTGGTCCTTGTGGACCACAAAAAGAGCACGAATGAATTTGACCAGAACTCTGTAGGCCGGTCCTAATCTGCCCAACTCAACCAACATCTACCCAAATCCACCATGCCTGCTCTTGACATTCCTCTCCCCAGCACTCCCAGAGGCTGTGAGTGTTAGGCACCTGACCTTTTGAAGCGTACACAGGCGTCTTGGCTTTTTGGGGGGTTTGTTGATGATCATCCATTTGCGTACTACAGTATCTTTAAAAAAGATTATTACCTTTTTTTATTTATAGATATTACAGTTGAAACACTGCTTAAATTCTGAGCTAAGAAACGGGAAGGAGGAAGGAGGAGGAAAGACTTTATCAATGCACCCTATGATTGTAACACGCATGCAAGGTATCCAAGGATAACATCCCGTCTGTACTCCAGAATGATCCATTACTAAAGTGGAAAACACAGAAGCAAACCCTTTGTCTAGAAATGGCACAGTACATCCCAACCTAGCCCAGGGAAGACTGGGAGGATATGGCTACATCCCATATACTGGTATTCCCAGCGCAATAACCACATAATACAACAATATACTGTATTATACATAAACTACCTTAGCCAAAATAGACTGAAGCATTTTGCAAAGAAAACACATGTAGTAGTCCCTAAATGCCAAAAAAAACCAATGCCCGCTACAACTCTATGGAAAAGGTCATTCAATATGCTAGCAAATATTGTATAAATAGAAGTTCTATACCAACACAGGGCATGTCCTAAGAAAATTACCCAAAGATGTATGGGGCGGAAGCTGGTGGCGAATCACCCTAACTACCAGTTAAACCACAGATAAGGGTCTGAAGCATGTAATAGGAATCACCCAGAGCACCAATAATATAGTATAGTATTTTGTTGTTAATTGACAAAACAAATCTCTCTTTTGTTTTTCGTTCCTCTTGTTTATGTACTCTGCTTAAATATACCTTTAAAAACAATGCCATATCATGATGACAACTATAATAACAACCTCATTTGTCAAATGTGAGACGACCAAATATATAATATGTTAATAGACTCTATCTTTTCATTGTATTACAAATTATAAAGATATATTATTGTTTTATTAGTACTTGTAAATAATGACAGATGATAAATATCCTTTTGGTTGCTAATCTCATGAATGAAGTGCTTTGTCTAATTATGTACATTGGAGTAGTACATTGTTCAATATTGTTATGAGATGTCCCAACAACTCCAGGGGTAACTGAAAGCAACGTGAGAGAAGCCATCAGAATAATCAACATTAACCTCCCTGTTCGAAGGGATAAATAATGTAATGGTAGCATCAGGTGGTAACCATAGCTAATGGCTTCTGAGCTATAAGCTTCGCCTATATAATGTGCGGGGGGGGGGAAGTGTTGGAAATACTTGAGAAATAGCAATAATTCTAAAGAAAATCATTTTAAAGTTCAGTATGGGATGAATATTACATGGATTAAAAAGAGTCAGTTTGTCATCTTGGATATTTATACCATGATATTTTTGCGGTTTTTACAGAGAAATTAAATAGAATTAACACTTGTGTTGGCAGGGCGTACTGAGGGGCCGGGCCCCCCAAGAGTTTGGGCGGGCGGCCCCTGACCCCTCTCCCTCCAAGCAAAGTTTCTGCAGTATTACCATTTTTAAAGAGCTGACGCAGTATGAAGAAAACATTAAAATCCGACCCGAACTTTCAGTTTACTGGAAGTTCGTGTCGGTTGTAAAGGTTGATCGGGCGTATGTTTTCTTCATACGCGAATCAGCTCTTAAAAAGAAGTGAATACTGCAGGATTGGGTTGTGTGGGTCCTTTAACTACTGTCCGCCCCCCCCCCTGGCGGGCTATGTAGATGGGTATTTTGTCCTAAGTGACAAATAACAAATAACAGCACAGCTTAAGATATTTTGGGTGGTTTTTGCCAAAATGCAGAGAAAACAGATTTGTACAGTAAATTCGCCAATTCTGTGTAGTTTGATAAACCACAGGGTGTCAGCCCAAAATGTTGCTGTACAGCTTCTTTTCAACTGACAGGACTACTGGAATAAATAAAGAATAACTGTAATTTCAAAAATCCCTGTGGTGGGACAATGACAAGATGTATTAATGCATTCAATTACAAACTACTTCATTTTATAAATTGTGTTCATATTCTCTGTGCATGAAAAATGTCTGGGACACTATGATTTACATATTTACAATTGCCTGATTATTTTACCCAATAGCTCCTAAAGAGTCACTTAAAGCTATATAAACAATTTTCATCCCTCTATGGAATGGATCCATCCTATGGCCACATTTAGTCAGAAGCAAGTATTCCCATTGTCTCATTCTGCTTTTCATTTAGAATTAATAGCTAAGATGCTGATAACAATATGTTCTAAATATGAATTTTTTATAAGAATTTCCCTGCCTGACTCTCGATACTTGGAATTTTAACCATGAAGACTGACTGACAAAAGCAGAACGGCGGTATAGGATGACTTGCTTCTACCTCTTATAGAATGATAGATGTAGTGGGGAAAAGTTGTTTTTAAGGTTATATAATTTCCTTTACAGGCAATGATCCAAGCTGCATTTAGACTTTGTCTGTTGAAAAAAACTGAGCATCTAGTAGATATTTAAAGATGATACATAGGGGAACATTGACTGCCCAAACAATTTATAAAGTTACACTATGTGTACACTATGTGACATTCCCCAATCTTTGCCTGCCCCCTAAAAGTTTTTTTTTACAGCCCAGTTCAGAATACAAACCCATGTGCTAGTACTCCCTAGGAAGAATACATAGTGATACCAGTGAAAACCAGTCCTGTTAATTTATATATCAATTCACACACCTTTCGCTTTATTTCTTTCATCTATGGTTATTCCTTTTATGGCCACCATCCACCCAACCAGCAATGCAAGAAAAGTACCTTGCACAATCAATACTCTGGTCTATGTTTTTTTTTATGCAAACAGCTGAACAATGGTTGCTAAGAATTCTAGCCACCCTAATGAAAACAAATATTTATAGAATAAAGTTAGCTGTGAGTAAATACCCAACTAAAGGGGAAATAAATCTGTAAAAATGTTTTTCTTTACTATAATAAGGTTCCCCTTAAAGGGCATCTGTTTGGTTAAGGATTAAGAAACAACATTCCTGCTTGTCGTGAAATGCATGGGAATTTCATAGAAAGTTTTTAAGGTCATCAGTTTTGTAATATGCCAATAGCTAAGACATTGTAATTTATTGTAGGTCACTAAAAAACAATTATCTATGCCTTTCTATCATTCACTTGTTTACGACATTGTTCTTGTTCTTTTAATCTGGCATCTACATTTCACCATATGAGGCTCGGTGTGTTTCCAGGGTAACTTCCATTGATATTAGCTTCCTACAATATAGGGCAAAACAGACAGTTAAGAATGATATAAACAAAATGTTTATGTGGTACACACAGCAGTTTACTGTTACTGCCCCAAGTTGGATATTAACTCTATTTATGACAAAAGAGAGATAAAAGAAATAATTGTGGGGGAATAGGGACTATGTCCCATATGTATGCATTGTACATGGTAAGAAATATTCATGTATTTGAGTTTGACAGGATGTAATACTTTTATTCCTTTCTATGTATAGGACATTATGTTATAAACCAGGGGTGAGTATTCTTAAAGAAGACTAAGAACAACAGAATCAGATAGGATCAGTAGTGTTATTGAAGGAGCCAGTTGTTTTGTTTAGGGAAATTTGCAGATTATTTAAGAGAGTGTCGTCATATTAAGGAATGATATATTCTTACATAAGATTCTCACGTAGGTTGAACTATTTAAGAATGAATTTAGATTGTATTTACCAATGTTTGGTGTATTTATGCCCCTTAGTTAAAATACCCCATAACCTTAATTATTGTTGTAAACATTTTTATTCTAAAATAAAATAAGCATTTTTTTAAAAATACAATGAGTATTTCTCCTCAACTGTAAAGCACATAAGACACAAAGTCCTTAGTAAGTCTGGGACATATTTATAGTCCCTTTTGTTCCCAAGCTTAGCCCAGTAATATTTATCTATTAGTAGTCAAAGACAACAATAAATTCTATATTCTATATATATAGATTTATTTGGCACACAAGATCATCGTGCTAATAAGTAACTATGATATAAAATATCCCATTTCAATCATAGGCAGAGCTCAATACAAAGAAGAAAGACTGAGAGTGAGAATGAGACAGAAACTCCAGACACCAATTTTGAAATACAATTTTTTTTTTTCTTTTTTTTTCTATTTTATATCTAACCGACAAAACAGCAAAACCCAGAATCTACCTCATCCGAGGTGATAAGAGGCGAAAACTCACATCTGAAGCTAGTAGATCAATTTGTTCCACACAGAAGGAGAAAAATATCTCTGACTCCTTTCGCAAGCAGCTATCCCTGGATTAACTGGAACTTGTAAAGAACAAAAACCTACAAAACAGACCCAAATTCTACCTTTCATGGTGATCCAGAGAAGAAGGTGTGAAAGGTGAAAAATCTGAAGGCAATTACTCAAAAAGAAGGAGCAATAACTTCTGTCTCCAATGGCAGTTAGACAAATTTGTCACCTTGGATACTGTTTCCATTAAACCTTGTTCTTTCACAATTGACATATATGAACTGAGTCAAATATGTTCCACCTTTACAATCTCTCCAGTACCAACAGTTTATTCAGATTCCAGTCAGATGCGGCAGAAATATTTTCAAGAGGAGAAAATTTACTAAAAGAGAATAAAAGCAACAAACCCTCCCCAACCTGTCCGGGTAAGAGACCTAAAAAGCTGTCTTACCCCTGGTAGCACAGCGAGTAGTAGTTGGAGACTCCTAGCTGCAGGGAGGTGCTTTGTCTGAAGGAGAAACTCTGATTAAGCATGCTTCCCTAGGCAGCGCATTCTCTGAATAACCGGTTTTGGGAGAGGAGGATTGGAAAAAGTAACACTTTTGAATGCTCGAGTTAAGTACCGTCAAGGGAGTGGAGATTCAAGATTTAGTTCTTTAATTCGGTGGCCATTCAAATTAAATTGAAAAGTAGATGACATGGTTAACATAGAACATGGTATTAATGCAAGGATCAATAAAGGACCCCCTCAATCCCCAAAAATAATACAATAGCAAAAGGGAGTCCCCTGCAAGGGTTTGCGAGATACCTAGGACGTCTTAGTAAAACATATAGAGGGCATCCACGGGTGAGTTCAGGGAACGAAGGGCTATGGGGGTACGAGGGATTAATATAACAGTAAGCCTGGGGAGGGTCGGTCATCTTGTGATTAAGGAAAAGGAGATGTCAATCTCATGGGAAGGTTAGCTAGACCAGAATTTTTTTCTTAAAACCTCTGCCTAGAAATAATATATTAAGAAAAAAAAACATAAACTAAATGTAAATAGGTTTATTTTGATTTTGCCTAAAAAAATTTAAAGGTCAAAACAGATCTACTTATCTAATGGAAGCAACATATTGCTTGTCTGTAAAACACATACTACAGATAGAAAATTTTATCAAAGTATTTAATATTTTGAAACAAATTAACTCCTCACCAGATATCACTTATCTATTAATGTAATGTAATCTATAATGAATCCTGCCAACCTGATTGCCATTGCATTCCATGATCCTCCGTCCCCCATGATGATTCCTGCGTCAAACCAACTTAAGTGAAGGACTAGCAATATTCTCTAATGGTCCTATTTGTATTAGATCAAGGGAGAAAAAATTAAATCTCTCTCATAAAGCATAGTAAGGCCTTATTTGCGAATATGAGGTGCAGCTTGGAATCTTATATACCGTAGAAAAGGGACATCTTAGAGAAATGGAAAGAGTTCTTCAGGTTTCTTACAGTGAGAGAACTTGCAACTGTCTTCAGCAGATGTGGTAAGTTCATTAACATCTTTAAAGTGGTCTGGATATGTCTCTAAAAATTCAAAAATATTGAAAATTGCTAGTATTAATGGTTCAGGGTTGCATCCAGGGATCCGTTCGTAATTGAGCCAGAAGGATATTTTTTACCCGTTCAGTCTTCTTTTTCCTTCTTTCTTACTTTCTTCCCTGTTCACGTTCTGTTCTTTTCCCATGATGCAAAAATCACTATAAGCGTAAGTAGTTCTTCTGCATTCGAGGAACCAAGGCATACCTGCAACTGTTCCACAACCTGGATTTTAACTACCCTGAAATAGATTGGAGTAATGGAAGCTTGCCAGCAAGACCTCAAAAGGTATACAGTTCGTTAAAGTTTCCTATATGAGGCATGTTCTTTCAACAAGAGGTAGAAGTGCCTAATAAGAAGAATGTTGTTGGATCTGGTGTATCTAACACCAGAGCTTCATTTTGGAGATGAAGGCAGTAATGGGAGCTAGGGAATAGTGACCATAGATATAGTGCTCATTAATATAGGTTGCAGAAACTATGCACTGGCTTACAAAAACTTGTAACTTTAGGAAGCTAATTTTATGCTTAAAATAAAGGAATCGCTCTGCTCATAGACTGGGTGGAATGCAGGTTTTTCTAGGAAAGTAACTGAGCAGATGTGGAACACGTTGAAAGGGTATATAAACAGTAGAACATGTTCCAAATCGGTCCTTTAGGAAACAAGGTAACAAATTAGGTCCTTCCTGCATGGCGTATGCTCAGGTAAAAAGGGGAATGAAAAAGAAAAGGGCTTTTAAAATTTTTGAAAGCAAGTAAGGACAGACAGCTGCGTACAGGTACTTCAAAAGTTGTAATTAAGAGTGCAAGAAGCTTAAACTAGCTAAAAAATAGAAAAAATAGAACAGAAACAGGATGGCCGAACAAAGCAAGTCACAAAACCCCAAAAATGTTTTTTATAAGTATCAAAATGGTAAAAAAATAGGACTGAGAATGTGGGACCATAAATAATGGAATGTGGTTGTTGGTAGCAGGATCCGAAAAAGGACTAATCTGCTAAACGTTTTTTTACATCGGTTGTTTACTGTGAGAATCCTTCACAGTAGGGATTGTAACAATGTGCAGGAGGAAATGAAGAGTCTTCACATTGGATAACAGAAGGATAATGGTACGGAATCAATTCAGACAAAGTTATATCAATAAAGCGCCAGACCAGATGATTGCACATCTCGCCTAGGATTTTAAAAGATGCTTAGTTCAGTTACTAGCAAGACCACTGTTTCTCAAATTTTTCAGGATTCGCTTTGTCTGGATTGCCGTGGGATTGGAAAAAAGCCAATGATACCAATATCATTCAAAAAAAGGTAAGTCGTTCACAGCCTGGGAACTATAGACTGTAAGCCTAAAATCAGTGGTAGGGAAGGTGATGGAACTTTGTTAAGGGATCGATATCCTTGAGCTTTGTCTCCAGAGATATAATTATTAGTAGTAGTCGCGAGTGGATTTATGAGAAATTAGATCATCCAGCAATTGTAATTGAAGATTTTTATAAGAAGTGAGTAGAAGTTAATTCAGGCACAGCTGTGGATTGGTGGTATATTGGATTTGCAAAGCCGTTGATACTGTGCCGTCATAGGCGCTCAATAATTTAAATGAGGGACACCGATGGCTTGGAATGAAAACATTTGTTCATGGATAAGAAACTGTGATTGGACCGCAACCAGACGTAGTGGTGGTTTAACGGTTGGAGCTAGCATCTAGTGGGCTAAGTTCTAAGCGAGTTCCTCAGGGTTCTGTACTGGGGCCAATTCTGTTTAATAAAATCTGTTTATAAAGGACTTGAATGGGGGATGAGAGAGCAAGGTTCACTGTGTTGGCCTGAGTGACACTAAATTAGGCAGAGCTTTGGAAACTTCCAATGATGTGCAAGTGCTGCAAGCAGACCTAGATACATTGATAAATGGGCAGCAGAATGGCAGATGAGATTCAATGTTTGATAATTGAAGGTGATGCATTGGGAGATTAATAATCCCTGTTGCCACCTACATAAACTCATAAATAACTCTGTGTTAAGGCTCTGAAATTGGAAAAAGTTGGGGGGTTCCGTAAGATAACATACTTAGCTGTAGCAAACATGCCAGGTACAACCTAGATCTAGCAAGATATTGTCGTGTATAAAGAGGGAATGGAATCAAGCGAGAAAAATATTATTCTCCCTCTTTACAAAGGCAATGGTACGGCCACATTGGAATATGCGGTGCAGTTTTGGCATCCAATCTACAAAGGGTACTCACCTTGGAAATGGAGGCAGTTCAGGACGAGGCAACTAAATTAATAAGGGGATGGAGGGGCTTGAATAGCAGGCAGATTAGACAGTTAGGGCTGTTACTTGGAGAAGCGGCGTTCGTGGGGAACCTGATAACCTTATACAAATTATATTAATGGCCCATACAGTGGATCTCTGGTGCAATTGTTTCCTAATAGTTCTATCAGAGGACCTCGTGGACATTCCTTGTAAGGTTGGAGAAAAGAAGTTTTCTCTTCAAGTTAGGAGAGGTTTCTTACAGTGAGAACGGTGTGAACTGTTGACGTGTCTTCCAAGCAATTAGTGTGTAATGGCAAGTTTCAAGCATTGAATAGACGATAACTAAAAAAGCGCCTAGGATTAAGTTTCAAAAACTAAGAATATGGATTAGAATTACTGGTATTAATGCAATATAGATCTGGTTTGATTCCGGGATACTATTCCGATTGCCCGTTTGGAGTCAGGAAGGAAATTTTTTTCCCCCTTTTGTTAGATGGGGTTTTTTGTGCCCTTCCTCTGGATCAACTGTTAGGTAGGCGTTAAAAAAAAAAAAAAAAAAAAGTGAATAGTTGGACTGATGGTACGAATGTCTTTATGTCAACCTTAATACTATTACTATGTATTTATGTTACCTCGTTGTTAAAGGCGTTTTTTTAGTGCTAAATCTAGCACAAAAGATATTTTTTTTACGATTGGGTGTCTGCCCCGTTAATAGAAAACAGCAAGGCCCTTGAATGATGGAGTTTATCAAGCTAATTAGATATGATGTCAGAAAGCATGGGTTTCACTACCATTGTACCCAACGGAGTGGGTATCAATCACCCTGATATAGTTTCCGACATTTAGCTTAACAATTGGTTATTTTTCTTTAACATAAACACATCAACCTCTAAATGCATGTTCCTTTGCTTTGAAAAATTTGGTTCTATTCCGTTCTTACCAGACATGCTATTTATTATTTTGGTGTCAGTTTTCTGACAGCTTTTCTTTTACTATTCTTTGGAACAATGATTTATTTTAGAGACCATGTTGCTTTTTAACAATGGTTTGGAGACATAGGTTATAACAGAAACGTTCCTGAATGTACATTTGTAAAAACAGTTTTATTTGTATGGATTTCTATTTTGTGAGGTAGAAAGGTACATGCGGAAAAAACATTTTAATATTCTTCTATCATGTGGGATCTCAACTAGCAAAGAAAAACATTCAATCCACATCTCGTAGTTCTCAAGGTATTTATTAAAAAAAATAAACCAGAATATAACACGTAGCCTCGTGATAGCTGAAAAACATCTGAAGTTGATTCGTCTGTTTTGCCTGCCTGTGAAATTAAAGAACCTTCATTAAAAAGCCTTTTTGTTCAATACAAGAAAGCAGTGGTATAGTTGATAATTCAGCCATTTTCTCCTTTGTGATCACTAAGCCAGCTTAATGATGATGTGTTTCTGAAAATGAGGATTATATGAAAAGACCCACTTTAACAATGGATCTTGTACTTCATGGTATTAATAGTAGAAAAGACTTAATACGCAACCAGTTCCTACGGACATTGGTATTTAATGCTGCTTTGCCCACTACTCCCTATGGCTAGGAACCAGTTGGGCAGAAAAAGCACACGCGAGTTGACATAGATTTACTGGCCCTTTTTTTGGTTTATTTTAAGGTTTACAGACAGAGTCCATAATCACAGGGTGTGGTCTTTTAAGGCTCATACCCAGTGCTATTGCAGGTGCCGTACCCACACGCATATGGTATGCACGGCTGTTTGGTGATAACATGCCGTGTAGTGGGCACCTTTGGCAGCGTTAAAATGGCGCCCTCATTGCAGATCCGTCCAGCCGTCGGGCAAAGACACCACAATCGAATGCCCATTTTGCCCGACAAATTCCCATACACAGAAAGATTACCGTCTGAAACAGCGTTGCATACACATCATGCGTCGTGGGTCATCCCCGTGATCACACGTTTGTAAAATACATAAAAAATTTAAAAGGAAAGGATGCTTTTTCCAACCAACAGTATCAAGATACCCTAACCAGATCAAGAATGACACAGCCAACAATATATACTTGAGCTTTGGTGTGATCGGTGGTGGGGGAGGTTTAGCCTTATTGAGATGTACTTTTGGGGGTATGTATTGGACCCAAAGACAGCTATTCTAATAAGAGCATAAAGGAACATAAGGCACTAAAACTCCTGTATCCTGGTATAGTTGTGGTACCATCACAGTTTCATTGGACGCTGCACAGTGACAATAACCAGGTGAGTAACAAATAAGAACAACAGCTAATGCCTGTATTAGAGTTTATGAATTGAGTAGGATCTGAGAGACACCTTATACTCTTTCTTTATTTTTCATACTATTTATGGATTCTAAGTCTAAGCCACCTTACTTGCTTCTTCACCTCCTGGCAGGTTTGTGTCTGTTAAAGAAAAGGGTATTAAACGAAGAAATAGAAGAGGATTTTTTAAAAAAATATATAAATGCTATGAAGAACTAGTGGAAAAAATGTGGAAAAGAGTAGAAATTAGATAAGGGAGCAGTCCTTGCTATTGGTGTGGTTTTAATATGAACATGGCCAATTTTATATTATTAATTAATCTCGTCTAAAACCCAATTCCCACCAGCAATTCGCCTCCTCTGTTTGTTGTTGCAGACTGTTATGAGCACCAAAGCAGCAGAAGAAATGCTTCAGTAACGCGCCATTCAGCCATGGCCTTGAGGGCACGTGGTTGTGCACAGCTTTGTACTGTGGCAATAACACGTAAGCATCAGGAACAAAGGAAATCACAAGGCGATAGGGTTGTATAAGTCCTTTCAAGAGATTCTTTGGAATATCGGGTACGTATAGGTCAAATGGTCAAGTTCTGCCCTCACCCTATTTGTATGGGCAAAAAGTGTGAGAAGGCAGTTTCGGGCCACATGAAATACCTTACAGACAGTCCTAGAATCTGTAGGAGAGTCCTGGCGGAGAGTCGTTTGCACACCCAGTCTATTACACTCCTTTCCCATGCAAAGTCCCAATATCCAATGTAGCACATAGACCTAAACTGCAAATAAATTCATCAAATGAGTCATTGTGCAACCCAAGGGTTGAAGCCTTATACTTCAATGTTTGTGTAACAACAGTGTAGAATATATCAAAAACCCCTTTCAAAAAATGGTTTTACATTTTGCATCTAAAAAGCATGTTAAAACATATGTATTTAGCCCTGCATGTTTTTTTTCTCCTAAAATGATATTACTGATGGTAAAAATGACAATTTCTGCAAAGGACATTGTTAGGTTTTTCCTGGCACATTTAAGGTCAGCATTAATGTCACAACAAGGGTTTAAATATCTTGGTTTATTGTCAACTTCACGCATCTTCCTTCTAAAGTCCAAATGTAAGTGTATAAAATGCACTTTTACAAGGCAGCGATGAATAGCCCAACCAATTTCTAGAAATTGATTATTGGATAAAACGCTGGACAATTTTAGCCAAAGACTAATGTGATCAAAATTGAATATTCATGGAGACAATTGTGTTTTAACAAAAAGTACAAGGATTAACACAGCATTGACAGATTGTACAATCAAGCTAGAACACTCATCTCCAGGCATCTTTAATTTGTTGAGGGAAATATGGACACTTGCCAATTATGATAAAATCACACAACAATACATTTCATTCATTAATAAACAGACAGGACTTGCATCTGGTCATTGTTTTAACAATTTGCCAACTATCCTGTTTTTACCAGGAATAGACCCCCATTTTAAAGGGCCCGGTGGCAAGGCTGAAGACAGATGTATGGCTGGTTGCCGTGCATTGTGTGCATTGATAGGCCACCCATGTCCTTTATTTCAAGTTCACACATTATGAATGTTGGAAGACTATGTAACAGGTCCTCTGCTTTCATAAGTTACCTCAACTTTAAAATTACTGCATGTCAGTTGCTATAGTTTTTTTTGTAGCAATCAACTGTGGAACCTAAAAATTGTACAGGTTTATTGAATAAAGTTCTTATCGTTTAAAAATTGGTGCCTAATTGTTGTCCCAACAAATGTTTAGCTTTGAAAATGTTTAAATTAATAATCTTGATTGCACGCATTTTTAAGATTCAAAAAACTTATATAATTTCATTCTTATTGGCTAAAAGTAGTAACGAAGGATCAAAATTTACAGTGACTGATATGTCATATCTAACACCATCAGGCTATAAAATGTTCCAGGTTTTTAAATTTCTGTGCTCTTTGAAATATTGGAAAGTGTTGTGACTAATGTTTCAGCTGCCTCTTTACTGGTGACCTTTAATTAAATCATACCCTCACGATGGCCAATCCTAGATGTTTTGCTTGTGCAACCTAAGAATTGTATTCTAGCTTACAGAACCATCTCACATTAAGACGCTATGGACTAAAAAATGTCATGAGGTTTTTGTGTTCCATAGTGGAAGGTTTATCTTCTTTGTATATCCCGGACAATTAAATGCTCCTCCCCAGTTAGATGTCACCAATCCACCAAGCTTTTACTATACCCATAATATCCTACTTATCCAGCAAATGTAATTGCAGATGCATCAAAATACACACAACTGTTATCAAGTAATAACCATTACCAAGTAGGTACCGGGTATGAGGCTATCTTTTCATTTTTTCGGCATTTTAACCCCTTTTACGAAGGGGACATTTGCATTGGCCAATGTTTTCTTAAATGGTCAAAACGCCTGAGAAAACCTAGTATAAAGGACAGAAAAAAAGACAAACAAGACATTTCAATGTGTTTGGCGAAAAGGCTCAATGTGAATGAGGACCTTGAAGGCTTCACATGCGCTTGTATTGTGGCCGTTTGTCAGCAGTTCCAGGCTAGGCAGGGAATCCACACATGTCCTCAATTTTCTATTGAGCTGTAACTATATATAAAGTTAGGGTTAAAAAATGGCTGATGCAATTTCGTCATTTTGCCCAGAGACATAGTGCAAAAACCATGCCTACAGAAGTAAATTGGGGTAGCATGGGTTTTGCATAATTTGCTCAGGCTAGCCATTTCCAAAAAAAATTTGGAAATAGGAGCTGCAATAGCATTATTCTATGTGGCTGTTAGTTGTTTGACACTAACAAGGAAGCACAATTACATTATGCCTATTGAAATAGAGGTGCACTACCACGGATTTAGTTAAAAAAGTTTAACTCTTACATGACCCGAGTGCCTATGAGTGACCGGGATCACAGTTACTGTAGGTAAAGACAAAACTTTTTTTACCACACTGCCCGATAGTATTTAGCTGTAGTAAGGTTGAAATAATTCATAACTATTTGTCCTTTAAATTGCAGTGAAAGAAATATTTCTTGAATCCACAGATGTTTCAGCACAAATACATACGGATGTTTTCAAGGAAAAAACCTAATCTGACATCCAGCTGATTGTGCCTGAGGCCGGTGGATAAAGTGGTAATACAGTTCCACAACTGACTTCCTGATGCGAGACCCTTCACCAATATCCTTTAATGTGTCCCCTTTGACTCATTTTCCCTTTTGGGCGGTTCAGTTGCTCAGTAGAAATCTTAGAATGATTTGTTTCGATTTAAATCAATGAGGGTGGTAAAAATTATTTTAGGCACATTTTCAAGGAAATAAGCGTCCTGAGAAAATTGGAAATAGGACTGTTTTCAGACCTGACATGGCAACACATTACTGAAATGGCAGCTTAACTGCACTCAAAGGCTTAGCAAACGATATGAAAAAATTATTTTTCAGGTTAGGGTATTAAAATTGCAGTAGCCACCAAATATCCCCCCATAAACCCTCCTAACCCTTATATAGTTGCACCAAAAACACTCATGTTGTATATTGATTTTCACATTATTTTTCACATACAAACCAGTGTATTGCTAATCCGGGTCACGGTAGGCCAACAACCAGCAACAGCAAAACTCTAGCCTTATGGATAAAGGAAGTTCATAAGGCAGGCATACTGCTTACAGGCACTCGGCTTCCCTTCCAGATAACAGCCCCATCCAAGGGGTACTCTCTTTAGGCTACGCATAATCGGTAC
This sequence comes from Hymenochirus boettgeri, assembly GCA_019447015.1. Taxonomy (NCBI): domain Eukaryota; kingdom Metazoa; phylum Chordata; class Amphibia; order Anura; family Pipidae; genus Hymenochirus; species Hymenochirus boettgeri. The sequence continues at coordinate 258,315,308 of CM033470.1, read as the reverse complement.
TGGCTTGCTGCTTCAGGCGTCTCTAAAATTTATTATTATTGACTCTATGGTTTGGCGGTAATCCATGTTTACTGCCTTGAGTTTGTAAGTAAATGGCCGCTAACGTGACTTTGACAGTAAAACCTGCTGGCTGTCTAGTCCGGATGATTTACAGCTAAACTAACTATGGTAACTTACTGAATGACTGTGGCACCGGAAATGGCTGGAAAGGAACATGTCACTATCCACAAAACTTTTTTAAACACTTCTAACACTGGGCGGGCATTGTCGGCTTTTGCGCAAGCTACATTCGAGGGTTATGCCCCATTCAGGGTTTCCGACGAAGCGAGGTAGCAAATGATAAACAGGTTAGATATTCGAGGGTTAGCAAAAATAGAACCATAAATTCAAGGGTTACCGAAATCGAACGATACTTTAGAGATTAAGAGCGAACGTACATCTAGGAGGCTATAGTGAAATGATCCATACATTCAGGGTTCCCAAAAATGAACGATAAATACATCGAGGTAATCGAAAACGAGGCTACATTCAGGGTAATTGAACAGCATAAATTTTAGGTTAGCAAAAACGATCTGTTATCGAGATTTAACCGAAAACGCACATACTGTCGAGGGTTTAGCAAACGATACATTCTAAGGTTAGCGAACACCCGTAAATTTGATAATTATCGAAAATAACAGAACCGACCGGTACGGAAGTCGAGAAATCTGGTGTCCGGATAGTAGGTCCGAGCAACTCCGAGTTTCCGTTCAGACTGTTATGTTCGACTCATCAGGTCATGTAAGATATAGTCACCTATAGAAGGCTCAGAAAACAAAATGTCAAACTTTTCTGTCAATACTTATGTAAACTTTTTCTTTTCCTGGTTCTTCGGTGTGGTTGCACACTGTGGAAAGCTTCCACCCATCTAGGGGACAAATTGATATAGGGCCGTTAACACCCAAAATTAACGCCGGCAAATCGACTGCGGGGAAAAACTTATTTCGCCAGTATTTATAAAGGATTTATTTGGGTGTACGACTGCAAACTGGGTTTAGGGCCTAGGCACTCCTTTGTGTCTTGACTAGCAAGTTTCGTTCTCAAGGTGCTCCCTTTCTCAGGTCCTCTTACATGGACCAATGCTAAGCATAAGCAAAAAGTTCATGAGGAGGGGCCACTTCTTGCTGTGAATTTCAAATCACTTTTATTCAATACATCAAACACAACATCAGGTACCACAATGTCCCTTTCATCAGGTGTAACCCCACATCCCAATGGAACACTTTAAAGTTTCTTTTATTTTGGTTTGACCCTTTTAACACGTGGAGGTTCAGGCTGAAATTAAAACATTATTATTAGATATTTCCAGTAACAAGCGATTTTTAAAGGTATATAGGAAGCCTTAGTATAATAAAAGGACTGAATGATTGCCTCAATCAAAATTAAATCAATAAAGTATAGGCCGTTTAGTTATTTGTTAACTGACCAAGTCAATAGAAAAAAAAAAAAAAAAACGTAAATGGCTGCACAAATTAATGAGATTGATTTTTAAACCTTTTTTGGTCCTTTTGGCCCTTAGGTGCCACGTAATGGTTTATTTCCAAGAGAGTATTTAGCGTGTTTTTAAAAAATTATTTTTGTTGTCTTTATTACTAAGAATCTTTACTTGGGACCACCGACCCCAATAGTTGGCCTTGCGTTGCATTTGAAACAAAAGTCATTAAAATGGACTGAAACAGTCTGTGTTTTATGCAGCCCCCCCCCCCGTTATTCCTTTCCCATTCTAACCCACCAATGGCATATCTTTCTGTCAGCGCATAGCAGAACCCAGATCCTGCCTGTTCTGTCTGGTGGCTCTCTTTTTTATTCTGCTGAATTAGTGATTTCTCACAATTACAACATTACAGAAAATGTAAAAGTAAAATAAACATAGTCGACACCCGTTAATCATCACAGAATCGTATTTTTATGCTCAAATAAATTCTGTATTGTGTCATAAGAAATCACCTCCATACGTTTAATCTGGTTTTGAGATGGAAAGGTAAAAACATGTGAGAAGTTGAATCTACCATAGTTCTTTGTGAATTAAATTAAAGGTTCTGTGCCCATACGACAACTCCCAAGCATAATTGTTTTATTTTTCTTTCATAAAACAAGTCGTTGAACTGAATGAGCTATATCTTATGAAATTACAGTGTTTATAATTAGTACATAAGACAATGCAGTTTTTTCGAATCATATAAACACATGTTTCATTAAAATCACAACATCTACAACAGTGTGGTTTGCTTTGAATGCCTTAAAGTCATTGTAAATAGCTCAGTCAAATAGCATATGGACACGAAATACGTCCTTCATTAACGATCCTGTGGTATTACTGTAATGAATCATTTTATAATGAAGAAACTGTTGGATGTTGTTTGGTGGAGAAATCATGATTGGGCAGTGAGATTGTTTTTGATAAACTGAAAGCTAGGACCTAAAAGAAAGGTTCTCCATTATGCTTTAGGGGAACCTCACTGATTAGTATCCTTCCATTACAGTGATAAATGCTGGAATCAATACAGTTGATAAACCATTTATTAAATAATGTATTTAATTCTAATAACTTGCATTCAGAAATTTGGGAATAATGGCACCAAGCCTGCAATAAAGTGTATTCTAATTATAATCATTAAGGTTTGTTTTAAAAACACATTTTTCTGACCAATAAAACTCAAGACCCAAGATTGCTGAGCCCATAGCCCATAGCCTAGCGCCGGAACGTTCCTACATACACCACTATGCCTCTGTTAGTCTGCTCAATTAAGGATTGCCTGATCTGTCTTCAATGGATGTGAATTACTATTACTATTGAATTTTTTCAAATTTGACTCCTGGCTGTTGGACCAAATAGCAATACGTTGTAAGAGATCTACTGCAATCCAGATAATTATATTTATATGATAAAGTATACAATTGTTGTTGTACAATTTGTATATTTACCACTTTATTACAGTTTATAATGACACTGATATTATATGAGTAAAAAGTTTTAAAACCCTCAGTATGAAACCTCATCCATTGTGACATCGCCAGGACATGAAATGCTGCACACTTAGCATTGTATTAATTTCAATTACATGTTTGACGTGTTGTGTGCTGTATAAGGCGTTGATTACACTACACACCGTGACTGTGACTCGACAGGCACAAAATATTCATTTGTGTGAGGGGTCAGAAAGCAGCCAGTCAGGTTGGTGACAGACTAGTCGGAGGACCAAATTGCTTTAATCCACGCGCAAAGATACGGTATGGTGGATTCGATTTTTTTTTTTCAAAATTTGCATTGAAACTTGGTTTTGGATATCAAACTAACTATTTCATACTGTTCAATCCCTTGTAGGGTAGGCCGAGCTTGTGTGGTAAGAATTGCAATGCAGTGCATTTCATGTTAGGTGGCACGTTACATGCACTGCGCGTTTTCGATCAATGTGGACTATCATTTTTTGTGAAGGGAATGTCCGATTAACACAAATGGGGGACAATAGTGAAAAACAAAAGTGGTAATGCCACAACACACTGACAAAATGGTAACTGGAATGTTGATTTTATACCCAGGGGGTTGGCACTACTGTAGTTGGCAGATTTTAAGTTCACGCGACGGATCATTCGAAAATATTTTAATCTCCGTCGCGCACAAATTTTTGCCCTTCGTAACTTTAGAACAATTATTGAAGAAAATTAGAAAATTTCCCTTTTGTGGATTCAAGATGTTCTGAACATTCATTCCCGGACCGCACTCAGCAACCATCAAACCTCGGGTAGTGTCAGAACATTGCAGGGACTTTAGTTTGTAGTGCATGTCCAGCTCTAACTTACTAATGGAATCTAGTGACACAATACAACTGAGATAGCAAAACAAAATGTACAATTTTAACACATCAACCTTGCCATGAAATTCAATTTCATATTACATTATATTTATTCTGATGATTGTTTCACGCATTACGGCTAGTTTATTCTAATTTCCACTCCTTCCAAAAAACCACTCATAGCTTTTTGATACAAATAGTTGCAAAATTCCTGAAATTACCTTTGGAGGATACATCTTTGCTTTTCAGCATTAAACCTTTTTGTAACGCGTCTTTCTCCTCGAGAGCTGAATAATGTGTGTATTAATAGAAGGGAAACATTGACCTTAGCGTTATCATTTTCGACATATGTGGTATATAAATGTTTGATATGAATTATTCATTACTTTTCATTGAAGTCAGATTAAATTACAGGATCTCGATCTAGAGTAAGTTTGTACTCTGCCATTTAGTTAGAATTGAGCGGTATATTGAGAAGTCGTGTTTAGATTAAAAGTTTGGTTTTTTCTACCCTGCAGTTATTGAACGTGGGAAATAGAAATATGTAAAAAGTTGGGTCGCAAAACAATTTATCACAGCAACTGTCTGATCTTTTACATGATAGGAGTTTTAGAACAAAGATTGGTTTGCCTTGGATATTCACTTTTTGCAAGACTTGATGACAATTAGAGTTTGCATTTTTCGTTTCATTGTAGGAGTTAATTGTTCCCTGCTCAAAGCTATTTTGTACATTCGCATTTTCAGGGGAGGACCTCTACTGTCATCCAAATGGATATGTTTGGGATGACAGAATAAAAATTTTAATTGACAGCGTCATTATTTGTGCGTGGTAAAGCATTGCTTTGACAAAAAAGTCAATAACCGATATGCCCCCCTTGTAGCCTCAAATAATTAAATAAATGGGTAATAGCGATGTCTACTTCCGTGTTGTATCATGCAGACTGTGTGACGGGGTGCAGCGTGGATCTGCCGAGGTGCAACACCCCAACTCCAGGCTACAGAAGGAAATACGTGAAGTCAGGCAACTGCCAACTGCGGAGAACGCCGATGTGAGAGGGTGCTCCCTGTGACACAACGTAATGTGTATTGTAAAAATGCTCTGGAGGTACAGGAACCCAGAGTGACGGTAGTAAACTGGATCGCAACAGGTCCAGTTTACATGCTACCAGAGATCCTTGCCCGGCGTCATTCCTCAAATTAAGCTCCCAATCACTACTCAGAAGGAGCAAAAGAACAACGACGGATGTACTGCATATAACTTGTTAATACACTAACTAAACTGCATTTTCTTATACCAAAAAGTGAATTTGATGCAACTATAAGTTCTCTAATATAGTAACAGAGCAGGACCTTTGGAACAAGCTCTCCCAAAAACAAATATTAGTGTGATTCCTACCATACTATAGTAGGAACAATATTAATGTGATTCCTACCATACTATATAGAACAATAATTAATGTGATTCCCTACCATACTATAGTAGAACAAATATAAGTGATTCCCACCAGTACTATAGTAGACAATATTTAATGTGATCCTACCAACTATAGTAGAAACAATATTATGTGATTGCCTACCGTACTATAGTTTAGAACAATATTAGGTGATTTCCTACCAGACTATAGTAGAACAATC